>CM066043.1:19082373-20282373 GCA_033557465.1 Ichthyophis bannanicus | reverse complement strand
GACTCTGCATAAAGCGGGAGACTAACGGCTGTCCCGAGAGGGGTTTTCCCTTGATGGAGAGGTGGTTCGCCGAGATGGCGCTCAGGTGTACCCCGACAAAGTTCGACTTCAGACCTTCCTTTGAGAGGTGGAGGGGGTACTGAAGGATCCATCAAATGGGACACGAGAACGGGTCAATCTGAAGTCCCGAGCACCAGACCGAGAAGCATCGCCACTTGAAGGCGTAGGCCAGTCTAGTGGAGTCCTTTCTCGAAGCGAGGAGGACCTCCTCGACCTCCTCCAGAAGAGCTAGAGAGGCTAGGGAGACCAGTTCAGCCGCCAGGCCATGAGGGATAAGGAGGCTAGGTTTGGGTGCTGCACACGCCCCTCCTCCTGTGTTAGCAGACCGGGGGCAGAGCCCAGGAGAACTGGAGGCTCCATCGACAGTTGGATCAGAAGTGGGAACCAAGGCTGCCGAGGCCAAGAGGGGGCTACGAGGATCAGTGATGCCCGATCCCATTGAGCCTTGAAAAGGGTTCTCACAATGAGAGGGAAGGGAGGGAATGCATAGAGCAGACTGGATGACCAGTCCAGAAGGAATGCATCTGGGCTCTCCCTGCTTGGGTGCGGTACTGGGCCACAAAAGCGGGGAAGCTGCGTGTTCTGGAGACTGGTGAAGAGGTCTGTCGCCGGCATCCCCCAGCAAAGAAACAGTCAGCCTGCCACCCCTGGATGCAGCTGCCATTCGTGAGGGCGAGCCTGTCAGCCAAGATATTCTCCTGACCTGGAAGATAGGTCGCCTTGAGAGACATCTTCCATCAGATGGCAAAGGAGCAGAGGAGGACTGCTTCCCGACAGAGGGAGCGGGATCCAGTACCTCCCTCCTTGTTGACATAGACATCGCCACGCGATTGTCGGTCTGCACAAGTACCGATTTCCCCTTGAGGTGGCTCTCGAAGGCCCTCAGGGCCAACCGAATTGCCCGGAGTTCGAGCAAGTTTATCTGTTGTTGGGACTCCTTGGGCGACCATTGCCCCTGCATGCACAGCGGCCCTCAGTGGGCTCCCAACCATAACAGGGAAGCATCTGTAGTCAGCACAGCATCTTGCTGTTGGGCCTGGAAGGGCAACCCCCAGAGGAGGTTGCGGGGGTTCTGCCACCAGCTCAGGGACAAGCGAAGGTCAGGAAGGACCTTGACGGGGTCCCTGAGGTGGCCGATGGATGGGCTACATTGGACACTGAGGGACCATTGAGCTGTCCACATGGGCAGAGGGCATGGGGGACAACATGTACAGTTGATGCCATGTGGCCCAGAAGGCACAGCATCATCCAAGCTGTGACTCGAGGAGTGTTTTGGACCCGAGCCGCCAGGGCTCAGACGTGGTTGTCGCGATCCACTGGTAAGAATGCGGTCACTCACTGAGTATCGAGGCATCCTCCAATAAACTCAAGTGCCTGAACTGGTTTGAGGTGAGACTTTGGGTAGTTGACCAAGAACCCCAAGCCTTCCAACAGAAGGATTGTGCGTGACATTGCCCGCCGGGTTTCCTTGACCGAGGATCCTGTGATAAGCCAGTTGTCAAGGTAGGGCCACCATGGAGAAGCATTTTGTGAAGACTTGTGGGGCGGACACAAGGCCGAAGGGGAGCACTCTGTACTGGAAGTGCTCTCCCTGCACCCTGAAGAGCAGGTGCTGCCTGTGCTGAGGGTGGATTAAGATGTGGGTGTAAGCGTCCTTTAGATCCAAGGAGCATAGCCAGTCGCCCTGTTGGAGGAAGGTCAGCAGAATGCCAAGAGATAGCATTTTGAACTTCTCCCGCACCAAGAACTTGTTCAACTTTCGGAGGTCGAAGATGGGCTGCACACCCCCCGTCTTCTTCGGGACTAGGCAGTACCAGGAATAGAAGCCCCAACCTCGAAGGTGCAGAGGGACCTTCTCGACTGCCTGTTGGGCAAGGAGAGGGAGTAGTTCCCACTGCTGTAAAACCTGGTGCGCGGGGAGTCGAGGAGGCTCTGCCGGGAGAAGGGAGGTGGAATCCTGTCGAAGCAAAGGCGATAGCTGTCTCGGACGACCTGGAGAACCCAGCTGTCCAAGGTGATGGAAGCCCACAAAGGAGCAAAAGAAGACAGGTGTCCCCCCACTGGCTGCTGCCTCGCCAAAGGGCAAGGGGCTATGCCAATGGCATCAAAATCCCTGTGTGGGTTGTGGTGGAGCCAGAGTTTGGGCTTTTGGCCCTTTCGGCTTGCAATGTCCTTGGCCAGACTTGCCCTGCGCCAGAGTAGTCAGCGTGGGGGTAGCAGGGTACAGTGGGTAGCCGCAGTACTGAAGGCCCTTCCTCGGAAAGAAAGGTTTCTTGACCTGTTGCTTCTTCTGTGGCAGAGTGGAGGTCTTGCGCGAGAGACAGGTTCTGGTAACGAACTCCGTCTCTATCTCCACGGCCTTATCCTCCATCGGCTTGCTGAAGAGCTGTTTGCTTAGGCAGGGGATAATGAGGAGCTTCTCCTGCACCCACTACTCTAAATCTGATGAAATCTCCGAGCTCCTTGGCGAAGTCGCGCAAGAACATGCCCATGTATAGTTGGTATGCTTGGATGCAACAAGATAGCATGGTGCCCTGATAGGCCTTGTGGCCCAGGGCATCAAGGGCTCTCGACTCTTGGCCCGGAGGGACCGACAAGTGTGATTTCAGGCTCTTTTGTTTCCTTGTGGCTGACTCCACCACCTTAGAGGTGTGGGGAAGTTGGGTCATTCTAAACCCAGGGCCACGCTGTACCTTGTACATTGTATCAAGGTGCTTGCTGACAATGGGGACCAAGGCGGGTGCCTCCCACATGCAGAGCAGCAGCCGAAATAGAATGGGAGGGACCGGAACAGTGAGAGATTCCCTAGGCAGGGACTTGTACTGCAGAATATCTAGTTCTTCAGCACAAGAGTCCTCCTCGGCCTGAGTGGCCAGGTTAAGAGCTTGTGCCATATCCTGGACGAACACCAGGAAAGAGGTGTCCTCAGGTGGCGAGCGCCGCTGGACCGTGGGCGGGGAGGGGTCCGACGGAAGGTCCTGGTGAGTACGGGATTCGGGGGAGGTGTCCCCATTTGACTCCCAATCCGAGAACTCGGTTAAGGAGTCTGAGCCGGGAAGATCGCCTTGTGCGGTGGCTTGGGCTCGTTTAGAGCCAGAGGCTCTGAAAGATCTCGCCTCCAAGGAATGGGAGGGCGAGCAAGACCAACGTCGAGGACCCTCACGAGGCCCGCAGCTCTCGGGGATTTCCTGGATGGATTTTGGTGTCCCACGTGAGGAACCATGGTCTTGGGCACGAGTCAGCGAAGCTGGCTGTGAGCACCTGCTGGGAAGCGATAAACACCTAAATGCTGAGTTCTAGCGCCAGCATGCATGACTCCCATGCAAGTGTGAGGCCCTGCAACTCCGACCCCGGAGTTACTGGGTCGGGCGTCGAGGAGGACCTCATCGGGACGGCCCTCAGAAGACCTGGCACTTTCGCTGGTGGCCTCCGTATCCGTGCGGGGTACCTTGTGGGGCCGCTCCTTGTCCAACTCTCAGGAACGCCAAAGGAGTCTAAGCAACTGAGCGCAGGAGCGCTCGCGCTTGTCGGGAGCCCATGACAGTGACTTTGAGGCCTTCTTCTTCTTCCGCCGCTCCACCTCAAGGGATCCCTGGTCGGAGTGCCGCCGAGAGTTTGGGGCCGAAGAAGGGGACCCCACTGGGGGAGAGACGACTGAGGGTGCCACCGGGGATTCCGTGGCAGCCTTTTAAAAAATGTCTTTGGACTTCTGCTTATGACTGAGCAGGGCCTTAGAGGACATTTTCTTACAGAGCAAACAAAGCTCTGGAACATGATCATCTCCGAGGCATCGCAGACAACAGTCGTGAGTGTCCGTAAGAGACATGTTCCTAGAGCAGGGGTTTTCAACCTAATCCTCGGGGAACCCTAGGCCAGTCAGGTTTTCAGGATTCCCAGAATGAATATGCAAGAGAAAGATCTGCAAGTTCTTCCTTCATTGTATGCAAATCTATCTTATGCATATTCATTATGGGAATCCTGAAAACCTGACTGGCCTAGGGTTCCCTAAGGACTGGGTTGAAAACCTATGTCCTAGAGCATCTATCACATTTTTTGAAGCCGGTGGCCATAGGGGCAAAAATGGCCCCTGCGAGGTCAAAGACCCACGTGGCCAGTGGTTAGAGAAAGAAGAGGGCGTGAAGCCCGTTGGCAGAAAAGTTGAAGGAAAAAAAACCTATCCCCAAACAGCTCTAAGAAGGTAGAGCAGGGGAAGGACGGGTAGAGGACATGTGCAACTGGAAAATTGAAGGCCAATAGGCCAAAAATGAAAGACTTTTTCCAAGGGAGGAGGACGTTCGTCCAAAGGACTCCGCGGAAAAAGGGAGACTAAGCAAGATGGCACCCTTGGGTGGGAAGAGGACCACGCATGCGTGGCAGCAATCCCAAAGGCTTTCTTTGAAAGCTGGGGAATTGCTCTGCATGGGCTCCGTCAGTGTCGATGTCACCCATAAGTGAGGACTGACTTCCTGCTTATTTCTGGAAAACTCATAGCTCCCAAACAGAAGAGCTCAGCAGGAAGGATAATTTCTATGAGGGGAATTTGAACTCCTGTTGCAGGAGGTGCTGCAATATTAAAGGATGTTCCTGGACCATAAAGGGGTACACGCCAGTGTCTACCAGAAACAGAGGCTGTGGCTGAGCCTCTGCCAGAAGCTTAATGCAATCTGCCATCGCAACCGTGAGCCAGAAGACCTAAAGAGGGAATGGAGACAGGTCAGGAGGAAGACCTAAACATAAAAACATAAGAACATAAGATATGCCATACTGGGTCAGACCAAGGTCCATCAAGCCCAGTATTCTGTTTCCAACAGTGGCCAATCTAGGTCATACATACCTAGCAGTTTCCCCAAGGGACACCTGGTTCAAGACTCTGCACAGGGGACCAGATGGCCAGCCAAAGACTTTGACAGCATTCAAGCAGCAAGTGCCCCCCTCAATGGATGAGGAGACAATGGGACACACTGATACACTGAGGGCCTCCCAAGAACATAGTAAGTATATGGACCTTCCCCCTCCCTGAATGCCATGCCACCTCGTGTTTCCACATTTCCTCCACTTGCATGCACCATTTGTGGTTTAGAACACCTATCATCAAAATCTTTGTAGGCCTCACATAACAGGCATTTGTGCATGATGTCCTGACAGGGGTGTTTGCAATGGAGGTTCCCTGGGTTCCAGTCACCACACATCTGAAAGGCATGCAGTTGTCCCCATACCCCTGACTGGACACCTGCATTGGCAGCCTGGTGCTCTGATACCTTCACCACCTGTGTGCAGTGGCAAGACACATTTCCCCACTACTGCACATGGCATCTCCCCACTACTGCACATGGCACATGGCATCACACATGGAGTGGAGGAGTGGCCTAGTGGTTGGGGCAAGGTACTTCAGGCCGGAAGGTCGGGGGTTAAAATCCCACTAGAGGACAGCAACCTTGGGCCGGAAGGACTGGGGTTTCTAGTCCCACAGGTGCTCCTTGTGGTCTTGGGCAAGCCACTTAACCCTCCATAGCCCATGTTCCCTGTAAAATAGTTATCTCCAAGTTATAATGCCCTGTTCAATGTAATTTCAGTTTGTTCAATGTAAACCACACTGATGCAGAATAGCACGGTATATAAGAGAATCTAAATAAATAAATACCTTCACCACCTGTGTGCAGTGGCAAGACACATCTCCCCACTACTTCACATGGCATAGGGGACAAATGAAAAGGACTGCCAAAGACTGCTGTGGCGTGTAAGTTGCTTCCAACTCTGTCCCATCTCTTTGAGCCCCATTACCTAGCATGGAGGCATGCTCACTGCTTCCCTCTTCACAGACTAAAACTGCACCAGTTGATAGTGCATGTTCAGATTCCTACATGTGCCATGGGTGTGTTGCACTGGAGGATATGACATAAAGAACCCAGCTATATGGCTTCAGATAACAGCCCTAGCCCCCTCACATTTATGCTGCTGGGGCCATGTGTGCCCCTGAGAGTGCCATCCACTGTCACACACAGAACTACAACCTGTTCAATGGTACATATGTGTGTGGAGCATGCATGCAAATGGGACAAATGGGTAGGTTCACAGCCACTACACTGAGAGTGACAGCACTGCATTGTTTACTTACGAGAGATGAGGGGTCCATGGAAGCCCTGGAGGGTGCCAGTGGTGAGCAAATGAGCCAGTCCCCTAGACAGAGCCCCATGTCACAGAAGAATCAACCCTAGAATGAGGGTGGCAAGCCAACTGAGACGGTGCATCAGGGGTCTCGAGAACAGAAGCAGCAATAGGGCACTGAGGACATCATCAGTGCCAATGACAAGGTGGTGGAGGAGAGACAGTGTACTCCCCAGGACCTTTTGAATGTGCTGCCACCCGACTGATTTTACTGACTGCCTGCTCAACTTAATCTGATGAACTGACATGGCAAAATAATAAGCAGGAATAGAAAAATGATTTGAATTTGAAACAGTGACAAACGCATCATATATGGAACGCATCATATATTGAAGGACTAGAAAAGGGGACTGTTACTTCTGGAGCGAGATCTGCAATTGTGAGTATATACGTCTGGGAATTTTCTGAAAGGAATTCTTTCTATTAAAGCTAATTAATCTGTGAACCCACTAATTTTTGTTAAATCAGTCAGGGCCTAGTAGCAGCAGTTTACGGTTAAATTTAAAACACAGAAGAGAACTTTCTGGTTACATTTCATACCCAGCAGAGAGCTTGTAGTTTAAATTTAATAGTCACTCAGGGCCTAGCATCAGCAAAGTACCTTTAGTTTAAATTTAAAACACAGAAGAGAGCTTTCTGGTTAAATTTGGAACCCAGCAGAGAGCTTGTAGTTTAAATTTCATAATAAGTTAGAGCCTAGCAGCAGAAAAGAGCTATAATTTAAATCAAATCAGAATATAGCTTACCTCAGCAGCACAAGACAGGGTACTGTGTAGCAGCCCTCTTTTACTAAGTGTTATTTCCCTCCCTCCCCAACACCCACCCACCCCTGGGATAATCATAGTTTTATAGGTACTTACACATCTTAAAAGACAGGAGGTACTCTCAGGTGAAGCGCGTTACCCAAATCAGTCATACACTAAGGACCTGAGATTAATTAAGCTTCAGGTGAACAAGTAAACATATTAGGTACAGTTTTATTGGTATAAATATCCATAGCAACCCTTAGTAAGTAAAGAACTTAAAGATCTAAACACAAGCTTAAAACTAAGATGCAGACAGCAGTCCAGCAGCGAGATGGGGGCTTTCCAGTCTTTTGCATTGAGTGTCACATGTATGATTTTCTCCCAGTTGGTGAGAGGTCTTACATGTGCACTAGGTGCAAGGAGCTCTTTGCTCTCAGGGAACGAGTCCATTCTGTAGAGGCTAGAGCAGCAGACTTGGAAAACATAAGAAAGACAGAGAGGTACATAGACGAGACCTACAGGGATATAGTCCTGAAGTCCCACCTCCAGTCTGGCAGCATCCCCGTTGCCATGGAGGAGAGAGGTCACGTGACAGGAGAGCATCACCCTGGTGTGGCAGGAAGTGCTCTTGTAACTAGGACCTGTCCTCCAGGTGATGTAAAACCCTCTTGCACCAAGGAAGTTTCTCCAGGGCAATGTACCCATGAGGGAAGGGTTAGGACAGCCTTTATAGTTGGTGATTCAATCATTAGGCATGTAGATTGCTGGGTGGCTGGTAGACATGAGGATCGCCTGGTAACATGCCTGCCAGGTGCGAAGGTAACGGACCTCACGCGCCACCTAGATAAGGTCTTAGATAGTACTGGGGAGGCGTCTGCTGTCTTGGTACATGTCGGTACCAATGACATAGGAAAATGTGGTAGGGAGGTTCTGGAGGCTAAATTTAGGCTTTTAGGTAGGAAGCTGAAATACAGAACTTCCAGGGTTTCATTCTCCAAAATGCCTCCCATTCCACGCGCAGGACCCAAAAGGCAGGCAGAGTTCCAGAGTCTCAATGCGTGGTTGAGACAATGGTGCAGAGATGAAGGTTTTAGATTTGTTAGGAACTGGGGAACATTCTGGGGAAAGGAGGGACTCTTCCGAAGGGATGGGCTTCACCTTAACTGGGAAGGAACCAGGCTGCTGGCATTAACCTTTAAAAAGGAGACGAGGAGCTTCTAAACTAGATAATAGGGGAAAGCTAACAGTCGCCCAAGAGCGGATGGTTCGGAAAAATGTATCCTTGAAGGATACTACCAAAAGCAGAGAGGTTTGTAAACGGGGGCGCTGGGTGAGAATATCCACAGTCTTGGCAAAGGCAAATATTAATATGACTTGCAAAGGATTGTGGGAAATGTAGTCCATTCATACCAGACTCAGCCGTTCACAATAAATTAGTTGTGCTTGCTCGAATGTAAAGCAAAGAAGATATTTTATTTATGGGGTTATTTCTCCCAACACAGATATACTTGGTAGCACATAAAAAGGAATACTTGCTTTCAGTATTATGCTTAGAAAACAAATAAGGAAAAACAACAACTGAACTTGTTAAGCAATCAAATCAAAGCATAAAGACCTTGATGGGAACAGAAAGGTCTTTTCTGTAGGCTTCTGTTAATATCTTCTTAACAGTGCTTCAATGAACAAACAAAACCCCACAAAGTAGGAAAAAAACTGTTCTTTTTCAGGGATAACGTCTTGTATCTGCACACACCCTCAGAAGTGTCCCTTCAGAGCTCACAGGCAATTAGGCAAGGCTCAATTGCTAACAATTACCAGCTGAAACCCTCTTGGCTGATTTACTTTCTATTACGTGGCTCAAATCCTACTCAGAAGCTTTTCTGAGTAGATTAAAGAACAAGTTTATATTTCTTTGTGATGGTTGTTGTATTTTGTAACAGCATATTACCACAGAAGTTTAGACAGAGAGCAATCCATGTATTCAAAATCCTCATTTACCACATCTTCCCCTTCTTCAATTATCATTGGTTCACTATCATGGATTGGCACAGAGGAATTTCTCAATGGAACACTCTCAGAACAATACTTGTTTCCCTGCTGTCTTCCCAGTGAAGAGCTAGGGCATAGATCAGTGTTCATACCTGAGCTTCCATTGCTGTTAGAGTTCCTCTCTAAATATCCTGGCCAGTATGTAGTCCAGTTCTTATGTCCAGCCTTCCCATCAAGATCCCTGGACACTGGATCTCTCTTCACATACCTTCTGGCACTGGTCTTAGGGTCCCTTCCAAGTGCAGCCGTCTCCCTCACAGGTGCCGTCCGGGGATTCCTGGCTCTGCAACTCCACTCCTCTGGCTTTCCCCAGTCCAATGGTGTATGCTTGCCTCTGGAATGCCTCCCCGTATACGTACTGCTATGGACTCCTTTAGACCTCCCAAATGCTTTTCTCTTCTTTCTTCCAAAGTGTTTCATTCTCTCTCTGTCCGTCAGCTCTGGCTTCTGCTGATGATGATGATCAGGATGATCAAGGTGCTTCTGATCAAGATGCTCTGCTCAAGATGATTCTCTGTAGAATAAGCTTTTCTTTTATCCTGCTTAGATGAATGCTCCACCCTAGCACAGCGCAGCTGTGCTGAATCAAGCCCTGCCCTTGGAGATGAGTGCTTGGGGATTACCTCATAGCCCTCCTGATTGAACACACGTTTCCCCACTTCAGCTCTTCTAATGGCTGTTGGAAACCTGGTGCATTCTGGGACTGGTAGTCTTTTATGGAAACATTCTGTTTTATTATTTCTACCAGAACAGACAGGGTGCTTGTTCAGAGTCACTTCACCTCTATTATAGCTCCTTCCTGAACTATGATAAGCTTCCTTATCACATAACCCCTGCTTAAGTTATTACGGACTGGTGTAACTGGTGAATCTTCTTCTTTATAGTCCGTAATACGGGAAAGGGCATCCGCATTTTTGTGTAACTTCCCAGCACGATGTTCCCCTTGAAAATCAAATGCCTGTAAGGCCATGTACCAGCGTGTCAACCTGGCATTGTGGTTCTTCATTTGCTGCAACCACTTAAGTGGGGCATGGTCTATGACCAATTGGAACTTCCTCCCTGTAAGGTAAAACCTTAATGCCTCCACTGACCACTTTATAGCTAAACATTCTTTTTCTATAGTGGAATACTTTTGTTCAGCCGGTGACAACTTCCTGCTCAGGTACATCACAGGATGCTCCTCCCCTTCATGGCATTGGGATAGAACCGCTCCTAGCCCTACATCTGATGCATCTGTTTGAACCAGAAAAGGTTTCCTGAAATCCACCCCTTTCAGTACTGGTCCTGTACACAATTTCCCTTTTAGGACTGAAAATGCTTTTTCAGCTTCAGGAGTCCACTTTAGCTGGTTTGGGCAATTCTTCCGCAGCATATCCGTGAAAATTGCACTTTTCTCTGCAAATTGTGGTATAAATCTCCGGTAGTATCCAATAAGTCCCAAGAAACTTCTTAGTTGTTTCTTTGTTGTTGGAGGGGGAAAATTCCTGATGCTATCCACCTTGCTCATTAGAGGTTTAATGTTTCCTCTTCCCACTAGGTGGCCCAGGTATTTTACCTCCTTATTAGCAAAGGCACACTTCTTCGGGTTTAAAGTGATTCTCGCTTCCTTCATGGAGCATAAGACTACCCTGATCCTCTTTAGATGTTCCGCCCAGGTGTTACTATGGATTATGACATCATCCATATATGCAAAGACATAATTTTGGTGGGGTCGAAGTACCTGATCCACTAACCTTTGGCAGGTAGCTGCCGCTCCATGCAGTCCGAAAGGCATCCTCTTGAACTGGAAAAGGCCAACGGGGGTGCTGAACGCAGTCTTCGGCTTCGACTCCCTGGTTAGAGGGATTTGCCAATATCCTTTTGTCATATCAAGGGTGGTTAAATATTGAGCTTGTCCAAGCTGGTCCAACAGCTCTTCAATTCTTGTCATTGGATATGCATCAAAAACTGATATGGCGTTTACCTGCCGGAAGTCAATACAAAATCTTAAAGAGCCATCAGGCTTTGGCACCAGGACTATGGGGCTATTCCAGGGACTCTTCGACTCCTCTATTACTCCCATGTCCAACATTTCCTGGACCTGTGCCACTACTTCCTGTCTCTTTGCTTCAGGCAAGCGGTATGGCCTTTGACGAATTAATTTCCCAGGTGGAGTTATTATCTCATGGGCAACCAAATGTGTCTCCCCAGGTATGGGCGTCAACACATCTGGGAATTCTTTAAGCAATTTCCTAATTTCTTCCTGTTGTACCACTGTCAGGTCCTCACCTATTTGGGGCTCTGATTTTTCTTTACAATCAGATACCTGGGGTCCCAAATCTTCCTCTTCATTCACCTCCCTTTCTCGGGCACAGGTGTCAGCTAGGCTTTTAACCCCTTTGTCTTCAGTAGAACCAAAGCCTTTGGTTACACGCTCAGAATTTTCCAGGGATGTGACCTCCTCCACAGGTGGAAAACCCAGTCTCTCACATATCAATTGGGCAATTCTGTCTCCTGTCTTCACATGATAATCATTCTGTCCAAAATTAAATAACAGAACTTTAAGATTGCCCCTGTAGTCGGGATCAATTACTCCCGCTCCCACATCGATGAAATATTTAAGGGCTAATCCAGACCTTGGGGCTACTCTCCCATAGCATCCAATAGGTATTTCAACTTGGAGTCCAGTGTCCCCCAGGGCTCTCCCTTGGCTAGGTACAATCACATTTTCTATACTGCACAGGTCAAACCCAGCAGCTTGAGGGGTTGCCCGCTTAGGAGCTTGGGCCTTCTCTGTGACCCTATGGTACTTTAAGACAAATGTCTGCTTCGGGGTAGTTTGGTCTTCTGGACGCTTAACCATCTTTTTAGCTGGGGTCTGAGGACTTCCAAACAAAGGCCCGGGAGCTATTACCATCAGTCCTTCTCCCTCCTTCTTTCCTAGTCCTTCCACTAGACCCTGCTTAAATCTTGGCCAGTCTCTTGCTAGAACCAAATCAAATGGTAGCCTAGGCACCACTGCTAATAGAACTTCCTCTTGTTCCCCCAGGCACTTAACCATTAGCCTATAGGTGGGATATGATGTTGCAGCACCATGAATGCATCTGATGTGAACTTGGCTTTCAGGGGTTCTAGGCACAAATCCTTCTTGGGCCTCTATCCTCTTCCAAAGCCTCTTTGACAGCATACTCTGGTCTGCCCCAGAGTCTAACAGAGCATTTGTGGTAATTCCCTGCACATCAACCATCAAAAGAAATCCTTCTTTGGGCTGTTTTAAATCAACACCCATTAAGCTAGTGTGTGTCTGGCATCCCCTTTCTAAATGTCCCCATTTTCCACATTTGAAACATTTCCTTTTTACTCCACTGTGTCATCTGGGCTGGCACAGTACAATTATTTTCAGAAACATTTTTAACCATTTTCTTTTCTGATACAGCACAGCTTGCCTCAGCACCAATCTTCAGAGGGCCACCCATTCTATGGCAAGCCTGCGTGGCTTCCAAGAATCTCTCGGCTAGCATGGTTGCCTCTCCAAGATTTTGGCAATTTTGCTGTATAAGGAAAGTGTGCAGATCTTTAGGTACAGCAGACATAAATTGTTCAAGCATAATAATGTCTAATAACATTTCTACCGTCTTTCCTTCAGGCTCCAACCATTTTACAGCTAATCCTCTGATTCTCTGACTCAGAGCCCTGGGTGTTTCACCCACTCTTAATGCAGTAGCTCTAAACATTCGCCTATACTCTGAAATAGACAACCCTAGGTGATCTCTAATAGCAGCCTTTACATCTTTATAATTCAAAGCCTGGGCTGCTGACATTGCTCTATAAGCTGCAAGTGCCTCTCCAGTTAATGAGGCTGCCAGCCCTACTGCCCACTGGGTCTCTGGCCATGCTAATGCTTGTGCCACTCTCTCAAAAAACTCTAAAAAATCATCAACATTATCATCTGGAGTTAGCTTCCCAAAACTAAATGCCCCAATTCCCTGATTGAGTCCCACACTGTCCACATGTGGTATACCAGTATTTACTGCTGGTCTTGCATCCGGTCCACTTTGGTTCTGCAGATTAATTAAGGCTTTCACCAGATCAAGCACTGGCTTTTGCTGGTCCATTAAGGCTTTCATAGCAGTGTCCTGAGCCTGCTGCGCTAGCTCCTGTTGCCTGCTAAACTGGGCTGCCATCCATTCAGCTAGTTCCCTTGGATCCATCTTGATCCCTGCAAGAAAACAAAGAAAAAAAAACACAGTGCACCACCTTCCAAACAGGTGTTTTTCTCTAATTGTTTTTTTCAATTACCCCTGTGCCTTACTCCCATCCACCACTAGACATGCCCAGGTACTTATTACCTTATGCCAGTGATGAATCCAGCTCTACACAGGGTCTTTTCCTCCTGGAACAGCTACCTGGATCAGCCACCTCTTCCTCCAAAGTGTAGTTAAGGGAAATCTTTTTTTCCAGCTTTTAAACTTGAACTTTCTTTTTTTCTTCAGACTTTAGTTGTAATCCTTAGCATGTAAATCCTTTGCGCAAAAGCAATCCGAAAAAACTACGCCATCTGTAAACGGGGGCGCTGGGTGAGAATGTCCACAGTCTTGGCAAAGGCAAATATTAATATGACTTGCAAAGGATTGTGGGAAATGTAGTCCATTCATACCAGACTCAGCCGTTCACAATAAATTAGTTCTGCTTGCTCGAATGTAAAGCAAAGAAGATATTTTATTTATGGGGTTATTTCTCCCAACACAGATATACTTGGTAGCACAAAAAAAGGAATACTTGCTTTCAGTATTATGCTTAGAAAACAAATAAGGAAAAACAACAGCTGAACTTGTTAAGCAATCAAATCAAAGCATAAAGACCTTGATGGGAACAGAAAGCTCTTTTCTGTAGGCTCCTGTTAATATCTTCTTAACAGTGCTTCAATGAACAAACAAAAACCCACAAAGTAGGAAAAAAAACTGTTCTTTTTCAGGGATAACTTCTTGTATCTGCACACACCCTCAGAAGTGTCCCTTCAGAGCTCACAGGCAATTAGGCAAGGCTCAATTGCTAACAATTACCAGCTGAAACCCTCTTGGCTGGTTTACTTTCTATTACGTGGCTCAAATCCTACTCAGAAGCTTTTCTGAGTAAAGAACAAGTTTATATTTCTTTGTGATGGTTGTTGTATTTTGTAACAGCATATTACCACAGACGTTTAGACAGAGAGCAATCCATGTATTCAAAATCCTCATTTACCACATCTTCCCCTTCTTCAATTATCATAGGTTCACTATCATGGATTGGCACAGAGGAATTTCTCAATAGAACACTCTCAGGACAATACTTGTTTCCCTGCTGTCTTCCCAGTGAAGAGCTAGGGCATAGATCAGTGTTCATACCTGAGCTTCCATTGCTGTAAGAGTTCCTCTCTAAATATCCTGGTCAGTATGTAGTCCAGTTCTTATGTCCAGCCTTCCAATCAAGATCCCTGGATACTGGATCTCTCTTCACATACCTTCTGGCACTGGTCTTAGAGTCCCTTCCAAGTGCAGCCGTCTCCCTCACAGTTGCCGTCCGGGGATTCCTGGCTCTGCAACTCCACTCCTCTGGCTTTCCCCAGTCCAATGGTGTATGCTTGGCTCTGGAATGCCTCCCCGTATACGTACTGCTATGGACTCCTTTAGACCTCCCAAATGCTTTTCTCTTCTTTCTTCCAAAGTGTTTCTTTCTCTCTCTGTCCGTCAGTTCTGGCTTCTGCTGCTGATGATGATCAGGATGATCAAGGTGCTTCTGATCAAGATGCCTCTGCTCAAGATGATTCTCTGTAGAATAAGCTTTTCTTTTATCCTGCTTAGATGAATGCTCCACCCTAGCACAGCGCAGCTGTGCTGAATCAAGCCCTGCCCTTGGAGATGAGTGCTTGGGGATTACCTCATAGCCCTCCTGATTGAACACACGTTTCCCCACTTCAGCTCTTCTAATGGCTGTTGGAAACCTGGTGCATTCTGGGACTGGTAGTCTTTTATGGAAACATTCTGTTTTAATATTTCTACCAGAACAGACAGGGTGCTTGTTCAGAGTCACTTCACCTCTATTATAGCTCCTTCCTGAACTATGATAAGCTTCCTTATCACAGGTTCCAAATAAGAGTAAAGTAGCCCAAATGCCCTCGAGTATGGAGCAGACAGAGCTTAAAGATCCCAAATTACCCATGTCTAACAATAGCCAAATTAATATGAATAAAATACAGTCTCTAAAATGCTTGTATGCAAATGCTAGAAGTCTAAAAATAAGATGGGAGAGTTAGAATATATAGCACTAAATGAGAGGTTAGATATGATTGGAATATCAGAGACATGGTGGAAGGAGGACAACCAGTGGGACACTGTGATACCTGGGTATAAACTATATCATAATGATAGAGCTGATCAAATTGGTGGAGGGGTTGCGCTCTATGTTAGAGAGGGCATTGACTCAGAAAGGATTAAAGTTTTGCAGGAAACAAAATTTGCTGTAGAATCTCTATGGATTGAAATTCCATGTAAAAAGGGGAAGGCGATGGCAGTGGGGGTATACTATCGACCACCTGGCCAGAATGAACAAATGGATGATGAAATGCTCAAAGAAATCAAAGAAGCTAACAAAAGTTACAGCGCAGTAATAATAATGGGTGATTTCAATTACCCTGGTATCGACTGGGTCAGTGTCACAGCAAGACATGCTAGGGAGATAAAGTTCCTAGATGAAATAAATGACTGCTTCTTGGAGCAGCTGGTTCATGAACCGACCAGAGGGGAAGCAATATTAGACCTAGTCCTTAGTGGAACACCAGATCTATTTCAAGAGATAAGGGTGTTAGGGCCACTTGGCAATAGTGATCATAGCATGATCGCATTTGATTTAGTTAGTGGAGGAGGGATAGTAAGGAAATCTACAGTACTACCTTTTAACTTTCGAAAGGGAGACTATGATAAAATGAGGAAATAGTTAAGAAAAAACTAAAAGGACCACTTGCAAAGGTTAAAGTCTTACATCAAGCTTGGGTGTTGTTGAAGAATACTATCTTGGAAGCCCAAACCAACTTTATTCCCCGCCTTAAGAAAAGTGGAAGGAAGTCCAAAAAACTGCCAGCATGGTTTAAAGGTGAGGTCAGAGAGGCTGTTGTTTCCAAAAAAGCAACTTTCAGGAAATGGAAAAAAGAGCCAAACGACGAAACCTGGAAACAGCACAAGCACTGGCAAGTCAAATGCAAGGCATTCATAAAGCAGGCAAAGGGAGAATTTGAGAAGAAGCTTGCTGCGGAAGCAAAAACGCATAATAAAGATTTTTTCAAGTACATTCGTAGCAAAAAACCTGTGAGAGAATCAGTTGGTCCATTAGATGATAGAGGCGACAAGGCGATAGCGGAGAGACTGAATGAATTCTTTGCTTCGGTGTTTACTGAGGAAAATGTTGCGATATTACCCATGACTGAAGTGGTATTTAAAGGTGTGGAAGAATTGAAGTAAATATCGATACATCGGGAAGATGTATTACAACTATTAGATAAACTGAAGAGTAGCAAATCACCTGGACCAGATGGTATACATCCAAGGGTGTTGAAAGAACTGAAATATGAGATTGCAGACCTGCTATTAGTAATCTGTGAACTATCATTAAAATCATCTCTAATACCTGAAGATTGGAGGATCGCCAATGTAACACCAATTTTTAAAAAGGGTTCAAGGGGTGATCCAGGAAACTACAGACCGGAGAGCCTCACGTAAGTACCGGGAAAAATGGTAGAAACCATCATAAAGAATAAAATTACTCAGCATGTAGATAGTCATGGCCTAATGGGAGACAGCCAGCATGGCTTTAGAGAAGGAAGATCTTGTCTTACTAATCTGCTATGTTTATTTGAAAGCACGAATAAACAGGTGGACAAAGGTGAGTCAGTTGATATAGTGTATCTGGACTTTCAGAAAGCCTTTGACAAGGTCCCTCATTAGAGACTTTTGGCAAAACTAAAGAGTCATGGGATAGGAGGCAATGTACTCCTGTGGATCAAGAACTGGTTGAAAGATAGAAAGCAGATGGTTGGGCTAAATGGCCAATTTTCCCAATGGAGAAAGGTGAATAGTGGTGTACCCCAGGGATCTGTGCTGGGTCCGCTGCTTTTTGACATATTCATAAATGACCTGGAAAGTGGAATAATGAATGAGGTTATCAAATTTGCAGATGACACAAAACTATTTAAAGTTGTTAAAACCCATGAGGATTGTGGAAAATTGCAAGAGGATCTTGATAAATTGGAAGACTGGGCATCAAAATGGCAGATGAAATTTAATGTGGACAAGTGCAAAGTTATGCACCTAGGGAAGAACAACCCAAACTATGGTTACACGATGCAAGGTTCCACATTAGGAACCAATACCCAGGAAAAAGATTCAGGTGTCATTGTGGATAACATGTTAAAACCTTCTGCCCAGTGTGCAGCGGTGGCCAAGAGAGCAAATAGAATGCTAGGTATCATAAGGAAAGGAATGGAAAATAAAACAAAAGATATTATAATGCCTCTATATCATTCCATGGTGAGACTGCACCTTGAATATTGTGTGCAATTCTGGTCGTCGTATCTTAAAAAGGATATAGCGTTATTAGAAAAGGTTCAGAGAAGAGCCACCAAAATGGTAAAGGGGATGGAAGGACACTCCTATGAAGAAAGGCTAAAAAGGTTAGGGCTCTTTAACCAGGAAAAGAGACGGCTGAGGGGAGATATGATAGAAGTCTATAAATTAATGAACGGAGTGGAACGGGTAAACGTAGATCGATTGTTTACGCTATCAGAATATAGAAAGAGTAGGGGACATGCAATGAAGCTACAGGGTAAACTATTTAAGACTAATAAAAGAAAATATTTTTTTCACTCAACGTGTAATCAAACTCTGGAATTTGTTACCGGAGGATGTAGTAAAGGCTGTTAGTGTAACTGGGTTTAAAAAAGGTTTGGACATGTTCCTGGAGGAAAGGTCCATAAACCATTATTAAGAAGGGGCCCAGGATATCAATGCTTGACCCAGTACAAGCATTGTGGAACCTGTGTCTTTTTTGGAAACTGCTAGGTACGTATGAAACAGGATTGAAAACAGGATACTGGGCTTGATGGACCTTGGTCTGATCCAGTATGGCATATCTTATATTCTTGCTGAAACACATCTAGTTATATAGTCTGCTGCCAGCCAGATATAGTGTGGTCCATCTGACTACTCCTTCATGCCACCCGACTGGCAAAAATTTATGGGGAGAACCCTGAGGGTATTTCTAACAGTGGCTATGCATTTCCAGCAAAGGTAAGAGTTTGTGGCTTTTTAAATTACTAGCTGTCTGTCTGGGAGCTCTTAAAAGGGTTTTGGTACATTTTTAAAACAAAGTTACATTCTTTTTGGTGCTTTAGTTTAAAAGGGGAAATATTTTGTTTTGTGGGTAGTTTTAAAACTCTGCTTTAGCATCTTTCTCAGCTCTTTGAAGTTACTGACACCTCATCAGGAGCCTTGCTTTATAGGGCACCTCCCCAATTAACTACACAAAGGGACTTGGAACAGCACATTTTGAACACACTTAAAGAGATTTAACTGCTTTTTGTATGAAAGTACAGCTGGGAAACTGGCTGGTAGATCTCTCTCTTTTGCTTCACAGATACCTAAGCTGAACAATGGCTTGGAAAAATCATATCGCTAAAGCTGTTGCCGCCGTTACAGCTTCTGACTCTGTCCAGACAGAGGTCCCAATGCCAGTTGAAGGACCGGTTCCATGTGCAGGATGCCTACATGCTGACGCTCTCAGGAAACAAGTGGAGGAACTCAGGAGGTGACGAGGCTGAGGGGCATTCAAGACAGTGAGAAGTACATTGATGAGATGCTTCTTGCAACTTCCAAGCTCTCTAGCAGAGGAGAAGATGGGTGCCTACAGAATGACGAAGGTTGGACACAAGTCACCAGGGCCTGCAGAATCACCAATCCAACTTCTCCAGTCTTTGAAGAACCATTATGCAGTCCTGGAAGTGGAAGAAGTGAAAGCATCCCTGGAAAGGGAAGAACCAGAGTTCAAGTGCCCCAAAGTTGCAGAATCAGTGACCACAAGGAAACGAAGGGTAATGTTTGCCTCTTTGAGGATGATACCAAAATTTGCAATAGAGTAGACACCCAGGAAGGTGTAGATAACATGAGGAGGGATCTAGCTAGCTAAGCTTGAAGAATGGTCTAGAATTTGGCAGCTGAGAATTTTTTTTTAACTTCTTTATTTAACCATTTTCAACAAAACAATACGAAATAATACAACATAAAAAATCTAACTGACAACATATACTATGGCAGACATAAACAATGATCCTGCAGGGCAAAAGATCTAAGCCACCCCTACATGCCATAACCCACATCAATAGCCCCCCACCCCCAAAACTCCTATCACATGGCGACGAATGCTACGTCACATGAAATCGACAATTGCTATCTCCAGGAACAAGCAGGAATGAGTCGTCACATATGGGTACATCGGTACCGACGGAGCCTGCACGGGAATGCTCCCCAGCATCCAATCAGAAAGCTTTTGGGAGCATCCCTCGCACCTGCACACTGACTTCCCACCCTTTCCACCTCTTCTCCTCAGTTTTCGTTTTTCCGCGGAGCCGGCAGGACGTCCTCCTGTCACCGCAGAAACTTTTTTCTTTAAATACTTTATTTCTTGTTTTCTTGTGGTCGCGGCTGTTTATCCCACCGACACCGGTACCGCCGGTGGTTTTTTCTTTCTTTTTTCTTAAACTCAGAGAGATTTTTCCCTCTGTTTCTGTTAGGGTTGCCAACTGGCCGGTTTTCAGCCGGCCTGGCCGGTTTTTCCATGGCCAGGCCGGCTGCCGGCGCAGAGGCAAAACCGGCCCTTGAAAAGCCGTTTTTTTGCTCTGGCCGCAAGATCGGGAGCGGCCAGAGCAAAAAACCCAGCTTTTCTCCCAACCCGGAGGGCTTCAGAGGGAGCCGGGGAAGCCCGCGCGAGGCCCTGGCTCCCTCTGTACATCCGCCAGCGTGAAGAGCCTTTTCCTTCACGCTGGCGGCTGTTCCTGTGAAGCCGCAATTGGAGGGAAAGGTTAAAGGCAATGCCCTTTAACCTTTCCCAGCATTCGCGGCTTCACAGGAACAGCCGCCAGCGTGAAGGAAAAGGCTCTTCACGCTGGCGGCTGTACAGAGGGAGACGGGGCCTCGCGCGGGCTTTCCCGACTCCCTCTAAAGCCTCAGACAGCCGCTGTTTTGTGGGGGGGAGGACAAGGACTGCCTGGGCTGTGATGGGGGGGAGGGGACCTGGACTGGAAAAGGGCTAGGAGGGGGGAATTGGACTGGAAATGGGTTGTGATGGGGGGGGACCTGGACCGGAAAAGGGCTATGGGGGGGGGACTTGGACTGGAAAGAAATGGGCTGTGATGGGGGGGGGGACCTGGACTGTAAAAGGGCTATGGGGGGAGGGGACATGGACTGGAAATGGGTTTTGATGGGGAGGGGGACCTGGACTGGAAAAGGGCTGGGGGGGGGGGACATGGACTGGAAATGGGTTGTGATGGGAAGGGGGACCTGGACTGGAAAAGGGCTGGGGAGGAGGAACCTGGACTGGAAATAGGCTATAGTGGAGGGAGGGGGAACTTGGACTGGAAATAGGCTGTGATTAGGGGGACTTGGACTGGAAATGGGTTGTGAAGGGGGGGGGGACCCGGACTGGAAAATGGCGATGGGGGGCCATTGGAGGGAAAGAAATGGGCTGTGATGGGGAGGGGGACCTGGACTGTAAAAGAGCTATGTGGGGGGGGGGGGGGGACATGGACTGGAAATGGGTTTTTATGGGGAGGGGGACCTGGACTGGAAAAGGGCTAGGGGGGGGAACATGGACTGGAAATGGGTTGTGATGGGGAGGGGGACCTGGACTGGAAAAGGGCTATGGGGGGGGGGAACTTGGACTGGAAATGGGCTATGGTGGAGGGAGGGGGACCTTGGACTGGAAATAGGCTGTGATTAGGGGGGCTAGGACTGCAAATGGATTGTGAGGGTGGGGGGGGGGGGTAGGACTGCAAATGGGCTGTGATGGTGCGGGGGGACTCCGACTGCAAATGGAATGTGATGGGGGGGCCTAGGACTGGAAATAGGCTGTGATGGGGGACTTGGACTGGAAATGGGCTGTGATTGGGGGGGGCTAGGACTGGAAATGGTCTGTGATGTGAGGGCTAGCACTGGAAATGGGCTGATGAAGAGCTGGAATAGGACTGGAAATGGGCTGATGTGGGGCATGGGAGAATGGGATTAGAAGGGAGTGGATGCTGGGTGGGTCTAGAACTATAAGGGAACTGATTTTGGGGGAGGACTAGAATAGATGGGGAATGAGAATGGAGAGGGGAAAAAATATTTTGTGTGGAAGAAAAGTCTATGATGGGCTGGGTATTGGGAGAGTAAGAGGGGCTTGAGAATGGAAGGGTGAAATTTAAATGGATGATAAAGGAATAAGGAAAGAATTGGGGGAAAGAGCAAAAGGGAAACAATCAGTATGTTAAAGCAGAAATAGAGAGAGAATGGAAAACATCTAAAAGAGAAGAAAGGACAAATGGATAGCTCGCAGAAGACACGAAGAAACCAGAAGAAAGTGACTGGAGCAATTGCAACTGAAAAATAAAACGCCCAAACAGAAGGTAGAAAAATACTTTTTATTTTGAATTTATTAGCTGGAATATGTCTGGTCTGGGAAGTGTGTATTGATAACATCTTTGCGTTTTTGTTTAGTGCAAGAGGAAATTATTTTATAGTTTTATTTCTCCAGTGTTGTATATTTCATGTTTGGATTTTGGGGTTCCCAGTTTAATTATTATCTGACCAAGGAAGTTAGCCTACACGTATCCTCGGTAATTTTTGTGGGTGGGGCTAGGGGCGGGGCAGGGGTGGGACTAGGGGCGGGGAATGGGTGGAGCATGGCGATCCACAGGTGTCGGGTTTTTCTCAGTGAAAAGGTTGGTAACCCTAGTTTCTGTCTTAACTTTTTGGGCCTACAAGGCCTCTCCATCATGGAGCCTTCTTCTCCTAAGAAGTGCCTTCACTGTGGAAACACAGTTTTCTTTTTAGACTCCAATCTCTGGTGTTTAATCTGTTTGGGTCCTGACCCTTTTTCCCCTGAACTATCAGGCTGCAATGCTGAGAGAAGACCTTCCCTCTTTCGAGTTTCCCTCTATACCGTTTTCCCTCCTGCAGTGAGGGCACCGGGTTTTTCTTCTCTACAGGATCAGGTAACCCACAAACAGTCTGTTAAGACTTGCCAATCCTTGAGTGGGAGGTCTCATGCCACGCATGATGACGGCTCCGGCCTTGCCCTCAAGACCTCATTGGCATTAAAACCCCGGCGGGAGTCTTCGGGCTCCAAAGCATTTCAGGGGTTTCAGGTTGTTCCTGGGGTTCACCCCTCACAGAACATACCTGAGCCGTGCTCGGGGGTGGTATCCGCTTCGAGCGGTACCGATACCCCGGCACCGGCACCGGTGTCGAGTGTCCCACTCTTCACCAGGGATCGTCATCTGGCGTCCTCGGTACCTTCGGGACCGATCGATACGTTCCAGATTGACTTTCCTGTTTCTAAGCCATGTTCGGTGGTGATCAATATTCCCTCTAATTTTCTGTAGGTTGTGTGCGCATAAAATATCAGCTGTGCAGCTTTTGAAGGAAGGTTAAATTTTTGTGTGCCACATAACGATACTCAGAGTTATATACTTTAAAATCTGACTGCACGTCAGAATACAGTATGTACACCACATTGATTTTAATCAAATTAAATGAAAATAGAAGATTACTAAATGAAGTGGAAAATTTCTAGTAATTACAATCACAACTTTTAAATTTTAAGACGTCTATGGTGTTTTCTATCAGAATCAGAACCGTAATTTTTGTGCGCTCTGTTGTAAAGTATGTGCGCTCGCTTGGCGAGGTGTGTGCGTGCGCACACGCGCACAGCTTAGAGGGAACAGTGGTGGTGATACCCGCTTCGAGCGGTACCAATACCCCGGCATCGGCACCGGTGTCGAGTTCCACTCGACACCAGGGATCGTCTTCTGGCATCCTCGGTTCCTTCGGGACCGATCGATACGTTCCAGATTGACTTTCCTGTATCTAAGCCATGCTCGGGGGTGGTATCCGCTTCGAGCGGTACCGATACCCGGCATCAGCACCAGTGTCGAGTGTTCCACTCTTCACCAGGGATCGTCATCTGGCGTCCTCGGTACCTTCGGGACCGATCGATACGACCCAGAGTGACTTCCCTGTATCAGCATCGCCGGTACCACCACCGACGTCGGTGCACTCTAGACATGCATCGATAGACTCGCTCCCTTCGATGCCGAGTCTGGAATCGATATCTAGTCTAGATGACTAGGTACCGACGCGCCTTGGAACCGACCCTTGTCGTTTCCGGATACGCAGTACCGAGGATACTCACCAAGACTCTCTGGTTACCTCGGTACCGCTTGAGCAGCCTCCGATGACGGCCTCAATGCCATTACCGGTATCGGTATCGATGTCGATTCCTGCAGTTACATCGGTGCCATCGATCCTTTCCATGCCTAGTTTGGAATCAATACCTGGCATAGACGATGCAGTACTAACTGCCTCAAATCGTGACTGCCAATATCATTATCCATCTAGTAAAGTTCTTTTTCTGCACCAGACCAGTACATCCTCTGGTGCTCAGGCTGCATCTTCAACCTTAGCCTTCCCAGGGATGGTTCCCATTGGAGATCCTTCTTTTCAGAAGTTTCTCCTTGACATGGCAACCTTTCTTGCTATTCCTATCGCTGGCTGTAATCTTAACCAAGGCTCTCCTGCAGAAAAGGAAAATATAATGCTTCCTTTACATCATTCTTTGCAGGATCTTCTTCTGAGAATATGGGAATCACCTTTAAGGGTTCCCTCACCTTCTACAGCAACTAATGTTCTGTATCAGGTGCCCCCCTCTCCAGGGTTTCAAAAGAATCAACTTCCCTATCATTCCATTGTAGTGGAATCAGCAATGAGGAAGGTAAAAAGCAAGAAGAAGCATTCTTCTTATCCGCCAGGTCGTGCTTCTAGAGCACTTGATGCCTTTGGACGTCAAACCTTCCAAACATCTATGCTGGCATCAAGAATTATTTCTTATATATTTTATATGAGTCTAACACTCCAAGAGGTCACAAAGACATTATCTCTTTTGACTCCTTTTTTGTCAGAGCCTAAGGCTGCTGACTATTCCTTGCTTCTTAATCATAGCCGGAATATCTCTTGGTTTCTTTCTCGTGCTTCTCTAGACTCTTTTGAGTCTGTTAGCAGATCCTCTGCTATTGCCATTGGAGCACGTCGTAGAGCCTGGCTCCAAGCTTCTGACTTGAGCAGATGGGCACAACATACACTGGGTAATTCTCCTTGTACTGGAGAAAATCTCTTCAATAAGGAGGCTTTACGTCAGGTTGCTCATTGCTCCACTGACTTCCCTGGTTCTGGAGACCATTCTAAGCCTTCTTCTTCCCCAGGAGGTAGGAAATGTCCTACCAAGCCTTCTTTCCCTAAGAAAAGAAGGTTTCACTCTTCTCCTGCCCATCATCCAGAGGTGCCCAAGCAAGGGACACCTCGTCCTAGTCTGAAGTTTCCAAATTCTAGCCAGTCTCAACATACCCAGCAACCATAGGTTCTGAAGGTTACAATCTACAGTTAACCTCTTCTTAACAGAGGTTTGTTCACTGTTTTTTCTTAAAGCTCTACACTGGGGTTTTCCTTTTTCAGTATGCTAAGCTGTCAGGATATCCTTGTCCATGGGTTACAGAATTCTCCTCTTCTTACTACCAAGAAGGGAGGTTACAACTATCTCATGATAGTTTTTGTCCCAACATGAACATTTTTTCCTTCAGCTGACTCGCCATATGGGTAAGTCACCCTCCCCCTCTCATCCAGGGTTTCCCCTGACTGAGTGGTACCATACTGAAAAGCTTCTCTAGCTTTCATTCCAGTGTAGACTTTTTGTTTCCTTGAATACATTCTCAAGATAACTCATCAGACAGGGACAGGAATATCTCCTCTCCCTTTGTCTGTTTCTCTTTGTTTTGCACAATAAGATTCTCTGCTGTCTTTTTCAGCTGCTGTGCATGCAGGAGTTCCAGTGATTGAACTACTGGTACTTTTCCACAAGTTCCAGTCTATCTTCCACAATTTTTGTCTAGCCTCAGTAGTGATTCCAAGCTAGTCCTCATCTATCTTGGATAATCCTACTCACTTTAGGCTTCTCACCTTATCTTCTTTCTAGCCATCTCCTTTTCCTAGGATGTGGCAACACACCTGACTTCAGTCAGTTTCATCTCATAATTCTCCTACACAATGCTCTCTGCAATCTTCAGAGAAGCTTTCTACTATGGGCCCTTGCTACACAGCATTGATCTTTGTCTCTGAGGGCTATTCTATATAGTAGAAAAAAGCTTATAAATCATTCTCATGACTGTGAGGGTTCTCCACACCCTCTTGTCTCCTGTTATAATTCAGAATATAAGCTTTTTCTGCGTGAATATCCAAGGCTATTAGTAACGCATGATATCCCTATGTCCCTCCAGTGGGACCTCCTGGTATCTCCTCTATGCGTTTCTACCCATCTACCATGTCAGAGTTCTAAAGGACTCTCGACTTGCTCTTTACAGACTGATATTATCCTCTGTTTTTCACGCAACCATCCTGGTTATTTTACTGGATTGCATTCCTGCATCCTCTTAGCCTACAGAAATAGATTCTCTATATATCTGTCAAGTGGGTTTCACCCTCTTGTTATTGGATGAATCTTTCCCCTTCACATTCCCCATGTGAATGTTCTTATGGGGCTTAGTGTATCTTCAGACTTATTATCATGTATGTAAATATCTCCATATATGCCTCTACATACATATGTCTGTAAGCTGTGTGTGCATAATTTATATGTTGATACATATTCTGCATATCTAGATATACATTTATATATAGGTATTGTCACACCTCCTCTGGCCAAGCGGTAGCCTCCTGTATTGCAAGGCCCCTGGAGGGTGGTAGTTGTGCCTTTATGAATATAAACGCAAACACTTCTTTCTTCAAATCAAAGGGTTTTTATTCCCCGTCCCATTGAGGGTATTTTATCTTCAAGGAACATAAATTATATGCTTTGTTTGGACATCTTATATACAATAACAAATGTAAACATAACTTGCTTTCTTCAGCTTTTAAAGGATAAATCAACAAAAGAACAAAAACTTAACTATTGCTGTAAGGTTCTCTCCCCGGTAGCTATGAGTAGAGCATATCTCTGTTCTGCCTCGAGAGAGAGAGTTACAGGTTTGTTGCTGTATTACTGAAGTTAAGACACCAAGTTACTTTCCTTATCTCAGGGAGAATTCAGGTTCAATTAATGATAAAGAACAATCCATTAATTCCTGTGTATCATTCTCCTCAGCATTCTGGTATTCCATCATCTCTGGTTGACTGGTATATTCATTCGGTACTTTGGGAGTACTATGAGAGACTTGCTGCCTAAGCACGTCAACCAGGAAGTTCTTCTCTTTCACCGGGCTAGAGCCTCTCTGGGTATTACCATATATACTGGAATAGAGATTTCCCAGGCACTGCCCCTGCTGGTACTTCTGAGTAGAGCTTAGCCCCTTACTTGCTCTGCTCGTGGGATAATTAAGGGAACTTTCCAACCTATCCAGGTTTCCCTTTTGTAACCCAGCTGAGCTGAATCGGAGTGCTCGTGACGGAGTTTCAGACGGAGCTGTGAACTTACAATTACAAAACTCTTCAGCTTTAGCTGGTAAGTAAAAGCTTTTCTCTTGCTCATACACACTATTTGGCTGTGGATATCTCTCTGATTTATTCAGGTCCTCGGGTTCCCTCTGACCTTCATATGGGCACTCTAATTGCTCCAGAGTTTCCTTATCACTCTCTCTTGCATTCTCATACCTGTGCCATGCTTCCCGGGGCTTTAGCTGCCCTCTCTGTATTTTCTCCAAGTGTGTCCTTGGCTGCCACGGCTTCTCTCTCTCTCTCTCTCTCAGCTCCGGCACCAGCTCCTGGCTTTGCCTCAATCCTGATCCGAATCCTAAACCTAAACTGTCTCTGAATGTCTGAGAGCTTGTTTTAAACCAGCGTTCGCTTGCTCCACCCTTAGTTAGCTGAACCCTGTCAGGTGAAGTGAATTCCCTTCCTGTGCTAGCTGGGTGTGTCCTGATTGAGCTTTTGCACGTGTTCCTGCGTTGCTCAGGGTAACTATCTGACACTTTCTTGTTTACCCTGTCACTTTTCTGTTTTCACTTGTGCTGGCCTGCATTTCCTCTGTCTGTACAGGGTCTACCCTGTTACATATTCCCCTCCTTAAAATATTACTTGTTGCCGTAATTTTGAACGGACAGCAAGTAATCCTCTGCGGGGTCCAACAGTGCTGTTCATGATAGGCCAAATTGGCCGTAGCTACTCTTTCTTTCCACGGTTTTAATACGTTTATGTGGTATACTTGCTTACGTCCGCGGTCATTCTCCACTAAGTATGATACGAAACCTATCTTTTTTATTACTACAGCTGGCCCTTTCCAGCGGGACTCGAACTTCGGACCTGGGTCCGTTACTTGTATCAAAACCTTATCGCCTGCCGCCAGTTCTCTAGTTTGTGTATCCCTGTCATAATAACGCTTCTGGCGCTGTTTGCTACGGGTTAGATTCTCCCCCGAAGCTTGGGATGTCTTTCTTAGGTGGGTCCTTAATTCTTTCAGGAATTGAGGAATCCCTACTTCTGGCACTTTCGGCTCTACCCATTCATCTTTTAAGATGTCTAACACTCCCCTTGGCATTCTTCCAAACAATAACTCAAATGGGGATACTCCCAGCGAGGTTTGTACCCGCTCTCGGCAAGTATACATTACGAAAGGGAGTAATGTATCCCATTCTCTCATTTCATCCTTTCTTAATCCCCTTCACAATAGGTGTTTTATCGATTGGTTAGTGCGTTCTACCAATCCATTGGTTTGGGGATGATACGCCGATGTCTTAACGTGGCGTATCCCAAATGCCTCCCAAACTCTCGCAAGGTATCTCGAGACAAAGTTAGTGCCTTGATCAGTTAGGATTTCTTGGGGGAACCCCACCTCACAGAATAGCTTTATTAGCTCCTGTGCTATAACTTTAGCAGAGATGTTTCTCAGGGGTATGGTCCATGGGAACCGGGTCGCATGGTCCACGATGACTAAGAGATACTGAAAACCCCTGGGTGTTTTTGTTAACGGGCCTACGATATCCATCCCTATTCTTCTGATAGGGACAGCAATGGTGGGTAATGGTATCATGGGGGCTGCTTTGGGTCTGGATACAGAAACCCTCTGACATGCGGGGCATGCATCACAGTATCTTTTTGTCTCCTGATACACTCTGGGCCAGTAAAAACGTGCTAAAATTTGATCAAGGGTTCCTTGAACACCTTTATGCCCCCCAATCAGATGGTCATGGGCTAGGCGGAGAACTACTGCCTTAAAGGCTACCGGCACGACCAATTGCTTCCTTATTGCTCCAGTATATGGATCTAAACCTTCTCTATATAGGATATTGTTATCCAGTAAGAACCGGGGTAACACCTCCCGCTCCTCTTGGGCCCATTCGAAAGCTCTTTTAAGAGCCAGGTCTGCTCTTTGCTCCATCGGGAACGATGGAAATTTTTGTACAAGAGCAGCTGGGACCCAGGGTAGTCCTTCTCCCATTTCTAACTCCCTTCTTTCATGGGCTCTTTTGTTTCTTCCCTGCTGTTTTTTAGCCCTGGTTTTCTTATCTCCTCCCTCAGGGTTCTGCACCAAATCATCATGATTAGGCAGTGGATTCACTTCCTCTGCCTCTTCTGCCTGTTCCTCAGGAACTTCTTTTTCCCCTTCTTCTGTGGGTATTGGCACTTCCTCTACGGGAGTTTCTTGAGGTGTATCCATGGTGGTCTGGGATCGTGTTGAAACTAGACCTGTTTTCATGGTTATCCCCTGACTCAACCCACCTGTAAAAGAAGGCCAGTCCCTGCCTAAAATTAATTTTTGGGGCAGCCCAGGGACCACTGCTACTTGCACCTTCCTTTCCACTCCTAGTGCTTTTACCTGCACTTGACATAAAGGGTAAGGAAGCTGTGCGCCATGTATGCATTTTATATCTATCTGTTTTTGGGCTACTGGACGAGACTGTCTCAGAGTCTCCCAAAATTCTCAGGCTATTAAACTTTGCTCCGCCCCTGAATCAATCATTGCTAGAGCATCTGCCCCCTCAACTTGTACCTGTATGAATATTCCTTTTGGAACTGACTTCCCTGCCCCTACCATAAGGACTGTTTTAACTCGGCAATCCTTTTTCATGTGACCAGGTTTGTTACACCTATAACACTTTCTAGTGTTCCTATCTCTGCCCCCCCTGCTAGGGTCATATGCAGCCATTCCATCCCGTGCGTACTTTCCACATTCATACCTTTCAGTCACACTTGCACCCTTTAAAAGGTTCAACTTAAAAGTACTAGCATGTGCTGCCTCCCTGAACACTTCAGCCATCTGGGCTGCTTCACCAGTGTTCGCACAATTCTGCAGGGTCAAAAACATTTTCATTTCGCCTGGTACTGACATTAAAAACTGTTCCAGAACAATTTCATCAAGAATTGACTCAAGCGTTTTGCCGTCAGGATCCAACCACTTATAGGCTAGGTTCTTGAGCCTCTGGCATAAGGCTTTTGGAGTCTCATTTTCACCTATCACAGCCTCCCTAAATAATCGCCTGTAAAGTCTCGGCGTGAGACCAAGGCGGTCTTTCACGGCCTTTTTAATTTCCAAATAATTATTGGCTAAACTAGCAGGCATAGTTTTGAACGCAGACAAGGCCTCTCCACTCAAAGTCATTGCGAAACGCATGGCCCATTGTTCCACAGGCCATTTTGAGTTCTCAGCAATGCGTTCAAAGGCCTCAATGAAATCGTCGGGGTTATCTGCCCGCCCTAAATGTTTGCATACAAGTCCCGTATTCATTTCTACTTGCGGTATTGTAGCTTTGTCCTCTCGAGCCTTTTCCAGTAGCGCTGTCATTGCTTCCAGCAATGGCTTCTGTTGTTCCTGCAGCGTAGCCATATACTGTCCTTGCAGGTGTTGGAGCACCTTGGCCTGCTTCTCTTGCTGCTCATTCATCCACGCGAGTACATCTTGGGGATCCATCTTCTTTTTCTGCACCTGAAAAAAACAGAGAAGAGACCCACCAAGTGCGGCACACACACACAAAAGTTGTTTTTCTTTCTTTTAGCTCCCCCTTTCTCACGGTATCCTTATACCGGTTTACCCAGGCTACCAATACCTTAGTCTCCTGGTGATATCAGCATGTGAGAAGGGTCTTTTCCACCGCTGGCCGCTCTGCCAGCCGAATCCTCCTTGAGCGGTGCTTTAAACACTTCTTTTGCTTTTCAGCAATGTCCTTTCAGGCAAATCCTTTTTATTATGCCCCCCGAAAATTTTATCCTCTTCTCTACGCCAATTATGTCACACCTCCTCTGGCCAAGCGGTAGCCTCCTGTATTGCAAGGCCCCTGGAGGGTGGTAGTTGTGCCTTTATGAATATAAACGCAAACACTTCTTTCTTCAAATCAAAGGGTTTTTATTCCCCGTCCCATTGAGGGTATTTTATCTTCAAGGAACATAAATTATATGCTTTGCTTGGACATCTTATATACAATAACAAATGTAAACATAACTTGCTTTCTTCAGCTTTTAAAGGATAAATCAACAAAAGAACAAAAACTTAACTATTGCTGTAAGGTTCTCTCCCCGGTAGCTATGAGTAGAGCATATCTCTGTTCTGCCTCGAGAGAGAGAGTTACAGGTTTGTTGCTGTATTACTGAAGTTAAGACACCAAGTTTTTTTGCTCTGGCCGCAAGATCGGGAGCGGCCAGAGCAAAAAACCCAGCTTTTCTCCCAACCCGGAGGGCTTCAGAGGGAGCCGGGGAAGCCCGCGCGAGGCCCTGGCTCCCTCTGTACATCCGCCAGCGTGAAGAGCCTTTTCCTTCACGCTGGCGGCTGTTCCTGTGAAGCCGCAATTGGAGGGAAAGGTTAAAGGCAATGCCCTTTAACCTTTCCCAGCATTCGCGGCTTCACAGGAACAGCCGCCAGCGTGAAGGAAAAGGCTCTTCACGCTGGCGGCTGTACAGAGGGAGACGGGGCCTCGCGCGGGCTTTCCCGACTCCCTCTAAAGCCTCAGACAGCCGCTGTTTTGTGGGGGGGAGGACAAGGACTGCCTGGGCTGTGATGGGGGGGAGGGGACCTGGACTGGAAAAGGGCTAGGAGGGGGGAATAGGACTGGAAATGGGTTGTGATGGGGGGGGACCTTGACCGGAAAAGGGCTATGGGGGGGGGACTTGGACTGGAAAGAAATGGGCTGTGATGGGGGGGGGGACCTGGACTGTAAAAGGGCTATGGGGGGAGGGGACATGGACTGGAAATGGGTTTTGATGGGGAGGGGGACCTGGACTGGAAAAGGGCTGGGGGGGGGGGGACATGGACTGGAAATGGGTTGTGATGGGAAGGGGGACCTGGACTGGAAAAGGGCTGGGGAGGAGGAACCTGGACTGGAAATAGGCTATAGTGGAGGGAGGGGGAACTTGGACTGGAAATAGGCTGTGATTAGGGGGACTTGGACTGGAAATGGGTTGTGAAGGGGGGGGGACCTGGACTGGAAAAGGGCTATGGGGGGGCATTGGACTGGAAAGAAATGGGCTGTGATGGGGAGGGGGACCTGGACTGTAAAAGAGCTATGCGGGGGGGGGGGGGACATGGACTGGAAATGGGTTTTTATGGGGAGGGGGACCAGGACTGGAAAAGGGCTGGGGGGGGGGAACATGGACTGGAAATGGGTTGTGATGGGGAGGGGGACCTGGACTGGAAAAGGGCTATGGGGGGGGGGAACTTGGACTGGAAATGGGCTATGGTGGAGGGAGGGGGAACTTGGACTGGAAATAGGCTGTGATTAGGGGGGCTAGGACTGCAAATGGATTGTGAGGGTGGGGGGGGGGGTAGGACTGCAAATGGGCTGTGATGGTGCGGGGGGACTCCGACTGCAAATGGAATGTGATGGGGGGGCCTAGGACTGGAAATAGGCTGTGATGGGGGACTTGGACTGGAAATGGGCTGTGATTGGGGGGGGCTAGGACTGGAAATGGTCTGTGATGTGAGGGCTAGCACTGGAAATGGGCTGATGAAGAGCTGGAATAGGACTGGAAATGGGCTGATGTGGGGCATGGGAGAATGGGATTAGAAGGGAGTGGATGCTGGGTGGGTCTAGAACTATAAGGGAACTGATTTTGGGGGAGGACTAGAATAGATGGGGAATGAGAATGGAGAGGGGAAAAAATATTTTGTGTGGAAGAAAAGTCTATGATGGGCTGGGTATTGGGAGAGTAAGAGGGGCTTGAGAATGGAAGGGTGAAATTTAAATGGATGATAAAGGAATAAGGAAAGAATTGGGGGAAAGAGCAAAAGGGAAACAATCAGTATGTTAAAGCAGAAATAGAGAGAGAATGGAAAACATCTAAAAGAGAAGAAAGGACAAATGGATAGCTCGCAGAAGACACGAAGAAACCAGAAGAAAGTGACTGGAGCAATTGCAACTGAAAAATAAAACGCCCAAACAGAAGGTAGAAAAATACTTTTTATTTTGAATTTATTAGCTGGAATATGTCTGGTCTGGGAAGTGTGTATTGATAACATCTTTGCGTTTTTGTTTAGTGCAAGAGGAAATTATTTTATAGTTTTATTTCTCCAGTGTTGTATATTTCATGTTTGGATTTTGGGGTTCCCAGTTTAATTATTATCTGACCAAGGAAGTTAGCCTACACGTATCCTCGGTAATTTTTGTGGGTGGGGCTAGGGGCGGGGCAGGGGTGGGACTAGGGGCGGGGAATGGGTGGAGCATGGCGATCCACAGGTGTCGGGTTTTTCTCAGTGAAAAGGTTGGTAACCCTAGTTTCTGTCTTAACTTTTTGGGCCTACAAGGCCTCTCCATCATGGAGCCTTCTTCTCCTAAGAAGTGCCTTCACTGTGGAAACACAGTTTTCTTTTTAGACTCCAATCTCTGGTGTTTAATCTGTTTGGGTCCTGACCCTTTTTCCCCTGAACTATCAGGCTGCAATGCTGAGAGAAGACCTTCCCTCTTTCGAGTTTCCCTCTATACCGTTTTCCCTCCTGCAGTGAGGGCACCGGGTTTTTCTTCTCTACAGGATCAGGTAACCCACAAACAGTCTGTTAAGACTTGCCAATCCTTGAGTGGGAGGTCTCATGCCACGCATGATGACGGCTCCGGCCTTGCCCTCAAGACCTCATTGGCATTAAAACCAGGAAGTTCTTCTCTTTCACCGGGCTAGAGCCTCTCTGGGTATTACCATATATACTGGAATAGAGATTTCCCAGGCACTGCCCCTGCTGGTACTTCTGAGTAGAGCTTAGCCCCTTACTTGCTCTGCTCGTGGGATAATTAAGGGAACTTTCCAACCTATCCAGGTTTCCCTTTTGTAACCCAGCTGAGCTGAATCGGAGTGCTCGTGACGGAGTTTCAGACGGAGCTGTGAACTTACAATTACAAAACTCTTCAGCTTTAGCTGGTAAGTAAAAGCTTTTCTCTTGCTCATACACACTATTTGGCTGTGGATATCTCTCTGATTTATTCAGGTCCTCGGGTTCCCTCTGACCTTCATATGGGCACTCTAATTGCTCCAGAGTTTCCTTATCACTCTCTCTTGCATTCTCATACCTGTGCCATGCTTCCCGGGGCTTTAGCTGCCCTCTCTGTATTTTCTCCAAGTGTGTCCTTGGCTGCCACGGCTTCTCTCTCTCTCTCTCTCTCAGCTCCGGCACCAGCTCCTGGCTTTGCCTCAATCCTGATCCGAATCCTAAACCTAAACTGTCTCTGAATGTCTGAGAGCTTGTTTTAAACCAGCGTTCGCTTGCTCCACCCTTAGTTAGCTGAACCCTGTCAGGTGAAGTGAATTCCCTTCCTGTGCTAGCTGGGTGTGTCCTGATTGAGCTTTTGCACGTGTTCCTGCGTTGCTCAGGGTAACTATCTGACACTTTCTTGTTTACCCTGTCACTTTTTCTGTTTTCACTTGTGCTGGCCTGCATTTCCTCTGTCTGTACAGGGTCTACCCTGTTACAGTATATATATATCTCCCTATATATATATATATATATGTATCTGTTGGGAGACTTTTATAGATCGATATGTATTACATACTATCTCCTCACTGTCTATGCTATAGCAATTGTACCTTTCTCATAGGTTACAGACAGTGGGCTCCCTTTTTCATACTGTTCCTTAGTATGTGGGGACTGTTATGCTCACAACCACTACTGTGGTGATAACAGCTTCCGCTTTGCTCTAGGTCTCCCTATCCTTGAAGATTCCAGCTTCAATATCTTTCCTATCTCTCCTCAGCTAGGAAAGATAGTGTACATCTTCATTGTTTTTGAGTACACATTGTTCTGCTTGGGAATATGGGCTTTTTTCCATAACCCTTCTTCCCTCCAAGACTGGGCTAGTTGTCCAAATCGGTCAGTCTTCTTCTTTTAGTCCTCAATGTTATGACTCTGTACCTAAAAGAGTTTTCAGCTTTTTCTCATAAAGCTTTCCATTGAAGACCTGCCGTTCTAATCCTACCCCAGTTGACACCTGGATCACCTGCTAATTCCAGGTCTGGACCTTCACCCTCACTGCTGTGAGGTCACCTTGAGGATTCCGCTACTGCATATCCAGTAGACTCCATCACACTTTCTACTTCCTACAGTCCAGTAGGTAAGCTCCATATTATAATTGTTCATGAAATAATTTTAATGGTACTTATCATACATGCCATGGACTCTTCTCCTGTAGTCCTTGGGTTTGCTGTTTTCCTTACAGCTCTTCTATTCTCAACTCCTACCCTCCATTCCCTCATGGGATGCTGGAGATTCCTGTGTGGGAAATGCACTCCTGATCCAGGAACATGCATTTTATGGGATCTCCCCCTGGCATCTCTAGCTAGGGAGTCCCCATATGTGAAGACTCATTCCTGCTTGTTCCTGGAGATAGCACAGTTACTTACCTGTAACAGGTGATCTCTGGGAACAGCAGGAATAAGTCTTCACAACCCACCCACCTCCCCTAGGAGTTGTATCTATCTATCTATCTTCCTTTCCTCTTTCTCTCCTTTGTCTCAGCTATGAAACTCAACTGAGGAGAAGAAGTGGAAAGGGCGGGAAGTCAGCGCGCAGGCGCGAGGGATGCTCCCAAAAGCTTTCTGATTGGATGCTGGGGAGCATTCCCGTGCAGGCTCCGTCGGTACCGACGTACCCATATGTGAAGACTTATTCCTGCTGTTCCCAGAGATCACCTGTTACAGATAAGTAACTGTGCTTTACTTATTGAAGCAAATGCATATCCAGGGTATCCCATTTTTTGAGAAGATTTTGAAATACTAGATTCTGTTGCACATATGCCTTTTCACAAGCATGGTGAAAACATACTAGATTCCACCAGTACTCTGCACTCAAGTTATCAAAGTTCTTCCAGTGGCTCAGTATCGTCTTCAGTGCCAAGCTTAATAGCAGATCGAAAATCGCATAATCCCACCTGGCGAGTTCCGGGATTCCAGCCAGAGACTTGTATATCACAATGTGATACGTTAAAGGCGTCCTGATCTGTATTAACTGAGTCAGTCAATGCCACACTTTCTGCCAAAACGCCTGCAACTTGGAACAGTGATAGAGCATGTGCACTAGGGTACCCTCAGTTGCACCGAAAGACCAGCAATTACTCCCATTCTGCTCCTGCCACTTTGCCACCTTCACAGGAGTCAGATAAGCATGGTGGGCAAGAAAGTACATAGCCTGTGTGAGTGAGGCAGCTCTAGTTAGCCTTGTCTGCGAATTCCAAAAATCATTCCACATTACGGGAGTTGCAAAGTCGCCCACTTCAGACTCCCAAACTAACTGTGCTCCCGTAGGTCTTCTCTTATCACCTTCGCGAATCATACCAACAAACCGATATTAATTTCGATCCCATCTTAATCTCCTGAATCTTTTGGTACATTGGACGTCCAGGTCCAAGCAACATTGGGGTCATGCCCGCTTTACACAAACAATGTTTCAGCTGGCATCACTGATAAATACAGCAGCTAGGCAGACCGTACTCCTGTTGCAGTGCGGGAAACGCTTTGTACTCCTTGTCATGAATCAAGTGGCCCAAGCAGTAAATACCTTGCTTCAACCATGTAACCCAAAGGAAACTGGACCCATCAATCTTAAACTTCAGATTCAGCCTCCATATACTCCTGATCATCCTCGAGTTGCGGCTTCAGGAACTTAAACGCCTGTTGAGTATCACGTATAATCTCGTTACCAGCCTTGGGGGGAGTCACATCCACACCAATCCTCATCCATAAGGGAACTGGCTCACTGGATGCTGCCTCAACCCGCAACCACGTCAGATCCTCCGGCGTCGTCATCTCTTCAGTCCACCAGGCTCCTTGTTTCAATAGAGCCGCTATGTGATACCAATAAAAATCTGGAAAGTGTACGCCGCCCTGCTTTTTAGGCAACGTAAGCTTCCACGCCGATATTCTGGGCGTTTTACCGCACCATAAAAAGGTTAACAAAATTTTCTCCAACTTAGTGTAGAATTTCCGGTCAAAGAGAATCGGTATCATACTGAGGATGTAGTTTATCTTAGGTACAATTACCATTTTGATAGTTTCCAACCTACCCCACCAGGTTAGATTTAACGGGGACCATTTGCTCACATAATCTCGAACTAACTTTTCACAGCAGTCCTTATTCAGGGTCGTCGTGTCATACAAGGTGGTCCCATATGTTACACCCAAATATTTAAAGGCAGATTTCTCCACTATAAACGGGTGCTGCCTAAGCTCCGCCTCCATTACATGGACATTTAGGGGTATACTTGTGGTTTTAGACAGGTTCAATTTGTAACCCGAAATACGAGAGTATTCAGCAATGACGGCCAAAGCAGCATCCACAGAATTAAGTTCAAGGAACAATAGGAGATCATCCGCATATGCAGACAGCTTACAATGACAGCCTTCTAACTTGATGCCCATAATATTCTTCTGCTGTCGGATTTTCAATATCAGTGGCTCCAAGGCCAGGTTCAATAATAATGGTGACAAAGGGCAGCCTTGCCTCGTACCCCTTGTTAACTGAAATTCCGCTGAGATACCCCCATTCGCAGCCACACGCGCCACTGGCTTAGTGTATAGCAATTTAGCACTCCGCAAAAAAGTCTCTGGTATTCCAAACCAACGCAGAGTTTGAAAAAGGTAGTGGAGCTCTACCCTGTCGAATGCTTTTTCGGCATCTAGTGCCAAACCCACTACCGGGTCTGTTACTTGTTGCGCTCGTCTCAAAACATGCGCCAATAGGCGCCCGTTGTCCGTGGTTGATCTGCCTGGCATAAATCCACATTGGTCTGGGTGTATTAGCGTTGCAGCCACTTTTGTTAACCGATTGGCCAATATCTTGGCATATATTTTATAATCGGCATTTAACAAAGATATAGGCTGATAATTCTCCACTTTCAGGGGATCTCTCCCAGGCTTAGGATGGATGACTATTGTGGCGGCCGCAATCGCACCTACCGCAGGGCATTCTTCTTTAATCCCATTATAATACAATAGTAGTTCAGGAACTAGCTGTTTGGAGAAGGCCTCATAAAATTCCACTGGGAGGCCATCAGGTCCACTCGCCTTCCCCTTTGCTAACTGCTTCAGGGCTTCCGATATCTCCTTACAGGTGAGATCTGTCTCTTAACGAGTGCTGTTGTTGTCTTGTGAGTTTGGGACCATCAATCGCGGAGAGGAAATTAGAGCAAGCTACCTCATCATGCTCCACTTCAGATAGGTAAAGTTTAGAGTAGAAGTCTTCACAGAGAGTCAGAATTTTCTCATCTTTCACTCTTAGCGTGACAGTAGTATCTCTCAGTCCCACAATGTGAGTCACTGCCTTCTTGGTTTTTAGTGTGCGAGCAAGTAGAGCACTAGCACGGTTGCTTTCATGATAGTACATTCCCTGTTGAGCTTTCACATGCTTGCTTGCCTCAGCATTCAAAATGTAATTATATTGGTATCGTAGCCTCCGCAGCCGAAGCAAAATTAGCGGATCTGAACGTTTAGCTAATAATCTCTCACCCGCACTTATCTCTTGATCCAATTCAGCCCTTCTCTTCATTTCTGTTCGCTGTTTGTGTATCTTGTATGTGGTCATACAGCCGCAAATGTTTGCTTTGAATGCTTCCCACCAAGCCCAAGTCGGGGTCTCCCCAAACTGATTATATTGAAAGAACTCCATAATTGCTATCCGTGTTGATCTGAGGAATTCTTCATCCGATAGCCAGGTCTTGTCAAAAAACCACCTCGCTTGAGTACTTTTGGCTACACCAATTTCTATATCCAAAACCACTGCCGCATGATCCGAGACAGTTCTAGTCAACATCCCAGTACTTGTGATCTTAGGCACCAATGTCTTCGACACTAAGAAGAAGTCAATACGGGTTTGCGTGTTGTGTGGTAAAGAGTAAAACGAGTATTCTCTGCCTGTTGGGAACAAAAGCCTCCAGGGATCAATCAGACCCAGTGAGTCCATCATGTCTGATAACACCTTACTGGACTTAGGTTTGTGTTGAGTTCTGTACGGGGTACGATCCATTAGCGGATCCTGTATAAGATTAAAATCACCCCCTAAGACTATGCTCATAGCTTCCACTTCCAGAAGCTCTTGGGTTACTTGAGCAAAAAACTGTGCATCATCCTGATTTGGACCATACACCATCATCAGAGTAAACACTTCATCCTTGATCCGTACTTTAGCCTTGGCCCAGCAACCGCCAGGATCAATCTTAGTCTCCTCTATTACTGGTGCGAGCATTGTCCTAAGGAGTATTATTACCCCCCCCCCTTTCTTTTGAGAGCAGGGGCTGACACCACATTTTGAAAGCCATCTCCGGCTACTTTACCTGACTCTGAGAGGGATAGATGTGTCTCCTGTAGATATACTACGTCAACCTTCTGCTGTTTACAATATGTCAGTATTTTCTTCCTCTTGACGGGATTAGCAACGCCCTGAACATTTAGGGATAGCACCTTTAACATATAGTTAACCATAATCAAAACTGTTGACCCTTGTGATAGTAGCATTCGTCAGCCATGTGGCTATATACACATAGATCATATCACTATTAACAGAACTACAACCCCTTGCCCGCCAATTAGCATTAACTACCGCAACTTGCATGGTGGAGTCCCAACCGCCCCAACAACAATCCAATACCCAACCCATCTCCCCCCCAACCCCAATAAGTATACCTAATTGCCTTCCCCCTGTGCCAGTCAACCTCCCAAACCGCACACACATATACCAATGAACAATGAACAATGCCCATTTTCCAAAATCTAACCACAATTGGTGTCCATATACCCCCCAACCACCCAAAACAGCCCTGCAACTGGGCCACATCCCTTCTCAAACCAAGTAGACAAACCCCAGCGCCTCAGGTCATAAGTCCGGTGATATGCATTCAGTCAGGATCCTCTTATGATGCTGTGTCCATTCGTGCATATTCTTGTAGACAGGACCGCAACGCTACCCCATTGTCAAAGGTTCTTGTAGAGTTGTCCAAGGTCACCCGCATACGGGCAGGGTAGAAAAGGCCGTAGCGCGCCTGCAGCTTCTGCATAAGTGGTCTACAGGCCAATAGTTCTTTTCGTCGTTCAACCGTTTGTTTGCTCAAGTCCGGGTAGAAGGCTATCTTGTGTCCATCTATCTGCAACGTTGTTCTCTGCTTGGCTGCTTGCAATATTTACAGAGCTTGGGGGTATCGTAGTACTTTGACCACAAATGGGCGCGGTCTTTGGCTGCGATTCGACACGTGAGACGGAACACGATGGGTCCTCTCTAATTCAAGAGGTCGAACAAAGGCAATTTGTAATATCTCCGGGATTAATTTCTCCAAGTATCCGATAGGATCCATACCCTCCTGTCCTTCAGGTATCCCAACAATTCTTACATTACTCCTGCGAGCACGGTTGTTCTGATCCTCTACTTGAGTCTCCAACGCCGACACCCTTTTAGTCAGGGGGCCCACCTGCGCCAGCATAGCCGTGTGCCTGTCCACCTCAGATTCTACTTTATCTAGCCGGCCGGCGACCTCCGTTATCCTCTCTTTCACCTCCTGCACGTCCTCCTGTAGTTGAGTGAGCACCGCTGCGTTGGTAGCTATCATTTCTTTAACAGCGCAAAGCTCCTGCAGTATCTCTTTCACTCCTTCCATCAATTCCTTATCCAACGCCATTTTTTGAGGGGAGGGCATGTCCTGCTTTGCACGTTTACTTGCTTGACTCGCCGTTTGCTGGAACTCTAACCGGGCAGGCCTCAACGATGACATTGTCAGCAAAGTTCCCAATTAGACCCGATTGTAAATGTTGACTGGAACCAAGGAAAGGCACAGGATTCTAAATTTAAGAGGGGAGCCACACTCTCAAGCAGCCATCACCCTTCGCGGCTAGCTCCGCCCCCTGGCAGCTGAGATTTAATGTTAAAAAAATGCAAGATCATGCATTTGGGCTGCAGCAATTCAAGGGAACGATATAGTATAAGGGATGAAGTACTTTTGTCCACTAAAGAAGAGCGGGAACTTAGCGTGATTATGTGTGATGATCTTAAGGTAGCTAAACAGGTAGAAAAGGCGACAGCAAAAGCTAGAAGGATGCTTGGGTGCATAGGGAGAGGAATGGCCAGTAGAAGAAAGGAGGTGATAGTGCCTCTGTATAAGTCTTTGGTGCAACCTCATTTGGAGTATTGTGTGCAATTCTGGAGACTGCACCTTCAAAAGGATATAAACAGGCTGGAGTCGGTACAGAGGGTGGCTACTAAAATGGTTAGTGGTCTTCATTATAAAGCATATGAGGACAGACTTAAGGATCTTAATATGTACATCTTAGAAAAAAGACGGGATAGAGGTGATATGATTGAGACGTTTAAATACCTCCATGGCATAAATGCACAGGAGGAGAGCCTGCTATGAGGGGACATGGGATGAGGGTGAAATGGGATGATAGATTCAGGAGTAATATGCGGAAATATTTCTTTATGGAAAGAGTGGTGGATCCGTGGAATAGTCTCGCAGTGGAGGTGGTAGAGATGAGGACAGTATCTGAATTCAAAGGAGCATGAGACAAACACAGAGGATCTCTAAAGGAAAAAAGGGGACTGTTGTAGTGGTTGATATGAAGGACAGACTAGAAAGGCCTTGTGGACTTTTTCTGTTGTCATGTTTCTATTACATGGAGGAGGTTGATATCCAACTTCCACCTCCTTCTCCATTTGATGAGAATGTGGCTTTGGAGGGTGCTGGAGGAGATGACAGCCAGGACCACTGAAGCTCTCACTGGTATTCTCTGTAGTTTCTACACTGAGCGGAACAGCTTCTGCAAAAAAATCTTGAACCCCAGGCTGAAAATGCAGAGAAGATGGAACTGCTGAGGCAATGGAGGAGAATCAGCTGCAAGTCACACAGCACCTAGATTCTATCATGCAGATGAAACGGTCTCTGCAATAATACATGACGGCACAGGTCATGGCCCCCATTTTACTATGCCCTCTATAATAGTGCCATCTTTGGGCCCATCTGCTGAGACCCTTATGAGCAAGGCATCTGCAACAGCCATCACCACCACCTCCAGCTCTGTCATCACTGTGCTGCCATCTGCTCACCCATCATGCATATTGGGACCTGTTCCCTGTGGAAGGGGGAACCCATTTGTTTTCCCCTCTTCCATGATGACTTGCGGTGGTCTGTTGTGCTGGCTGACTCCAAAAGCTCCTCAGTCAAGTGAGTCATCAGCCAGCATAGCAATACCACGAGACAGGCTGGGTTAGGAGACTGGGGCAGGAGATATGGTGCAGATGGTCAGGGATGGGGATGTGGAAAAGGGTAGGGCCATCTCCCCATGTCCATCCTTTGTGGGCTGATGAGGTAAGTTGGAGGAGAGATGGCATGATTTCTGGAGAGTGAAGGGGTAGGACATGTTGAAGGAGGAGGGCACACAGGGATTCTGCTGAGGGAAGGTGGAGGGGTGCACAGTGTTGCTACTGAGGGATGGTAAAGGGGTATGAGAGTATGAACATCACTATTATATCACAGGCACTTGTAAATAAACACCTACCTTCACATGAAGTGCCTGCATATGAGGTTATTTCTTACACCTTTATCTCATTAATATGGTTGCCCAGTCTCCCCAAGCCTTGGTCCTTCTGCATCGCGTCATGCTCTTAATCTGCAGTGCTGTGTTATTCAAGTAGGGGATATCAGGGCCTGCAATGCAAAATTGGGGAGCATGCAGCAGGCCACAAAGATTTCACATACCCTGGCAGGGCTGTAGAGCAGTTCACCCCCAAATCTTTTGAGGCACTAGAAATGGCTCTTGGGCTGTCCAAAAAGTTCTCTCTATGATCACCTGTGTGTGTCTATGGGCCTGTTATATTGTTCCTCTGCCTGTATCTGCAGTGCCACAATGGGGGTTAGGAGCCAAGGTCTCAGTGGTTAGCCTCTGTCACCTGCATTGAAAGGGGAAGAAGGGGCACATGTTGGGTTTGGGAATGGGATGCTTCATGTGGTTGGTGCACAGTGCAGGCCTAGCCTCTGTCTGCCAGATGCTGCATCTCCCCAAGAGTGCCCTTATGCATGTGCATGTCTGGGTGAAGGATTGGGAGGGTACATGGCTTACCTAGCAGCTATCCACCAGTTATTTTACTACTCTCAAACCTCTCATAGATTTCAGAGTGTGTAAGGATATGGGCATCATGGCCAGAACCAGTAAATCTAGGAAATACATCCGTTATCTCACCAAGCACATTGCACACAACCTAGATGCTGAGGGAGTGAAATGCCTTTCTGTTTCTGTAGGTGGCCTTCTCTCGTGGGAGCATGAGTGCCACATGTGTGCAATCAATCAACCCCAGCACAGATGGGAATCCAGCCACCTTATGGAATTGTATCATGGTTTGTTGCATCTGCTGCACAACTTTGTCGATTAGAAAGACCCTCAGGAACTGGGGGATGCATTGTGATGCTGCTGACTGGCTGAGGTCCACAGTGGCAGCCAAAACAGATTGGAAACTGCCAATGGCTAGGAAGGCGAGAGCTGTGGTGATCTTGAGGTGAACAGGCATGAGCTTGCCCCCGTAAGTAGTGGAGTGGAGGAGCAGCTCTATCTCCTGGCAGAGATGGTGGATGTCTCACTCACTTCCCCTCTTGCTTCTCTCATTTGCTGCGATTGTAGAGGCGGGAGAAATGGGGAGCACAGCAGAGTTGGATGGGAAGATGCTGCTCCAGAAAAGGAGTGTGAGTAGGATGCTTTGGTGTGTAAACTTCAGATCTCTTCCAAATGCATATTTCACGTGCTTGATGCGTGTGACTTGCCATGTATGTTTACAGGCTGCCCAGTTTGGAAATTTCTTATGCTGCTTCCAGTGCACCTCTACCGCTGACTGACCACAACAAGGAAAATCCTCTCATGTTGTTAGGGCACCTAATCTGGGTCAGATATGCTATGTCTAATCTGTTGACTTTCTTAAGTAAAGGAGAAGTTTCTTTTAATTCTCTAGTACACTGGAAGATGTATTTCCTAGAAACTGAAGTTGTTTTGCATGTTCTGTAGATTCCTAAAATAAAAATATCTGTAGCTGGTGTAGATTTGGGACAGGAGATAGTGGAGTACTCAGTAGTGCCTAAGACAATCTTTTCCTTTTCAGGTAAAGTGTAATTACTGACTCGTAACAGGTGTTCTCTGGGGACAGCAGGAATCAGTCCTCACTTATGGGTTACGTCGGCGCCGACGGAGTCCTTGCGGAAGCATCTCCCCAGCTTTCAGAGAAAGCCTTTGGGAGGTGCCACCACTCATGTGTGGTACCCTTCCTGCCCAAGGGTGCCATCTTGCTCAGTCAGATGACATAGTTAAAAGATGGTAAAAACAAAGGGTAGTAAGGAGCAACGCCAAGAGGAGGAGGGAGGGTGCTGAGGACTGATTCCTGATGTCTCCGGAGAACATCAGTTACAGGTGAGTAATTATGCTTTCTCTGGGAACAAGCAGGAACTCAGTCCTCACATATGGGACTTCCTAGCTACAGGCTACCGAAAGCCCATAGAAAAGGCCACAGTCACCCTCAGGGGGAGCTGTGAGCAGGAGCAATTAAGTCAGCAGATAGAAAATACAGTAGGACCTGTGTGTCCGATGGGAACCAACGCTCTGGTAGCCTGAACACAGAAGGGTCGGAAGGCAGGACTTGCCTAGACCCCGAAAAAATTACAGAGCACAGCCTGGCCAAAGACACTGTCCCGATGGGGCTCCCTTTCCAGGCAGTAATGAACTGTGAAAGTATGTAACATAGTAACATAGTAAATGACGGCAGATAAAGACCAGTATGGTCCATCTAGTCTGCCCAGTATGATGGCAAGAGTAGTTGCACCTGCTGCTCCGTGCAGGCCACCCGCAATTTGTTGAGAATTTAGATGGTTCAATTTATTTTGATTTTATCCTGTTGCTGTAAAGGGATCCACTGTGTCTGTGAAATGCCATTTTGAATTCCGTCACCGTGTTTGCCCCCACCACTTCCATCGGAAGGGTGTAACAAGCATCCACCACCCTTTCAGTGAAAAATATTTCCTGAAATTGCCCTTCAATTTACTACCTTGCAGCTTCCTGTTATGCCCTCTAGTTTTACAGCTTCCCCGTCTTTGGAAGAGGTTTGTTTGTTCATTACACAGGTACACTAAAAAAATTTTTTTTTAAACTGCCTCTAATGTTTCGATTGATTTTTACGTTTTTTGGTGCGCTGAATCCAAATCTGGTAACCAATTTGCTCCATCACGTACAGATTTTTTGCTACATTGGGTTAGCAGTTTGAGGTGAACGTTTCAGATTGAGTGCGATCGAGATAAAAGTTTCTTGGATGAATTCTTTATACTAATTGTTTAGTAGTTATTCAAATAAGAATAAAGAAAATTGTAACAAGGCAGCACATAAGAATAGAGTAATGTCAACAAAACACACTGTGATGGTAGCAAAATTGTCTGCACTTAAAACAGCCACATACATGTGCACAAACATTGAGCATATAAGAGCGAGGTTAGACACAAAGCAAAGCAAAGAAATGTGCAAAAAATGTTGTACAGGTATGTATGTAAGAATAGAAAACGCAAACCGCACCATTGCAATACATGAAGACAAACACCCGATGGTGTGAAAATAAAATTCTAATAAATGAGATCCGACACTGTGGTAATAACTAGCAAATTTTTATTTCAAAGTTTAGTAAAAACACGATATTTGTCAACACAGTTTAGATTTTAAAGTCATTCTTGGGTCAATCAATCTCCTGGTGGGCCCGTTTCTTCTTCCCCCGAATGCTTCTCTTGGTGCGCTGCTTGGCGTATTTTTCATCTGGGGTTTCCCGCAGCAGCAACCAGCAGAAATCAGCCATCATAGTGGTGTTCCATCTTCCTTGGTATCTTCTCTCTGCGTCCTTGATGTCCTGGTGAAACCTTTCACCTTGTTCTTCACTGTACGCCCCCAAGTTTTTGGGAAAGTAGTTCACATGGGAGTGCAAGAAATGGACTTTCAGGCTCATGTTACAGCCTTGTTCTTTGAAGGCATTGAGCATCCTGGCAACAATATCCTTATAGTTCTCATCCCGCCTGTTCGCCAAGAATTTGAGAACAACATCCTTGAAGGAATCCCAGGCTTCTTTTTCCTTCTCAGACATCGTTTCAGCGAATGCTCCATCTGAAATGAGTTTCCTTATATCAGGGCCAACAAACACTCCTTCCTTTAGCTTTGCTTCAGAAAGTCGGGGGAACTTTGAGCAAAGGTACCGAAAGCACTCACCATCTTTTGGAAGGGACTTGATGAATTGCTTAATGAGACCCAACTTAATGTGGAGAGGTGGTAATAGAATTTTATCACGAAGTACCAAGCTCTCATGAAGAACATTTTTCTCACCGGGTCTCAAATACTCCCGAATTGGCCAGTCTTTTTTCCCCCAGTGTAGGTCGCGGGCCCGGCTATCCCACAAGCAAAGGAAGCAGGGATATTTGGTGAAACCGGATTGCTGCCCTAATAGCATGGATAGAATTTTAAAGTCTCCACAAATCATCCACTTATGCTCATCATAACGAATCTTCTGAAGAATCAGGGCCAAATCCTCGTATTTTTCTTGGAGAATAACAGAGTGAGCAATAGGAACTGAAGCGAATGTGTTGCCATTATGAAGAAGAACACCTTTTATGCTGTCTTTTGATGAATCAATGAACAGCCAGCCGCCATTTAGCAGGATCATACTTGAGTTTAAACTTTTCCATCACTCCGTATATATCGTTGCAAAATACCAAATCTTCCTCTTTGCTGAAATACTTCAAAAATTGTGTCTCGCGGTTGCGGTACCAATAAAAAGTTGTTCCTGGTGACAATAGATTTTTCTGTTTAAGCCGAGAACCTAGCAGTTGGGCAGCATCTTTTGGGAGTCCTAAATCCCGGACTAAATCATTCAATTCAGCTTGAGAGAAAAGTTCAGGTTTCGGATCTGGTTCAGTTTCAAACTCGGAAGTACTGGACTCATCGGGAAAAGCCATCTGATGAGTCTCATCATGATCAGAACCGTCCACACAAATATGATCCAAAGATTTTGGTGGTTCAGGCACAGGTACTTCGTTGCTATGAGGCATAGGCCTAATTGCTGAGGGAAGGTTGGGGTAACTTATTACGTTCTTATTTTTTAAGTTGTATCCCTTCACAATGCAAGAGCAAAAATAGCAGTCACTGCTGTGGTCTCTTTGTTCACGCCACATCATAGGTATTCCGAAACAAAATGCTTGTTTTTTACCTTTCATCCATAAGCGTAGATCTTCCTCACATGTCTTGCACACTTTGTGAGGAGCCCACGGTTTGTCTTGATCGCCTAACTTCAAACCGAAATAGGCGAAATATACTTTTTTAATAAATGCAGAAATGTTCCTCTGCCGCTTTTTCACGGTATATTCCCCACAAATAAAACAAAAACTGTCCGGAGAGTTGACGCAACCTCTGGCTCTGTGAGCCATCACAAATACACAGCACTGCAAACTACAACTGTAGTGAACCACTTCGGAATAAAGCTGGATTACGACTGAGCAAACAAAAGGTAATAATGAACTTGCAAGAAACTGAAATTTGACAGGAACGTTCATGTCGCAACCACCGTGTTTGAGCGAGCGAACGAGGCGAGGCGAACAGGAAAGAACATGCGCCAGCGCGAGTACTGGATTTAGCCCCCCGCCTCCCAATTGTCCTGTTAATGTATAAAATGAATACTGTGATAAGGAAGCTTATCATAGCTCAGGAAGGAGCTATAGAAAAGGTGAAGTGACTCTGAACAAGCAACCTGTCAGTTCTGGTTGAAATAAGAAAACAGAATTTTCCCATAAAAGACTACCAGTCCCAGAATGCACCAGGTTTCCAACAGCCATTAGAGGAGCTGTAGTGGGGAAACGTGTGTTCAATCAGGAGGGCTATGAGGTAATCCCTAAGCACTCATCTCAAAGGGCAGGGCCTGATTCAGCACAGCTGCGCTGTGTTAGGGAGGATCACTCATCTAAGCAGAATAAGAGTAGAGTTTATTCTACAGATGATCATCTTCATGATCACCTTGGATATCCAGAGAATTGTCCTCAGTATCCTGAGAATCAGCTTGAGTTTGATCATCAGTTTCATCTGAAGGATCATCAGAAGCAGAAGCCAAACCGGACGGACAGAGAGGGAAAGAGACCCTTTGGATGAAGGAAGAGAAAAGCCTTTGAGAGGTCTAGAAGAGTCCAAAGCAGTACGTATACTGGGAGGTATTCCAAGGGCCAGCATACACCATTGGACTGGGGAAAGCCAGAGGAATGGTGCTGCAGAGCTAGGAATCACCAGAGGCTACCTGTGAGGGAGACGGCTGCACGTGGAAGGGACCCTAAGACCTGTGCCAGAAGGTATGTGAAGAGAGATCCAGTGTCCAGGGATCTGGATTGGAAGGCTGGACATAAGAACTGGACTACATACTGGCCAGGCTATATAGAGAGGAACTCTAGCAGCAATGGAAGCTCAGGTATGAACACTGATCTATGCCCTAGTTATAACCTTGAAAGACAGCAGGGAAACAAGTATTCTCCTGAAAATGCTCCATTGAGAGATTCATCTGTGCCAATCCATGATATTGAACCGATGCTTGTTGAACAAGGGGGAATAATAGCAGATGAGGATCCTGTTTATATGGACTGCTCTCTATCTAAACTCCGTTGGTAACTTTCTGTTATAAAGTACAGCAACCATCACAAAGAAATACAAATTTGTTCTTTAATCTATTCAGAAAAGCTCCTGAAGCAGGATTTGACCCACACAGTAGAAAGCAAGCCAGCTAAGGGGTTTCAGCTGGTGACTGCTAGCAATTAAGCCTTACCTAATTGCTTGTGAGCTAGGAGAGAATCACTTCTGTATCTATGTGGGAAGTAAGCAGAAGTTAACCTGAAAAGAACAGTTTGTTTCTTGCTTTGTGGCTTTTCATTTGTTGTTTTCCTGATTTTAACTTTGTTTTTCCAAGTTAACACTGAAAGCAAGTAACCTAATTTATGTGCTACCAAGCATATCTGTGTTGGGGAGAAATAACCCCATAAATAAATATCTTATTGGCTTTACCCAAGAGCACAACTAAATTATTGTCAGCAGCTGTGTCTGGTGTGAATGAACTACATTGTCCACAATACCTTGCAAATCATATAGAGATATGCACTTGTCAAGACTGTGAAGATTCTCACCCAGGCAGCCATCTGACAATACAAAACACTCTAAAATATCATGAGGGAGTGTTTCTAGTTAGTTAACCATTACAACCTCTATTTTGGGCCAAGAAAATAAACTGCAGTCGGCTAAAAAGAAATTATGTGAACATTCCTTATATGGGTAAGAAATCTAAATTTGCAAGAAAACGTGACGTGATGGAATATTTTGGCTATTTTTCCTGGATTCAGCACCCCAAAATCTATAGGAATCAGTTGCAAAACTGGAGGCAGTTTTTTGGTAGTGTACCTGTGTAATAGGGTGAATAAAAACATTAAAGACATGATCAGCAGTAGGTGAGTAACCAAATAACAATTCCCACACAGACACATGAGCATCTTGTAGCAAGTGTCCAACAATTTGTTGAATGTGTCCATTCTCATAAGCGATGGTGTGATTCACTTCAGTGGATGTTGTTTTAAGGTGATCAATATAGGCATGGAGTTCTGTAAAGTTGAGCAGTTTATGTAGTGTCTCTTCTCCCATGCCAAGTGGTAATGGATGCACAGCATATGAGATAAAGTCTGGAATGTCCATAGAGTCATTGGTAACCAGCGGTATGGAATAAGTTGTCCCATTAATGGTGAGGGAGACCAGTGGTGTATGACTGCACCAGGTATTGTTTAGTAAATAGTTTGAACTGTACAACAAAGTGTTCTTGGGAAGGCGAATGTCATGCATTCTGGGAGCAATCGAAAAAGAAACATTCTGGGGAAAGAACAGATGAAAACAAAAGTGTCCAGCTCCAAGGTAATACAAACTGTGTGAGGTAGTCAGGGAATATGAGAGCTTAACAGTCAGGGAGCAAGAGGAAGGATTGTTCCAGCAGGAGGTGTCAGTCTCTTTAAACTGGTGAGGTTGACACTTGAACTGAAATGTAGTCTGCTCACACAAACTGGGGTCCATCGGCTTGAATGAAGTCCAGGTGTCGTCCAGTGGCTGCACCCATGTGAGATGGTCCACAGGATACATAAGCATATTATCAAACTGCACCCCAATATTAACAATAGGATAAATAACTGTGTGTTGTCCTGACCATGGGATCAAAGTACAGATAGAGCAGCCTTGTGGTGAACAAATGGGAACACTAACTGTCCACCAATCAAGGTGAGCTATAGCAAATTCAGGTATATGTTTATGTTTTATGTTTTATTCAGCTTGATATACCGCCCTTTTAGGGGAACCAGAGCGGTTTACAGTATAAAAACAGTCATAAAAACAAGCATAGTACACAGTTATAAAATAATAGGTAAAAGAAAAGAAAAAGAAATTACAATGTCTGGACAGGAAAGAGGGGGAGAAGAGCACAACATAGACCAAAGTGAGTAGAGTTAAGCGAAAGGGGGAGGGAAGGTCAAAAGCAAGGGAAAAAAGGTGGGTTTTTAGATTACACTTAAAGGTGAGGAAATGGGGTTCAAGGCGGAGGGAGGGGGAAGAGAGTTCCAGAGGGCGGGAGCTGCAAAGAAGAAAGCAGAGGAGCGGGTGGACTGTAAGTGAGCAAGGGAGGGTGGAGGGAGAGAGAGACGGTTGAGATGGAATGAGCGGGGTGTATGCCTGGGAGTGTGATAGGTGAGAAGGTCTGCTAGATATTGAGGTGTGCTGGAGTGAAAGACCCGATGAACCAGTGTGAGTAGTTTGTATTGGGAGCAAAAGGGTAGAGGCAACCAGTGGAGGTGAGAGAGAAGAGGTGAAACGTGATCACGGGCGGCGGAGTGGGTGGCAATACGGGCAGCAGTGTACTGGATGCGCTGAAGTCTATAAAGCTGAGATTTAGAAATACCAAGAAAAAGAGAATTAGCAAAGTCAACACGAGACATAACTAAAGAAAGGAGTAGTGTAGCAAGTGCAGAAAGGGTGAGGAAGGGACGAATAGCACGAATTTGACGTAGGAAAAAAAAAGAGGTCTTAGTAACATGAGAAATGTGATCGTGAAAAGAGAGATTAGAATCAAAGAGAACACCAAGGTAACGAAAAGAAGAGACTAGTGGAATAGAGGCGCCTGAGAAAAATGGGGCCAAGGAAGGGGTAGGACCACCACGAGAGAACCAGATAGCGATAGTCTTTGTAAGATTAAGGTGAAGGCAGTTCTGTGACAACCAATCGGCGACAATAGAGAGACAGGAATCAAGTGGGGAAAGATTGGGATGAGAAGGAGAGGTGTGGTGTAGGAGAACGATGTCATCTGCATAATAAAAAGCGCTGATTCCGGTTTGTTGAATCTGAAGGGTGAGAGGGGCCAAGAAAAGGTTAAAGAGAAGAGGTGCAAGTACTGAACCCTGGGGAACACCACATACCAGGGGAAAAGGGTCAGAGGAAGGAACAGAAGGGGAAGAAGAAAGGACTGAGCAGGACCGTGAAGATAGAAAAGAGTGGAACCAGTGAAGCACCGTGCTGCGGAGACCCACCTCCCGAAGACGAGTGAGAAGAAGGGAGTGATCAACAAGGTCAAAGGCAGCAGACAGATCAAGTGCTACCGCCACCGAGATATCACCACGATCGTGAGCAACGTGGAGAGCATTAGTGAAAGCAAGAAGAACAGTTTCCACACTGTGACCCTGACGAAAACCAGATTGCCGTGGGTGAAGAAAGTTGATATCGTCCAAGTGGTGGGAAAGTTGGGCAAATACAAATTTTTCCAGAAGTTTAGAGATAAAGGGAAGATTGGATACTGGACGGTAGTGGGAGGGAACCATGGGGTCAAGGGAAGGTTTCTTGAGAATGGGACGAACAAGAGCGTGTTTCCAGGGGTGAGGAAAAATACCGGAGGAGAGACTGGAATTGAGCATAGAAAGAAGGGGAGGAAGGAGTGCTAGTGATGAATCTAATAGCCAGTATTTTGGTACTAGCCATATGGATGAGAGATGGTGGCCAGTGTCCTAACTTAGCAGTGATCAGAATTTCCTTTAGTATAGTAATAAGCTCGATCTGTACTTGATCACAGGCAAGAGCCCAGGAAATATTCTTTCCCAATCTATATTCTGCATGTGCTAAGGTAACAATTTTCTGTTCTATAATGGGAGATATAAGAGCAAAGGTATCTACAACTACATTGGACAGTTTAGAGGAAGCTTCATATGTTGTGAGGTAAAACCATCAGCAGCATGCTGAGCAGTGGATCCCATTTTATTACGGAGCACCTCTATATCAATTATATTAAGGGCACCCAGTGCAGTCCCTGTGCCACCTAAAATTGTATCAATTAATTCACGCTTGTGTCGAAATTGTTTGGCTCGGGCTGTTACTGACTGCATATCAAACCAAGTATTGAGCATTTGTATGTGGTTGGCAACAAACTGAGAGCAATTTGGATATTTGTGAGTAACTAGAAACAATTTGGGAAATAGATGCCAAGTAAGAAAATGGTATTCCACATCATATAAAACATCGTGTGGTGCATCATATTTAATCTGAAAGGGATGTCCTTCCTGAAATGGGTGGATATCAGAAAGGTAGAGTACAGGAGGAGCAGAAGTGGTGGGAGGGGTGGGATGAAGGGTGGTAGGTAAACAAGATACATCCAAAACGAATGAAGTCTCAGTGATGTGCTGTTGATCACTCACAACCCATGTATAAGTTATTTTCCAGGTACCTTTGTCCTGACAGGAAATATTGTACAAAATCAAAGCAGGAGGACCTAGAAAGTAACGTTCTGGGCGTGCCCTCAATTCTTGTGTCCATTCTAGAGAAGTGGAAACTGGTGGCTCCCACTGTACTTGAGTGATGTTTAATGAATAGAACACTGGCTTGTCCTGTACCGAACAGAAACTCAGGATGACCAGATCCTTTCCTTCCGGGAACGGTGGGGGTATTTCTTGATAGCGATATACCCCACTTGTGGAGTTAGCCAAGCCAATCGTGCATATTCGGATGATAGTTCCTGTAATGAGACTTGAGTAGAAGAGAACAGATACAAGAACAACAGGAAACCGAGACATAATAAAAGCAAACTTGTTTCACTCTACTAGGGAGTAAACTAATGCTCCCCACTTATACTATGTAACAACAAAACAAACAACAAAAATGTTTACTACTTATTTACATAACTATTAAACACATGTTAACTATACAGCAGAAGTACATAGTTACCGTCCTCAAGCGACTTTTGTTCAGAAAGCAGCTGTCCGTGCTGTCTTCATAAAGCAGCTGTCCGTGCTGTCTTCAGGTGGTAGCTGAAAACAAAGACTGATAAAACACATATTACCCATATGGTTTTAACTGGGTGATGTTTCCAGTACTGCTGGTTGTCAGGCATTAGGATCTGGTATAGGCTTGGGCCTAAGGTATCAGTAACTAAGTACGGTCCCTCCCACTGTGCAGTTCCAAAGGGGAGGTTTGGTCTAGGTCTCATCTCTGCAAGACACTAGTGACAGGGCTTCCTTCATGTACTCATGAAATATTGCTGGTGAATCCTTATATCCCTGTGGATGCACAGTCCATGCACACTGTTTCGGCCAGGCTGGTGAATTGTATGTGGAAGAAATAGGTCTAATCAGACCCCTCTCCTCCAGTATCTTCACAATTTTAGTCACTGGTTCTATAGCCTGATGAGGTACTGGGTATTGCTTCTGTGGTGGAGGATCCTCACCTTCCAACAGTATTTCTGTGTGCATTTTCCCACAATCTAACTTGTCTTGAGCCCAGACTGGAATATCAGCCACCTCTGAAGGAATTACACACAGATCATACTGTTGAGCTGCCTTGCTGCACTGAGTTGCTAACTGCATGGGAATGACTTCATGCACTAAAGTTTTAGAAGCACTTGAAGTTCCTGAATACTGCCACAATTTAAGATTAGCCATATCCACCACCAAATTTAACTGGTTGAGAACATAAATTCCAATTATTTCTTTTGGTGTGTTCACTATAGTGGAGACAGTGGTTTCTAACATTTCCTTGTTTTGTTCACTGTGCACAGGGATACCCCATTTAACTGGGATAGCCACACATTTGGAAGCTGTGTCATTGATTCCTTGAATTTCATAAGTTTCCATATTTTTCTGATCTGCAGTGGGAGAAGCTCTGTTTGTAAAACTAATTCCAGCCCCTGTGTCAATCAAAGCTAGTTTATCCTGACCCCCTACTCTACTGATAACATTGGGGCGTGCCCAACAGTCCAGTATCAAGGGTGTTACAAGCCTTAAATTGTGTTCTGGGCCTGTGTCCATTTCATCATCCAGAGGCTCTGGAATTGAGTCCTCTGCTGAGATAAAGGAGGCAGGCTGGGCTATGAAGGCTTGAGACATTTTGATATCTGAACTCAAGAGGTCAGGACATCCCTATGCACTATCCTTGTGTTTGTCCTGAGCTGCTTGTAAATCCTGTTTTAATTTATCTATTTCTATCTGCAGTATATGTTTGTCTTGTTCCCATTTAGTTTTCTGCTTCTCTACACCCAATCCCTTGGCGCGCTCATCTCCTCCCATGGCTTTCAATACCATCTGTATGCTGATGACTCCCAGATCTACCTCTCTACACCTGAACTCTCTCCAGCAATCCAGACCCAGATCTCTGCCTGCCTTTCTGACATCGCTGCCTGGATGTCTCACCGCCGCTTGAAATTGAACATGGCCAAGACTGAACTTCTTCTCTTTCCCCCTAAAACCTCCTCTTCTCTTCCTCCTTTCACAGTCTCTGTGGATAGCTCTGTACTCCTTCCTGTTTCCTCGGCCCGCAATCTGGGGGTTGTCTTTGACTCCTTTCTCTCTTTCTCCACACACATCCATCTCGTAGCTAAGATGTGCCGTTTCTTTCTCCATAACATTAGCGAAATCCACCCTTTCCTTTCTGAACACACTACTAAAATGCTTATCCACTCCTTAATCACCTCCCGTCTTGAGTACTATAACCTACTCCTTGCTGGGTCTCCCTTTGAATCATCTCTCTCCCCTTCAATCTGTTCAACACTCTGCTGCGCGGCTAATCTTCCGCCAGCCTCGTCATGTCCATGTTACTCCTCTTCTCATGTCACTTCATTGGCTTCCTATCCATTTCTGCATCCAGTTCAAACTTCTCCTGCTGACCTATAAATGCATTCACTCTGCGGCTCCTCAGTACCTTTCTTCTCTTATCTCTCCTTACAACCCCCCTCGGGAACTCCGCTCTTCTAGCAAACTGCTTCTATCTGTGCCCTTCTCTTCTATTGCTAACTCTAGACTTCGCTCCTTTCACCTTGCTGCACCTTACAACTGGAACAAACTACCTCTGTCTGTATGCCAGGCACCTTTTCTAACCCTCTTCAAATCTAGGTTGAAAGCTCACCTCTTCGCTGCTGCTTTTGGATCTTGACTCACCTGATCTCCTTTTCTTTCCCTTGTTTTACCCCTGCTTACACCTTCTGTGTTTTGTCTTAACTAGATTTAAGCTCTGTGTTTTGTCTTGACTAGATTGTAAGCTCCGATGGGAAGGGATTGTCTCTTATATGTCTGTGCAGTGCTGCGTACGACTGGTAGCACTATACAAATGCTCAGTAGTAGTAGTAGTAGTAATTTAATTAAGCTTAGAGTATTTAATAGGTTAGTAACTTATTTACAAGTTGCTTAACTTATTTACATAATTTCAGTCTATTTACAGCTGAGCAGAGTTATAAGTGGCTGCTCTAATGTTCAAAAGAGTCTTTGGTTGGGGCTAGTGTGGTTATCGGACTACGTGACATTGCCATAATATTCAATGAACAGAAGGCTTTGAGCTTTTTCCTGAAGTCCTTAACGTCTTCAGTGGAATGGATTTCTTCAGGGAGGGTGTTCCATAGTTGCGGTTCAGCTAGCGAAAGAACAACCCAAACTATGGTTACACGATACAAGGTTCCACATTGGGAACCACCACCCAGAAAAAAGATTTAGGTATCATCGTGGATAACATGTTAAAACCCTCCGCCCAGTGTGCAGCGGCAGCCAAGAGAGCAAATAGAATGCTAGGTATCATAAGGAAAGGAATGGAAAATAAAACAAAGGTTATTATAATGCCTCTGTATCGTTCCATGGTGCGACCGCACCTTGAATATTGGGTGCAATTCTGGTCGCTGTATCTTAAAAAGCATATAGCATTATCAGAAAAGGTACAAAGAAGAGCTACCAAAATGGTAAAGGGGATGGAAGGATACTCCTATGAAGAGAGGCTAAAAAGGTTAGGGTTCTTCAACCTGGAAAAGAGACAGCTGAGGGGAGATATGATAGAGGTCTATACATTAATGAATGGAGTGGAACGGGTAAACGTAGATCGATTGTTTACGTCATCAGAATATAAAAAGACTAAGGCGCATGCAATGAAGCTACAGGGTAACCTATTTAAGACTAATAAGAGAAAATATTTTTTCACTCAACGTGTAATCAAACTCTGGAATTTGTTACCGGAGGATGTAGTAAAAGCTGTTAGTGTAGCTGGGTTTAAAAAAGGTTTGGATAAGTTCCTGGAGGAAAGGTCCATAAACCATTTTTAAAAGGGACCCAGGGTATCACTGCTTGACCCAATACAAGCATTGAGGAACCTGTGTCTTTTTGGGGACCTGCTAGGTACTTATGACCTAGACTGGCCACTGTTGGAAATAGGGTTCTGGACTTGATGGACCTTGGTCTGACCCAGTATGGCATATCTTATGTTCTTAGTGAACCAAAAGGTGCTGAACTTACATCTGCCTTCAAAAATCACAAAGGTATCGGCTACCCCTTCAGATGAACCGACCTTCGTACAACTTGTTATAAGATCATTTGTGTGGCTTGTCTTGTGCATCAAAAAGACAAGAATTTTTGGCTTACGCGATATTTGGAGTTGCTCCTGCAGGTTCAAGTCAGTTTAGAAGGCAGTCCCTCTAGCTATTGGCTCCAGTCTTTGCAAGCAAGTGGCATCGTTAGCTATTTGGTGGGTCTGAGGGTTCTCTGGTTGTTTTTTCTTTCACAATTTCTGTCTTTGTTGAGGTCCCCTCCATGGTCCCCACCTAAGGGCCCTCTGGCGAGGCCCTCAGGTGCAGACGCGCCTGATGTCGCTTGTAGTTATGTATGGCAGTCCGGGGACCTGATTGGTCTTGGGCTGGGGCACGGGGAGGAGAAAAGCCCGATGCCGGTGCTGTCGGGGGTCTTTGCTTCTTCGCACCCGATGGTACTTTAGTTATTCTGCCAAAGTTATGTGCCATACAGCAGAGCTATTGTTTCCAGCTATGACTATATGCAACAGAACTCGCTGCTGAGGCCAGAGACTGTACTACTGGTCCTAGCATTTGCAACAGTGTATGAACCTGCATACCAGCATCTTCTCTCACCATGCACCTTTGTTTGGAGAAGGACCACCTAACAACTGTTACCTGATTCGCTGAAGATGTCACACAATATCGAGTCCAGCCAAACCCCATGCCATCACAAAAATTCAGGACAAGGAATTATACACTGGGCACGGGGGGAAGCAGACACTTTTTGTGGGGTGGGGTGGGGGGGGGACTTTTAGAAACTTTGCTCTCAGACACACTGGCAGCTCTCAGCATTCCGGCAGTCCTGCTCTCTGCCATTTTCTGTACTTAATGTGCTTGCCAGCCTGTCTCCTTCTAAAAAACAGTGTGCAAGGACAAGGACTAACTAAGCTCTGCGTTATCACACTGCAGTCTGTGTTGGATCACTGCCATCCTTTGGACTTTGTGCAATTGTCCTTCTGGCAAAGCTAAGGTACTGGTCTTCATTCTCAGAGCAGATCAGTAACTTTGGTTACTAAAACTGTGATTTATTATCTTTGTAATTGTAATCATAGGACTCGATAACTCGCTACCTCAAAATTCTAATTTATTCTATATCTGCACTATTTTTCTATCAGCAATACAGTCTAATTTATACATAAACATAAGGTTGGTTCCCTTTATCTCACGTGGTTCATTTACCAGACAGATCTATAGAATCTTGGGAAAAGTGGGAAGTAGCAACACTCCTAGAACTATTGAGCATTTATATATATGTATTGACAATAATCCCCACAGAAGTCTAATGCAAGAGTCAACTCTCTGATTGCTGACTAAAAGTCAGTCCAGTACTTCCTAGCAGTTTCAAAGGGTTTGCTGTTTGCATTCTGTATGATCAGGGCTTCAATTCCTAAAGCTGGTAACAAGCATCCATGCCAAAATTAGTGTCCATAAAGGCAGAAACCTCTGGGAGGGGGTAAGTCTTTATCAGTCATTTTGTAAATAAACAAGGGCTGGAGCCTCTCTTTTACACATAAGTAAATCTAGCAGTATATTTCAGAGAATTTGGATGAAAGGAATATTTTCTGAGGCATTTATAGGAGTGCTTCTGGTCCCTCCCTTAGCCAGTAAGGAATACCAAACTCCTCCCTTGGCTCACTTTCAGAGTTTGCTTCCTAGGGCAGCTTTTTCTGCACATTACCTTTGTGTAAAATCCTATCCCCCTGCTGGCTTCATACATTTTAAATCCATGATCAGCCCCTTCCACTCTGTTCTGTACACTATTCTCTCTCCATTTTCTGGCTTTCTTTTTCCTGCTATTTGATGACTGCTGGAATGCTTTTCAACTGTCTTATTTTATATTTGTAAAATGCCTTGCTCTATATTAGTAAAGGGTCGCATAACCAGTAAAGCAATAAACAAACAAATGTTAGGGGGGACCTGCTGCTGTTGGTCTGGTCCCTGTAAGAGGGACTTCGAGGAATGTCAGTGACAGTGTGCTGTGAGGGAAGATGTTAATGCAGCCTCAGGGTATAAGCCTAGACAGAGGCTGGAGATATCAGGGAACCTGTAGGAGGTCTGTGCAGGACTGCTGGCATGTTTCTAGGGGTGTTGGAGATTTACCAGTATGAGGAGGAAGCAGAGTTTGAGAAGCCGTGAACAGGGCTGGTGTTATTTTTTGTGATGCCCTTTGCGAGCAACTACTGTGCTGCCCCCCAACCCCCAAGTGATTTCAATGGAGCCTTTCACAAACCTCTATTTTGTTCAAACAATAACTAAATGAGTGCACGGGTATCTGGACATCATTTGCATGTGTAGTAGATTTAGAGAAAGGCTACCAGATTTCCACATGATTTACCAACTGGTAGGTACATTACTACAAATACCTGTAAAAAGACCACTAAGAGCCTATAGTAAACCTGCCATAACATCACTAGCAGGACTGGCACAGCACCAACCCTACCTATGAAAAAGATAGCACTACACATACATCTTACAGAACCAATACATCTTACAGAACACCAGTACGTCACCTATTGGAGAAACAGAACAAGTGGAACCGCTACACAGAAACTATATGTTAACAGAATACCAAACCTCAGATGCACACACACAAATCACAGACCATCACCAAATACAGCACAAGGGACCATAAATGGAAATATAAAGACAACACTTGAACTAGGAACCCCAAGCAGACAAACTTGGAATGTATTACAGTACTGGGTAAATAAAAAAAGAAATGCATTTCCTCTTGTACTGAACAAAATACAAAGACATTAGCAATGTACAAGTCCCAAAGCTATCATATTCCAGTTAACGAATTACAAATAAAATACTTCTTTTTATCTTTCTTGACTGGGCATTTTATTTTCAGAAATTATGGCCCCCAGTCTCTCTCTTTTGCTTTTCTCATCTGCCCTCTGCTAACACTGTCTCCAGTATCTGTGGTCCATTTGTCCTTTTTTCCTCCTGTCTTTTTCCATTCCCTCCCTGCATCTCTCTTTATATTAATCTTTCTCTTTTTGCTCTTTCATCATTTATTTCTTTATTCACTCTCTATCCACTCAAATTTCACTCTCTCTAGTCCTCAATCTTCTTTTAAAAAATTGTTTTATTTATGAATTTTTAATCAAATACATCCAAGTAACACATTTGTACAGAAAAGACAAAAGTTCACAAACGAAACAAGGAAAGAAATACATAGGAAATCAATGAATACCATCACTCTAGCCCAAAAAAATGGCAGAGACCAAAAACAAATGGAAAACAGAAACACAAATTGTCTCAATAAGAAAGAGCAAAAGGCACTGCAGGCAATAACCTATTTTTTATGGAGTTATAGGAGCAGGAAAATCAATAGCATGAGACTTTATAAACACAAGCAGTTCAGAAGACTCGAAGAATACTTAAGTAACAGACTGAAATTTAACCACACATTTGCAAGGGAATTTTAAGAAAAAGAGCACCAATTTGCAAAACAGCAGGTTACATTAGCAAAACATCCTTTCTCTTCCTCTGTATGTCCCTGAAAAGATCAGGGAAAATCCGAACAATACAGCCCATAAAAGAATGCTGCCGGTTCTTGAAATACATTCTCAAAAGCCAGTCCTGATCCACAGAAAAAGCAAATGTAACTTACAGGGTAGCAGAAGTTAACACCTCAGAATAAGATTTTTTCAGTAAATCGTCTGCATTCAACAACCCAGACTCTGGGGGGACCTGAGGGGGAACTTTCAGAAGAGCGCTTCTTGGCCTTAGGAAGGTAATATGCCTTTGAAATAGATGCGTGGAATAGTCTCTGAGTTGAAGTGGTGGGCAAGAGGACAGTATCTGAATTCAAAAAAGCATGGGACAAACACAGAGGATCTCTAAAGGTAAAAAGGGGACTGTTATCGTTGATATGGAAGGGCAGATTAGATAGGCCATGTGATCTTTTTCTGCCATCATGTTTCTAACTCTGTACTTGAGAAATATCCTGCTGTCAATGATCCAGCCTGGTAGCATTCTCCTGGGCTTTTGAGGAAATAAGCTGAATCTAGGGCTGCAAAGCACTCCCCAGCTGTGATATGGCTTCCCAGACTGTCTCCAAGGAAAACTGCGCTGGTTGCTGAAGAGAAAATGGAGAAAAGATATCCTTCTAAGCCACACCTGCGACCTCCAAGGAATCCAAACTGCTTGGTAAAATTCTCTTCTCCTGCTCAAGAGGTCGAAAAGACAAGCCTCCAGACATCTCCGCGCCAACCTGATCTTCTCAAGAAGGACCCCACTGAGAGTCAGACCTCGCAGTACCAGTGTCACGCCCTCCAGCGTGCACCACTCCTGAATCTTGGCAATGGATGGGCAAAATGCTTGTTTCACCTGGGCAGGATTTAACAAGCGGTGGCTGCAGCGGGGTCTCCATAGCGTAGGGGGGGATGACATTTCCAGATCCGATAGCGATGCTGAGTTCACCAACACCAGTGTTGAAGCTGCTGGGCTCATCCCTTATTTTTTCTGTCCCCCAGAACAGATAAAGAATTTGTCCATCATTAAATCAGAAGTAGGCTGCTTGGGAGCAGAGGGGATTTTTCTCCATTTTTCCTTTTGTCTTACTCATTAGGAGGTAAAGTGTTCTAGTTGGGCCTGCATGCTGCTACCATCTTAATCTCTCCCTCAATCTCCTTTTGACTTTTCACGTACCTATTGCTGCTTCTTGGCTCCACTCCAGTCTACCCTGTTTCCCCTGTCTCGCTCTCCTGTTTCCCCTGTCTTGCTCCTTCCCTGGCGCAGTATTTCCTTTTTTCATCCAATCCCCTATTATCACATTTCTGTACTCACCATCCTCTCACTCATCATCTTTCTAACCTCGCAGGGCCTCTCCCTCATTTTTCCACCATGCTCCCCAGAGTCCAATATCTCCCTTCTGTCTCTTCTAGTCTTTTTCTCCCTCCCCCATAGACTAACATCTTCTTCTCGCCTCTCCCTTCTTCCCCCTCTAAAAGGTCCCACGTTGTTCCCTCTCTCCAGCATTTCCTTTCTCTCTATATCCCCACCTAGTCCTTCATCTCCCACCCTCTTTCTCCCTATCTAAAAGTTCAAATCCTCCCCATCCCCTCTAATATCCCTGCTTCTCCCCCTCTCTATAATAGCCCAGCAGCTTTTCTCAATCTGACTCCTCTGTAATAACCAATATCCCCATTCCAGCAAAGAGACTCCCTATTCCTCCTCTCCTCAGTCCAGCATCTCCTGTCTCTCCCTAGCTCCTACTCCTCTTCTGTAATAGTTCCCCTCTTAATCAGTGACAAAAAGATTCTCTTTCTTCCCCCCTCCCTCCCTCCCCAGTCCAGCATCTATCTTCCTTCCTTCTCTATTGCCCTCCTCTCTCTCCTTATTACCAAAAAAACATTCTCAGATGACATTACCCTAAGGAGCAACCAGTGTTGCTTCTTGCTTCTATTATTTACTTCCGGTGCACAGTTCCATGGTCCGTGGTGTGCACCGGAAGTGAATACTATAGTTCATGCTGATTTGTATGGCTGCCTGGAGGAGGAGTGAATAAGTTGAAGTTAGGGTTGCCAACCGGCCGGTTTTCAGACGGCCTGGCCAGTTTTATCATGGCCAGGCCGGCTGCCGGCACAGATGTAAAATCAGCAGTTGAAAAGCAGGTTTTTGGCTCTGGCCGCTCCCGATCTTACGGCCAGAGCAAAAAAATGGCTTTTCTCCCAACTCCCGAAGTCCGCAGCGTGAACACGATTTCCCATGGCAGTGCAGCCACTGCTTCTGCTTTGTACAGAGCAGCTTCTGCAATACACTTACTTTGAAAAGTAAAGACAAACTGTGTGAGGAGCCCTCCGGTCATCGCAGCCCCTGAGGAAGTGATGTCATAGGGGGCAGGCTCCTCACAGGTTGTCTTTCCTTTTCAAATTATCTTTAGCTGCAATAAAGTTAATTTGAAAAGGAAAGATGACCTGTGAGGAGCCCGCCCCAAATGACATCACTTCCTTGGGCGCTGCGATAACCGGAGGGCTCCTCACAGGTTGTCTTTACTTTTCAAAGTGTATTGCAGCCGCTGCTCTGTACAAAGCAGAAGCAGCGGCTTGGATGGGGGAGGGGGGTGGTGGTGGTGGTGTGAGTGAACCAGCAGTGGAGGGGGGGTTGGTGTGAGTGACCCAGCAGGGGAGGGGGGTGAGTGAGTGACCCAGCAGGAGGGGGTGAGTGAGTGAACCAGCAGTGGTGGGGGGGTGAGTGACCCAGCAGGGGAGGGGGGGTGAGTGAGTGAACCAGCAGGGATGGGAGGGGAGGGGGGGCGAGTGAGTGACCCAGCAGGGGAGGGGGGGCGAGTGAACCAGCAGGGGAGGGAGGCGAGTGAACCAGCAGGGAGGGGGGTTGGTGTGAGTGACCCAGTAGGGGAGGGGGGATGAGTGAATATGTAGCAGCTGATAAGCATGCAATAAATAATACCAGGAGTCAGTTCAAAGATCCAAGCCAATTTCTTGTGCACATGGCTCAGTTAGTCAAAGCTTTAAAAAGGACTGAGCAAAGTTCTTACAGAAACATATTCATTTATACATTTTTCTTTTGCTTGATACATGCAGACTTTCTATTGGTTCCAACGCCCCCTGCACTTGTCCAATCAGAGATCCTTTCTGGGCCTAGCTCCCTGCTCCCCCTTCCCGGACTGTTCTAACAAAAGTGCAGTTTCTAGGCATTGATACTATCCTGCTCCGAGGTCGTTTCTAGCTCTAGGAATGCATGTATTGAAACATTTCTATCTTCACAGCACAAGAGAATAATGAAAGATTTATGCATTCATGAAAACGTCTTATTAAGCAATTTCAAAACAGTTTTCTCAAACTTTTACAGACTTTGGTTCTTTACTGAGATGGGGGATGGAATCAGGGCCTAACTTACAGGCCTTTCATATTTGCAGACTATTATAGGCCATAGCCTGCCACATTCCCCCCTTTTATTATTCTCATCCGCAAGTGAGAAAGGGTGAGAATTAAATCACATATTATACTTGCGTAAAAGCATCATTTTGGGGTATAGGGTAATATTGCCACATAGCTAAAACTTTTCATAGCTGCCTTCCTTTCTACAATGCTATCAATGGCTGCTGACTTTACTCGACTGTGATGAATCCAGGGTTAGAGTTCTGCAACTTTACCTGCTGTTGGGGTTAATAAGATGACAACATAAGGTCCCTTCCAATGTGGTGCCATTGGTGTCTTTCTCCACTCTTTGATCCCCACCAAGACTCCAGGCTTGAGAGGATGCAGGGGTTCTGTTAGATGGATGGGCAGCTGATCTTGTACCCACGTATGAAGACTCTGCAAAACAGAACTTAAAACCAATAATTCTTGTCTAGTAATTTCAGATCCAATCTGTTCCATATCTCCCTTTATTCCCTATACAATAGGCGGGGTCGCCCATACAGAATCTCAAAAGGGGAAACTCCTAAAGACTTAGTAGGGGCTAAGTATATCCTAAGAAGGGCTATAGGAAGAACCTGGGGCCACTTCAGGTGAACTTCTTGGCAAAGTATGGACAACTGAGATTTCAGGGTTCTATTCATACATTCTACTTTTCCTAAATTCTGAGATCTGTAGGCAGTATGCATCTGATAATGTCACTATCTCAGGGCCATACTTAATGGACTTGCTTCCTGAGATTATCAACCCTCATTCTTTGTACAGGGCCCCATGTGCATGCAAGGTTGTAAGGGCATACTTGGAATCTGTGTACACATTGAGACGGAGCCCTTTTCCTATTGTCAGTGCTCTAGTGAAAGCTATCAGTTCAGCTTTCTGTGCTGAAGTTCCTGGGGCCAGAGCTGTGGACTTAACCACCAGATCAAGGGTCACCACTGCATACCCGGCACAACAATGTCCATTAATGATGACAAGACTGCTTACATCTACAAAGAAGTCCGTTCAGAGTTCTCCAAAGGAACATCAGTCAAATCCAGGCAACTTGAGAATACAGTGTGCATAATTTCTAAACAGTCATGAACAGGGGGACCAGGACCAACTGGTAACAATGTAGCAGGATTCAAAGCTTGACTGACCATCAATTGCAATCGAGAATTCTCACACAGCATACTCTGATACTTCAACATTTGTGAATTTGTGAGCCAGAAACTTCCTTTGTGTTTCATAATGGTCAGAACAGAGTGTGGTACAGTAACTTGAAGATTCTGTCTCAAAGTGAGCTTGTCTGTTTTGCTCACTAGGAGGGCTGTAGCTGCAACAGCTCTCAAACAAGGGGGCCATCCTTTTGCAACTACATCCAATTGTTTTGACAAATAGGCTACTGGCCGTTGCCAAGATCCAAGAGATTGAGTCCACACTCCTAGAACATTTCCTTGTGACTCATGGACATAGAGACTGAAAGGTTTTCTGGACATCTGGTAGACCCAGAGCTGGTGAAAATATCAGAGCGGTTTTCAAAGATCGAAAGGCTGCATCCTGTTCAAGTCCCCATTCCAATGGAGACTTTTCCATTCCTTTGGTAACTTGATACAATGGTTTTGCTAGCAGCGCAAAATTGGGGATCCATATACGACAGTATCCTGCAGCACCCCAGAAGGCTCTCACTTGCCTCCTGGTGGTTGGAGTAGGAATACTGCATACAGCTTCTTTGCGTTCTGGTCCCAGGCGTCGAATTCCGCTGGACAACTGGAATCCCAGATATTTAACTTGTTTGACATAATTGTGCCTTGGCTCTTGAGACTTTGTATCCAGCCTCATTTAAAAGGTTCACTGGTGGCTTGTAGACATTCACTTTCTGAATTTGTGGCTATGAGCAAGTCGTCCACTTACTGGAGAAGAACCCTTTCTCCTGGGTTCACATAGAAGCTTGAAAGATCCTGATTTAAAGCAGCACTGAAGAGACTAGGTGAATTCTTGAATCCTTGAGGTAATCGAGTCCAGGTAAGTTGATCCCGCCTTCCTGTTGTGGGGTCTTGCCATTTAAAAGCAAACAAAAGTTGACTGGTGGGGGCTAGGCGTATGCAGAAGAAGGCCTCTTTCAGGTCCAGGACAGTTGAGGAAGAGAATACTGCTTCACATGCACTGGTTACGCTCCTGGCTTGAGGGTGACGATGACAGGGGCTATGTTCTTCGCTAGGCCAGGTGGATTATCTTCTGCCCATACTTTACGTGAGGCTAAAAGGTTAGGAGGTATACAGGAACTAGCTGGCTTGATTGCAGATGCACTATAGAACCGCTACTCTTCTTCTAGGGGAACAGTCAGCACCATCAATCCAGCAGGCTTTGGGTTCACAGTCATTTGCATTTCTCCCCCTTCAGCAAAGGATATCTGTGCCTGGAGCTTTGCAAGCAGATCTCGGCTCAAAAGTGGAATAGGGCATTCAGGCATATACAAGAACTGGTGCGTTATTTTCTGTCCCCCTAGTTCACACATGCAGTTCTGCAGGAAAGGCTTTGTGGCCTTAGCCCCAGTAGCTCTGACAATGGTGATGCATCGAGAAGACAAAGGGGCTACTGGCTTTAGTATTCTGCTCCTGTATCCCCCATAAAGTCCATATATTTGTCCCCTATTTTCAGACTGACCATAGGCTCCTGGGGACCCAGGGAAAACTTGGAGCCCGGTCTGGCCTAGTCTTCATCCATGTCATAGCCTGTTGCAACTGCCACTCCCTCAATAGCTTCTTCCCTCTCTTGCTGAAACACTGTGCTCGGTTTATTCTTCCATGACTCTGAAATCAACCTACTGTTCTCCAAGTGCTCCCTCCTCCCTTCCTGGGGGTGGAGTCAAGATGCGGGCATTCACTTCTCTAATGTCCTTCTTCTCTGCAATGGGCGCACTGATTCGCACCCAGTGGAGGCCGATCATTTTCACAACCCCTTCCACTTCCTCTGCTCCTTCGATTAGGAAACCCTCCTCCATGTCGTTCAACCAAAGCAGCAGCAAGAAGATCTGCTTTCTTCTTCATCTTACGTTCACTTTCTCTGTCACATTCATTTTCACGATTCACAAACACTTTTCTGAGCAACTTCCATTAACTGTCATGCCCGCAAATCCATCCAGTTTCTGCAATTTCCGTTTTATATCTCTCTGGGACTGACTGACAAAAACTGCATTTACCATATGCAAATTCTCCTGGGCTGCTGGATCGCATGGGGTATATAGTGAGGGCTACCTGCACTATTTGGATCCCACTTTGGGTTATCAAGGCTGATGGGTCTGCATAATACTGTTCATTAGTTCAATCAAATCCTAAGGCTTCTCAGTGTAGGAGGCATAATGCATCTTTCAGTTCAGTAAATCAGTGGCAGAAACAAGGCTGGTCGGCTGGCTTTCGTTATTAAGGGTGGGTAGGCCCTGGAACTGGCGAAGTGGTATAACGTGACCATCCCTTTTACTGGTAGTTGTACTTCTGAAGGCATATGGCAATCGGGACTGTCTGGGTTCCACTTCATGTTCTTGGGCGCTGGCGGTGAGTGACCCTGAACTGGCAAATGTATCCCTGCTTGTAGTGTCATCGGTGGACTGTGGCCCACTCGGAGTACTTTAAACTAAGCCGGGGCTTCCAGTCAAGAGGGGGTGCACGTCCTCCTGCTGCGGATGTGGCTGGTGAACTACTAGGGGTACATCTGCAGGGAGGTGTCCCCCCCTGCCCCAGGCTCTGCCCGGGGTGGTGGCAGAGCTGAGGGGACTGGCCTATAAAGATACTGGGACGGACCGAGTGGAATGTCTGGAGATTCTGGGGCAGAATAAACAGGCAGCTTTTTTTTTCTCAGACTTCCACCCCCCTCCCCCTTGTGGCTGCTACTAATCTCCTACACTGTTTTTTTTTTTCTCACAAACATTTAACCAGGAGTCTATGTAGTGGAACTGATCAGGGAACATTTTTTGCACAATCTGATGAACACGGGAAACTACATTAACATCAAAGGTGCCCTCATGGGGCCATGAAGTAGCTAACACTGGCCACTCCCTTTCACAGAGCATTTCTAATAGGGATGGAGACATATTAAGTCCGTAGTCTCCAGCAAATCCCTTGCTAAAATTCCTAGTCATACATTTCAACAAAATCTGCGTGGACTCCGACCCCCCCCCCCCCCATGGTGACGTACTTGACAACAGACAGAGGGGGCGGGCAGTCAGGCTGCATTTTCCTGTGGACTAAACATAATGGATGTGTGTTCTCATTCTAAATAGGAACAATTTAGATAAAGTCCTTAAAATATAAAACTATTATTTTGCAACATGTTATAACAACAATCCCAATAGAAAGAACTATGGCTCCTAACATGATGGCCACATATCTGTTACGTATGACTGGAATAAAAATACTTGGCATGGAAACTAACTGCCAGCCGTAATCAGCACTTAAGCTGAACAATGTCTCTGCAAACTAAATTACTTTAAATCTTACAGTTTAGGAAGCAGATATTCAAAAGACATTCCAGATAATTTTTCATAAAGTGGGTAGATATCTGGAATACATATACACCCCTTTTTCTTCCTATTTTATTTTTATTAACAATAAGTATGTCCTCTATGAGGTGCTTGCCGCAGTATATCAGGAATTAGAATTCAAGTACGATTAACTTCTCATTCACTCAGGATTTAAATCACTTTCAAATCGCGATCTGGTAACTACTGGCTCGGGATGCTTCATAGCCCTGTCAGGGTTCTTAACCTCTACTTCAAAGGTCAAAGGAAAAACAAAAGCAGTTTCCTTAATTTCTCTATCATTTCTATTTGAACCATTACAGTGCTTGCTGAAAATTGGAACATAAAAAGACACAAGTCAAGGCTAAACCCACAAATGCATTATACCTATAGCTCTACAGATCTCCTCCTCACTTGGTCCGTACAAGAACAGTTGAGGAACTCGAACGGGGTTAATAAGAACTTAACCCTTTCCAGGCTGAGCCCAAAACTGTCGGGATCCAAAATTCTGACTAAACATTCTTATTAAATGATATATAATGCATGACCATAGCAGAAGGAACATCACTATTAGAATATATTGAATAAAACAGGTACAATTTTCCTGAAATAAGCACAAATTAACCCAGCTGCAGAATGTTGAAAATAAGCCTTCACAGGGTTAAAAGATACTAAACATTCCTTTGTACAGACATGCCCCTTCTCTCTCTGCTTGCCAGTCTCACGCTGTGCTGAAGAAAAACCTGGAATTAGTAGTGAGACTTTGTATGTAAAAGTGACTCCTGAGTTAGCTTTTCCTTCTTCTTTCTTCTTTTCTTAATACTATTCCTTAATCGGTTTCACAAATTACCGAACAGAATAATCTTACATTATACCAGAAGGGAAACTCGCGGTTTCAACAGATAAGAACAATGGAACAATGGGGGAGAAAAACACCAAACGCTTCCTCCTTTTCACGACCTGGGCGCAGTCGCCTGGCCAGGAATTGCGCTACTCAGGAGTCTGCTCTCACTTAGTCTGTGTTTCAAGACCTCTCAATCACACAAGCAATCATATCATTACAGGAAATAATTATTCAACTGCCCAAGGTTTTCTGACTAACTGACTATTCCCAACCAAAGGGTCGATGGCTTCTGCTTCCACGCACTCATGCAGAGCATACTAGGACCGCCCTTATGAGGGATGATCAGGCTCTCTTGTCTCGCGTACCCATGCAAGACTTTCCCAGTTAGTCTATACCAATTCAGCCTCGCGCACACATGCAAGACTTTTTCCTCAGGCTTCACTGACTATTAAACAAGAAAATGTCTACTCACCGGATCCGGATACCACACCAGTTCTTGGGTTGGATCCTGGACTCCCCTCGGGTTCGGAGGTGTTGGCCAGCTGGACCCAGTGGCCCATCAAGGCAAGGCGGAACCCTCTCCGATACAATAAGACTGGTGGCGTCAGAGAATTCCCCTGCAGTCGGACAGACATGGTTTCAACTGGACCAAACCTTTGAGGCGAGAAGTCGTGGTATATTCACTTGCATAACATCCACTACTCAAACATTCCGGCCCAACGCACCAAGAATATGTAGCAGCTGATAAGCATGCAATAAATAATACCAGGAGTCAGTTCAAAGATCCAAGCCAATTTCTTGTGCACATGGCTCAGTTAGTCAAAGCTTCAAAAAGGACTGAGCAAAGTTTTTACAGAAACATATTCATTTATACATTTTTCTTCAGCTTGATACATGCAGACTTTCTATTGGTTCCAACGCCCCCTGCACTTGTCCAATCAGAGATCCTTTCTGGGCCTAGCTCCCTGCTCCCCCTTCCCGGACTGTTCTAACAAAAGTGCAGTTTCTAGGCATTGATACTACCCTGCTCCAAGGTCGTTTCTAGCTCTAGGAATGCATGTATTGAAACATTTCTATCTTCACAGCACAAGAGAATAATGTAAGATTTATGCATTCATGAAAACTTCTTATTAAGCAATTTCAAAACAGTTTTCTCAAACTTTTACAGACTTTGGTTCTTTACTGAGATGGGGGATGGAATCAGGGCCTAACTTACAGGCCTTCCATATTTGCAGACTATTATAGGCCATAGCCTGCCACAAGTGACCCAGCAGGAGGGGGTGAGTGAGTGACAGGGGGGTGGGTGAGTGAACCATCAGGGAGGGGGGGCGAGTGAGTGACCCAGCAGGGGAGGGGGAGGCGAGTGAGTGACCCAGCAGGGTGGGGGGGGTGGGGTGGGTGAACCAGCAGGGAGGGGGGGGGTGGGGTGAGTGAACCAGCACTGAGAGGGGTGGTGTGTGAGTGAACCAGCAGGGAGGGGGGGCGAGTGAACCAGCAGAGAGGGGGGCGAGTGAGTGAACCAGCACTGAGGGGAGGGGGGTGTGAACCAGCACTAAGGGGGGGGGGGTGTGAGTGAATTCTCGGTAATTATTGTGGGTGGGGTGGGGCAGGGGTTGGACTGGGGGCGGAGAATGGGTGGAGCATGGCGAGCCACAGGTGTCCGGTTTTTCTCTGTGAAAAAGTTGGCAACCCTAGTTGAAGTCGGGCTGTAGCAACGTGTCTCTCTGTTGCTGGGACCGTGCGATCACGTGATTGTGTTGCTGCCATTACTGGAGCCTGTGCAATGTTGCTGTTGCTAGTGGTGGGGTCAATGCTTATGCTACACAGTCTTCTCTGCCTGCCTCACAACTTCAAGCCCTCGATGCTCCCACAGACCCACCGCCTTCTGCAAGCCATGCCGGCTTTGGCTGCAAATTCTCTCAGCATGAGTAGACATAATTTTGTTGTGATGAGTAGGAGGAACTGTATTTGTACAACAGGGACACTGTGAAGGCTGGTTAAAACTGCGTGTAAAGAGAGAGACAGATAGAGTAATGCTGCTCCAGGCTGGCTGCGAGTGCTGAGGGGCAGCTGATGCAGAAGCTGGAAGAGACTCTGTGGGAGCCGTGTTATGAATGCTCCAGGGATTGGCAGGAAGTGTTGCACAAATACAAAGAGGGAACTGGGAGTTTGGCACCAGTGCTGTGCGTGCGGCTGGTGGAGTGAGCGCTGGAAGCTGCTGCATGGGAGTTTCTGACACTGTAGTAGTGCGTGGGATTCTGGACGCACGAGAGCTGTGCGTGCTATACATGTGAACGTGGGTTCGCGCTGCAGATTCACAGGACTGTGGCGGCGGGAAAGACTGGTGCTGCTGAGCTGAAGGAAAACTGTACAGGCAGAGGCATTGGGGGCATTGGACGTGCCCTATGTCGGAGGGTGACTCTGTGAGAGGGTTTCCTCTGAGAATTTGTTTGTACTAGTGGGGGGCTGATATGTGGAGCGCTGATTTGAAAGAGAGACTGAGAGGAAATGCTGCCAAGGGAAGTAAGTTGGGGTTGTCTGCTTATTAACAGCTGTGCCCCATTCAACTTTTCAGACTTAAGGAAAGAATGAGAAAGTGAGAAGAGGCAGGATTAGCCCCAGACAAACGTTAAGCCTTGTACCCCACCCTGGCTGTCAGAAGCTATTGTTTAGCATTGAATGCCCTGTTCTTTGCCACTCCCCAGAAGCTGTTGCCCTAGGCAGCCACCTAGCTTGCCTAATGGTTGGGCTGGTCCGGAGAGGAGGGGAATTGTGTTAAATACTAAATGAATGATTTTTTTGTTTGTTTGTTTGTTTAGAGTGTGTGACTGTGATTATTAGTGTGAGTATGATTATAATAAAAAAAATGGATAATAGGATGAAATTATGGCAAGTTTTAACATCTGCTATTTTAAGAACAATTGAAGTTTAAACTTGAAAGCAAACAAACCCTTGCATTGAGAGCAACAAACCCTGCTTTGCTCTAATTTCACTATACTGAAGCAGCTGAGAGAATTCATCTGGCTGAATTGAATTCCAGTACAGTAAACTAAGGAACAGATTGGATATAATTTGGCTGCATTCATGAGAGAAAAATTTGTGCAAAACTAGTAAAAAAAAGATTATTATTTTATTTTCTTATGCTTGTGTGAATGGACTGATAAAGTGTAAGTCCCAACAAAGCGATGGGACCGGATGGGATACACCCTAGAATACTAAGGGAACTTGGGGATGTTCTAGCAGCTCCACTGACTGACCTTTTAAATGCCTCGTTAGTCGGGAGTGGTGCCAAAGGACTGGAGAGAGGCTCATGTGGTGCCTTTACACAAAAGCGGAAGTAAGGATGTGGTTGAAAACTACAGGCCGGTTAGTTTAACTTCGGTGGTGAGTAAAGTATTGGAAACGCTGCTGAAAGAGAAAATAGTGAGGTTTCTGGAGTCCAGCGGATTACAGGATCCGAGGCAGCATGGATTCACCAGAGGCAGGTCTTGTCTGACAAATTTGATAGATTTCTTTGACTGGGTGACCAGGGAGTTGGACCGAGGGAGAGCCCTAGATGTGGTGTATTTAGATTTCAGTAAAGCCTTTGACACTGTTCCACACAGGCGACTTATAAACAAACTGAGAACCCTAGGGATGGACCCTAAAGTTACTGCTTGGGTTAGAAATTGGTTGGGTGGAAGGCAACAAAGAGTACAGGTAAATGAAGCTCACTCTGAGGAGAAGGATGATACCAGTGGTGTGCCCCAGGGATCTGTCCTGGGTCCAATTCTTTTTAACATCTTTGTTAGTGATATAGAGAAAGGGCTGTCGGGTAAGGTTTGCATCTTTGTGGATGATATCAAAATCTGCAGTAGAGTGGACACCCAGGAAGGTGTAGATAACAAGAGGAGGGATCTAGCTAAGCTTGAAGAATGGTCTAGAAGTTTGCAGCGGGGATTTAATGTTAAAAAATGTAAGGTCATGCATTTGGGCTGCAGCAATCCAAGGGAGCAATATAGTATAGGGGGTGAAGTAATTTTGTCCACTAAAGAAGAGCAGGACCTAGGCGTGGTTGTGTCTGATGATCTTAAAGTAGCTAAACAGGTAGAAAAGGTGACGGCAAAAGCTAGAAGAATGCTTGGGTGCATACGGAGAGGAATGGTTAGCAGAAAAAAGGAGGTGATAGTGCCCCTGTATAAGTCTTTGGTGCGACCTCATTTGGAGTATAGTGTGCAATTCTGAAGACCGCACCTTCAAAAGGATGTGAACAGGATGGAGTCGGTGCAGAGGGTGGCTACTAAAATGGTTAGTGGTCTTCATTATAAAACATATGAGGACAGACTTAAGGATCTTAATATGTACACCTTAGAGGAAAGGCGGGATAGAGGTGATATGATTGAGATGTTTAAATACCTCCGTGGCATAAATGTTCAGGGGGAGAGCCTCTTTCAATTGAAAGCAAGTTCTGCTACGAGGGTATATGGGATGAGGGTGAAGGGGGATAGATTCAGAAGTGATATGCGGAAATATTTCTTTACCGAAAGAGTGGTGGCATAAACATTATGTATAACAATAATATGTATAAAAGTATAGAGTAGAGGAGTAGCCTATTGGTGTAGAGCAACAGGATGTCGTGTATCCCTTGCTTAGCGGGGTCCCGGTACACTCGGAGTGACACCTGCTGAGGAGAGAGTAAGAAAAGGAGAACTGGGTTTGATTCGCACTGGCCCGCCTTAGGCAAATCACTTTGCCCTCCATTGCCTTGGAATAAAAGGACTGGCAGTCTACTTCCAGCCATAGCTTTCCAAGAAAACTCAGGGGTTGCTGGGTTTCCAGGAGTCAGCACTGACTTGAAGGCACTTAATATATACATCAAATATTATAAAGGGACATTACAACTGTGGGAAGTGCTCAGTGTGTCCTAACTTGGAAATTCAAATGTTTATACATCCAGTTACCAGGCAATGCTATCATTTATCACGCAGATTGGATTGCAGCACATCCTCTGTGATTTATATCACTTTCTGTCCATGCAAACAAGTGTATGTAGAAAAGACTAAGTATTCATTGCAAATAGGAATTCCTTATCGTCCCTCCAGTTCAGTCTCTCACCTCTGGGTAGTGCACTTCTCTAACAGCATGGAGACTGGGCATGTCAAACTTGTGACATCACTGCACATATCCTGCTGGCACCGCCACCAGCTTCCAGTGTGCTCATGCAGCAGGAGGTAGTGAGCCTAGGTGCTGGGCTCACTAGAGGAGCAGATAAGGAGCTTTAGACAGGTTGGATAGGGCATTTAGCTTTCCTTTCTCCCTATAACATTTTTTCCTTTGGTTTGTAGATTAAAGTTCTTTAAAAAAAAAAAAAAAACAAGGTCTGTGAGGGGATCCTGGGTAATCAGAGGAGGCTGCTTTCTCCCTCCTGTTTGCTTCTGTCCTCCTTTTGCCTGCCCTCCCCTCCTTGTTTGCACGGAGGGGAGTTGTTTAGCAGGTTTTCATCTTCTGACTGGCTCAGTTTCTGTTCTGCCGATTCCTGTCAGAAACTTTTGTCGGGTTTTTCTCTCTGCTTCTGCAGCCAGCTGACAGGATTTCTCAGCGGTGCTGTTTACAGGCTACCTTTTGTGGTCTTCAAGGTACAGAGAGGATCTGAAGGGCCCCGAGGCAAAGGTGAGTGCTCCAATCACTTTTATTAGTGTCAGGGGAGTGTTTGGTGCCTGCTAACTTATGGGAGACACGTTTTTAGTGGTTTGCAGTGCTGAGGAGCTTTGCGGACTGTTTTTCCTGTGGTTTTTTTTTTATGGAGCTGTTTTTTCTTCTCAGACGGGTGTAATTGCTTAAACGATTTGGTGTTTTGTCAAAAGCTGTTATTTTTTATTGATATTTGATTAATTTGATTAGTTTGAATGGTTTTGGAGAGATTCTTTAATTTTTTCTCAGTGCTTTGAGCTCTTAAAGGGCCAGTACAAAAACAAAAAGAGAGAATGAATAAATAAATCATAAAGAAAAAGATCACTTACATGGTGCCCCTTTTGGTGATCTGTTAGAGCTTATTAATTTTTATTACCCGGTCTCTGGGTTCCCGTAGTGCTGATGGCTTCACATCCTCAGTGCCTTGTTTGTGGTGCCCGTAGGAGCTCAGTCTCGGATGCAGGGGGTGTGTCGTGGCTGCGCATCTGAAGCGCTAACTATGGACCAAGAAATGCCGGATAGGTCTTTGAAGGCGCAGGGTACTGGCGCCTCAGCGGAAGGGGAGGCTTTGCTAGAGGTGTCTTCCGTTTCTCCTACTACAAGTTTGGCTTTGCCCGGTAATTCAACCATCCTGCTGGTGGCTGGAGTGGCGCTCAGAGGTTTCTCCCCGGATTTTGTGCTGCTGATGCATCAGGCCTACTGTTTGCGGCAACAGGGGGCAGTCGTGGATGCCTGACTTCTTGGGGCCGCAGGAGGCCAAGCGGCCACAGAAAGGTTGGGAAGTAGTGATGGTAGACTTGTTAAGAGGGCTCAGTCAGTGGAGGATCAGCCTCTTGGTTCGGACTGGCCAAAAGGTGAGGACATTGATATGGAGCCAGAAGCTGGGATAGTGGAACTAGAAGAAGGTGAGATTCAGGAACCTGAAGATCAGGAGAGGATTATCAGGGTTTTTCAGAGAGAGGAACTGCCAGCACTCATTACAGAGTCCCTTCAGGCTCTCAACCTTTCATCTGGGGTACTGGCAGATGACGAAGGTTTGGAGGATCCCCAAGTCTCAGGCTGTTTTTCCAGTTCACCGTGTGGTTAAGCAGATGATTCAGGATGAATGGGATGTGCCGGAGGCAGGATTGCATGGTGTGAGGTCCATGAATCGTCTTTATCCCTTGGCGGATCAAGAATGGGTAGTGTTTCGTTCTCCGCGTGTAGATGCAGCTGTTTCAGTGGTCACGAAGAAGACTACGATTCCAGTTGAAGGAAGTGCGGCTTTAAAGGATGCACAGGATTGGAAGGTGAACGCATTATTGAATCAAGCTTTCAAGGTTAATGCTCTGTCTCTTCAGGCGTCTTATTTGTGGAGCTTGGGTGGCGAGAGCATGCCTTCGTTGTTTGCAGCATTTTCAGCAGCCAGTGCAGCAAACGCAGGAGCAGTTAGTGGATGTGACAAGGCTAGAGTCAGGTTCAGCTTATTTAGCCGATGTCCACTGTGATCTTATTAGAGGTTTGGCGAACAGCATGGCTTCCTTGGTAGCCACTTGTCACTATCTTTGGCTGAGGAATTCGGCGGCGGACAGTTCCTCCAAGTCGCGTCTTAGCAAACTTCCTTTTAAGGGGAAGCTGTTGTTTGAAGAGGATCTTGATAAGCTGGTTAAAGATCTGGGGGAATCTAAAGGAGGTCGCTTGCCGGAGGATAAGCTGAAGCAGGGTCGGACTCCTTTACCGTCGAGGAGTCAACCTTGGGATTTCAGGCGTTTTCGTACCTCTCGGTTGGGAGGCTTTCAGAGAGGAAGGTTTTCCTCTTGTGCACAAAGTTTTCGAGGATTCCGGGGAGCGGGCAGAGGATTTGTTAGTTCCGCTTCCTCAGGATTTAGGAAAGCACAATGAAGCGAGGAGGACCCAGGCAGGAATTCGGATGATAGGTGGTCGACTTCAGGGGTTTCTTCCTGCCTGGGCCCAGATAACATCCGATCAGTGGGTGTTGGAGGTGATTCGCGAAGATTATTCTCTCAAATTTGCCCAGCCTGTAGTCGACTCCTTTGTCATGTAGCCTTGCAGGGGGCCAGAAAAGACAACAGCGGTATGGGAGACTCTGTCTCATCTGTTGCAGCTGGGCGCAGTGGTTCTGTTGCCACGAGAGCATTACGGTATCGGTCAATACTCCATTTATTTCGTGGTGCCAAAGAAAGACGGAGCCTTCTGCCCAATTCTGGATCTCAAGGGCGTAAATCGCTGTCTGCGGGTTCCTCATTTCCGAATGGAAATTTTATGTTCCATTATTGTGGCGGTTCCTGACATCTCTCAATCTTACCGAGGCGTATTTACACATTCCGATCATCAAACATTTCTAAGGTTTGCGCTACCATGGGGGCATTTCCAGTTACAGGTGTTGCCCTTCGGTCTAGCGACAGCTCCGCATACTTTCACCAAGATTATGGTGGTGGTGGTGGCAGCGGCCCTTCGAAAGGGGGGAATATTGGTTCATCCCTATCTCGATGACTGGTTGATTTGGGCAAAGTCCAGGGTCGAGAGTGTGCGAGTGACAGGCAGCGGTGGAGCTCCTACAGAGTCTTGGTTGTGTAGTCAGTACGGCCAAGAGCAGGTTGGTTCCTTTGCAAGTTCTGGAGTACTTGGGAGTTCGCTTCAACACTCGAGTGGGAGCAGTGTTTCTGCCACATCTCCAAGCCCAGGGCCTTCGGCTTTTGGTGCATGGTTTTTTGAGCAGTCCTGCACCTTCGGCCTGGCACTATCTCCGCGTTTTTGAAAAATGGCAGGGACTCTGGAAATCGTGCCGTGGGCCAGAGGTCACATGCGTCCCTTACAGAGGTTGCTGTTCCGTCGCTGGTCCAATCAGAATGATGCCCTGCCCAAGCGTCTTCCTTGTCCAGGGCGAGTCAGGGCGTCCCTGCAGGGGTGGCTTCGTCCGCAGAATCTCGCAGCGGGCATGCCTCTCGAACAGCCGCAGTGTATTCCGGTCTTAACGGATGCCAGTCTCGTCAGGTGGGGAGCTCATTGCGGAGAGCTCTTCGCACAGGACCATTTGGCCTGAGCAGGAAACCAAATGGTTGCTCAGTCGGCTGGAGTTGCAAGCGGTAGCTCTAGTGCTTTGGGCCTTCGAGTCCACCTTACGGGGGTTGAGCGGTTTGGATGCTTTTGGACAGTGCCACGACTGTGGCATACCTCAATCGTCAGGGGGGCACGGGAAGTGCAGCTCTGGAGCTAGAGGCCGAAAGCCTGTTCAGTTGGGTAGAGCCTCGGTTTCAGGATCTGTCGGCGGCGCACATTGCAGGAATGGACAATGTGATGGCGGACTTTCTCAGCCGGGTCCAGGTGGATCCGGGGGAATGGGAGCTTCATCAGGATGTGTTTGCGCAAATAGTCCGCAAATGGGAAGCTCCTGTGATGGATCTCATGGTGACCTTTCAGTCGGCCAAGTTGAGTCGTTTTTACAGCAGAATACGAGAAAGAATGTCAGAAGGCCTGGATGCCCTGATGCAGCAATGGCCCACGCACGGTCTCCTCTACATGTTCCCCCCTCCCTTGGGCTCTCATAGGTCTAGTGGTTCAGTGCATCGAAGCCCATCAGGGGAGAGTAGTTCTGGTGGCTCCAGATTGGCCTCGCCAACCGTGGTATGCCGACCTGGTCCATCTTCTCGACAGGAAACCATGGCAGTTGCAGACAAGGGAGGATCTTCTGCTACAAGGTCCTCTGCAAATGCCTCAGGTGGATCGGTTCTCGCTTATAGCTTGGCCATTGAAAGGGCTAGGTTAAAGAAGAAAAGTTATTCTAGTGTGGTGATTGCCACCTTACTTTTGGCAAGAAAGAGTTCGACGTCCTTAGCTTATGTGCGGGTCTGGTGTATTTTTGAAGACTGTTGTGAGCAAAGGTAGGTCCATCCTGCCAGTTTCAGTTCCGATAGTGTTGAGTTTCTTGCAGGATGGTTTCGATAAGGGGTTAGTGGACAGTTCGTTAAGGGTTCAGCTGACAGCTATTTCTTGTTATTGAGGAAAGGTTCAAGGAGTCACCTTGGGTGCCCATGCCAATGTGGTACGTTTCTTGACAGCGGTGTCCTGTCTACGTCCTTCACGTAGGTTGGTTTCTCCTCCGTGGGATCTCAACCTGGTCTTAGGAGCCTTGACTAGGGAGTCATTGGAGCCTTTGCATCAGGCTTCACTAAAAGATTTGACCTTAAAGATGGTATTTTTGGTAGCCATTTGCACAGCGAATCTCGGAGTTGCAGGCGTTGTCTTGTTGAACTGTTTCTGGTGTTCTCAAGGGAAAAAGTGGTGTTGCATCCTGTTCTGTTTTTCCTGCCAAAGGTAGTTTCGCCATTTCATGTAAATCAGTCTGTCTCCTTGCCAGTGTTGTGCGTTTCGGATGAGAATACGTCGGATCGTAGTTTTCATCTGTTAGATATAAAGAGGTCTCTTCTATACTTGAAGGTTTCTAAGGGCTTCCGCAAGTCAGAGCGTTTGTTCGTTCTCTTTGGAGGTCCACGTAAGGGTGAAGCGGCAGCCAAAGCTTCGATTTCCGGATGGGTCTGTGAAGCAATAGCATCGACTTATATCTTGCAGGGCCATCAGGTGCCTGTAGGGCTGCGGGCTCATTCTACTAGAGCGCAGGCAACTTTCTGGGTGGAACATAGCTTGGTTCCTCCGGTTGAGATTTGTAGAGCAGCACCTGGTCTTCTTTTCATACTTTCAGTAAACATTATCGTCTAGATGTTCAAGTGTCGGGAGATTCCTTTTATGGGTCTGTGGGTTTGCGGTCCGGGTGGACAGGTCCCTCCCAGTAATTTACTGCTCTGTTACATCCCAGAGGTGAGGGACTGAACTGCAGGGACGATAAGGAAAGAGAAATTAGACTTACCTGCTAATTGTTGTTCCTTGAGGAACTCCAGTTCAGTCCCAATTCCCGCCCTGGGAGGAGTTGTCACATTTAGCAGAGTCTGTTTGGTGTCTGCTGAAGCAGCAGCCAGGCAGTAGGATTTCAGCAAATTTCTTTCTGTACTCAGAAAATGTACAGTGGTGTGCAAAAGTCTGGAATTGCTTGTAAATTTGACGTTTTTTCAACTTTGTGACCTTATATCTTAATTTCTTTTTCTTTCCAGTGGCTTTTTCTGTGTATCTCATAAGTGATAGATTTTGGCTATTAGGGCCGACTTTTAGTATTAGTTTGGCCCTTATTTTCTGAATTTGTTCCCCATAGTTGTCCTGTTGATAGATTTTTCTGTGAAAATCGCGTAATGTACATCGTTGGCCAACGATATAATATTCTAAGTATGCTTTAAAATATTATGGACGCACGCCAGGTTTCCTTCAAATTAATGTATGTGGCCTTGAAAAAGGCCGTTTTTATGTGTCAATGATGGCTCAGTATTTGATGGGCCACCCTTTATTCTTGATCACCTGACTGCACCTTGTCGGCACTGAATGAACCAGTCTGACAAGGTGATCGTTGGTGACAATGCAGTTCCAAGCTGCAATGAGTGACTCAATCAGCTTGATGTTGGATGCCTCTTGGATATTTCCAAGGCCACCTTGTGCCACAGGTTCTCGATTGGATTCAGATCTGGAGACTGGGCAGGTCAGTCCATTGACTTGATGTTGTTCCGCTGCTTCCAGCTGATCACCTGTCTGGAGTAATGGCAGGGTGCATTGACATCTTGGAACAGGAACTGGCCAGGAAACAACTGGTGTGCTGATGGCACCATGCACTTTTGCAGTATGGTGATGTACTTGGCCCCGTTGACCATTCCATTGACGATGTGAAGACGTCCAACGCCACTGGCAGCCATGCAGCCCCAGACCATGACCTTCAAAGGATGCTTCACAGTGAGGTTGAGACACTCGGGCTTGAATTCCTCTCCAGGAAATCTCCTCACATAGGTGTGGGCCTGATTACCAAACAGGCAGAAGATGCTTTCATCGCTGAATAGCACCTTTCCCACATTTCAGTCAACCAGGTTGAGTGCTTTCTTGCCCACACAATCCGGTTGCGCCTTTGTATGTCAGTCATCAGTGGCTTATTCTGTGCTTTGCAGCCCCGGAGACCAAACTGCAGGCACCGGCGATAAACTGTTGATGAGCTGACACTGACCTCACTCTTGTCTGACCACTCTCGAAGTAGCTGAGGAGAGGTCAACTTGCGATTAGTCAGTGAAGTGCATCATAGTGCGTGGTCCTGGCGTGATGTTGATGCACGTGGATGACCTGAAAGAGGCTTGTCCACCACTGAACTGTTTCTTTCTTCTTAACAACAGCGCTCTGACTGCAGCCAACTTTCCTGCCTATCTGACGGCTTGAAAATCCTGGGGACTTCCGGTGATGTCACGGAGCGAATGGCCGCAGAATAGCCAGGCTCCGTCCGTGTCCCATTGAAATTGAGCGGAATAGCTAATCCCGGCGTCGGTGGAGATAACAAAGTGGTGCAGAGATGGTCCTGTTGGTGCGCAAGAAATTAGCGGGGTTTAAATCCCCTTATGTGCAAAAGGAGGCGGCAGAGGAGTTGACAGGGGAAGGCCTGGCTGAGCCTGATGAAGCGGTGAGCTCGGAGGATGAGGGGGAGTGAGATGAGCGGCAGGAGGAAGAGGTGCCGATGTGTCGGTGGTTGAAGGCATTTAAAAAAGATCTGCATGCGGAGCTGGCATCGATGCAAAAAGAAATTAAGGACTTGCTGCAGAGTATACAGCAGGACCTAAACGGTCTAGGGGAGCGTGTGGCAGAGTTGGAGGACCACGTGGAGGAGTGCGTGGGGGAGCTGCAAGAAATGGCAGTGGTACAGGGCAAATTGCAAGAGCAACAGGAAGCGGTACAAGAGAAGTTGGAAGAGATTGAAGACAGAGCGCAGCTGGACAATTTGAGAGTCCGGTGGATCAGGGAAATGGAGGCCCATAAGGACTGTGTGCAGGTGGTACAAAAGCTATGTAAGCACATGTTGACTCTGTATGGCGAAGGGGAGGCGGAAGAGAGAGGGATTGGAGTGGAGCATGCACATCGCAGCCTGGGACCACGCAGGGATAAACAACCCAGAGACATTATTGTTTATATGAGCAGTTTCCCAGTCAAGGAGAGGATTTTGAATATCGCAAGAAAATTTGGTCGGATAGCCTGGGAGCTCTGCGAAGTGGAGGTTTTTAGTGATCTCTCTAAGGGGACTTTGGAGCGGCGGCGAAATCTGCAGGAGGTGACTGCTTATCTTCGAGGGAAAAAATCTGCGATACTGCTGGCTGTTTCCCTCTGGATTGCCCCGACATTAAATGGGGATTCACGAAAAGTGAAAACAGCTGATGAAGCTTGGACAGTGTTGCAAGAGCTGGGCTGTGAACAGTTGCCAAAGGGACTGGAGCAAGGCAAGGCAGCCCGGAGGTGCGGAGACTCGAGAGCTGGCTGTATCGCAATGGCAGCGAAAGGAAGACGCCTGCAGAGGAGGTCGGAGGAGAGGGGGACAACGATGAGAGATGCAGACAAGGAGTGAAGGCACTGAAGATGGCCCGTTTGTGCGGTATCACGGGACTTAGGGCGGTAGGCCCTGTTGGACACTGGACTTTTAGGGCATGCGGCAGGGGGAGAGGGGATATTGGTTAATGATGGGTATCGGAGATAAGAATGGTATGTTTGGGGTTAGGTAGTAATAAGTGGTGGTTGTTTTTTAAGTTGGGGGGCGCCGGGAGAGGCTGGAGAGGTTGGAAAGAGGGCAGGACAGGACAGACACACACAGGAGGATGGAAGGGAAGGGAAGGGAAGGGGAGGAAGGGACGGGGTGGGGGGTAAGAGGGTGAGAGGGAAGGGAGGGGAGGAAGGGAGAGGGAGAGGTGGGGGAGAGGGAGAGGAGGGGGAGAGGGAGAGGTGGGGAGGGGAGGGGAGGATGGGGTGGGGGTAGGTAGGGGGTAGGGGATGGGGAGGAAGAGACACGGACAAGGGGCAGAGGAGAGGGGGGAGGGAGTAAGGGGATATGATGCTGTGTGTAGGGACTATTAATGTGAAGGGATTAAACGCGCCTTCAAAGAGGTGGTTGTTGTACAGGGAGGCTCTGAAGAATGAATGGGAAGTGATCTTAGTGCAGGAGACCCACTTGCGCCGGAAGGATGTGGGGTTGATGAAAAATGGACGATATCCAGAGCAATTTTATTCCTGTAATTGGGAGGGGGGAAGGAAAGGAGGAGTGGCAGTGTTGGTAAGGAGGGGGAGTGGGATTCGGGTAGAGAGGAGTTTCGAGGATGGGGAGGAGAGAATTGTGGGGAAATGGGGGAGGCTATGGAGTGGAGGAGTGGCCTAGTGGTTGGGGCAAGGTACTTCAGGCCAGAAGGTCAGGGGTTCAAATCCCACTAGAGGACAGCAACCTTGGGCCGGAAGGACTGGGGTTTCTAGTCCCACAGGTGCTCCTTGTGGTCTTGGGCAAGCCACTTAACCCTCCATAGCCCATGTTCCCTGTAAAATCATTATCTCCAAGTCTGTTCTATGTAATTTCAGTTTGTTCAATGTAAACCACACTGATGCACGGTATATAAGAGAATGTAAATAAATAAATATTATAATTGTATCAGTGTATAGTCTGAATGGGAATCAGGTTAGTTTTTGGAGGGGAATGCGAAAACTCCTCAGGGGACAGGGGGTAAGGAAGTGGGTAATGGGGGGATATTTTAATGGGGTGTTGAAGCCAGGGAGGGACTGGGAGCTGGGGGGGCCTGATGGAGGGGGGAGGAATGGGGGTGGGGGTTGATGCATTTGATGAGGCAATTCAATTTGGTTGATTCATGGAGAGTGTTGCATCCACAGGAGCGGGAATTTACATGTTATTCAGTGCCACATAACAGCTGGAGTAGAATCGGTATGATATTGGTGGATCAGGAGTGGATGTTGGGGGTGCGAGAAGGGGGGATAGTGCCAATTGCTTGGTCAGATCATGGGGCGGTGGAGGTAGAGTTGAGGGGCCGTAGGCGGACGGGGCTGAAATTCTGAAAAAAAAGGATAGGGATACAGTGGAAAGGTTGAGGGGAGAATTGTCTGGGCTGCAGGTGGATAAGGTGGCTTTTGAAATGTCTTTGGTTAAGCAGAGATATTATGAATTTGGAAATAAAGCGGGTAGAATGCTGGCACAAAGGTTGAGGAGGAAGACAGTGGCTTCCTGAATACACCAGATAAAGGGGCAAGGGGGAGAAACATGTCATGGAGAGGAGGAGATTAGAGAGCGGTTTAGACAATTTTATAGAGTTGTATGGGAGGGAGAGGGGATGGAAGAGGAACAACTGGGCCGGTATTTGGAGGAGATAGATTGGGTAGGGCTTCCAGAGGAGGCGCAGGAGGACCTAGAAGCCCCAATCACGGGAGAGGAAGTGGATAGGGTTATTAAGGGGTTGCCGGGGGGGGGGGGGAGCGCCAGGTTTGGACGGACTGACGGGTGCTTTTTATAAGGTATTTTATGAAGAGCTTGGAGAGATAATGGGTTGGGTGTATAATGGAATGTTGGAGGAGGGGGAGCGGGAATTATCGGCAGGGACGTTGACGGCGGGGATTACAGTCATTCTGAAGGTAGGGAAAGATCAGAAGGAATGTAGTTCTTATAGGCCTATTTCCCTTCTTAATGTTGATGTAAAGATATTGGCGAAGGTGTTGGCGGGGAGGTTTGTGCCGTGGTTGCCGGGGGGTCATACAAGATGATCAGACAGGGTTTATCCCGGGGTGGCAGGCCTCAGATAATATTAAGGGGGCCTCGTGGGTGACGTGGGAGGCGGGTAAGGGAAGGAGGAATTTATATTAATGTCCATCGATGCTGAGGCTTTTGACAGGGTGAACTGGGATTTTTTTATGGGGTTTTGCGGAAAATGGGAGTGGGGGCCAACATAGGGAAATGGATAAAGGGGTTATATGATGGGCCCAGGGCTAGGGTAAAAGTTGATGGGAGCTATTCAAGGGAATTTAGTTTAGGGAGGGGTACGAGGCAGGGGTGCCCACTATCTCCCCTGTTATTTGCGATGATAGTGGAACCACTAGCACAGAAAATTAGGACCAATAATAAGATTAAGGGGTTGGAGGGGGGGGGGGAAGTTAGCCATAAGATCTCATTATATGCGGATGATATCCTTTTATATATCACTCAGCCCCAGAGTTCTCTGCCGGACGTTTTGAAGGAGGTGGAAAGGTATGGGGAGGTGTCAGGCTTTAAAATGAATTTGGAGAAAACCGAGGTGTTAAGGGTGAGGGTGCCGCTGCGGGTGGAGGAACAGCTGAAAGGTCTATACCCTTTGCGGTGGGTTAAACATTCTATGAGCTATCTGGGGGTTCAAATACCGGAGAAGTATACGGATGTATATAAAGTGAATTACCCAAGAGTGTTGAGGGAATTTGACCAGGATCTGGATGGGTGGATGCGGCAGGAGGTGTCGTGGTTAGGAAGGGTGGCGGCGGTTAAAATGAATCTCTTGCCGAGGGTGTTGTATTTATTTCAGGCCCTGCCAGTGCGGGTGCCGGAGGGGGTGCTGAGGAAATTGCAGAGGAAAGTGTTTCAGTACATCTGGAATAAGAAACCACCGCTGATATCTAGGGAGGTTATGTATGCTCCTAAAGTAGAAGGGGGGGGGGTTGGGGGTTCCGAATCTCAAGGATTATTATAGGGCAGCACAATTGCGACATGTTATGGATTGGCAGGGTAGGGGGGGATAAAACCGGGGATTGCTCTGGCATGTACATTAGTAAAGGGAGGTAGATTGGAGGCCTGGCTTTGGGCATCTCAGCAGGATCATAGAATACTAGGGGAGGGGTCTCCGGCGATGCAGCATGTGGCGTGGGTGTGGGATGGTGTAAGAGCAAAGGGGTTTAAAGAGCGGAGAGTGCAATTTTCGTTGATGATGCCTTGGAGGGGGTGGAGGGCTTTCACGCCAGGGTGGGGGGGGGAGGGAGGTTTGATAGGTGGACTACGAAAGGGTTGAAGTGTTTTTATCAATTGGTGGAGAAGGGGGAGGTGTTGTCATTTGAGGAGGTGAAGGAGGGGTATGGGTTGGGGGCTGAAGATAGGTTCCCATATTTACAGGTGAGGCACTTTGTGATGGGGAGGGGGAGGGTTGGGGAGGGAGGTGACGGCAGTGGAGGCTCTTTGGTATGGAAAACTGGGCTCCAAAGGGATGATTTCAAGTCTGTACAAGGGGGTGAGGGAATCGGAGGGGGTAAAGTTTAGGTATATGGGGGAGTGGGAGAAGGAGTTAGGGATGGAGTTGACTCAGGTGGATTGGAAAAAGATCTGGGCTCAGGTCCGCCGACTGGCGTGGTCGAGCAGTATTAGAGAAAACTGGTACAAAATTTTATTTTGGTGGTATTATACCCCAGAGAGATTGCATAAGATATACCCGGGGGTTGCAGCGAGCTGTTGGAGGGAGTGTGGGGGAGAGGGTACTTTCTGGCATATTTGGTGAGGGTGTGCAAAGGTAAATATTTATTGGGGGACGGACCTGAACTGGGTGCAGTGGAAGTTGGGGGTGGAGGTGGCATTGGACCCAGGAATATGTTTGTTATCATGGTGGAAGGAGGGGCAGAAGGAGGGGGGACCAATGGTGAGGGCCTGTTTGAGTGCGGCGAGATGTGAATTGGCTGCAGCATGGAAGTGGAAGGAGGTGCCCTCGGTGGGAGAGTTGGAAAAGAGGATTAGGCATATTGTACTTATGGAAAAACTGACTGCAGCAAGAAGGCAGAAGGGGGATAGGTTTATGGGAGTGTGGGGGAAATGATGCATGTCTTGGGAAAGGGGGGCTGGGAGGGGAGTTAAGGGGTGTGGGGGGCATGGGGGCAATGTGTTACTATTAGATGATTTATGTATAGTTGGCTGTTTGTTAAAGCATGTTGGTGAATTGGAAAAATTTTGGATTTGGTGTATGGAAAATAAAAAAACATATTAGATTTAAAAAAAAAAAGAAAATCCTTCCTCGCTCATAAAGGACACACGAACACGCTCCTCCAATGTCAGGGTCCGAGTCATCTTCAATCCAGAAAGCGTATGAAATTTAAAAATTCACTGTGTTTTTATAGCTGCACTGTTGGCTAGATATCTGCATTGTGATTGGTTAGTGAAACCAGCCTCCTGATTGGTCAGAAATAACGTGTGCATATTGGATAATCTCGATCCAGTTTTGACGCAGGATCCACAAAAATCACAGCAGCTATCTCACAGTGTCTGTAAAGTATTTAAATTGGAAGCAAGGAATGCAAAAAAGTAAATTCTAATAGCCAAATGTATCCCTTTTAACATGGTAGAAAGATGAATATGCTGGGCTAACGCAAAATTTTAAAAAACCGTTAGAAAGTACGAAAAATGCAAAACTCACAAGTGATTCCAGACTTTTGCACACCACTGTATGTTCTGTACTCTTTCTCTCGCTCTCCTTTCTGTTCTATTTCTTTCAAGCAGGAGAGGGACAGTTGGCCTCATATTTAATGGGGATTTAGTTCAGTTTAACAGTTAATTTTTAGTGGCTAATATTATAGCTACTTATTTGTTGCTCCTTTTGAGTCTGCTTTGTCATTAGGTCGCTAGAAGCTGGTGGGGGTGCCAGCAGGAAATGTGCAGTGATGCCACAAGTTTGACATGCCCAGTCTCCATGTTGCGGGAGGAAGTGCGCTACCCAGAGGTGAGGGATTGAACTGGAGTTACTCAAGGAACAACAATTAGCAGGTAAGTCTAATCTCTCTTTTTAGAGCATAAAAGTTGCATGAAATGTCTTGTCTGCTCCCCTGATCAAACACTGTCAATGGACTTTGGGCTTTGGTGTGTCTCTCTTTTATTTCAGCAGGTACCAAAGCTCCACTAACCGACAAATTGCGGGGAAGAATCATATTGCCAGAGCTATAGCTCTGGTTACAGCCTCTACCTCGGTCCAGAGAGCGATCCTTATGCCAGTTGAAGGACCGGTTCCATGTGCAGGATGTCTGCATGTGGAAAATCTCAGAAAACAAGTGGAGGAGCTCGGAGAAGGTGGTGAGGCTGAGGAGCATTCAAGACAGTGAGAAGTAAATTGATGAGATGCTTCTTGAAAAATCCAAGCTCTGCAGCAGAGGTGAAGATTGGAGCTTGCAGAATAACGAAAGCTGGAGACAGGTCACCAGGGCATGCAGATTCATCAATCCAACTCCTCCAGATCATGAATTGAAGAACCAGTATGCAGCCCTTGAAAGTGGCAGCAGTGAAAGCATCCCAGGAAAGGGATGAACAAGAGCTCAAGCACCCCAAAGTTGTAGAATCGGTGACCACAAGAAATTGAAGGGTAGTGGTGGTTGGTGACTGTCTACTGAGGTTTCCATCTGCTGACCAGACTTGAAGTCCAAAGAGATGTGCTGTCTGCCAGGTGCCAAAATCCGAGATGTTACGGAGAATTTGCTGAGACTGATCAAGCCTACTGACTATTACCCGATGTTGTTCATCCATGTTGGCACTAACGATACTGCCAGGTATCCTCTGAGCTTATCAAACGTGACGACATGGCTCTGGGACAGAGGGTAAAGCAGGTGCTCTTCAATCCTCTCTGTTGAGCATAAAGGCAGAGGCATAGAAGCCCACATGAATGCATGGCTACGTGGATGGTGTCAGTGAGAACATTTTTGGTTTCCTGGACCATGGGAGGATGATCCAAGGGTGGCAGAGCAGAGGTGGTGTCCATCTGTCCAAGAAGGGTCGAAGTATCTTCAGTAGCATGTGATGTCACCTGATCTCCTTTCCTTCCCCCTGTTTTTTTACCCTTCTTTACGCCTGCTGTGTTTGTCTTGTTTACACCTTCTGTGTTTGCCTTGACTAGATTGTAAGCTCTGTTCTACCCCTGCTTACGCCTTCTGTGTTTGCCTTGACTAGATTGTAAGCTCTGATGAGCAGGGACTGTCTCTTACATGTTTGTACAGCGCTGCATACGTCTGGTAGCGTTATAAAAATGCTTAGTAGTAGTAGTAGCAGACTGGCTAACATACTGAAGAGGGCTCTAAACTAGATTCGTTGGGGATGGGTGAAGAAAGCCCCGAAGTGAAACCTCTATGGTTAAAAGGGGCAACATCTGGAAAATGGTGTGTATAAATGCCCATAGCATAGGACATAAGATCCCAGATGTTGAGGCTTTAATGGAGCAGGCTGACTTGGATTTAGTGGCGGTTACAGAGACATGATTCATGAACAGTAATGACTGGGATGTAATTATACCAGACTATACTTTATTCAGGAAGGATAGGGGAGGAGGAGTGGCACTATATGTAAAAAAAAATATTAAAGCTATAGATTAGGAGGCTTAAAAGGGAGACAGGAGGCACTGTGGGTTAAACTAGAAAGAGGGAAAGAGAAATCCATTTGCATTGGCATGATATACAGACCACCCTCACAGGGAGAAGAAGTAGACTGAGATTTAATAGAAGACATACACAGCATTGCCAAGAAAGGGGAAGTGCTATTGATAGGTGATGTTGATTAGCACATCCTTGCTGTGGTGTCATCTAGAAGTGATGAGATCCTGCATTCTCTACAGGGAGAATTATTCAGGCAACTGGTAGCACAACCCTTACATGAAGGGGCCATACTGGACTTGGTGCTTACCAATGGTGAAAGTGTTTCTGATGTTATTGTGGGAGATCATCTCGTATCCAGTGATCACCAGATGGTGTAGTTCAGTGTTAAGACTAGGGCTTATAAAATCCATTCAAAAGCAGGGGTTTTAGATATTAGGAAAACTAACTTTGCCAAGATGGGCCAATACCTCAAGGAATCGTTAGCGGGATGGGAACAGCTGGGGGATGTAGAAAAACAGTGGGTGACACTCAAAGGGGATATTTTAAGTGCAACAAACCTTTTTGTTAGAAAGGTAAATAAAGGTAGAAGGAAAAGGAGGCCACTATAGTTCTCAAAGAAGTAGATGAAAAGGAAAAGAGGGAGGCTTTCATGAAATACAAGAGATCACATCTATATTTGGAAAGACTTAGAGAAGCTAGCAAAGTAGTCAGGAAAGCAAAGATACAAAAAGAAGAAGAAATAACCAAAGCAATAAAATGGGGGATAAGAAATTTTTTAGATATGTTAGTGAAAGGAGGAAGGGCAAAAGTGGTATTTTCAGACTCAAGGGTGCAGGGAAGGAATATGCAGATATGAAGATAAAGCAGAATTGCTTAACAAATATTTCTGTTTTGTGTTCACAGATGAAGGGCCAGGAGCAGGACTTCAGAAAACACCCACAAATTGGAATAGAAGCGACAGGGATCTGGAACGATTTTCAGAAGACTGGGTTCGTGTGGAACTAGCTAAACTAAAAGTAGACAAAGCGATAGGACTGGATGGGATACATCTGAGAATACTGAAATAACTGGGGGATGTCCTAGCGGCTCCACTGACTTATCTTTTCAATGCCTCTTTGGTGTCAGGTGCCAGAGGACTGGAGAGAGGCACATGTGGTCCCTTTACACAAAAGCAGAGGCAAGGATGTGATTGAAAACTATAGGCCGGTTAGTCTACCCTCTGTAATGAATAAAGTATTGGAAATGCTGCTCAAAGAGAAAATAGGTTTCTGGAGTCCAATGGATTACAGGATTGTAGGCAGCAGGGATTCACCAGATGCAGGTCTTGTCAGACAAACCTGATAGATTCCTTTGACTGGGTGACCAGGGAGGTGGACCGAGGGAGCGTCCTAGATGTGGTGTACTTGGATTTCAGTAAAGCCTTTGACACGGTTCAACACAGGTGATTTATCAACAAACTGAGCATCATAGGGATGGACCCTAAAATTACTGCTTGGGTTAGAAATTGTTTGAGTGCCAGGCACCAAAGGGTACAGGTAAATGCACTCGCTCTGAGGAGAAGGAGGTTACCAGTGGTGTGCCACAGGGATCTGTCCTTGGTCCGATTCTTTTTAATATCTTAGTTAGTGATACTGCATAAGGGCTGTTGGGTAAGGTTTGCCTCTTTGCGGATGATACCAAAATCTGCCATACAGAAGACACCAAGGAAGGAGTACATAACATGAGGAGGGATCTAAGTAAGCTTGAAGCATGGTCTAGAATTTGGCAGCTGAGATTGCATGCTAAAAAATGCAGGGTCATGCATTTGGGTTGCAAAAATCCAAGGGAACGTACAGTGTAGGAAGTGAAGTACTTCTATCCACAGAAGAAGAGATGGGAACCAACGCTCTGGTAGCCTGAACACAGAAGGGTCGGAAGGCAGGACTTGCCTAGACCCCGAAAAAAACTACAGAGCACAGCCTGGCCAAAGGCGCTGTCCCGTTAGGACTCCCTTTCCAGGCAGTAATGAACTGCGAAGGTATGTAACATAGTAACATAGTAAATGACGGCAGATAAAGACCAGTATGGTCCATCTAGTCTGCCCAGTATGATGGCAAGAGTAGTTTCACTTGCTGCTCCGTGCAGGCCACCCCTCCTCGCGTCTTTGTTTAGGGGTGAACCCACCACTCCATGTAGGACACCCCTTATTTGCTGAGAATTTAGATGGTTCAATTTATTTTGATTTTATCCTGTTGCTGTAAAGGGATCCACTATGTCTGTCCCATGCCATTTTGAATTCCGTCACCATGTTTGCCCCCACCACTTCCATTGGAAGGGTGTAACAAGCATCCACCACCCTTTCAGTGAAAAAGTATTTCCTGACATTGCCCTTCAATTTACCACCTTGCAGCTTCCTGTTATGCCCTCTAGTTTTACAGCTTCCCCATCTTAGGAAGAGGTTTGTTTGTTCATTAATACTCTAAGTATTTAAAGGTCTGAATCATATTTCCCCTGTCCCTTGTCTCCTCCAGAGTGTACATATTTATTTTTATTTATTTATTTATATTCTCTTATATACTGCACTATTCTGCATCAGTGCGGTTTACATTGAACAAACTGAAATTACATTGAACAGGGCATTATAACTTGGAGATAACTATTTTACAGGGAACATGGGCTATGGAGGGGTTAAGTGGCTTGCCCAAGACCACAAGGAGCACCTGTGGGACTAGAAACCCCAGTCCTTCCGGCCCAAGGTTGCTGTCCTCTAGTGGGATTTGAACCCCCAACCTTCCAGCCTGAAGTACCTTGCCCCAACCACTAGGCCACTCCTCCACTCCTATTTAGGTCTTCAAGTCTCTTCTCATAAGTCTTCAGATGCAGGCTTCAAATAATTTTGGTCACCTTCCTCTGAACTGTTTCCAGTCTTTTTATATCCTTTGTGAGATACGGTCTCCAAAACTGAACACAATATTCCAAGTGAGACCTCACCAGTGACTTGTACAGTGGCATTAGTACCCCTTCCTTTCTGCTGGAAATTCGTCTTTGTATGCAACCCAGCATCCTTATGGCTTTTGCCACTGCCTTGTCACACTGTTTCGCCACATTGAGATCCTCAGAAGCATTCACTCAGACGTCCTTCTCCTGGTCCTTGCACAACAACCTCTCGCTTCTTATTGCATACAATTCCCTTGGATTTCTGCTTCCCAAGTGCATGACACTGCACTTCTTCACATTAAGTCTTAACTGGCAAGACTTATACCATTCTTTCAGCTTTGTAGATCTTTCCTCATGTTATCCACTCCCTCAGGAGAGTCCACTCTGTTGCAAATTTTTGTGTCATCTGCAAAAAGACAGACTTTTCCATTCAGTCCTTCAGCAATATCACTCACAAATACATTGAACAGTACTGGTTTCAAGACCGAACCCTGGGGCACACCGCTAATCACCTTCTTTTTCATCCAATTGCGTTTCATTTACCATCACCTTCTTTCATCTGTCAGTCAACCAATTTCTGATCCAATTCACCACCTTGGGACCCATCCCCAAGCTGTTGAGTTTATTGATAAGCCTCCTTTGAGGAACAATTTTAAAGGCTTTTCTTAAATCTAGGTAGATCACATCCATCACATGCCCTTGATCTAGATCTCTGTTCACCCAGTCAAAGAACTCAATCAGATTTGTTTGGCAAGATTGTCCTTTGGTAAAACCATGTTGCCTCGGATCATGCAACCTGATGGTTTTGAGAAAGTCCACTATTCAGTTTTTCATGAGTGCCTCCATTACTTTTCCCGCCACCGAGATAAGGCTTATTGGCCTGTAGTTTGTCACTTCTTCCCTAATACCACTTTTGTGAAGAGGTACCAGATCAGCCCTTCTCCAGTTCTGTGGAACTTCTCCTGTCTCCAAGAATCTATTAAAAAAATATCCTTTAACGGCCCTGCAAGAACCTCTCTGATCTCTTTCAGTGTCCTGGGATGTATCCCATCCGTTCCCATGGCCTTGCTCACTTTCAGTTTTGCAAGCTGTTCTAACACATCATCTTTGTGAATGGTGTGGTATCTACTCCATTCCCATTTGTATATTTGTTAATCACAGATGGTCCTTCTCCAGGATTTCTTTAGTAAAAACAGAGCAGAGGTATTTGTTTAGCATTTTCGCTTTTTCAATATCATTTTCCACAAATCTGTTTCTGGCACTTTTGAGTCTTGCAATTCCACCTCTGATTTTCCTCTTCTCCCGAATATACCTGAAATAAAGGTTTCTTGCCTGCCACACTTCACATTTTTAGCCATCTTTTTCTTCTGCCTTTGATTTTGCTATCCTTATTTCTTTTTGTCTCTTTTAATTTGGTCCTGTATTCTTTTCTGTGTTCCTCTGTTTGCAACTTCTGAATTTTGTGAAAGCTGTGTTTTTTGCCTTTATTTGTGCAGCCACTTCTCAAGATTCTCAAGAGCAGAGATGTCTTTCTCCATACAAAGATTCAACTCATTCAAGCCATGGGATTTTCAATAACGTCATATGGATGCAAAAGTTGGACAGTGAAAAAGATACAGGAAGAAAATGGTTGTCTTTGAATTATGGTGCTGGCGACAAATGCTGTGTATACCATGGACTGCCTGAATAACAAACCAGTTGGTACTAGAGATCAAACCTAAGCTTTCTTTAGAAGCTCAGATGACAAGAATTTGACTTTCATACTTTGGACAGATCTTGCGAAGAGAGAGATCATTAGAGAAAAACATCATGCTTGGCAAGGTAGAAGGTCAACGCAAAAGAGGAAGGCCAGCAATGAGATGGATTGATACATTAACAGCAGCTGTGGATACCACTCTGTCAACAATGAGCTGCTTGACTGAAGACCGAACACCGTTTAGGACAACTATCCAGAGGGTCACCATGAGTCGACACTAACTCAATGGCACTTAACAACAACAGCACATATAAAGGCCAACACTGCTATTATCTGCATAGAACCAGCTGTCGCCGTTGAACTTTCAACTCAGATATTCAATGCCAGGGCCATATCTGGGCTCTAACATTTAATATCTGGGTTGCCTGGATTGCAGCGAAGCTAACCGAGCAGCGTCAATATTCAGCTGCTGCTTGGTTAGCCTCTGTGGTGAAAACTGCTTCTTAGATAGCATCAGGGTGTGTAGCAGTGGCACCCACAGATAACCTTGTTTGTGCTACTGAATATCCCACGGAGTGGCAAATTTACAGGTCTGCAAACTGTGTAAATGCCTTTGAATACCCCCCCCCCCCCATCATGCATATCATTTATATCCGTGAAGATTTCAGAATTCTGTTTGCTTCTACAGAATTATTGCCACACTGAAATCAATAGAATCCTTATAATGTCACATTGCCACCACTAATTTCATTTTGATACATCTTGTGTTATGATATCAGACTCTGACTAGTTATTCTTTTCCCTCCAGGTCTATGTACGTGAGTATCTTCCCTCGGCAAGGCACCTTGTTGCGAGTGGATGAAAGAATTGCCTGCTGTTGCTGCAGTGATGGTTTGTATATTACAGTGGTAAATTGCTTACTTGTTTGCTTGTTCTATGGTAGCCTCTCGGTTTTATCCAGTACTCTGGGTAAGATGAATTATGGTCATCTCCAAACACATGGCAGAGAGAAGCCATGGGCCACGTGGTGCCATTTTGTGCTAAGGCATTGCGCAGGAATGGAGCAATTGGACATCATTCATTTTCCAAAAGATCTCTTACTACTGTGAAACTGGTTAGGTAAGGTTGGGAAGGGAGTTTGGAGAGACGGAGTTCTCTGGGATCATAAAGATTACATTCCTCGCGTAGAAGGAAGGGTTTAGTGGAGTTGAAGCAAACAGGCTTTTGGGGGGCGGGACAAAGATGGTCTGTGAGATTTGTCCTTCTTTATGCCTTGCATACGTTTGTATGTGCCAAAGTTCAGCTACCTGTACTTAACTTTTGGGCCAGGTAATAATTTTCCAATGACAGGCATAATCAAAAATTTGCATATTATTTCCTAATAGCTCACAATAACAGTTTTAAACACTCAGTCGACAGTTTACTGCATCAAAACATTTTATTGCTGATTAGTAATAAAAGCTGTTAGTGTAGTTGAGTTTAAAAGAGTTTTGGACAAGTTTCTGGTGGAAATGTCCATAAACCATTTTTAAAGAGGACCAGGAAGATTCAGTGCTTACCCTGGGATAAGCATTGTGGAATTTGTGTACTTTTTTTGGGAAACTGACAGATGCTTGTGATCTAGATTGGCCACTGTTGGAAACAGGATACTGGGCTTGATGGGCCCTTGGTCTGATCCAGTATGGCATTTCTAATGTTTTTATAGTGTTTAACCTTAATTTCTCATGCTGTAATATAGGCTCATTACATATGAATCTCTTCTCATTTTGGTTTGAAAATTGAACGTGTTCTCTTTATAAACTTCCATGAATTCATGATGAAAATTAAATCAACTTACTAGTCAATTGATTTCATATACCCTGGCATGAATGCTTTGTTCCTCTCAGCATAAGGTTTTGGTGGTACCATTCCACCAGGATATTCGCCTTCATGGCACACAACTCTCTTGCTTTAGTGTCCTTGTACCATTTTTGTGGAACAGTCTTCCACTTGACGTAAGTCTTGAAACTTCCTTTAAGCAATTTAAATCTTTGTTAACGGCCTGTTTCTTTACACAGGCCTTCCCAGGGTCCTGATACTGCTGTTGCTGCTCTTTCATCTTGCTGGACATCCTCTATTGGTGGGCTGGGGAAACCCTATCACGTGTGGTTTTCCTTTCCCTACTGTTTTTTTTACTAACCTGAATAAAATTGTAACCTAGGCCTCCTTGTATAGTTTCCCCATGTTGCCAGTCTACCTGCAAGTGTTATCTTTTGTCTCGTGTCTTTTGCCCTTTCTAGCTTTTTGTTAACAGCTTAGATTTGCAATAATTTTGCAGTTTATCTTATAAATGTAAATGTTCTATTTTGTATGCTAAATAAACAAGTCTCTTTCAAATTGTCCTCACATGTCACAATATCTAGACTCTTCATAATTTATATTGGTCTTATCTGGGTTTCTCCAAAATCTCCATGTCTTTTAGGAAGTACAGTGTAAAACTTGAGGCCAGTGATGTTACCTAAATCAGGAATTCAGTTCCAAGAAAGAAAGGACACACCCAGCTTCTATGAGGACTATACACATCTTCCAAACATCCATATATTCTACTTTGTGCAAGCTGAAATTTACTGATGTTTTTAATATTTTGCATACATAAGAGCTCATTTAATATACCTGTATATACGTTGGGCCCCTGGACATAAATGCTTTTTTTTTTTAGGGGTAAGAGACCCCCCAGAGTTAACTGGTGAACTGTGTTTGTTTCAGTTTCGAGCAGGTTTGAGACTTCTTTCTGAGATGGAGTCTAGGGCAATTTTCCTGTCTCTACCTCCTTGATGTTGGTCCTGGTTTCCAAGATAGCATACTGTAAGAGGACAAAGCTGTCAACTGTACTTTTAGCAGGTGAGGAGTTGAAAGGAAAAGGTGAAGTGATGATGGCGGTATATAAGAATGTGAAATAAATAACTAAATAAATAAACTAGAATATGGACCTATGGAGCTGCATTAAGGCAAAACAATGTGCTAAAAAAAGGAGCCAGTATTCCAACCATGGAAAATGATGTTAGATTTGTCCTCGTCTTTTTCTTTACTTTCTGAAGGTTTATTCAAGCTTGAATGAGATAAAGGAGGGAAAGCGAGTTGTAAAATAACAGTTTGGAAGGCAGTGTACATTTCCATGAAATATAGAGATTGAATAGGGAGAGATTAACTCCATTTTGTGTTTTGTTTTGGGGGGGGGGTTAATCCTACCATAGTGGACTGCTGAAATGGGAATGTGCCTCAGATAAAGCAGATTGCTGAACTGGGGTTGTGACTTGCACAGACTAGCGTATAGACGGTACCACCAATATTCAGCCTATAAAGACTGCCATCTGAAGGCAATCAAGGTAGTGTCCTTAGGAGAAGAAAACTTTAGGCAAACATTGTTAAGGGAAAACACAGACTTCTACATGATGTTTTCAGTCCCTTTTTTTTCTGTGGAGGCCAATTCAAGTATATATGTCCCCGGGTCGTCCGGATGTCCAGATGCATCCGATTCTGCTCCTGCAGGGTAGACGTCCCCGTGGGAGCAGAATCTCATCACAGTGGTTGGACATCCGGGAGATACCCTGACTCAGGCACCCCGGAGGTCCAGCCACTTCCCCGACTAGCAGCAGGCTCCTGAATGGAGCGGCGGTGGCATGGCGTCCTGCTGCCGAATAGAAACCTCTTTCTCCACAGCCTGACCCCTGATATGGCCTTCCATGTTCAGGGTCAGGCTGTGAGGAACCCCCTGCACCCTCTCATCTCTTCAATGGTGCCTGGTTCCACGGTCCCCCATCTAACTGGCCAACCACCGGATGTACAGGGCCGACCTTCAAATAGGCCCTGTACGTTCCGTTTCCCTTCCCTGCCCACCCTCGCTCCTACCCTGACCCACCCCTCCTGCCCATGAACAGAGCTTCCCACACAAGTCGGCTATACATGTGGGGAGCTCTGTGACCGCCAGTGCAATCCAAACCCGCTAAACTAGGATTGAAATCTACCCCATAGTGTCCATTAAAAGCAGGGCTATCCTGCTATCTCCAGGAACAAGCAGGAATGTAGTCTTCACATATGGGTATCGTCGGTACCGACGGAGCCTGTGCGGGAACGCTCCCCAGCATCCAATTAGAAAGCTTTTGGGAGCATCCCACAGCACCTGCGTGCTGCCTTCCCACCTTTCCCAACTGCCTCTCTCCAGTTCTTTGTTTTTCATGGAGCCAGCAGGTCGTTTTTCCTGTCACCGCAGAAATTATCCCATCTTTTTCATTCTTTTTTGTGGTAGTGTCTGCCTTCCTCGACGCTATACCGGTACCGCCGGTTCTTTCTTTCTTAAAAAAAAAAAAATATATAATCTTTTTTTCTGGACTTTCCAGTCTCTTTTCCATCAGGCGCCATTTTGGGCACTAGGCCCACTTTTCCTTCAGAATGGAAAAACCCGCCTCGGGTTTTAAAAAGTGTTCTAAGTGTGGCGGTACCATCTCCGTCACCGACACTCACGAGTGGTGCCTTAAATGTTTAGGTCCTCACCACTCCATCTCAGAGTGTGTTGCCTGTGGGATGATGTCAAAGAGGAGTCGGCAAAACCGAGCTGCTAAGCTTAGCACTCTTTTTCCCTCCGATGCAGCATCCGTGGCATCGACGTCTTCCAGGGCTTCGTCTTCCTCCCATGGATCTCAGGTAACCAAACATAAACCAGGCCGATCCTCAAAGGGTAGATCTCCTTCCAAGCATCGAGATGCCTCTGGTGTTGCCCTTGAGGGACTTGTACCGGCAAAATAGCCCCGGCGGGAGGCTTCGGCTTCCAAAGCACTATCAGGGCTCCAGGATGTTCTCGATGCCTCAACCTCGGCAGAACTACTGGTGCCATGCTCTGGGGTACCGGCCGCTTCGTCTGGTACTGACACCCAGGCATCGGCAGCGTCAATAGACCAGAGGTTCTTGGCTATTGAACGGCAGTCTAGCAGCTCTCCTTGCGGCTTCGGTGCCTTCTGGACCGCTTCAGATGGTTCAACCGGTATCGATACCGGTTCTGGCACCGATATTGGTACTGGTACCGCCAGCATCGACATCGGCGACTGTATTGCCCACACCGAGTCATGCTGTTTCCTCCGGTATCGACAGGCCGGTACTGGACCCCTCCGGTACCGACTTCGATCGGTACCGGTATCGTGCTTTGCAAGAGCACCCGGACAGGAGATATTTTGAATCCTCCGATGATTTTGAGGATTCTGACAGCTCTGTCGGTACCGGTGTACTTCTCTCTGAAGAGCCTTCCTCTCCTAAACGTAGGATGTCTCCTCCAGAGGATATATCCTTTCAGGATTTCATTCGGGAGGTGGCTAGAGGTCTTTCCATCACAGTGGCTCCTGAAACAGAGCCCAGAGCAAAGGAATTGGAGATTTTACAATATCCTAAAGCTCCCAAAGAGGCAGCTACTTTGCCTATTCATGAGATCTTGCATGATCTCATGCTAAGAATGTGGGAAACACCTCTTACCACCTCTCCTCATTCTCGTAGGCTTGATACCATGTATCGAGTACCTCCTTGTCCTGGATTTCAGAAAACCCAGTTACCACACCACTCCATGGTAGTGGAATCAGCTATGAGAAGGATCAAGAGTGCAAAAAGACATGCATCTAATCCGCCAGGACGTGAATGTAGGACTCTTGATGCCTTTGGGCATCGAACCTTCCAGGCCTCTATGCTTTCTGACAGGATTAGTTCCTACATTTTATATATGGGAATGTTCCTTAAGGAGGTTACAGGAGATCTAGAGCTTATGAGCCCTCTCCTTCCTAATGATAAGAGGCAAGATTATCTTTCACTTGTCAAACATACCCAAGATGTTTCCAAGTTTGTTAATCGTGCAGCTTTTGACTGCTTTGAGTGCATAAGGAGAACCTTTGCCATTGCCATAGGTGCTCGTAGGATTGCCTGGCTCCAGGCATCTGATTTAGAACTCTGGGTACAGGACAAACTGGGGAATATCCCTTGCACAGGCGAAAATCTCTTTGGCAAAAATTGGCAAGAGAAAGCTAATGAGCTGGATGCTGATAATACCACTTTGGAAAGACTATCCAAGGCTACAGCTGATCCTACAAGGAGAAAATCTTACAAGAAACCATTCTTCTCTAAAAAGAAGAGGTTTTACCCCTCCTATACCCAGCAGGGGCATTCTACAGGTCAGTCTGCCCGAAAGGGACAGCAGCCACCAAAACAAAGAAAAACAAAGTCTGCTAAGCCTCAACCGGCCCAGCAGACCCAGCCTCCACAGGGGCTTTGTCTCCCATCTAGAGAACTCGGCTTTCCTGGCCCTCAATGGGCCAGAGCCCCCCACCATTCCAGGAAAATGTGGTAGGGAGATTCTGGAGGCTAAATTTAGGCTTTTAGGTAGGAAGTTGAAATCCAGAACTTCCAGGGTAGCGTTCTCCGAAATGCTTCCCGTTCCATGTGCAGGACCCAAAAGGCAGGCAGAGCTCCGGAGTCTCAATGCGTGGATGAGACAATGGTGCAGAGATGAGGGGTTTGGATTTGTTAGGAACTAGGGAACATTCTGGGGAAAGGAGGGGCTCTTCCGAAGGGATGGGCTCCACCTTAACCGGGATGGAACCAGGCTGCTGGCATTAACCTTTAAAAAGGAGATAGAGCAGCTTTTAAACTAGATAAGAGGGGAAAGCCGACAGTCATCCAAGAGCGGATGGTTCGGAAGAATGTATCCTTGAAGGATACTACCAAAAGCAGAGAGGTTCCAAAAAAGAGTAAAGTGGCCCAAATGCCCTTGAGTATGGAGCAGACAGAGCTAAAAGATCCAAAATTACCCATGTCTACCAATAGCCAAATTAATATGAATAAAAAACAGTCTCTAAAATGCTTGTATGCAAATGCTAGAAGTCTAAAAAATAAGATGGGAGAGATAGAATATATAGCACTAAATGAGAGGTTAGATATGATTGGAATATCAGAGACATGGTGGAAGGAGGACAACCAGTGGGACACTGTGATACCTGGGTACAAACTATATCGTAATGATAGAGCTGATCAAATTGGTGGAAGGGTTGCGCTCTATGTTAGAGAGGGCATTGAGTCAGAAAGGATTAAAGTTTTGCAGGAAACAAAATTTGATGTAGAATCTCTATGGATTGAAATTCCATGTAAAAAAGGGAAGGCGATGGCAGTGGGGGTGTACTATCGACCGCCTGGCCAGAATGAACAAATGGATGATGAAATGCTCAAAGAAATCAAGGAAGCTAACAAAAGTTACAGCTCGGTAATAATAATGGGTGATTTCAATTACCCCGGTATCGACTGGGTCAGTGTCACGGCAGGACATGCTAGGGAGATAAAGTTCCTAGATGACATAATTGACTGCTTCTTGGAGCAGCTGGTTCATGAACCGACCAGAGGGGAAGCCATATTAGACCTAGAAATTGTGGAACACCAGATCTAGTGCAAGAGATAAGGGTGTTGGGGCCACTTGGCAATAGTGATCATAGCATGATCGACTTTGATTTAATTAGTGGAGGAGGGACAGTAAGGAAATCCATAGTACTACCTTTTAAACTTTCGAAAGGGAGACTATGATAAAATGAGGAAAATAGTTAAGAAAAAACTAAAAGGAGCAGTTGCAAAGGTTAAGGACTTACATCAAGCTTGGGTGTTGTTGAAAAATACTATCTTGGAAGCCCAGAGCAGCTGTATTCCACGCTTTAAGAAAAGTGGAAGGAAGTCCAAAAAACTGCCAGCATGGTTTAAAGGTGAGGTCAGAGAGGCTGTTGTTGCCAAAAAAGCATCTTTCAGGAAATGGAAAAAAGAGCCAAACAATGAAACCTGGAAACAGCACAAGCACTAGCAGGTCAAATGCAAGGCATTGATAAAGAAGGCAAAGGGAGAATTTGAGAAGAAGCTTGCTGCGGAAGCAAAAACGCGAAATAAAGATTTTTTTTCAAGTACATTCATAGCAAAAAACCTGTGAGAGAGTCGGTTGGGCCATTAGATGATAGAGGAGTTAAAGGGGCACTAAGAGGCGACAAGGAGATAGCGGAGAGACTGAATGAATTCTTTGCTTCGGTCTTTACTGAGGAAGATGTAGGCATGTTACCCATGACTGAAGTGGTATTTAAAGGTGCGGAAGCATTGACGGAAATATCGATACATCGGGAAGATGTGTTACAACTATTAGATAAACTGAAGAGTAGCAAATCACCTGGGCCAGATGGTATACATCCAAGGGTGTTGAAAGAACTGAAATATGAGATTGCAGACCTGCTATTAGTAATCTGTGAACTATCATTAAAATCATCTCTAATACCTGAAGATTTGAGGATCGCCAATGTAACACCAATTTTTAAAAAGGGTTCCAGGGGTGATTCGGGAAACTACAGACCGGTGAGCCTCACATCAGTACCTGGAAAAATGGTAGAAACCATCATAACGAATAAAATTACTCAGCATGTAGATAGTCATGGCCTAATGGGAGACAGCCAACATGGCTTTAGACAAGGAAGATCTTGTCTTACTAATCTGTTATGTTTTTTTGAAAGTATGAATAAACAGGTGGACAAAGGTGAGTCGGTTGATATAGTGCATCTGGACTTTCAGAAAGCCTTTGACAAGGTCCTTCATCAGAGACTTTTGGAAAAACTAAAGAGTCATGGGATAGGAGGCAGTGTACTACTGTGGATCAAGAACTGGTTAAAAGATAGAAAGCAGAGGGTTGGGCTAAATGGCCAATTTTCCCAATGGAGAAAGGTGAACAGTGGTGTACCCCAGGGATCTGTGCTGGGTCCACTGCTTTTTGACATATTCATAAATGACCTGGAAAGTGGAATAACGAGTGAGGTTATCAAATTTGCAGATGACACAAAACTATTTAAAGTTGTTAAAACCCAAGAGGATTGTGGAAAATTGCAAGAGGATCTTGATAAATTGGAAGACTGGGCATCAAAATGGCAGATGAAATTTAATGTGGACAAGTGCTAAGTTATGAACCTAGGGAAGAACAACCCAAACTATGGTTACACGATGCAAGGTTCCACATTAGGAACCACTACCCATGAAAAAGATTTAGGCGTCATTGTGGATAACATGTTAAAACCCTCGGCCCAGTGTGCAGCGGCAACCAAGAGAGCAAATAGAATGCTAGGTATCATAAGGAAAGGAATGGAAATTAAAACAAAAGATATTATAATGCCTCTATACCGTTCCATGGTGAGACCGCACCTTGAATATTGTGTGCAATTCTGGTCATCGTATCTTAAAAAGGATATAGCGTTATTAGAAAAGGTTCAGAGAAGAGCCACCAAAATGGTAAAGGGGATGGAAGGATACTCCTATGAAGAAAGGCTAAAAAGGTTAGGGCTCTTTAACCTGGAAAAGAGACGGCTGAGGGGAGATATGATAGAAGTCTATAAATTAATGAACGGAGTGGAACGGGTAAACGTAGATCGATTGTTTACGTTATCAGAATATAGAAAGACTAGGGGACATGCAATGAAGCTACAGGGTAAACTATTTAAGACTAATAAAAGAAAATATTTTTTCACTCAACGTGCAATCAAACTCTGGAATTTGTTACCTGAGGATGTAGTAAAGGCTGTTAGTGTAGTTGGGTTTAAAAAAGGTTTGGACAAGTTCCTGGAGGAAAGGTCCATAAACCATTATTAAGAAGGGACCCAGGATATCAATGCTTGAACCAGTACAAGCATTACCGAACCTGTGTCTTTTGGGGAAACTGCTAGGTACGTACGACCTAGATTGGCCACTGTTGGAAACAGGATACTGGGCTTGATGGACCTTGGTCTGACCCAGTATGGCATATCTTATGTTCTTATGTTCTTATGAAGGTTGTGTCATTTTGCCCCCAGATGGGAGCAGATAACAGCATATGAATGGACTCTCTCCATTGTAAAGGAGGTGTACAAGCTTCATTTTCTCAACATGCCCCCTCCTACAGTTGTAAGACAGTTCAATTCTCAGACTTCACTCGAGAATCAGTTGGGTCAAGAGGTCAATTTTACTTCTTGCCCACGGGGCAATAGAAGACGTACCCATTTCCCAACAGGGTACAGGAATTTACTCACCCTATTTCCTTACTCCAAAGAAAACAGGGGGACACAGACCCATTTTAGACCTCAGAGAATTGAACAAATTCCTGTTCAAGGAGAAGTTCAAGATGATTTCTCTAGGAACTCTTCTGCCATACCTTCAGAGTCAGGATTGGCTTTGTTCTCTAGATCTCAAGGATGCGTACACCCATGTTCTCATCCATCCAACTCACCGAAGATTCCTTCGGTTTCTATTTCAGGGGAAGCACTACCAGTACAGGGTTCTTCCTTTTGGCCTGGCCTCAGCACCAAGGTTGTTTACGAAATGCATGGCTGTATTGGCAGCATTTCTTCGCAGTCTAGGAATATTCGTCTTCTCCTACTTAGACGACTGGCTCATTCGAGCCCCATCAGAGTCAGAGGCCAGAATTTCCCTATCTTGAACAATGCGTATACTTCAGTATTTGAGCCTAGTCATAAACATCCCAAAATCCAACCTAACTCCCACGCAATCTCTAGAGTTTATAGGAGCTATGCTGGATACCAGGAAAGCAAGGGCCTATCTTCCACAGCTCCGCTGCTTTCGCATTGTGCAGTTAGCTTCCCAAGCAGTGTTAAAGACTCATCTCACTGCTCGGGAAGTCTTACAATTGCTAGGACACATGGCATCTACCGTGCATGTGGTTCCCTATGCTTGCTTCCATATGAGAGCAGCCCAATGGACTCTATCCACTCAGTGGACTCAAGCATCAGGCTGCCTATCAGACAAAATAGCAAACTTGAGTCACCTTATTTTGTCCCTACAATGGTGGCAGTCAACCCAAAACCTGTTGGTGGGGTCCCCTTTCCCACAGCCCCCCACCCCAGGTCACTCTAACAACAGATGCCTCACAGGTGGGTTGGGGAGCTCACCTGCAAGATCTCTCTACCCAAGGCACCTGGACTTCACAGGAGACCCATCTACACATCAACCTCTTGGAATTCAGAGCAATCTTCCTTGCTCTTCGAGTGTTCCACACCCAGCTCATCTACAAGACAATCCTAATTCAGATGGACAATCAAGTAGCTATGTTCTATCTGAACAAGCAAGGAGGAACAGGCTCTCTGTCGCTTTGCAACAAAGCTTTGCGACTATGGGCCACTGTCGCTTTGCAACAAAGCTTTGCGACTATGGGCCCTCACCAGACAGCATCAGATTCATCTCCTTCGGAGTATCTGCCAGGCATTCAAAACTCCTGGGCAGACAGACTCAGTCGAGTTCTGCTTCCGTACGAGTGGTCTCTTCGTGCAGGCCAGGTAGCAAAAATTTTTCAAATTTGGGGACATAGACCTCTTTGCAAGTTCATTGAATGCCAAACTTCCCCAATTCTGTTCCAGAATTCCAGCTCAGGGTTCTCAGGCCAGGGATGCTTTCCTCCTCCATTGGGGCCACGACTTCTTATATGCCTTTCCACCCATTCCCCTAATTCCCAAAACCCTATTCAAGCTTCAGAGAGACAGAGGCCATATGATTCTCATAGCTCCACATTGGCCTCGGCAGGTGTGGTACCCTCTGCTCCTACATCTCTCTCAAGCTCAATCTCTGGAGTTAGGATCTGCTCCAGATCTCCTGTCTCAGGACGACGGGATGTTGTGGCATCCCAACCCCCACTCTCTGCATCTCAGGGCCTGGTTGCAGAGGGCCTAGACCTTCATGGTCTTAACCTGTCTCAACAAGTGAAGGATATCCTTTATGCTTCTAGAAAGCCTTCCACAAGACGCTCTTATGCTTTCAAGTGGAAAAGGTTTTCCATATGGTGTTCGCAGAAGGGTCTTGACCCCCTGGCGATACCTCTGGAATCATTATTGGAGTATCTCCTTCATTTATCTAATTCAGGGCTTAAGACTAACTCAATACGAGTCCATTTAAGTGCTATTTCAGTTTCTTTCAAGCCTTTAAATGGACAACCTATATTCTCTCATCCTCTTATAGCGAGATTTATGAGAAGCCTCCTTCTAACTAAGCCTCCCATTAGGCCACCACCGGTAGCATGGGACCTAAATCTGGTTCTTGGACAGTTCATGAAGCCGCCTTTTGAACCTCTAGCTACTACCTCCTTGAAATTCCTTTCCTGGAAGGTTCTCTTTCCCATTGCAATCACATCAGCACGTCGCATCAGTGAATTGCAAGCATTAGTGGCTGATCCTCCTTATACGAGGTTTCATCATGATAAGGTAGTCCTTAGGACTCATCCACACTTTATGCCAAAGGTGGTCTCACCTTTTCATTTAAACCAAGCAGTTTACCTACCTGTGTTTTTTCCAAGGCCTGATGCTTCAAATGCAGAAAGGAATCTTCATACTTTGGACTGTAAAAGAGCACTTGCTTTTTACTTACAAAGGGCTCAGCAACATAGAAAGTCCACTCAACTCTTTGTTGCTTTTGATCCTTCTCATTTGGGACTTCCAGTCTCCAAGAGAACATTGTCCAATTGGATTGCACAGTGCATTTCTTTTACCTATCAGAGTAAAAAGCTTTCTCTGGAAGGCCATGTCACAGCTCACAATGTGAGAGCCATGGCAGCCCCAATGGCTCATCTAAACTGTGTCTATTGACGACATCTGTCGAGCAGCTATTTGGGCCTCGGTTCATACCTTCACAGCCCATTACTGCTTAGACAAGGACTCCCGCCGGGATGCCTTGTTTGGTCAGGCTGTTCTACGACACCTGTTCCATACTTAATCAACTCCTACCCACCATTCCCGGTAGGATGCCAGAGAACCATGGGGGAAGTGGAGCCCTTTCACAGGGACACACAACTTCTGGGGTCTCTCCCTGGCATCTGTAACTAGGGAGTCCCCATATGTGAAGACTACATTCCTGCTTGTTCCTGGAGATAGCATAGTTACTCACCTGTAACAGGTGATCTCTGGGAACAGCAGGAATTTAGTCTTCACAACCCACCCACCTCCCCTAGGAGTTGTATCTCTCTTTTCTTTTCTTCCCTCTCTCTCTCTCTCTCTTTGTCTCAGCTTTAAAACTCAACTAGAGAGAGGCAGTTGGGAAAGGTGGGAAGGCAGCACGCAGGCGCTGTGGGATGCTCCCAAAAGCTTTCTCCAATAATTCAGTTAAATTGAGCTCAGGAGGCAACTGCTGCTGAGAACCAGTAGCAGACCACCCACCTGAACTACCCCGACCTGTGAGGTAATACATTTTAGAAAAGAAATTGTCAAATGCTGATACTATTTCCAATACCTCACAAAAATATTTACGCAATAAAATCTCTGATGAAAGCAAATGACACCCAGGAAAATTCAGAAATCTAATATTTTTAGATTTAACAACATTCTCATACATTTCTAACTTACGATTAAGCGATAAATTATCCTTCACAACAGCTGTCTGACCTGCCTGCAGTGACTGACACAAAGCTTCACATTTAGGTACTTGAGCACTAAGCAGTTCCACCTGGTTTCCCACCTGAGCCAGCCTGCTACCACTTCATGAGTAAAGGAGCAGAGCTGAGTCACCGTAGACATCAGAGTACGCTCCATACGTGTCACCACCCTCCAGATATCAGCCAAGGAGATCTGGGAATCAGGCATTCCCAAGGCTGCACCCGGAGGGGGAGACCAGGAGACTGGTTTAATCACTCTCAACACAGGCACGAAAGCGTTCTGTCCCAACGGAGAACTACAGGCGGTATTCACAGGCGTGGATCCCATAGGTGGAGGGGGTGGAGTACGGTCAATGGAGCTAAGGGAGGCTCCCCCAGATACATCTAATGGGGAGCCCACAGCAGGAAGCGTAACAGCATCAGATAAAGGAGTCAAATGTCTATCCATAGGACCACTCACCACAGAAGAAGGTTTCACCACCTCTGTTGTTGCTGCTGGTGGTATCTTCTTTTTCCTCTTTCCCATGGATAGTCCACTTCAGCATCTTAAACTACTCCAACGGTGCTCCAAGGAGCTCCCAAGGGGCCTATAAAGCCCCTTGTAACGCGCCCCTTTAATACGCGCCACCCGCGTGCGCTCACCCGTGCAGGGAAGAGCAGGAGGAAGAAATAAAGGGGAGAAGGACCCCAAGGGCGTCGGGGCCATCCTGCCCAGAGCCTGCCGCTCCGCTGACCTGCGGCTACCTCTACGATCTCCTCCCAGCTCCTCTATGCTCCCGCAGCTGCTTTTAAGCCCCCAAGGGCGTCGGGGCCGTCCTGCCCAGAGCCTGCCGCTCCGCTGACCTGTGGCTGCCTCTACGATCTCCTCCCGGCTCCGCTATGCTCCCGCAGCTGCTTTTAAGCTCCCAAGGGCGTTGGGGCCGTCCTGTCCAGAGCCTGCCGCTCCGCTGACCTGCGGCTGCCTCTACGATCTCCTCCCCCCCAAAAGCTTTCTAATTGGATGCTGGGGAGCGTTCCCGTGCAGGCTCCGTCGGTACTGATGATACCCATATGTGAAGACTAAATTCCTGCTGTTCCCGGAGATCACCTGTTACAGGTGAGTAACTATGCTGTATCAAGCTATGTAAATGATAACACAAAAAAAGGTGAGCATACTTTGATGTCACCACCCCCCCCCCCTTTTTTTTTTTTTCAATGAGAGAGTTGCACAGGAATGGGCATAGCAATGTAAGTGTTCTGGATCTATGTTTTGGTTAGATTTTCTAGCACAAGCCTTCTCAGTGGTAGCTGGAGACAAGATATCCTTAGAGAAGGGAGGTGATGGTAAATGCTCCGTACTTCAAGTTCTTGTTCTTAGGGTCATGGAGCCACATTGGAGAGGTGGCAACATAGTTGCTGTGCTGCTCAAATTGGAACAAAGATATATCTCTGTGTTGAAGTCTCTTTCACCACAAGGGCTGAATCAAGAAATGGACTTATCTGTTTTCCTATGACTTTATTATGATAGGAGCTGTCTCAGTTTGGCTGATCATTTTTTCACTGGTTTTACTTTTTATTTATTTATTATTAACTTTTAACCTTCTCCCTTTTATCTGGGACTTGCTTTTTACAATTCAATTTTACGGTTTTTACATGGGGGGCACAGTTCTTACTTATTAAATATTTTTACCATTCCATTGGTTTTATTTGGCTCTGCCTCTTTCCCATGACCTCAGTTATGCCATTCCTGTTTTTACTTTCTTAGCCCATGGCTACCCTGTCCTCTGTCTTGCTTTTAACCCAAGTTCTTTTTTTGGTCCTTGTTGTTCACTTATTTATCTCATTTTTACCTTTTTACAGTACCATTTTTAATATCTGTGTTCTGTGTCAAATTTTTAATTTAAGTTTTTAGTTTTTCAGTCTTACTGGATGTTATTGATTTATTTGTTTATCTTATTTTAACTGTTTTATGGTATCATTCTTAATACCAGCGTCAATTAGTTTTCCCTTTCTATTAGTTTATTTTTTTTAATTAAGTGGCCTAACTTTTGACATTGTCACACCTTGGGCAGGCACTGAATGTTTTTAGTGATATTTTACTTTTACAGTATTTATTTATTTATTACTGTTTGTACTTATCCTTAGAAGATGTCTATATTTATTCATCATTCGTTTTTACTATTGCCCATGGAGGGTGCCAATCAATTATTTATCCCTCATTTTTAATACTTTTGCCTGTCTTCAGGCGTTTAATAGTATTGTCAGCTCGTCTGTTCTAATCACTCCTCTCCTTAAGTGGGGTAAATACCAGAGATCCTTTAGCCCTTTAGCCGCTCTGTTGGTACAGAATGTTGGCACACTGCCTTATGGACATTTTTTGGTACAGTTTACCTTTCCCTGCATTAAATTAAATGTTATTTTCCTATCATCAGGACTTGGACTTATGTTGACAGACATATAATTTCTTACCAGCGCCTATCAATTCCCATTTGCCAGTGAAACAATGGCACGGCCTTTTCTTTCTTTTTGAGCATTCCTTTAAGCGGTTTGTTTTCATTATTATTTTTCAGAATTTTATGTGGCTGAATGACTGCTGTGCAATCTTTTTTTTTTAATAAACATATTGCTCTCATTATTACCCCGGGGTTCACTTTTGGCCCCCTCCCCTGGCTGGAAATACTTTTCCTTTTAAAAGAAGGCTGGAGCACACTTTCTGCTGATAACTGACTTGATTTTTTTTGCATCATTACTTCGTGCACCTGGAATTCAAGAATAAGGCAAGTTTTTTTCAAACATATAGAATACCATTCTCTGATTTAACTAAACCGACTAACAAGATATATTTTTTATGATATAATTAGGTCCTTGTCTTATATACGCTGATCGCTCTGTTCATATGAAGTTTTCTTACCCTCGATGAGTCATTTGTTCTGCTTGCTGATCTTGACGCCGTGTTTTAGAACCGATGGCAATTACAATTGATGCAGTTATAATGGCCAATTTAATAAAGCATCAGTGACCACTTTTTCTGCATCTCGCTTCTTGTGTTTGGCTTCCTTTTCGGTGTGTTTGCTCTGCTTGGGAAATCGTCTGGTTTGGGCGTAAATCCCCACTAAATGCTTGGGCCTGATGCCAGATCCAGAGCTCCCGGCACATACAGAAGACATGTGCAGGGAGCTCTGGACGGAGGCAGGAGTGGGTGGGCTGAAGGAGGGGCGTGGGTGGGGCGGTGGCAGGGCACTCAACCCGGGTGTACAGGGCTAATTCCAGTCACGGCCCTGTATATCCGGGGACTTAAGGTTATATGGGGAACTTATTCTACCTAGGAGGTAGAATAAGTTCCCCCGAAGTTTGCTGCAGCCATTGGAGGGACATGATGAGGAGGTGAACAGGTGCAGGGGGTTCCCTGCAGCCAAATCCCAGCCTTCACAGGCCCATCCGGAGTGGGGTAGTGAGGAAAAGGGACTGTAAGAGGCTTGCGGGCAATCAGGACTCCTGCCTGGCATCCTAGTGCCATGGCGACAGGTCGCCATGGCACCTGGCTCCATGGAGGGGCCTTGGGTGGATTGAAAGGGGTGTTCCCTAAACGTCTAGGCCCTCAGTATCAGGGCATGGCCAGGCTTTCCAAGCCCTCTGCACCCAATTCTGCTCTTGCAGGATGTACAGCTCCTGCGGGTGCACAATCGGCTGCAGATCCAGGCCATCGAGATTTTGGATGTCCGGACAGCCCGGACGTGCCCTATTCGGAATTGGCCTTCATGTATTTTGTCTTGATTAGATTGTAAACTCTGATGAGCAGAAACCGTGTCTTACATCTATATGTACAGCACTGGGTACGCCTTGTAGTGCTATACAAATGATTAGAAGTAGTAATACTCGTAGCAGTGAGTAGCAAAGTGGGATACATAGATAGAAGTCTTATCCAGCTTGCAACTCTTCAGTTCAGTTCTCAAGATGATTGTTACATTAATAGTTCTGTGTAGGTGATGGTTAGCAGAGAGTAGGCTGTGCGGTCTATAGAAAGAGAGCACCTAAGGAAGAATATCCTTTGAAAAAGACAGAGTAGTGCTTTGGTAGGAGCAGCAAAATGTTGCAGAATTCAACAGTTGTTTCCTAATTATTAATTGTACAGTGGCCTGGAAGATGAAGATGACCAAACTGCCCTTACTTTCTGTACCTGATGTGGTCTGAATTGAGGGTCTGGTCATTGACAATACCGGCCACTATATCCTAAGGAAGGGAAACTGACTGGTAGCCAGGCTGCAGGCTTTGTCACATGGTTTTGTCTATGGGGCACGGTTAAGTGCTCTTTGTTAGTTAAGTCTTGGTGTTAGAGACAGATTCCAATCATCTTTTGAATGAGCCTGTTGGATGAAGTATGGCCTAGTAGTTTTCTTTTGCTGCATGCATGACCTCCATAGTACATGGGTTGCAGGGGCGGCCCAAGGAGGGTGCGGGGCCATGTGCAGAGACTCGTTGTGGGGCCTCATTTGCATAAGGGACCTTATTTGCATAAATATTTGCATAATGTTACCATACACTAACTTTTAGTAAACATGCCTCTTAATGAGTGTATGGATAAAGAAAGACTAAAAGATTTCTACATTACTATAATCCAGTGCCAACTGCCAGGCACATTAGAAACTACTACAAACACTGCCCATTTAGAACCCATAGCAAACCCGCCGTATCCTGACAGCATTACCAGGACTCACAAAGCACCAGACTCAACTTATCAAAAGGCAGCACTGCAAATATTAAACCAATACATTTCAGAGAATAACAATACATGACCTACTGGGGAAAGGGAACAAGTGGCAATGTCAAATAGCAACTACATAAACAGAATACCTCAGTTCAGTTACACAAGCAGAACATAGACCATCACCAAACAAGGAATCACAATTTAGAAACAGAAAGACAATAATTAAACTGGGAACCCTAAAAGCCAAATTTGGAATGTACAACAACAGTGTAGCAATAAAACTATAAATTAATTTCCTCTTGTACTAAACAAAGCGCAGACGTTAATGATGCACATTTCCCAGAGCTGACATATTTCAGTTAATAAATTCAAAATAAAGAGATATCTTTGTACCTTTTGTGCATTTTTTTTTCAGTTGCAATTGCTCCAGCCACTTTCTTCTGGTTTCTTTGTGTCTTCCGCTAACTCTCCATCGTCTGCTGTCCATTTGTCCTTCCTTCTCTCTTCTAGTTTTTTTCCATTCTCTTTCTACATCTGCTTTAACATACTAATCTTTCTCCTTTTGCTCTTTCCTCGTTCCTATTTCATCCACTCAAATTTTACCCCTCCATCCTCAATCCCCACTTACTCTCCCAGTACCTGGCCAATTGTAGATTTTTCTTCCCTCCCACACAAAATATTTTTCCCCTCTCCATTTCACTCTCCCAGCCCCATCCCATTCTAATCTCCCCCAACATCAGCTCCCTTTTAGTTCCAGCCCCACCCAGTATCCGCTCCCTTCTAGTCCCTGCATCAGCCCATTTCCAGTCCTAGCCCCCATCAGCCCAATTCAGTCCTAGCTCCCCCATCCATTTCCAGTCTTATCCGAGTCCCTCCATCAACTCATTTCCAATACCAGCCTCCCATCAGCCCATTTCTAGTACTTTCCTAGACCCACCATCAGCCCATGTCAAATCCTAGCTCCCCTCCACTCAGCCCATTTCCAATCCAAGCCCCCCATGAGCCTACTTCCAGTTCTAGCCGCTTCATGAGTCCATTTCAATCCAAGCCCCCACCAATGTTCCCTCTAATTTTCTGTAGGCTGTGTGCGCGCATAAAATATCAGCTGTGCAGCTTTTGAAAAAAGGTTAAATTTTTGTGCGCCACATAACGACACTCGGAGTTATATACTTTAAAATTTGACTACATGTCAGAATACGGTATGTACACCACATTGATTGCACTAGAAAATATTGTAGAACTTGTGAAAACCATAAATACACAACAGCTTTTCAATTTTTTTTTCCATTTTAAATCTCTTTATTAAGGTAAAAAAAAGGTAATACAAAGCAAATAAACAATATATATACAGAATATATCATACCAAATAACTCTCAGCCCACAATATGGAGTGTGAAAATACTTAAGAAATTAAACTAAGGGATTATCCCAGCATGGATTGGACAAAAAAAAGGACTCCGTTAACTTAGCAAGAGCTCCCAAAAACTAAAAGAAGATACCATTAGCTTATTTCAACGCCAACCCCTTCAGAAAGGTCTCCAATTGAAGAGAATCAAAGAAAATATAAGATTTACCTTGATACACAATAATACATTTACAGGGATACTTTAGCATAAAAGTAGCTCCTAAAGCCAGAACCCAAGGTCTAAGTAAAAGAAAGGCTTTCCGTTTTACTTGTGTAGTGCGACACACATCGGGAAATATCTGGATCACCTGACCAAAATATTTTTCCTGACGAAATTTAAAATAAGTGCGCAAAACTAAATCTTTATCTTTCTCTAATGCAAATGTTACAAGCAAAGTTGCTCGAGTTGAAATCTCCTCAATAGAAGTCTCCAAAAATTCAGATAAGTCTAAACTAGGTACATTCAACTGATCTACTTCTCCCTGAACCGGACCACCTGACTCAGAATCCAACATAGGGGATTCCCTGACCCCAAGAGGCAAGTAATAAAGTTTAGACAAAATCACTGCATCGGGATCAGGGATTTCCAAAACATCTTTTAAGTATTTGGAAAACAAAATACTAGGAGAAAGGTAGTGCGTTCGGGGGAAGTTTAACAAACACAAATTTTTAACCCGCAAAGCATTTTCAAACATTTCATCACGACGATGTAATAATAGGGAGTCTTGGACAGAAGATGCCAAAACTCCTTGTACAGAGGAGATTAAACCCTCCATTTTAGTTTTAGAACGTTCCAAGCTATCCAATCTAGTCTGGCAATCAGTCAAGGCAGTCACAGTCTCATGGGTAAATTTGGAAAGTTTTAATAAGGAAGAATTTAAAGAAATCTCAGTCCGAGAGACGAACAGCTTTTCAATTTTAAGAAAGTCTGTGTTGTTTTCTATCAGAATCAGAACCGTAATTTTTGTGCGCTCTGTTGTAAAGTATGTGCGCTCACTCAGTGAGGTGTGTGCGCGCGCACATGCACACAGCTTAGAGGGAACAGTGGCCCCCACCACAGCCCATTTCCAATCTTAGCTCCCCAAACACCCAATTCCCAGTCCTATCCTAGCCCCTCCATCAGCCCATTTCCTGTCCTAGCTCCCTCCCCTCACAGCCCATTTCCATCCCAAGCTCCCCTCCCCATCAGCTGTTTGCAGTTCAAGCCCCCTTCCCCTCAGCCCATTTCCATTCCAAGCCCCGTCCCCATCAGCTATTTGCAGTTCAAGCCTTCCCTTCCACTCAGCCCATTTCCAGTCCTAGCAACCCCCCCAACCCATTACCAGTCCTAGCCCCCCATAGCCTATTACCAGTCCTAAGCCCCCATCTGCCCACTCCCAGTCCTAATCCCATCAGCCCATTTCCAGTCCTAACCCCTCATCACCCAATTTTCAGTTTAAGCCCCCCCATATCCCATTACCAGTCCTAACCCCCCATCAGTCCACTTCCAGTCCTAACCCCATCAGCACATTTCCAGTCGTAGCCCCCCCCCCCCATAGCCCTTTTGTAGTCCTATACCGCATTTCACCCCATTTCCAGTCTTAGCCCCCCATAGGCCAATTCTAGTACTTACCCCCATCAGCCCATTTCCAGTCCTAACCCCCTATCACCCAATTTTCAGTTTAAGCCCCCCTTTAGCCGATTTCCTGTCGTATTTAATTAAAAATTATCATAACCCCCCATCAGCCCACTTCCTGTCCTAACCCCATCAGCCCATTTCCAGTCTTAGCCCCCCCCCCCATAGCCCATTACCAGTCCTAACCCCCCATCAGCCCACTTCCAGTCCTAACCCCCATCAGTCCACTCCCAGTCCTAATCCCATCAGCCCATTTCCAGTCCTAACCCTCCATCACCCAATTTTCAGTTTAAGCCCCCCCTCATAGCCCATTATCAGTCCTAACCCCCATCACCCAATTTTCAGTTTGAGCCCCCCCCCCATAGCCCATTACCAGTCCTAACCCCCCATCACTGAATTTTCAGTTTAAGGCCCCCCCATAGCCCATTACCAGTCCTAGCCCCATCACCCCATTTTCAGACTTAGCCCCCCTATAGCCCATTACCAGTCCTAACCCCCCATCAGCCCACTTCCAGTCCTAACTCCATTAGCCCATTTCCAGTCCTAACCCCCCCAAACAGCCCAGGGAAAATTTAAAATAAAAAAAAAAGCTGTCTGCTGCCGAGGGTCCCGCGGGGCCCCCCCTGCCTGGCAGAGCCTGCCCTCCCTGCATCAGCTCCCTCTCCGCAGCTGCACCGGCTTTCAGACCGCAAAGGGAGAGTTTCTCCCTCATGGCACTGTTAAGCCCGCGGGTGCTGATGGCTGCGGAGAGGGAGCTGATGCAGGGAGGGCAGGCTCTGCCAGGCAGGGGGGGCCCCGCGGGACCCTCGGCAGCAGACAGCTTTTTTTTTTATTTTAAATTTTCCCTGGGCTACTTTTAAAGCAGAATGTTCTTTGCGCGGGTCCCCCTGAAAACGCAGGGCCCTGTGCATAAAACATTTTCGCTCAATGGACAGGCCGGCCCTGATGTGTTGCCAAACGGGACATGATGCGTCAAGAATTTTTGACACTAAGTATCTGCAGTACTGAAACTGGGCCCTTATGGTTAGTGAGACCATAGTTGTTCTTGAGGAAAAAGTTATAGATAGTCTCTCTGGCTCCTGAGCAGAGCCTTAAGGGGAAAAGGGAGCTTTATTTTCAATGGAAACCTATCCCATGCATACTGTGTCTGTTTCCCCTGGGATTTCAGCTGTGCTGCAAAGCAATATTTACTTCATCGAATAACATATTGTAGGTACAGAGTCTGGGCCCCTTGTGAGTTTGCCCATGTTATAGTTTCCTCTCTGAAAACAACCTGTTGGCACTGAGTCTGAGTCCTATTGGGAGACTGGCTATGCATCTATGTACTGCTTTCTTTTCTGAAGAACATCCCTTGAATACCATGTCTGGACTCTGTGGGAATTTGGCGCTTTGAAGAAAATCTGTCCTTATTGAAGAACTTCCCATGATTGCTGGGCCTGAGTCTCTTGGGGGATTCCAGTGTAGGCCTTTTTTTCCTCACTGGACAATAAAATTATATCATGTATACCAAACCAGGATGCCTTGGGAATTTCAGCAGAGTTTCAGTGTAGAGAGAGGAGGTCTAGGTGAGTTTCTGAAATGGTGAAACCTTTATTATAAATGAGAAATGAAAGAGAGCAGATGAATTTCTGCTTGCCAGACAGATGATGAAGACTGAGGGGAAGAAGGGACACGCAGGGGGCAACACTTGCACGTGCCCAGAGTTTTTGTAGAGTCGTCTGAGCTCTAGATGAGCAGACCTAACCTTGGCACCATTAAGGATAATGTCACCCATATTTGTGGCTGATTAAGCAGAACACCCTTAATCCCTCTGTAGAACTATGGTTTATTGTTTATTGTTTATTTACATTTGATATACCGCCCCCCATTACATCGGGGCGGTTTACAGTACAAAATAAATTTGAAATAGTAAAGGAAAAGGAAGTTACAATAATCTGAGAGGTACAGGAGACAAGAGGAAAGGACAGCAATCGGGAGAGAAGAGGGGGGTCAGAGGAAATTTATAGAGAAACATTAAAAGCTAAGGAGAAAAGATGGGTTTTAAGAAGGGAACGAAATTTGGGGTAGGATTCTTCTAATCGGAGGGAAGTGGGAAGAGAGTTCCAGAGGGAGGGTCCCAAATAGAAAAAGGCTGATTTCCGGGTGGATTGTAAGTGAGCTTTGGAGGGAGCTGGGAGGTGAAGACGGTTGACATGGATGGACCGAAGGCTGCGAGTGGGAGTATGGAAGGTTAGTAAATCGGAGAGGTACTGAGGTCGGAAAAGATAGATGGCGTGATGTACTAATGTAAGGGTCTTGAAAGAAATCCGGAATTCCAGTGGTAACCAGTGGAGATGTTGCAACAGCGGGGTAATATGATCGCGAGGGGAGGCGTGTAATATCATCCGAGCGGCTGTATTCTGTATTAGCTGTAGTCGGTGCTGTTGATATTGGGGGATACCAGCATAGATGGTGTTACAAAAATCCAATCTAGTGATGACCAGGGAAAGTAGAAGGGTAGTGAGGGCTTGAGAGGATAAGAATGGTCGAATGGCCCGAATTTGTCGGAGACAGAAGAAAGAGTGCCGAGAAATGTGGGAGATGTGATCATGGAAGGTAAGTTGCTGTCGAGAATGACACCAAGGTAGCGGAGTTTGGAGACTAGAGAAAATAAGCCCTTTCTAAAACTCTATTTATGCTTCAGAGGAAGCGTAAATGTTGAAATGTTTGAACATACATGTGGATTCTCATTGTAAAATAGGGAATATATGTGTAGATTAAAGGCCCACCCTGCCCACACCCCATGCATGCTCCCTTGGAATTTCCATGTATTCTGGATCTTCACCTGTATATACAGTAGTTCCTTTCTAAAATTGCATCTACATGTGTGAGAACTGGATGGATAAGATGCATTGGCTTGACATTAATTCAGTCTGAGAATTGTCATACATATATCAAAGGAAGAATATTCATCAGTCACATGGCAGTAGGTAATAATATGGCACCCTCTTAACGGATGCAAAAAGAGAAAAGAAAGTTAGAGAATTTGACACTATTGAGGGTGAAAAGAAGGAGGACAGATTTGTGCTGAGATTGGAGATGACAAAATGCTAAGTATACTGATATCCTACGTGTGATGAAGAGCTAAACATGACCCTGAAGACAGAGAACAAACTAGCAGAGACTATGAAGGAGGAGAAGTATGAGAGCAGTGAGACATGGGAAAATAACACAAGATCACAGTGGACTTCTGATTGGATGGCAGGTCCACTGATACCAGTTGCAGGGAGCAATATCAAAATCTCCCCCAATTGTACCCCGTTTTGCAGCCTCATTGCCTTCTGCCACATGGCAGTGGACAGGTGCGTCTTGCAGAATAAGAAAAGGAGGCTTGGTGATCACTGCAAGTAAGTTCTTGAATATCCCAGTGTTACGTAGCTCAGGTAGAGTGTATGCCATCCTGTACTCAGTCGATTGTTCTGTGACATTCCAACAGACAGGGTTCCCATCTGAATCCACGGCGCTAAAGCTTGGGAAGTGGCGGATACAGCGTTGGATATAACGTTGGCTGCGCTCATTCCCTCCAAATGCCCAGCCCTTGTTGACCTGATCTGCATGGCACTCCTTTAAGGGAGCAATTTGAAATATCTGATCATCTCTGCAAAACAAGCATAGCAACAAGTCAGACTCTACGCAGAAAAGGCAGAAATGAGGACTGTCACAGAAGGAAGCTACATTACTGCTCATTCAGTGGATACTTTTATTCTAGAAGTGCTATGGACCAGCACATGACTTTTATTCAGACCAGGATTGCTGAAGAATTTCAGAGAAGCTATGTTGTACAGCTTGGCTACTGTGTCATTATGGTATGGAGAGATGCCATTCAGCTAATGGGGGCACTGCATAAGCCTACACCAGCAGATATGTCCAAACTATGTAAAAAGTGCTTTAGGGAAGATTAAATTACAATATATAGATTTTCTCAATGATGCCTACATGAACTCACAGATGGTCTTTGCACTCCGAATATTTTGCGATTTGGTGGAGATGGGGGATAGGGATGGTTGGGGACTGGGTGAAAAGTTATTCTCCAGGAAGAAGCAGGAAGTCAGTCCTCGCATATGGGTGACGTCGGCGCCGACCGAACCCTCATGCGGAGGAAATCCCCAGCTTTCTAAGAAAGCCTTTGGGATTGCATTACGCATGCGCGGTCCCCTTCCCACTCAAGGGTGCCATCTTGCTCAGTCTCCTTTTTTCCGGGGAGCCCAACGGATGTCATCCAAGTTCCCTCACGAAAAAAATGTTTAAAACTGTTTAAAAATCAGAAAATATTTTTCTGTCTAGCCAGTACGACGCCAGTTCCCTTTCCCGCCTCGGCTCGGTACACCGGTATCAGGTCCAGTCCAAATTTTCATTTTTTATCCTTAGAGACTAGCGTTGGCGCTCTTTTTTTCTTTTTAGCTTGCAGTCCGGTCCTTTGACCTCGCAGGGGCCCTTTTTCATCCGATGGCTGCCAGCGGGTTTAAAAAGTGTGATCGGTGCACGAGATTAATGTCTCTCACCGACACACATGACTGCTGCCTCCGTTGCCTTGGGCCCGACCACGACCCGAAACTCTGTGGCCCATGTAAGAAAATGTCTTCCAAGGCCTTCAGCAGGCAGCAGCAACATGATAGGATTTTTCCTGAGTCCGCACCCGCCCGGGCCCGGACCTCATCGGAGGCCTCAACCTCTCCGGAGCTCTCTGATCCTGAGCAGCGCCAGGTGTCCTCCGAAAGGGAGTCTCCCTCACTGGAACACCGGAGGAAGAAGAAATCCGTGAGGGCGGTGTCATTAGATGGCTCCAAGCGGCCTGGTCCCTCACAAGCCAGGTTGAGGAGCCCGGCCCACCACCCCGGATCCTCTGAATCGGAGAGGCTAGCAAAACTCCCTCATAAGGAACCGGAGAAGCCGAGGCAGGTAAGCACTGTCCTCGTTGAGTACTCTCCTCCGGGACAGCCGGTATCGGGCCCGACGGCGTCGGGACCCAACTCAGGGGCTGCGGAGCCTCCTGAGCTCGGTCTCAGGATGGCGGCCTTCGAGCGCAGCATGTCTGCCTTCATGGACCAGCAGCGGGCGCTGATTGCCGGTCTCACTGATACATCTGCCCTGACCACCGGGACATTGAAATCGACCCCGGAGGTCGAGCCGATCCTCAAGACACTAAGAGCTCGAGTCTATCCTCCACCGAGGTCCCCCTCGACCTCCTGTTCGGGACCGAGGTCATCGATACCGGCATCGGGGCGGTCGAGACCGAAGCCCTCGAGGCCGGAGCCGCTCGATTCCTTCTCGGAGGGGTCCAGTTGGGAAACGGAAGACGAGGAGTCACCAGATATCCATCAGACCAAATACGTCCCCTCAGATTCCCCGGGATCTGAACCTCAGAGAAGGTCCCCCTTAGAGGACACTCAGTTCTTGGGCTTTGTCCGGGACATGGCTAAGGCTTTGTCATTCCCGGCAGAGGCTGAGGCGAGCCTCGAGCCGAAAAGCTCAAGATCCTCCAGTATGACTTTCCTCCTCAGGAAGCCCTTACTGTACTGGTGCCTCTGATTCTGGAACAGCTGATGCTCTGCATGTGGGAGACACTGGCCTCGATGCCGGTACTCAGCAGGCGAATCGATTCCATTTACCGAGTTTGCAAGAGCCCTGGATTACAGAAAGCACAACTGCTGCACAACTCCATGGTTGTGGAATCAGCCATGCGCCGGCTCAAGAGCCAGAAGATGCACTCCTCGGTGCCTCCTGGCCGGGAGGCCCACAACATGGATGCCCTCGGCAGGAAGTACTACCAGGGTTCAATGCTGTCATGCTGAATCCAGACATACCAGACATGGGCATGTACTTACGAGACCTGGCAAAGGAAATTGCCGGGTTCTCAGCTGGTCTCTCCGAGGGACCTTTGCAGCGCTTCAAGGCTTTGTGCACTGGGATCTGGGAGTACTCGAAGTTTATGATTCGAGCAGCCTATGATGGCTTCGAGGCGTCGGCCCAGATAGCTGCGGCCGGCATTGGTTCACACCGCCAGGCATGGCTACAGTCGTCAGACCTGGAGCAATGGGTACAGGACAAGTTGGTTGATGTCCCTTGCCGAGGTGAGAACCTCTTTGGCAAGCCCATGACAGAAAAGGCTGCTGAGATTGAGTCCGAGTACCTGACCCAGACAAGGCTCTCGAAGAAGACGTCTGCCCCTTCTAAGAAGAAGGGCTCGGGTAAGAAGACCTTTTTCCTGAGAAAAGGTACTGTTTACCGCAACTACCCCACATATCAGGCCTCCCCAGCTCCCAAACAGGGGCAGCAGGCCAAGGGACAGGGGCAAGGCCTACATAAGCAAAAAGCCCCCAAGCCCCAGGCACCAGCTCCGGCCCAGCCTGGAGGGGGTTTTTGACTCCCAGAGCATAGTCCCTCTCTCCAAGGAAGCAAGGCCATGCACAGGAGGGAGGCTGACCCTGTATGCCCACAGGTAGCCAGCCATCACAACAGATACCTGGGTTCTCCAGATAGTCCAAATGGGCTATCGGCTACATCTCACCCAGGCACCTCCCTCTTACTTTCCAGGGGAGCCTCTCAGACCCCCTCTTCACAGGGACCTCTTCTTAAAGGAGTTGGCAGATCTTCTCGAGGATCAGGTGGTAGAACCGGTGCCCCACCACCTGCGGGGAAAGGGTTTCTACTCCAGGTACTTTTTGATACCAAAGAGAACTGGAGGCCTAAGACCCATCCTCGACCTGTGAAACTTAAACAAGTTCCTGGTGAGGGAAAAGTTCAAGGTGCTTTCCCTTGGAATATTGCTGCCTTACCTCCGCCAGGGAGACTGGCTATGCTCCTTAGACCTAAAGGATGCTTACATATACATCCTAATTCATCCAGACCATAGATAATATCTGCGATTTGTGGTGAGAGGAAACCATTTTCAGTACAAGGTACTTCCATTTGGCCTCGCCTCCACACCCAGGGTGTTCACAAAGTGCCTAGCGGTGGTGGCAGCCTTCCTAAGAAACCAGGGGGTATTTGTCTTCCCCTACTTGGACGACTGGCTCATCAGAGCACAGTCAGCCCTGGAAGCCCAACAGGCCACGTCTCGCACTATCCAGTTGCTACAACACTTAGGGTTTGTGATCAATTACAAAAAGTCCACTCTGGTTCGCTCTCAAGGACTTGAGTTCATAGGAGCAAGGCTGGACACCCTTCAAGCAAGGGCTTATCTACCAGAAGACAGGGCACAGAGACTTCTGGCCCTAGTGCAGCAAGTGAGTTGCAGATCCCAGATCTCAGCAAGACACTTTCTGCGCCTCCTTGGTCACAGGGCCTCCACAGTACATGTGACACCCAATGCCCGCCTCCACATGAGAACAGCTCAGTGGTGCCTCAGGGACCAGTAGACACAGTCCACAGGCAGACTCAGAGACAGGATAAAGGTATCCAAATGACTGGTATAGTCGTTGACCTGGTGGTTTCAACCATACAACCTGCTGAAGGGAGTGCCTTTCCAACCTCCTCCGCACACGAGAGTGCTGACTACAGATGCCTCCTTGCTGGGCTGGGGAGCCCATTGCCAGGAATTGTGCACTCAGGGTGTGTGGTTTCCAAAGTAGAGCACACAACAGATCAATCTCCTAGAGCTTCGAGCTATCCGCCTAGCTCTACGGACCTTCTGTCAAACCCTGGCTCATCAGCCTGTCTTAATTCAGACAGACAACCAAGTGGCAATGTTCTATGTGAACAAGCAGGGGGGCACAGGGTCTCGCATCCTCTATCAAGAGACCCTGGACCTATGCTCTTTTGCAGTCAACCATGGTATGCACCTTAAAGCAGTTTACTTGCCAAGTCAGGAGAACTTCTTAGCCGTCAAGCTAAGCAGAATTCTCCAGCTGCACAGGAGGCAACTGGATCCCAACATAGCCCAGCAGCTGTTCCAGTGCTGGGGGCGACCATCCATAGATCTGTTTGTGAGCCCATAGAATCACCAGTTGCCCCGCTTCTGCTCTAGACAGCCACACCCATGCAGGGTGGCTGCAGATGCTTTCATAATATCATGGTCTGTGGGCCTCCTGTATGCGTTTCCTCCCACACCCCTGGTGGCCCAAATTCTGTTCAAGATCCTTCAGGACAAAGCCTCAGTTATCTTGGTAGCACCCAGGTGGCTGAGACAGCCATGGTTTCCGCTGCTGTTGCAACTGGCGGCAGAGGCTCCAATTCCTCTGGGATTACACCCCAACCTCCTGTCACAGGAGGGGGGCACTCTCCTGCATCCCAACCTCTGGTCTCTCAACCTGATGGCATGGCTGCTGAAAGGGTAGTCCTCGCACCACTTCTCCCACAAAATGTAGAGGATGTACTGCTAGACTCAAGAAGGCAATTGACTAGGAAAACCTATGCGTTTAAGTGGCATAGATTTGAGGTGTGGTGTGATAAGCAGAGCAAAAACCCTTTCTCCTGCCAAGTGCCAGTGGTGTTGCAGTACCTGCTTCACCTCTCAGATTTAGGCCTCAAGTCAGACTCTGTCAGAGTCCACCTTAGTGCTTTATCAGCACACCACTCGCCAGTGGAAGGACAACCTCTTTCTGCACACCCTTTGGTGTCCAGGTTCCTGAGAGGTTTACTTCTGTTGAAGCCCCCGGTTTACCATCCGGCGACCGAATAGGATTTGAATGTGGTCTTAGAGAAGCTTACCCGCCCACCTTTTGAGCCGATGGCTACCTGTCATCTCCGCTTCCTCTCATGGAAGTCCTTTTCTTGGTGGCACTCACATCGGCCAGACGAATGAGTGAGCTGCAGGCTCTGGTTTCCAATAGACCATACACACGGTTCTATAGGAACAGGGTGGTGCTTCACACTCACCCAAAGTTCCTTCAGAAAGTGGTCACTTCGTTCTACCTCAACCAGGAGGTGGTACGTCTGACCTTCTTTCCCAGGCTGCATGCCAGTCGGGCAGAAGCAGTTCTGCACATCCTGGACTGTAAGAGGGCTTTAGCCTTCTATATGGAGCGTACGCGGGACATTGAAGGGCTTCTCAGCTCTTTGTATCTTATGACCACAGTAAGCTGGGGATGCCTGTCTCCAAGCGTATGTTGTCCACTTGGGTGGCAGAATGTATCGCCTGGGCATACAGGGCGGCCGATCTCCCGTTGCAGGGTCGAGTCATGGTCCACCGGGTCAGTGCTAAGGTGGCATCAGTGGCTCACTTCCGCTCTGTTCTGCTGGCAGACATCTGCTGGGCCGCCACCTGGTCTTCGGGTCAGACTTTTGCGGCCCATTACTGCCTGGATAGGGAGTCCCAATGGGACAGTGCTTTTGGCCAGGCGGTACTCCGTAACCTGTTCGAGGTTTAGGCAACTCCTACCCTCCGACCCTTTGAAGTCAGGCTACCGGAGTGTTACGTTCTCAGTTGAACTCCTATTATGGCTGCTGCAGCTCTTCTAGAGGGAGCCTATTTTCAGTTATGGGTTCTTGGTGGCCTATAGCTAGGGAGTCCCATATGTGAGGACTGACTTCCTGCTTGTTCCTGAAGAAAGCGTAGTTACTCACCTGTAACAGGTGTTCTCCAGGGACAGCAGGAATCAGTCCTCACGACCCTCCCTCCTGCCCTGGAGTTGCAGTCCTATTATTAATTTTTATTCTTTTGCCGTCTTTTTAGTTATGTCATTTGACTGAGCAAGATGGCACCCTTGGGCGGGAAGGGGACCGCGCATGCGTGATGCAATTCCAAAGGCTTTCTTAGAAAGCTGGGGATTTGCTCCGCATGAGTGCTCCATTGGTGCCGACATAACCCATATGTGAGGACTGATTCCTGCTGCCCCTGGAGAACACCTATTAAAGTTGAGTAACTACGCTTTCATCTAAGCTTTGATATTTTCCATTTGTATGCACAATCTGCCCAGTAACTGAGAGGGGGGCACCTGGAGTCATTCATATTTGTCTGTTCTTTATTTAAATACAACTGAACTACTTCACCCTTTATAACAACCTCTTTGTAAGGATCTAAAGTATCTTTTGAAGCTAGTTTGGAGTGAAGTATCAAGCTGATGCAGAAAACTAGTGTGGCCTTTAAGCACAGATAATGCCATGGTTAAGCACACTTTAAGCACATTTAAGCTAACGTCAAATGCAGAAAAGTGATGGGCATGCACGTAAACAGCGATGGAAAAACTAGTGCCCAATTATCGTCATGAGTATTTAAATTGTAGGCAAATGAGCTATACGTAATAATCTGGTATGCAAATGATGGCTGTGCCTGATGCAGAGACTGATGTATAGGAGATTTCCTGAGTCTGAGGTGGCTTCCTCTAGTGCATGCCCCCAACAGTATTTTGATAGCATTGGGTGCTTTTCCTTATGCCTGGATCATCTTCCTCTCAGATGATCCAGGCATCAGGCAAAGCCCCCAATGCCATCAAAATACTGAAGCAAATCCCTGGTGGCCTAGCAGCCCTGATACCCCCCCCCCCCCACCTGACAGTATTTTGATGGCATCGGGGGCCATCACAGCATTGGGAAAAGCCACCAATGCCATCAAAATACTGTCGGGGCAAAGTGCCCCGACAGAAAGTGATTCCCTGGTGGCCTAGCGGCCACGATACCCCGACCCAACTTAAAAAAATTACCCTGGTGGTCTAGAGGCCCCTTGAACCCCCCACCCGGTACTTTTCAAAGTGGGAGCACTGCCTACGCATTCCCGCTCTTGGTATGCCATCTTGAAAAATGGCAGCGCTTGGCTCCATGTGGTGCCACCATTTTTCAAGATGGTGGATTAATATTTTTAAGCCGGGTAGGGCACTTTTTGTCAGGGTACGGCCCCCGACAGTATTTTGATGGCATTGGGGGCTTTTTCCAATGCCTCAATTGCCCCTGATGCCAACAAAATACTGTTGGGTGGGAAGATTGGTAGGCCACCAGGGAGTCACTTTCTGTCAGGTCACTGGCCCCTGACAGTATTTTAATGGCATCGGAGGCTTTTCCTGATGCCATGATTGCCCATAATGCCTTCAAAATACTGTTGGAACTGATATGCAAATTATCCACATGGTGCCTATTTCTCTGGGAGAGCATGCCAAACCAGCACCAACTTCTTTTGTGCAAGTGTTTGACTTGCTCTCCCAGTTTAAAGCTGCTATTTTGCACCTGGTTTAATGAGTGGCTCATTTGCATGTGCATGATTTAATGCACACTAATTTGCATGCTTGGCTCTTTCTGCATGGTCACACTGAAATCGTGCACTATAGGTGCGCTGCAAACAGGCGTAAAAAGCTGATAGAAAGCAACTTCAGCGCAGGCTTTCTGTATCGGCCTGTATGTGCAGCTGAATAACTGTGACCTTTCCTCCAAGAGCTGGTCTACAGACTGCTCTATTTCCTTTTTAAATGTGAGTCCCAGAAGCTGGATTCCGCCTTTATTAAGACTGAGCCCATCATTTTTGATTAGGCTTCCACTTCCCCAAAATGTTCTCCAGTTCCTAACAAATCTGAAGTCCTGTTCTCTGTACAATTGCCTCATCCATGCATTGAAACTACAGCCAGTGTCTTGGATCCTGCATGATTTCCTGGAGATATCTACTTTGTTTTTTTTTTAATTTATTATTATTATTCAACATTTATGAAGTGCTACTAGGCATACACAGTGCTGTACAAACAAAGATAAAGACAGCTCCTACTTGTTGGAGCTTACAATCTAATCAGACAAATAAGACAAAAGTGAGAAAGAGGATAGAATAGGGAAAGGTAGGGAGAATAAGGAACAAGGGATCAGGATCCAAAGGCAGCCTAAAAGAGTGCTTTTTTTATTCATTTTTGTTTCTTTCTCTTAAATTTTAAATTGGTGGTTATATTTTATTTAATAGTGTTTTTTAAAGTGCCGTCAAGTCAATGCTGACTGCTGGGGATATAGCAGGCCAGGTTATTTATACCACTTTATAATTTCAGTCAAAGCAGTTTTCTTGGCAAGGTATGACCAGAAGTAGATTGCCAGCCTTTCATTCTGAGGCAATGGAGGGTAAAGTGACTTGCCCAAGGTCACAAGTAGTGCCAGGTTATTTATACCGCTTTATAATTTTGGTCAAAGTAGTTTACATTGTAACTTAAACATTGGTAATGTACATTAAAGAGGGACAATGATAACTTGGATTTTTTTTCCTGAGACAATGGAGGGTTAAGTGACTTGCCCAAGGCCATAAGCAGTGCTAGTGGGAATCAAACCTTGGTCTCTTGGTTCCCAAGCCAGTGCTCTAACATTAGGCTACTCCTTCACTGGGCTCAGGGATTAGATGAATATTTTGGGATTTGTATATCATTTGTAAAGTTAGTTTGAGTTAGTTAAATTTGTACATTGCTTAGATATTTCTATGATAGATAATCTATCTAATAAAGCTGAAATCTAAAAATATAGATACCAATTTTATATCCCAAAGCATAAATCTCATTTCATTTACAGTTGTGGTCAACATTATTGCCACCCTTGAAGTTTAACCCCCTTAATGTCCAATATCTCCTAAAAAAAGTGGCCAGTGAAATGACTTTGGACTATATATGCATACATATTTGATACATCAAAGAATCAAATAAAACAAGACCAATTAAAAAAGGAAATAGTATAAAAACTGGGACATTGCCAGGACATAATTATTAACAAATATCAACTATGGTCTAAACTACATAAACTATCCTCAATTACAAAGTTTGACTCTAAATGTCCCAGAAATTTGTATTCTTCTATTTAATTTTTTTGTTGGACTGTTTGTCTCAAGAGGAGGGGACCTCTCTTGTAACAAACCTTCCAATTTAATCTAGGTACTAAGCAAATGAATGCCCAATTAGTGTATGGAGACGCCACAACAGCGTATCACACTTAAAAATAAATAAAACTTATCTGATGGCAGTGGTATTTCCACTCCTGCACATATCGCCATTAACTTCAGCGAAAATCAATCCTCCGGTCTATTTTCTTCATTAAAGGACCAGGTAACCAGGTAGAACAAGCCAGTAATGTCAGGAATCACAGTTCAAAACACAACACCTACATAAAATACCTGGGAATAACTCTTGACAGGGAGCTCAACCTTCAATCCCACATTGCGAAGACCACTAGGAGCGCCTATGTCAAGATGAGGACAATCAGACGACTCAAACCCATCCTTGCTCCTGAGCATTTTCGAACAGTCTGCCAGGCTATCATCACCCCCACCCTGGACTATGGCCACCATATCTACCTAGGACTCCCAAAAAATCTACACAACCACTTCAAATAGCACAAAACACTGCTGCAAGACTCATAACAGACAGTACAAGCCACAAACATATCACACCCATACTATACCACCTCCATTGGCTACCAATCAGCTCCCGAGTCCGTTACAAAGTTCTCTTAACCACATTCAAAATAATAAACAACCTATCTGCAGACAACCTACAACAGCTCATAACAGTTGACGACAGCAAAAGACCAAGAAGAAAGGGAACATCAAACAACATCAGAACCCCAAAGGACTACACCAGGACAAACCAAGCCACATCAAAAAGAGCTTTCACCCTGGCAGTCCCTGCCATATGGAACTCTCTCCCTGACCACCTCAGAGCAACAAACAACATCAAAGAATTCAGAAAGCAGCTTAAAACTGAACTATTCAGAGACCATTTCAAGGACCTCACAGAATGACTCTTAACCAACCATTTAAGTTAACATAGCCATCATTGTAAATACATAACTGTAAATATGTATCATAAGCGCACAATGTATATAGCTTCACATCAAAATCAACCACACTCACTCACACAGCACACTATGACAAATCACCCATTGCATGCTACTGACAACACCTCCTTCATTGATTGTTTGCTGTGCCAACCGCTTTGATTTCATGAGAAAGCGGTATACCAAGTCCGTTTAAATAAATAAATAAATAAATCAAACACAGGTCTGTGTTTCGAGCCCTTCAAATTTTAATGGAGCTCTGTTTCAAGCGATGATTTTGAAAAAAATTCCATTCACATATAACGTAGCCTCATACCTCTGAATTGCTCGTCTTATAAAAAGAGAGAATGTGATCGCTTTTATGATGAAGAACTGATGTATCCCTTTCTCGTCATTGACTCCAGCCACAATTATCATAATAAGCTCCACCAATCTAATTCTTGGTTCAAACCTGATGGTGAAACTGATCTCAACTGATTAGATTCATGATTTTCAAGATATTGCAAATGGGAGGTCCTATCACTGCCTAGAGGGTTCTGGGAAACATGATCCAGTATGCACCTTTTAAAATCAGAAAAAAATATGGCAATGTTTTAAAAATGGGATACTATTGGTACAGAAGAACCTTGGTGTTAATCCTTGAATGATGTTCTTGTAAACAGCTCTTAGTTGGTCTTATAGTCCTACCTACATATTTTAGCAGGCAGGGACAAATTAATAAATACACCATGAAAGCAGTCAAACAGGTGGTATGCCAATATGATGTATAGATCTTGGTGGTGGTAGGATGATCAGACTCCCGTGATGTATGCTTAACATAGTCACGAATATTGCGGCCATGGTTATAGGCTATAGTAAGCCTACCCTGAAAATACTGGTGTAAAGACAGTATATGCCATTGTTTCTTCAATATGGTAGTTACTGCTGATGAATTAATCATGTAAGGCAACACTCCTACTAAAGCCGGAGTCGTGGACATTGACTCTAATGATGGATTGTCACATGACCACCACTCAGTATGGTTATAGCATTCTCTTTTATAAGCTCATTGAATAATTTCATTGGGATAGCCATGTGCTAACAAACGTTGGAACAGTTGCAAAGCATGTTTTTTAAATTCTATCTTAGTGCATATCCATCGGAGACATAAAAACTGACCCAAAGGTAACCTCGTCTTAGAGGACCCGGGTGATAACTATGGTACCTTAAAAGGTTATTTCACTGTACAGGTTTTCTATAAAGAGTAGTACAAAATCTGCCTTGATCTTTATACACTAGTAAATCCAAAAATTCAATTTGTGCCTGATTGTACTTGGCTGTGAACTAAATATTAGTCTTTACTGTATTGAGCCAATGGAGGAACTTCTGAAGATCAGAAACCGAGCCATTCCACAGAAAAAACACATCATCTAGAAAACGTGTCCAAAAATTGATATATGAAAACCAGGGAGATCTATAAATGAAAGTGTCCTCAAAATAGGCAATATAAAGGATTACCACCGATGGAGCAACCGTGGCTCCCATAGACACCATAAATCTGCAAATAAAATTTTGAATCATATATAAATAAATTTTACAAAGTACCAAACACAACAATTGAAGAATAATTGTTTTAGATATTGTGGCTTGAAGAACCAATGGGTAATGGGCTAATACATCCAGTGCTTCCAACTGGTCAATATTTGTATATAATGACACTATGTCCATAGTGCTACCAGAATCAATAATCCTAAAAGTTAGTCCTTCACTAGATTCCACTTTTCTTGAGAAATGGAACAGAATACTAAACAAGTGTTCATTAGACCTGATGGTCCTGCTTATTGATTCAGCCAAAACACAAGTGGAGGAGCTCTCTAAAGATATTTTGACCCACATTACCACCCTCAAAGAGAAAGAATTAGAGGAACAGTTTTCCACTCAACATGGCTCCCTTAAACTACGATTGGAGACGGTCCGACAGGAAGTAATGACAAAAAAAATTAAAGAAACTAAAACGGGATGGAACGGATTACTCTACCGGCTATGTCTATCCATGGATGAACGTGAATCGCAAACCCAGAAAAACGAGGCGGCATGTTTCCTTTGAGGACACCACTGAAGATGGCGGGAGTTCAGACTCCAGTAAATCTTCAAAGGAGAATTTTTTAGAAGACGACCGCGAAGGCCGTCCCCGCAGGAAGAAAGTTTTACAACCTACTGCAGGTCCCAATCAGGGCCAAGGACGGGGCAAGCCGAAATCCAAGGGAAAATAGCCTCTCAGAATCTGGTAGTAAATCTCACAGGAGAACGGTTAACACCTGAAGAGGCGAGCTTATTGGAGAGGGGTCTCTCTTATGTACCTTTCATCCATTTTGATCTTTTTCAATTCCACATAGATATGGAGGGATTGATACGTAAGTTACACTTGAAAAATTATTTTTTTCAGTCTGATGATGTGCCCTTAGTGGACCCTTTGGTTTCAAAGAGAGTCCAATTACCTCTCCGTTCCACCTGGACTCCCACAAGTCCATTACATCCAGCCATACAAATCTTCAAGGATTTGGTATTGCGCGACGTTGAAACCTTAGTTACTACTCGTTCCATTCACAATACTCGCCTTTCTCGATCTCAGCATGATGCATTGAAAAAACTCCAAGCTCGAACAGATTGGGTAATTCGTCGAGCTGACAAGGGAGGTGCTATTGTTATACAAACACGTGAATATTATCTTCAGGAAGCCCTGACACAACTTCGGGACCCCATTACTTATACCATTTTGGAGACGGACCCCCTTAGTGAACTTCAGGCCACTATCAAGTTTCTAACACAAGGAGCCTTACAAGACAAACTTATCTCTAAGAAAGAGTACAATTATTTGAATGTCTTTGCTCCAAGGACGGCTCAATTTTACACAGTTCCAAAAATCCACAAAAGATTATTGAGCCCCCCAGGACGTCCGATAGTATCCACGAAGGGCACAGTCCTTGAACCCATTTCTACATACATGGATTCTTATTTGCGTCCATTGTTGCAAGACATTCCTTCATACATTCGTGATACCACTCATTTTTTAGTATTACTACAGGGTTTAGCACATTGGGCTGGTGATAACGACATCTTATTGGTGACTCTAGATGTTCAGTCACTTTACACGAGCATCCCACAAGCGGCGGCCAGTGCCATAGTACAAAAAGCATTGACCGCCAGGGGAGATTTGTCTTCAAACCAACTACAGTTCTTACAAGCATTGACAGATTTAGCTTTATTTCACAACTACTTTGAATTTCAAGGGAACTTGTATCATCAAGTATCAGGAGTGGCGATGGGCGCTACCTACGCCCCTTCAGTAGCCAACCTCTATATGGGAACATTTGAAGATCTACATTTCTCTATTTTTCCCTATAAAGATAACATCAAAGCCTGGTATCGTTACATTGACGATATCTTTATGCTTTGGCAAGGGACTGAGAGTCTGTTGAATGACTTTCTCCAATGGTTAAATGCTCGCGATCACCACATTCAATTCACAAGCACTTGTCATAAAGATATTATCACCTTTTTGGATGTTCAAATACAACGACGGGCTGTTGGTTGGGATACCTCAGTCTATCGTAAATCCATTGATCGCAACACCTTTCTTCATCATGACAGTGCACACCCGCCCAACTTGAAAGACAGTCTTCCTCTCTCACAATTCTTGCGCTATCGTCGCAATTGTTCAAGCATTGAGTCTTACAAGACTGCATCTAAGACATTAAAGGCTAATTTTTTACAAAGAGGTTACCCTCCTCCAGTGGTACACCGCGCTTATCAACGAGCGCTTTACAGCAATAGAGATTTACTCTTGACTCCGAAAAATAGTGTAACACATCAAGATGATGTTAAACATGTTAATTTTATCACCACTTATTCACCAGTGAGCTCCAGTATACAACACATTCTCCGACAACATGCGAACGTTCTAACTACAGTACCGGATTTACAGGAAAAATCAATCCGTTGTGTGTGGAAAAGAAGTCGGAATCTGAAAGAGTATCTAAGTCCCACCCAGCTACGAGTTCCATTGTTAGCTCAGAGTGATTGTCAAGAGCCCGGACACCGAAAATGCGGGAGTTGCGCGATTTGTGAGATTACACATGAATGTCAGAGTTTTACCCACAACGGAGTCATTTATAAATTACGACAAGCCACTACTTGCGACTCCATTGGGGTAGTGTATGCCATACGATGCCCGTGTGCTCTGGTATACATTGGCAAGACCATCCGTTGCTTTCGGATTCGTATACAAGAACACGCCAGTCGGCTTCGATGCGCCCGGAGGGAAGCCCCTTTAGTACAACATTGCCTATCCCACCATCACACTTTTTCACAGCTTCGCTGCTGGTGCATCGAAAAGTTGGCCGGACCTGCTTCAGGTAAAACCCTTGATCAGCGACTTTTATATAGAGAACAGAAATGGATCTATACATTAGCCACAGTACAACCCACCGGTTTGAATCAGAGCATTGATTGGGCGGCATGTACCTCTTGATTAACCAATGGCAAGTTTCACATTGGGACATTTAAACTGTGACGTTACAGCTGCTAATCCGCATGCGCGGCGTTCATTGAGTCTTCCAGGTTCATCAGGAGGAGACCGAACTTTTGAGTTACTGAGCCGCTCACTTTCACAAGGTTTTTGAATCTTAGAATCTTTCATTGAAATGCATTTAAAAGCAATACTCTTTGTTATGCCTAGATTGAATTGTTTTTGCGCAGATCAATCATTTTCAATGTTTTCCTTCACAGAAACATTCCACGTTATGTTATAAGTCCCTTGAAAAACCCATTTGGCGAAACGCATGGGCGCCTTTATTAATTGGCGTTGGGACGTGGTTTACATCAGCAATTATTTGTGGAAGAAAGTCACATAAAAAATAAAAAACGACAAATGAAACAAAAAGAAGAGAAAGTTTTATAAATAATGAGTGAAAATTTCAGCACAGTCCTTTGGCTTTAGATGAGCTAAGTATTTTTTTGTTATTTTTGATATTATTGCTCAAATATAAGAACTGATAACATGCTCTACTAATAAGGACGTTCAGCCATTGATGTAAACACCGGCACGAGTCTGGGAGTATAATACGTTTAACCCAGAATAAATTAAGTGTCCAAGGTTGTTTCTGAGGCTGTGCTGTGACTAACTTTTAGGATTATTGATTCTGGTAGCACTGTTTAAGAGTTGAATGAGGTATTCACCTATTTATATAAGTCATTCACGAAGAAAACCCACTCCTATTTATTTAGCGTTACTATGTCCATAGTGACAAGTATAGATGAATCCACATTCGATGTACATTGATTGAGCTGTGAAATAAAGTGAAAAGAGTCTTTTAAATAAGACCGAATCTGTGTAATGGCTGGCTGTAAAAAAAACAATCACTAAATTTTCATAGGGGTTCCAATACCGAGTCTGTACAAGATACAATAGGATGGCCTGGGGGGACAATAATGATTTATGTACTTTCGCTATTGCATATATAACTGGTATATGAGGTGTCTTCTGTTACAAAAAATCATGCTCCCTCTTTGTAATCCATCCCGAGGACAAAACTCCCGCTGTCAAAACCTGAATTTGTAATATCAATGCAGAGGTCGGATCCCCCGATAGTAAACTATAGTATTTTGTGTCAGTGATGTGTTGCATAAGTGCTTGATGGTATTTCACTGTGTATTGTATAACAATTGCCCCACCCTTATCTGCATTTCGAATTGTTATGTCTTCAATAGTTCATTCATGCAGGGTCTTGAACTCAGCTGATGTCAAATTTCAGAAAGAATGAACGGGGGATAAATCCATTCATTCCAAATCGGCCAAAACATAAGATTGGCCATATTTTTTCTGATTTTAAATGGCACATACTGGATCATGTCCCTCAGAATCCTCGAGGCGGTGATAGGACCTCCTGTTTGCAATATACTAATACTGTATACTAATAAATGCAAGGTCCATAAGAAATAAGATACACATCATCCACGACATTATCACGGATGAAAAACCAGACATACTATGTATCACCGAAACTTGGTTCACAGATACTGACGCAATCTTATTAAACCAACTAAATAAACCGAGGTACAAATCTTACAACTGTCCCCGCAGCAATAGAAGGGGTGGTGGAGTCCTAAAAATGGCAAGAGACTCACTATTCCTATCCAATACTACGCAAAACTCTCATGATGGAATAGATATCCTCAGACTAGAGAATCAAACACTAATAATCTGCCTCGTTTACAAACCCCCCACATAAAAAAACACCGCACTAGAAAATATATGTACAACCACAATCAAAAAGTACCACATTATTTTAGGAGACTTCAATCTTGCTTCGATATCCCCCACACATGAAAGCACATTCCTTGAAGCCATGGACCAACTGGGATACGAACAGATAATACACAAGCCCACCCACAACAAGGGAAACATACTAGACTTGGTATTTCTACCTATGATGTCTTATCAAAGCAAAGAAAAAATTCCTTCACCTCAAATAACGCAAGTTCCCTGGTCAGATCATCACCTAATTCAATTCACATTTTACATGGCAACGAAACATGGAAGACAGCAAGGGGGAGCAAAAACCCAAAATGGCAGAAAATTCTAAAACTTTGACAAAGAAACCCTATTAAATGCAATCACTACCCACATAGACACAGACCAAACAGACCTTGAACAACTAATAAGCCAATGGAACAAAGGAATTGAAACTGCTGCAAAACAAACTATGAACACTCCAACAAAATCAAATAGCAAATTACGAGACAAATCTGAACTCTGGTACACATCGGCATTAATTAAAATGAAGAAAGACTTCTGAAAATTTGAAGGAAGATGGAGAAAATCAAAGTCCTCAGAATTGAAAGAGAAATACCTAACACTATCGCAAACTACAAAGAAGAAATAAATACAACAAAAAAGAACCACCACACCAAAATACTAGCCAAGGCGATAAACAGACCAAGAAAATTGTTTGAACTCGTCAAATCGATCACCAAAATTGGCCAAGATGATAGTAGGAACAACAAAATAAAGGCGCAAACACTGGCTGATCACTATGCAAGCAAACTCAACCCACAAGAAGAAAACCGCACAAGAACACCTGCTGGGAATAAGATCCCACAACCTCAACCAGAAACCATGGACGCCAAAGAGGAATGGGACTCCTTCCACCCCATCGACACAAAACAAATAATAAACATGATCACAAACCTAAATACCACTACATCCCCCTTGGATCCATGCCCAGCAGCATGGATCAAAGCTACAAAAACGGAAATCGCTCCCTGCATAATGCACATAGTAAATCAATCAATGCAACAAGGAATCATGCCACTTGAACTTAAAAGATCACTTATCAGACCTATTTTGAAAAACAAATCACTCATGACCCATCATCATACCACCCCATATCAAGCATCCCACTTATTGCCAAAACAGTGGAAAAAGCAGTTCAGTACCAACTTCAAGAACATATTGATACAAGGAATGCACTTGATGACCAACAATATGGCTTCCGTCAATACCATGGAGTAGAAACCCTCCTACTAGTACTACTAGACAAGCTATACAAAAGCATTGAGAACAGCAAGAAAATGTTCATCCTAATATTCATAGACATAGCCGCTGCATTTGACACTGTAAGCCATGAGATCCTCTTCACCAGGCTCGAATCCATAGGTATAAAAGGGACCCCGCTAAAATGGTTTGACTCCTATATATCGAACAGAGTACAACAGGTTCAATTCAATCAAGAAACATCAAAGGCATTCCCACAAGGGTCAGCCTTGCCCTCTCTACTGTTCAACCTCTACTTAAGACCTATATGCACAATATTTCAGAAACAAAAGATTAATTACTACTTATATGCAGATGATATAATGCTGTATACACAACTGGACATGAACAATCCAAATTATAACCACCTGGAAGCATGCCTCAAAGACACACAAACATGGATTCAGCAAAACAACATGAGCATCAACCACAAGAAAACCGAGGTGATGTTCATCTCCAAAAACCCTGAGTATGAACCTCCACCAACAATTCTCCTGAACAATATTACATACAACATCAAACAGGAGATAAAATATCTGGGAGTCACCCTCGACAAAAACCTTAAGATGGAAACCCACTTAAGACTGCTAAACCGAGCCATATTTCACAAACTGAGGATAATTCAGCCACTACGCAACATTATTGAACAGACTGACTTCAGAACGGTAGTCCAAGCACTCATCACATCTCACTTGGACTACTGCGATGGCATTCTCCAAGGGCTACCCAAAAAACCCCTTAATATACTTCAAATGGCACAGAATGTCACCACTTGAATCATAATAAAACTGCGGGTCTCCGATCACATCACACCAATCCTAATGGAACTCCACTGGCTCCCCATCCATGCCCACATAAGATATAAAGTAATATTAACAACATTTAAAATAATCCACAACCTAGCTCCATCATACCTCTCTACACTTATCTCAATACAACCCACCAACAGGAGCAGAAGAGCACACAACCTAAATACACTGCACATCCCACACGACATACGCAAAACTAAAACCCTTACAAGCAGCAGAATGTTCACATACACAACTCCATCCCAATGGAACAGCATACCGCACACACTAAGAGATAACAATGACCTAAAAGAATTCTGGAAAGACCTAAAAACCTTTCTATTCCAGGAATACTATAACCTGTCCTAATGTAACAATGCACCCGGCTATGTAAATATCCATGGAATGCTTGTAAATATGTTTCCAATGCCAGGCTATGTGAATACACATGTAGCATATGTAAATATGCATATAATACTACAATTACCTCTGTAAAATCCAAATTTTTCTTATCCATATGTAAGCAACTTAGAATATTGTTATATGTAAAAGGATTGCTGTGTTAAAAGTTCAATGTAAAACCGCTACTGATCGCTGGAAGAAGCGGTATACAAATGTAACCAAATAAATAAATAAAATAAAAATATCTTGATCTATCAGTTGAGATCAGTTTCCATTAAGTTTGAACCAAGAATTAGATTGGTGGAGTTTGTTATGATAATTGTGGCTAGAGCCATTGACATGGAAGGAGTAGGTCAGTTCTTCGTCATAAAAGTGATCCCATTCTCTCTTTTTATAAGACGAGCAATTCAGAGGTATGAGGCTACGTTATATGTGAATGGAATCTTCTTTAAAAGCATTGCTTGAAATAGAGCTCCATTGAAATTTGAAGAGCTCGAAACACAGACTTGTGTCGCGTTTTGGACTGTGATTCCTTACATTATTGGCTTGTTCTACCTGGTTACCAGGTCCTTTAATAGAGAAGAGACCGGAGGATAGATTTTCACTGAAGTTAATGGAGATATGTGCAGGAGCAGAAATACTACTGGCATCATATAAGTTTTACTGTATCTTTAAGTGTGATATGCTGTTGTGGCATTTTCATTCACTTTCTTGGGCATTCATTTGCTTAGTAACTACAATAAAACTGAAGGTCTGTAATGAGAGAGGTCTCCTCCTCTCAAGACAAATAGTCCAACAAAAAATTAAATAGAAGAATACAAATTTCTGGGACATTTAGGGTCAAACTTTGTAATTGAGGACATAATTATTGGCACCCTTATAAATCAAGTCAGTTTGAACAGAAGAAGCGCATTCCCATTGCAGTAAATTTCCATTGCTTAATTGTCAGTACTCACATGACTTGAATAAATTAATGAATGATGGTTCTAATATTTAAAATGGCCACATTCACTCCCTGTTCCATTTTCACAATGGTGAAAACAAGAGAGCTGCCTGAGACTCAGAAAAGCTATTATCACCAAACTTCAAAAGGGTAAAAGGCCATCTCTAAAGACCTTGGGATTACTGTGTCTACAGTTTACAATGTTAAAATGCTTCTTGCTTATAAGGCTTATGGAAGTCTGATCTCACCCAGTGCAGCACAGGATGCGCTATGTGAGGCCAGGTGCCGCCATTTTCAAGATAGTGGTGCAAGAGTGGGAGCACGTGGGCAGCGCTCCTGCTTATTTGTAAAGGTACTGGGAGGGGGTGGGGGGTTCGATGCCACTAGCCCACCAGCATTATTTTTAGTTGGACTGGTAGGGGGATCAGGGACGCTGGGCCAACAGGGATTATTTTTAGTTAGGCAGGTTGGGGGGATCAGGGCTGCTGGGCCTCTAAGATTATTTTTTGTTGGGCGGATGGGGGGGGGGGGATCTGGGCCAACAGAGATTTGCTTTCTGTTAGGGGCACCGGCCTCCTGACAGTATTTTGATGTCATCAGGAGCATATGCTAGATGTTTAAGCCACCTCCAGACTAGGAGTAGAGATATTGGCGTTAAGCAGGTTGCAAAATTCTCTACACATTTCTCTGCATCGGACGCAGGCAATATTACAGTAGCATACCATTTTATTATGTGCACCTCATTTGCCTATAATTTAAATACTCTTTGCATTAACCTCATTTGCCTATAATTTAAATACTCTTTGCATTAATTGTGTGCTAGTTTTTCCCTTGCAGTATACACGCGCGTCTTTCTCTTTTCTGCATTTGTTCATGGCAGTAATCGTGCTTAAAAGTGGCATTATCTGTTCTTAAAGGTCATGCTAGTTTTCTGCATCGGGCCGTAAGTCCACTTAAACAGGGCAGTAGCTTCTGTACCTATCTCAGATTTGGAAAGGTAAATAACTCTCAAATCGAAATCCACTCTTCCCTACAGAGAAAAGCCACTAAAATGATAAAAGGGATGGAAAGGTACCTCTACAAGGAAAGGCTTAAAAGGTTAGGGCTCTTCAACTTGGAAAATAGACAGCTGAGGAGAGTGCAGTAGAACCGGTAAACGTACATAGATTGTTCACGTCTTCAAAAAGTAGAAAGACTAGGGACATGCAATGAAGCTACAATGTAGTAAGATTTATGACTAATCGTAGAAAATATTTTTTCACTTACACGTAATCAAACTCTGGAATTTGTTACCGGAGGATGTAGTAAAAGCTGTTAGTGCAGCTGGCTTTAAAAGAAATTTGGGCAAGTTCCTGGAGGAAATGTCCATAAACCATCATTAAAGAGGACTGGAGAAATTCACTGCTTACTCTGGAATAATCAGCATGGAATCTGTGTATTTTTTGGGAACCTGACAGGTACTTGTGACCTGGATTGGCCACTGTTGGAAACAGGATCCTGGACTTGATGGACCCTTGGTCTGACAGAGTGTGGCATATCTTATGTTCTTATGCAAGATGGCCCACATACATGTGTAAGTGTCAGTACTTATATGTAGAAGTTGTTTAATACCAGCTTCCATATATCAGTGCTGACACACATTTCCTTCGTTGACTTTTCCCACATGTAGATTTTTAAAATGGCTCCTCCGACTCCACATGTTGGCACATACATGTGTCCTCTTGTGCTTCCTTATTCTTTTTTTTTTTAGTAAATGTTCCATATTTGGCAGACTCTTCTAAAATGCAGATGGAATTGTGTACACTGACTTTAATGACTCAATTCGTATCTCACGAAAAGACGAGCACTGCAGGAATGATCTTATCAGACCAAGTATCATTACCAGAGATGAAAGTACTCACTTGCCATGCAGAACAGGAGCAATGTGTTCTTTGGTCGTGTCTAATGGGTTTATGGGTCTTTCTTTGACAAATAGAGTGTTCTTGGCTATATTCATCTTTACCATCTTGCAGGCAGAAATATCCTTCAGCACCTTGTCCACACTCGACTGGAATCCTGGCAAGTCACAGCAAATACTGAATTATAAATGAGAGATTCCTCACCATATATTTCATTGACTATCCAGCATCCCAGACATTACAATTAGATTACGATATTAATAATGTATATAATGACAGCCATAAAAATTATACATCTAGGCGTGTTCTCGCTAATTGCAAGACATCACTGTTTGCGTGCTGTATCCTGACTGGGCACTAATTCTTCCTCAGTTCTTGGCTCTAATCCCCTGGACTCAGGACAAGGAAGAAAGAAATGAACACACACACAGAATTTTATCTTGACAATAACTGAAGTGCTTCAGGAAGGAATTGCAAGCCCAACAAACTAGAGCCTGCAATTCCCTTCCTCCCAACTCCTGCAGTTCTTTTTATTAGGAGAAAACTGCTACATTGGACAAATTTAATCACTCTATACCAAGCTTTGCATTGCATTTCGCTAATTCATATCTATAGTTTACATCTACATGTTACAGGTCAGGCCTTGCTGTTACAGGTCAAAATGGATACAGACACCTTGGTCATCCCTAGCTACAATTCTAAGAAGCATTTCTGGAAGTAAAAACATTATGTCTCCACAAGAATCTATATCTATCTCTGCCTAGCCAGGTTGTCTCTGTGAGGATTGTTTGTCTCAGGACAGTTTCTCCAAATGGGTAAGTTTTGTGCATACCATGAGAGTCACGAACCTCACTTCTAAGCCAGGATAAGTAGAGCACGATCTCAGTCTCTCAGATTTACTGCTAATGCTCAGTGTAATACTTGCATCGTGCCAAAGAGAGCTTCTTTCTGGAGTTCGTAAGATGCAACATATATGGGTAGTTTGTCAAGATGTGCTTGAAAATTCTTTGTCAAGTCTGTGGCACCCCACACGATGGAAATATTTATATATCTTTATACTACATTTTCTTGGTCTCAGACTGCATTTCTTTGTATTTCAGGATCTTATGTCTCTCACGCTTGGAACAAACACCTCTATAATCAATGCTGTTCTGGTGTTTTTCTCCTTAACCCTTATACGTGACTTACTTGCATCCAGCTTTTTATCAGTCAGAATGGGAGTGATCATAACGTCTTCATTCTCTGTAATTCTCTTAGGGTCATGATCCCAGTGCTTTTCAGTCACAGTGATGTTATAGGGCTTACAGAGTTTCCAGTGGAGGAAGTGTGCTATTTTATTATGTCGTTCTGTATAGAAATTTTCTACCATCAGAACTTCACAGCCAGCTGTGTGGTGAGTCACTATTTGCAAGTCTTTCTTACAGAATCGACAGATGTCTGTGTTGCCAGTTTTTTCAGTGCTTGCTGTAAAGATATGACCCTGACTGCTCCCACATAACCTGGCTGCTCATTCATTGTATTGTTAGTCCTTTCAGAGGGTCCTTCATGAAGACCTTCTTTACAATCACAAGAGAATGTATATAAAATAAACACAATCGCTTTTAGATATGTGAACAAGATAAATATTCTCAGTTTGGGCAAAAAAAAAAGAAACAAAAACAATTTTCACACTTTCTTTGGCTCATATCACACATTTGTTTTAATAAAAAAAAACCCTAATGCACATTAAAACTTTTCAATGTGGACTAATTGACTAAGGGGCATGTTTACTAAAATTCAGGTGTGTACTATGCATTCAGTCCCCAAAAATGGACATGCACTAAAAAATGAACGGCGCAACATTGCCAGTGAGCATCTGCCAAAGATGCCTGCGCTAACTGTGATCTGCACAGTCTCCCCCTGAATAGCCCAGTCTCTGCCCTAACCAATGCTATATGGTTACCATAGTTCTGGGTCTAGGTGATTATCATTTGGAAATTTAGGGGCTTATTTTTGAGTCAATTGTGTGTTTTCTCATGGTCATAACATAGGGGTTTATTGGTGTATTCATGGTGTGGATACCAGGTGCCAGCTAAGTCCCACTTCCCTTCCCCTTCTCAGCATGAACCACTTCCTGGGCTGCAGTGTACATCTGGACTTTCACATATATAGCTCCCTTTTCCTTTTTTCCAGGATATGATCAGCACAAGGCTCTGTACTAATGTTCTGCCAGCAGCTTCCAACGGATTCAGGTGCCAGTATCTGGCTTCTGCTTTCCAAGATCTTCTCTTAGAACATAAGATATGCCATACTGGGTCAGATCAAGGTTCATCAAGCCCAGTATCCTGTTTCCAATAGTGGCCAATCTAGGTCATAAGTACCTAACAGTTTCCCCAAAAGACACAAGTTCCTCAATGCTTTTATTGGGTCAAGCAGTGATATCCTGGGTCCCTTCTAATAATGGTTTATGGACCTTTCCTCCAGGAACTTGTCCAAACCTTTTTTAAACCCAGGTACACTAACAGCTTTTACTACATCCTCCGGTAACAAATTCCAGAGTTTGATTACATGTTGAGTGAAAAAATATTTTCTCCAGGAACAAGCAGGAAGTCAGTCCTCACATATGGGTGATGTCGATGTCGACGGAGCCCCAATGCGGAGCAAATCCCCAGCTTTCGAAGAAAGTCTTTGGGACATGCTACCACGCATGCACAGTCCCCTTCCCGCCCAAGGGTGCCATCTTGCTCAATCTCCTTTTTTCTGCGGAGCCCAACGGACATCATCCTAGTTCCCTCGTGGAAAAAGAAATAAAAGTTGGAAATACATTTTTCTGCTTCGCCGGTTCGACGCCGGTTCCCCTTATCGCCTCGGCTCAGTACTCCAGTATCGAATCCAGTCTGTTTTTTCGGTTTTGTTCTTCGTGACTAGCGTTCGTGCTATTTTTTTCTTTTTAGCTGGCAGTCCGGTCCTTTGACCTCGCAGAGGCCCTTTTTCCCCCCATGGCTGCCAGTGGGTTTAAAAAGTGTGATCAGTGCACAAAACTAATGTCTCTCACCAACACACGACTGCTGCCTCCGATGCCTCGGGCCCGACCATGACCCCGTGGTCTGTGGCCCATGCAAAAATTTTTCATGATTAAGAAGGTCACTCCTAATTGGAGGGGTGGTGATATCGATAAAACACTCCTTGGTTTAGAACAGAGGTTTATATTTTCTCTTAACACGTTGATTCCCCAGGGGTTGAATTTAGAACGGGATTTTTCTGTATTTCTCTGATGGATGGTCTCCTTTTAGTTTAATTATTCATTTAATTATTTATTCATTGGCCTTTCATTGTCACTTATTTATTTATTGGCCTTGCTTGAGGCTCTCTTTGGGCAAGTTCTTTATGGCCCCCCTCTTTTTATGTCCTTTTTTATGTCTTAATGCATATTGGTTCCTCCGTTCTAATTCATTTCTTATTCCTCTGGCCTTTTAGTTTAATTGCTTTAATTAGTTATTTATTTATTTATTGGCCTTTTAGTTTAATTATGATTATTTATTTAGTTATTGGTCAGTTTTTATGGCCCCCTTCTTTTTATGTCCCTATCCATCTCTCTGTTTACTTATTGTCCCTTTTAATGATAGTCATTCACTGCCGATTTTATACCACGCACTCATTTCTATTCTGATTTTATCTACATATGCACTTTGTGCATATGGTTTGAGCTCTTTGCCCAATCTATAGTCTCACGGTTTTTAGGACTGTTCCTCCATTCCTCTCCGTGCTTGGTTTATAATGCACAAGTTGTGCTCTTCAAATATGGGGTGCGTCCCGTTTTATGTCTGTTCTCTTCCCCCCTTTTTTACACACAAGGATTGTTTATAGCTACACGGGCATGCTTGTCCTGCCTTTAGTGCACTTGTGTTATCTGTTTTCATTGTCTTTTTCTGATTGGTTACTTGTCTTTTCCCGCGGAGTTGCAAGCCTTTTAGTACGCGCATGCGCTAGCGTTTTTTTGATCAGCACAAGATTCAGCTGTGCCCGCGGCACTGCGGTTTAATAGTTGCTCTGCTGTAAGGTACACGATCCTTGTTTACATCTTTATTTACATCTTTGATAGAATTACATCTGCGTGGTCAGTCCTGGTTTGCTGAAAATTTTAAACATTCCTTTCGCTTGCAGCGTTTCATTTCGTTTTCTCCCTACGGGGAGGTGAGATACACATGTTTGCATCTTCAATACCCTCCTGGTGGCGTGTGCAAGGTATAGTGATTATTTCACTTAGGTAAGACTCCTACCTGGTCTGTTTTGATCATCCTTTATTTATATGGTTCAGCTCCCCTCATCCTTTGATTATTTATTTTCCGCGTGGTAGGTTCAGGTTCGCTGCAATTTAAAATATTTCACTTGCAGTATTTCGTTTATTCCGTATGGGGAGGTGATATAGAGATAGATATAGAGAGAGATATACATATAACGTTTGCATCTTCACTATCCTCCTGGAGGAGTGCGCTAGTTATAGTGAGCAATTCATTACAATAAGACTCCAACTGGTCCATTATGGAAGATCTTTTTATTTATATGATTTGGCTCTTTTTTGGCACTTGATTTGTGTAGTGCGGTCCTTTTCTATGGGGTTTTTTGGTCTCGTTCTTTTTAAATTTATTTTAATGACATTTGTTTTTACTAGTATCTTATTTAATATTTATTTATTTTATTTTCACAGCATATAGAATTTCCCATGCTGTGTATTTACCTGGTCCAAGGTATTTCTCCTCTGTTTTTATTTCCCTCCGTACTTTTCACTCCTGCTTCTATTTACATTTTTTAGAGTGGCTCATGATTTTTAGTTCCCCTTCCCCTTTTCAATTTCTCCTGTTTAATATATTTCTTCTTAGTTATTCATCATTTTTGTATTTATATGTCTCATTTTAGTAAGTCATCATTTTAGTATTCATGTTTATGATGCTTTGATTTGTTTTTACACTTATAATGTTGTTCACGTTACCTTGTATTTACATGTTCCTCACAATGTTGCTTTTGATTTCTTTTCTTTTTTTTTTTATTTTATATTTATAAATTTTACATAATCAATCCAGACAATAAACATTCTGAATCTGAATCAGAAAAGCAATGAGGAAAAAATCAATTTAGAAAACCAAGGTCTTCTACAACAACCTCATCCCTGGAATAGACCACAATAAACAAACCCACAATAAGATCCAAGAATAAAGAAATAAAATACAACACAAAAGTGCTATCAAACCAAGCAGTGATATCATAGGACTGTGGAAGTCAGTCTGCCTGGGTTGGTGGAGAAACCGGCGCGGGTTACTTTAGAGAGCTTGTGGGAAGCTATCTCCGCCTTACAACAAACTCTCCTTCCCTTTGTTACTTCCTTTGCTCATCAGATGGAAGTTGTTAAAGTCCAGTGTTCTTCGTTGGACTCTGCTTTGGTGGCTCAGTCTACTAGGGTTGCTACCCTTGAAGCTAAAGTGGAGGATCTGGAGTCCCTAAAGGCTGTCAATGAGAAGGACAGGTTGGTTCAGTTAAGAAGGATTGAGTATTTGGATAACTCTCTTCGGAAGAACAATTTGAGGTTTCTGAACTTTCCCCGGTCACCTTTGATTGCCTCAATGGACCTGGTCCGTAAGTTTTTCATTGAGGTTTTGCAGATGCCAGCAGAGTCGCTGCCTCCTCTTGTGAGAACCCAGTATGTATCAGTATCTTCCCCGGGCCCTGGGTTACAGCAGGCTCCCGATGTGGGAGATGAGTCGCCTCAACTTGATTTATCAACCTTCCTGGAGTCCTCTTTAGAGGTGGTGACTAGCAGGGCTACATTACTGGTTCCGTTTGCTTTTGAGTCTGATAGAAACACTGTACTAAGATTATATTTCTGCAAATTATCTGTCACTCAGTTTATGGGCTCAAAAATTTTAATTTTCCCTGATTTGGCTAGGGACACGCAGAAGAGGCGGAAGGGGTTCCTGGCTTTACGCCAGAGAACCGTCGCCTTGGGTGCTGTGTTTAAGTTGAGATATCCTTGTAAATGTATGGTGAATTTAAGTTCTAATCAGTATTTGTTTTTTGAGCCCAGACAACTGTTGCAATTTCTTGATTCTAGGGAGAAGGGGGGTGGTGGGGATACTCCCTCTTCAGCTGCCATATAATACAATCTATGCTTTTGATTTCTTGTTCAATATTTTGGTCATGTTAGGTTCATTTTTAATATGTTTTTACTTTATTTATTCATTAAATTATTTATTTATTCAATACGATTAGGCTATTTATGTGGTGTATTTGATGATTTTATGATTATTTGTGTTTACTCATTTTGCGTGCTTTGTTCTATTACTTATTTTGGTTTTAAAATTGTTTTTAATTATTTATTGTATGTATTCATTAGTTCTCCTTTGTTATTGCTTTTTTATTTCTTTATGTTTTTTTTTGTAGTTTGTTGGAGTGTCTACCCCTGACGAAGTACCTACGAAACACAGCCTGTGTTGGGTTTGGCCCCCTCTTTTTAATATATAAGGACCAATAAAAGTTTTGTATACTGCTCATGTTTTTCGTCTGGTTGCTACGTTTGTCTACGTGGCAGTTGCTGCCTTTTTCCTGGTGTCCATGCAAAAAGATGTCTTCCAAGGCATTGAGGAACAGGCAGCAGCAACATGATAGGATTTTTCCCCAGTTCTCACCCGCCCGGGCCCGGACCTCGTAAGAGGCCTCGATCTCTCAGGAGCTGTCTGACCCCGAGCAGTGTCAAGTGTCCTCTGAAAGGGGGTCTCCCTCACGGGAACACCAGAGGAAGAAAAAATCTGTGAGGGCGGTGTCATCTGAGAGCTCCGAATGGCCTGGTCCCTTGCGGGATCAGTCGCGGAGCGCGGCTCACCGCCCCGGATTCTCGGAGTCGGAGAGGCCTGCCAAGCTCTCTCAAAAGGACCCAGAGACGCCGAGGAAGGTAAGCGCTGACCTCGTTGTTGACTTTCCTCAGGGAGAGCCGGCGTCAGGACCCGACCCGGGGGCTGCGGAGCCTCCTGAGCTCGGTTTCAGGTTGGCGGCCTTGGAGCGCAGCATGTCTGCCTTCATGGACCAGCAGCAGGCGCTGATGGCCAGTCTCACACGTCCGTCCACCCCGACCACTGGGACTTTGACATCCAGGTCAACCCCGGAGGCTGAGCCGATCCTTGAGACACTAAGGTCTCGAGTCGATCCTCAGCCGAGGTCTCCCTCGACCTCCCGTTTGGGGCCGAGGTCGTCGACGCCGATTCCCTCAGCGTCGGGGCGGTCGAGACCAAAGGCCTCGAGGCCGGAGCCAATCAACTCCTCCTTGGAGGGGTCCGGCTGGGAGATGGAGGATGAGGAGTCCCCGGACACCCACCGTACCAAGTACGTCCCGTCAGACTCCCTGGGATCTGAACATCGGAGAAGGTCATCCCCGGAGGACACCCAGTTCTTGGACTTCGTCCGGGACATGGCAAAAGCTTTGTCATTCCCGGCGGATGCCGAGGAGGAGCCTTGAGCTGAGGAGCTCGAGGTCCTTCAGTATGACTTTCCTCCGAAGAAAGCCCTTACTGTACCGGTGCCCCCCATTCTGGAACGGCTGATACTCCACATGTGGGAGACGCCAGCCTCATTGTCGGTCCTCAGCAAGCGAATTGATTCCATCTATCGAGTTCGCAAGAGCCCCGGGTTCCAAAAAGCACAGCTGCTGCACAACTCCATGGGTGTGGAATCGGCTATGCTCCGGCTCAAGAGCCAGAAGACGCACTCCTCGGTGCCTCCTGGTCGGGAGGCCCACAACCTGGATGCTCTCGGCAGAAAGTGCTACCAGGGTTCCATGCTGTCATGATGAATCCAGACGTACCAGCTGTACATGGACCTGTACCTGCGAGACCTGGCAAAAGATATTGCCGGGTTCTCAGCTGGTCTCTCTGAGAGATCTTTGAAGCGCTTCCAAGTTTTGTCCACAGGGATCCGAGAGTGCTCGAAGTTTATGACTCGAGCAGCCTATGACAGCTTTGAGGCTTCGGCCCGGGTAGCGGGGGCCGGCATCAGTGCATGACGCCAGGCATGGCTATAGTCATCCGACCTGGAGCCATAGGTTCAGGACAAGTTGGTCGATGTCCCTTGCCGAGGTGAAAACCTCTTTGGCAAGCCCATGACTGAGAAGGCTGCCGAGATCGAGTCCAAGTACCTGACCCGGACAAGACTCAAGAAGAAGATATCTGCCCCTTCTAAAAAGAAGGGCTCAGGTAAGAAGCCCTTTTTCCAGAGGAAAGGATCAGCTTACCGAAACTATCCCACGTATCAGGCCTCCCCAGCAAATCAGCAGAGGCAGCAGGCCAAGGGTCGGGGAAAGGCCTGTGTAAGCACAAGGCCCTCAAGCCCCAGGCACCGTCTCCGGCCTATCCTGGAGGGGGCTTTTGACTCCCAAAACATAGTCTCTCTCTCAACTGACGCAAGGCCCTGCACGGGAGGAAGGCTGACCCTGTATGCCCACAGGTGGCCAGCGGTTACAACAGACACCTGGGTGCTCCAGATAGTCCAGATGGGCTATCGGTTACATCTCAACTAGGTGCCTCCTTCTTACTTTCCAGGGGAGCCTCTCAGACCCCCTCGTCACAGGGACCTCCTCTTGAAGGAGTTAGCAGGTCTTCTCAAGGATCAGGCGGTAGAACCAGTGCCTCATGACTTGCAGGGCACAGGCTTCTACTCCAGGTACTTTCTGATACCAAAGAAAACTGGAGGCCTCAGGCCTATCCTCGGCCTGCGAAACCTAAACAAGTTCCTGGTGAGGGAAAAGTTCAAGATGCTTTCCCTTGGAATATTGCTGCCTTACCTCCGCCAGGGAGACTGGCTATGCTCCTTAGATCTCAAAGATGCGTATATGCACATCTTGATTCATCTAGACCACAGACAATATCTAAGATTCGTAGTGGGAGGAAACCATTTTCAGTACAGAGTGCTTCCCTTTGGCCTAGCCTCAGCACCCAGGGTATTCACAATGTGCCTTGCGGTGGTGGCGGCCTTTCTAAGGACTCAAGGGATATTTGTCTTCCCCTGGAGGCTCAACAGGCTACGTCCCGCACTATCCAGTTGCTCCAGCACCTAGGCTTTGTGATCAACTACACAAAATCCACTCTGGTTCCCTCTCAGGGACTGGAGTTCATAGGCGCAAGGTTAGATACCCTTCAGACAAGGGCTTTTCTACCAGAGGTAAGGGCACAAAAATTGGTAGCCCTAGTACAGTGAGTCGCAGATCCCGCATCTCAGCCACACACTTTCTGCGTCTCCTGGGTCACATGGCCTCCATGGTACATGTAACACCCAATGCTCGACCCAATGCATATGAGAACAGCTCAGTGGTGCCTCAGAGACTAGTGGACACAAGTCACATGCAGGCTCAGAGACAACATCAAGGTGTCCAACTGCCTGATACAGTCGCTGAAATGGTGGCTTCAGCCTCACCACCTTCTAAAGGGAGTGCTTTTTCAGCCTCCCATTTATTCAAGGGTGCTGACTACGGATGCATCTCTGTTGGTATGGGGTGCACATTGCCAGCAGGTGTGCACTCAAGGTGTGTGGTCTCCATGGAGAGCACACAACAAATCAACCTCCTAGAGCTCCTAGAGGGGAGGAGTGGCCTAGTGGTTGGGGCAAGGTACTACAGGCCGGAAGGTTGGGGCAAGGTACTACAGGCCGGAAGGTCGGTGGTTCAAATCCCACTAGAGGACAGCAACTTTGGGCCGGAAGGACTGGGGTTTCTAGTCCCGCAGGTGCTCCTTGTGGTCTTGGGCAAGCCACTTAACCCTCCATTGCCCATGTTCCCTGTAGGTATTAGTGTATGTGTCTCATATCCCCTCGTGTTAAATGTATCCCCCAACCGCTTTGACCCGGTGAAAAGCGGGATATAAATGCAGCTAAATAAATAAATAGAGCTTCAAGCGATTCGCCTAGCTCTCCGGACCTTCTGCCGAACCTTGGCTCATCAGTCTGTCTTGATTCAGACAGACAACCAAGTAGAGATGTTTTATGTGAACAAGCAAGGGGGCACACGCTCACGCATCTTCTGTCAGGAAAACCTGGACCTATGCTCCTTCGCAGTCAACCAGGTTATGCTCCTCAAGGCGGTTTACTTACCAAGTCAGGAGAATTTCCTTATGGACAAGCTAAGCAGGATTCCCCAGCTGCATGAATGGTAACTGAATCCCAACATAGCCCAGCAACTCTTCCAGTGTTGGGGGCGGCCATCCATAGATTTGTTTGTGAGCCCCCAAAACCACCAGTTGCCCCGGTTTTGTTCCAGACAGCCGCACCCACACAGGGTGGCTGCAGATGCTTTCCTGATATCATGATCTGTGGGCCTCCTATATGCGTTTCCTCCCACGCCACTGGTTGCTCGGACCCTATTCAAGATCCTTCAAGACAAGGCCTCGGTCATCCTGGTGGCCCCCAGGTGCTCGAGACAGCCTTGGTTCACACTCCTCTTCCAGCTGGCGGAGAAGATTCCAATTCCTCTGGGATTTTTGCCCAATCTCCTGTCGCAGGACGGGGGCTCACCAACCTCAGGTCCCTCAACCTGATAGCATGGCTGCTGAAAGGGTAGTCCTTGCACCACTTCTCCACTCTAAAAAGATAGAGGATGTGCTCCTGGCCTCTCAGAGGCAATCCACCTGGAATACTTAAGCATTTAAGTGGCATAGATTTGAGGTATGGTGTGCTCAACAGAGTGAGAACCCATTCTCCTGTCAAGTGGCTGTGGTGTTGCAGTACCTGCTTCACCTTTCAGAATTAGGCCTCAAGTCAAACACAATCTGAGTTCACCTTAGTGCTTTATCAGCACACCACTCTTCAGTGGAAGGACAATCTCTCTCTGTGCACCTCTTGGTGTCCAGGTTTCTGAGAGGCTTGCTTCTGCTGAAACCCCCCGGTCCGCCCCCTGGTGACCGAATGGGATTGAATAATGTCTTGCAGCAGCTTACTCGCCCACCTTTTGAGCCGATGGCTACCTGCCATCTTCGCTTCCTTCCTTGGAAGATGCTTTTCTTGGTGGCACTTACATCGGCTATATGAGTGAGTAAGCTGCAAGCTCTGGTGTCCTCAAGTTCCTGTCAAAAGTGGTCTCCTCATTCCACTTCAACCAGGAGGTGGTGCTTCCAACCTTCTTTCCAAGGCCCCATGCTAGCCGGACAGAAGCAGTTCTGCATACCCTGGACTGTAAGAGGGCATTGGCCTTCTATCTGGAGTGTACGCGGGGACATCGAAGAGCTCCTCAGTTCTTCGTCTCCTATGACGGATGCCTGTCTCCAAGCGTATGTTGTTCACCTGGGTGGAAGATTGCATCGCCTGGGCATACAGGGCGGCCGATCTCCCATTGCAGGGTCGAGTCACGGCCCATCGGGTCAGGGCTAAGGCCGCAACAGTGGCTCACTTCCGCTCTGCTCCGTTGACAGATATCTGCCGGGCCGCAACCTGGTCTTCGAGCCAGACTTTTGCAGCCCATTACTGCCTGGATAGGGAGTCCCAACAGGACAGTGCTTTCGGCCAGGCTGTACTCCGTAATCTGTTCGAGGTTTAGGCAACTCCTACCCTCTGACCCTTTGTGTTGCGTTCTCGGTTGAACTCCTGTCATGGCTGCTGCGGCTTTTCTAGAGGGAGCCTATTTTTCAGTTATGGGTTCTCGGTAGCCTCTAGCTAGGGAGTCCCATATGTGAGGACTGACTTCCTGCTTGTTCCTGGAGAAAGAGTAGTTACTCACTTGTAACAGGTGTTCTCCAGGGACTGCAGGAATCAGTCCTCACGACCCTCCCTCCTCCCCTGGAGTTGCAGTCCTATGATTAATTTTTATCCATTTGCCGTCTTTTTAGCTATGACATTTGACTGAGCAAGATGGCACCCTTGGGCGGGAAGGGGACCGTGTATGCATTGTAGCATGTCCCAAAGGTTTTCTTCGAAAGCTGGGGATTTGCTCCGCATGGGGGCTCCGTCGACATCACCCATATGTGAGGACGTTTTCCTGCTGTCCCTGGAGAGCACTTGTGACAGGTGAGTAACTATGCTTTCTCTTATTAGTCTTAAATAGGTTACCCTATAGCTTCATTGCATGTCCCCTAGTCTTTCTATATTCTGATGACGTAAACAATCGATCTACGTTTACCCATTCCACTCCATTCATTAATTTATAGACCTCTATCATATCTCCCCTCTGCCGTCTCTTTTCCAAGTTGAAGAGACCTAACCTTTTTAGCCTGTCTTCATAGCAGTATCCCCTTTACCATCCAATTTACCATCTTGGTGGTTCTTATCTGTATCTTTTCTAATAACGCTATATCCTTTTTAAGAAACGGCGACCAGAATTGCACACAATATTCAAGGTGTGGTCGCACCATGGAACAATACAGAGGGATTATAATATCCTTTTTTTATTTTCCTTTCCTTTCCTTATGATTCCTAGCATTCTATTTGCTTTCTTGGGCACCGATGCACACTGGCGGAGGGTTTCAACATGCTATCCATGATGATGCCAAAATCTTTTTCCTGGGCGGTGGTTCCTATTCTGGAAACTTGCATTGTGTAACCATAGTTTGGGTTGTTCTTTCCTAGGTACATTTTGATGCCCAGTCTTCCAATTTATCAAGATCCATTTGCAATTTTCCACAATCCTCATGGGTTTTAACAACTTTAAATAGTTTTGTGTCATCTGAAATGTGATAACCTCACTCGTTATTCCTGTTTTTTTATGAATATATCAAAAAGTAGCGGACTCAGCCCAGATCCCTGGGGTACTCCACTATTCATCTTTATCCATTGGGAAAATTGACCATTTAGCCCTAACTCTGCATTCTATCTTTTAACCAGTTCCTAGAAACATAGAAATATGATGACAGAAAAAGACCACATAGCCTATCTTGTCTGTCCTTCCATATCAACAACTACAACAGTCCCCTTTTTTCCTTTAGAGATCCTCTGGTTTGTCCCATGCTTTTTTTTCCTGAGCCACAATAGAAACATAGAAACATAGAAATATGACGACAGAAAAAGACCACATGGCCTATCTAGTCTGTCCTTCCATAACAACTACAACAGTCCCCTTTTTACCTTTAGAGATCCTCTGTGTTTGTCCCATGCTTTTATGAATTCAGTTACTGACCTCATCTCTACCACCTCCACTGGGAGACTATTCCACAGATCCACTACTCTTTCCGTAAAGAAATATTTCCGCATATCACTCCTGAATCTATATCCCTTCACCCTCATCCCATGTCCCCTCTTAGCAGAACTTGCTTTCAATTGAAAGAGGCTCTCTCCCTGAACATTTATGCCATGGAGGTATTTAAACATCTCAATCATATCACCTCTATCCCGCCTTTCCTCTAAGGTGTACATATTAAGATCCTTCAGTCTGTCCTCATATGCTTTATAATGAAGCCCATTAATCATTTTAGTAGCCACCCTCTGCACCGACTCCATCCTGTTCACATCCTTTTGAAGGTGTGGTTTCCAGAATTGCATACTATACTCCAAATGAGGTCGCAACAAAGACTTATACAGAGGCATTATCACCTCCTTTTTTCTGCTAGCCATTCCTCTCCGTATGCACCCAAGCATCCTTCTAGCTTTTGCTGTCGCCTTTTCTACCTGTTTAGCTACTTTAAGATCATCAGACACAACCACGCCTAGGTCCCGCTCTTCTTTAGTGCACAAAAGTACTTCACCCCCTATACTATATTGCTCCCTTGGATTGCTGCAGACCAAATGCATGACCTTACATTTTTTAACAATAGTACACTGCCTCCTATCCCATGACTTTTTACTTTTGCCAAATGTCTCTGATGAGGGACCGTCTGAAAGTCCAGATACAATATATAAACAGATTAAGCTTTGTCTACCTGTTTATTTATACCTTCAGAAAAAAACATAACAGATTAGTAAGACAATATCTTCCTTGTCTAAAGCCATGTTGGCTGTCTCCCATTAAGCCATGACTATCTACATGTTCAGTCATTTTATTCTTTATGATGGTTTCTACCATTTTTCCCGATACTGACATCAGACTCACCAGTCTGTAGTTTCCCATATGACCCCTGGAACCATTTTTAAAAATTGGCGTTAAATTGACCATCCTCCAGTCTTCTGGTATTACAGATGATTTTAATGATAGTTCACAGATTACTAATAAAAGGTCTGCAATCTTATATTTCAGTTCTTTCAGCACCGTTGGATGTATAACATCCGGCCCAGGTGATTTGCTACTCTTCAGTTTATCAAATAGGTATAATATATCTTCCCGGCGTATCAATATTTCTTTCAATTCTTCCGCAGTTTCACCTTTAAATACCACTTCTGTCATGGGTAACATCCCTACATCTTCCTCAGTAAAGACCGAAGCAAAGAATGCATTCAGTCTCTCCGCTATGGCCTTGTCCCCTATAAGTGTCCCTTTTACCCCTCTATCATCTAATGATCCAAATGACTCTCTCACAGGTTTTTTGCTACAAATGTACTTGAAAAAGTCTTTATTACATGTTTTTGCTTCCACAGCAAGCTTCTTCTCAAATTCTCTCTTTGCCTGCCTTATCAATGCCTTGTATTTAACTTGCCAGTGCTTGTGCTGTTTCCAGTTTTCGTCATTTGGCTCTTTTTTCCATTTCCTGAAAGATGCTTTTTTGGCAACAACAGTCTCTCTGACCTCAGCTTTAAACCATGCTGGCAGTTTTTTGAACTTCATTCCACTTTTCTTAACAACACCCAAGCTTGACGTAAGTCTTTAACTTTTGCAACTGCTCCTTTTAGTTTTTTCTTAACTATTTTTCTCATTTTATCATAGTCTCCCTTTCGAAAATTAAGAAGTAGGACCGTGGATTTCCTTACCATCCCTCCTCCGTTAATTAAATCAAACGCGATCATGCTATGATCATTAACTTGCTTTCTAGAGTCTCCAGTCCATCTTCCACTATTTTCCTTTCTTCTTTACTTCTTTAGAAATGCCCAAATGCTCTTGAGTACAGAGCAGACAGAGCTTAAAGATTCCAAATTACCTCTGCATACTGATAGCCAGATTAAGATGAATAAAATATATCCTCTAAAATGATTGTATGCAAATGCTGGAAGCCTACAAAATAAGATGGGAGAGTTAGAATATATAGCTCTAAATTAGAGGTTAGATATGATTGGTATCTCAGAGACATGGTGGAAGCAGGACAACCAGTGGGATACTGTGATACCTGGGTATAAACTATATCGTGATGATAGAGCAGATCAAATTGCTGGATAGGTTGCACTCTATAGAAACATAGAAACATGACGACAGAAAAAGACCACATGGCTTATGTAGTCTGTCCTTCCATATCAACAACTACCAACAGTCCCCTTTTTACCTTTAGAAATCCTCTGTGTTTGTCCCATGCTTTTTTGAATTCAGTTACTGTCCTCATCTCTACCACTTCCACTGGGAGACTATTCCATGGATCCACTACTCTTTCCGTAAAGAAATATTTCCGCATATCACTCCCGAATCTATCCCCCTTCACCCTCATCCCATGTCCCTCGTAGCAGAACTCATTTTCAATTGAAAGAGGCTCTCTCCCTGAACATTTATGCCATGGAGGTATTTAAACATCTCAATCATATCACCTCTATCCCGCCTTTCCTCTATGGTGTACATATTAAGAACCTTAAGTCTGTCCTCATATGCTTTATAATGAAGACCACTAACCATCTTAGTAGCTACCCTCTGCACCGACTCCATCCTGTTCTCATCCTTTTGAAGGTGTGGTCTCCAAATGAGGTTGCACCAAAGACTTATACAGAGACACTATCACCTCCTTTTTTCTGCTAGCCATTCCTCTCCGTATGCACCCAAGCATCCTTCTAGCTTTTGCCGTCGCCTTTTCTACCTGTTTAGCTACTTTAAGATCATCAGACACAACCATGCCCAGGTCCCGCTCTTCTTTAGTGGACAAAAGTACTTCACTCCCTATACTATATTGCTCCCTTGGATTGCTGCAGCCCAAATGCATGACCTTACATTTTTTAACATTAAATCCCAGCTGCCAAATTCTAGACCATTCTTCAAGCTTAGCTTGATCCCTCCTCATGTTATCTAGACCTTCCTGGGTGTCTACTCTATTGCAGATTTTGGTATCATCCGCAAAGAGGCAAACCTTACCCGACAGCCCTTCCACTTTATCACTAACGCTATGTTAGAGAGGGCATTGAGTTACAAAGGATTGCAGTTTTGCAGGAAACAAAATCCTCTGTAGAATCTCTATGGATTTAAATTCCATGTAAAAAACGAAAGGGGAAGGCGATGGCAGGGGGGGTGTACTATCGACTGCCTGGCCAGAATGAACAAATGGTGATGAAATGCTCAAGGAAACCAGGGAAGCTAACAAAAGTTACAGCATGGTTATAATAATGGGTGATTTCAATTATCCCAGTATCGACCGAGGCAGTGTCACGGTATGACATACTAGGGAGATCGACTGCTTCTTGGAGCAGCTGGTTCATGAACCGACAAGAGGGGAAGCGATTTTGAAACTAGTCCTTAGTGGAACACAAGGTCTGGTACAAGAGATCAGGGTGTTAGGGCTACTTGGCAATAGTGATCATAGCATGATCAGGTTTGATTTAATAAATGGAGAAAGAACATCAAAGAAATCCACAGTACTACCTTTTAACTTTCGAAAGGGAGACTATGATAAAATGAGGAAAATAGTTAAGAAATACTAAAAGGAGCAATTGCAAAGGTTAAATATTTACATCAAGCATGAGTGTTGTTTAAAAATACTATCTTGGAAGCCCAGACCAGCTGTATTACAGGTTTTAAGAAAAGTAGAAGGAAGTCCCGAAAACTGCCAGCATGGTTTAAAGGTGAGGTCAGAGAGGCTGTTGTTGCCAAAAATGTGTCTTTCAGGAAATGGAAAAAGGAGCCAAATGACGAAAACTGGAAACATCATAAGCACTGGCAAGTTAGATGCAAGGTATTGATAAGGCAGGCAAAAAGAGAATTTGAGAAGAAGCTTGCTATGGAATCAATAACGTGTAATAAAGATTTTTTTAAAGTATATTCATAGCAAAAAACCTGTGAGAGTCAGTTGGACCATTAGATGATAAAGGAGTAAAAGGGGCACTAAAAGTGGACAAGGCCATAGCGGAACGCTGAATGAATTCTTTCCTTCGGTCTTTACTGAGGAATATGTAGGGATGCTCTAACTTGGTTTGCAGCTTGTCGTGCTGTGAGGGCTTGCGTGCATCAGTGATGCTGAGAGCTAAACTATCGGTAGTTTAACTACTGGCAGGGTCTCCCAAGATGGACAGGTCTCAGCTGAGGTGCCAGACCAAGACAAACCACCCATCTGGGCAGCAGCAGAATGGGACAGTGTTGACGGTGGAGGATCACATTTTTGTGACAACGGCAACAACACCAAACTTAAACTGCGCAGAAGAAAGGCCCGGCAATCTACTTCTGTATCTTGCCATGAAAACCCAATGGATAGTTACAACAAAACAAATTGTGCTATGGTGCTGTAAGATGAGACCCCCAGGTCAGAAGGCACTCAACTAGCTACTCGGGAAGAGCTGAAGACTTTTCAGAGTAAAGCCAGCATTTATGATGTGGTTGGATCAAAGCCCTCGGGAAGTCTTACTGCTGATGTAGCTGCGCATGAAATGAGAGTCAGAAGCTGTAAAGATGTCTTACACATTGGAACATGGAACGTACGAAGCATGAACCAAGGGAAGTTGGAGGTGGTCAAGAATGAAATGGAACGTGTACAACTTGATCTGTTGGGTGTCAGCGAACTGAAATGGACTGGCATGGGGCACTTTGCATCAGATGATCACATGGTCTACTATGCTGGAAATGAAAGACAAAGAAGAAATGGTGTTGCATTTATAATAAAGAAGAAACTTGCAAGAACTGTAATGAAATATAATGCAGTCAGAGAACGCTTAATCTCTATTCGTCTATGCCCCAACAACAGCTGCAGAAGAGAATGAAATTGAAGAGTTCTATGAACAAGTACAAGCTGAAATTGACAGAACATGCAAACAGGATATCCCGATAGTCATGGGTGACTGGAACGCAAAAGTTGGCAACAAAGCAGAAGGCAAAGTAGTTGGAAAATATGGACTTGGCAACAGAAATGAAGCTGGAGAAAGACTGATAGAATTCTGCAAGACCAATGATCTATTCATCTCAAACACCTTCTTCCAGCAACACAAGCGGCGACTGTACACATGGACTTCACCGAATGGATTATATAAAAATCAAATTGACTACATATGCGGAAGTCAACGATGGAAAAGCTCTGTAACATCAACAAAGACAAAACCTGGAGCTGACTGTGGTACAGATCATCAACTACTAGTATGCAAACTCAAGCTAAAGTTGAAAAAGAGCAAACCACTCATGAATGCAGCAAAATATGACCTTGAGAATATACCACTGGAATTTAAAGACTGCCTGCAAAATCGATTTGCTGCTTTAGATACAAATGACAGAGCTCCGGAAGAGTTATGGAATGACATCAAGAAGGTTGTGTTGGAAGAAAGCGAGAAGTCTCTACAAAAGGTGAAAAAGCAAAAACGGCCAAAATGGATGACCGAAGAAACTCTGAAAATTGCCCAGAAACGCCGAGAAGCTAAAGCCAGAGGAGAAAGAAAGACAATCGCTGAACTCAACAGAGATTTCCAACGTGCAGCAAGACAGGACAAGGAAAAGTACTACAATGACACTTGCAAGGAAATAGAAGCAGAAACTATTAGAGGAAGAACAAGATCGGCTTTCCTAAAGCTACGAGAGTTAAAGAAAAAGTTCCAGCCTCGAATTGGAATGTTACAAGATGCTCAAGGTTCTATGTTGAATGATGCTGAGAAGATCAAGAAAAGGTGGAAGGAATATACAGAGTTTTTATATGATAAAGATCAAGTGGACCAACAGCCGTTTCAACCTGTACCTTATGATCAGGAACCATTGGTGATGAAAGAAGAAGTTGAAGCAGCATTGAAAGCCTTATCAAAGAACAAAGCACCAGGCATTGATAGCATTCCCATAGAAGTATTGCAGCAATCTGATGTAGCTGTTACCGTACTCACAAGGCTCTGCCAAGAAATATGGAAGACAACATCATGGCCAACTGACTGGAAAAGATCTGTGTTTATACCAATATTAAAGAAAGGTGATCCAACTGACTGTGGAAATTATCGCACAATCACTCTGATCCCACATGCCAGCAAGATTCTTCTGAAGATTATTCAAAAGAGATTACAACCATACCTGGAACAAGAACTACCTGAAGTGCAAGCAGGGTTCAGGAAAGGGCGAGGAACGAGAGACATCATTGTGGATGTGAGATGGATCCTTGAAAAGACTAAAGAATACCAAAAGGATATCTATTTGTGCTTTATCGACTATAGCAAGGCTTTTGACTGTGTAAACCATGAGAAACTCTGGGCCACATTAAGAAGCATGGTTATACCAGAACACCTGATCGTTCTCTTGCACAATCTGTACATTGATCAAGAAGCAACAGTTCGAACGGAACAAGGAGAAACAGAATGGTTTAAAATAAGCAAAGGTACGACAAGGCTGCATACTTTCCCCCTACCTGTTTAATTTATATGCAGAACAAATCATCAGAGAAGCAGGATTGTATGAAGACAACAGAGTTGTGAAGATTGGTGGAAGACTCATCAACAACCTTCGCTATGCTGATGATACCACATTACTGGCTGAAAGTGAAGATGATCTGAAACATTTGCTTCTCACAATCAAAGAACATAGTCTCAAAATGGGCCTGCACCTTAATGTAAAGAAGACAAAGATCATGACAACTGGCATAATCAACAGGTTCATCATTGAAGGAGACGAAATTGAAATTGTGAACAACCTTAACCTACTTGGATCAACTATCAATAAAGAAGCAACAAGCAGTCAAGAAATCAGACGACGCATTGCTCTTGGCAGAATGGCTATGAAAGACCTAGATAAGATTCTCAAGAGCAGAAATGTCTCTCTCCATACAAAGATTCGACTTGTTCAAGCCATGGTATTTTCAATAACATCATATGGATGTGAAAGCTGGACAGTGAAAAAGATAGACAGAAAGAAAATTGATGCCTTTGAATTATGGTGCTGGCGGCGAATACTGTGTATACCATGGACTGCCCGAAGAACAAACCAGTCGGTACTAGAGGAGATCAAACCTAAGCTTTCTTTAGAAGCTCAGATGACAAGACTTGACTTTCATACTTTGGACACATCATGCGAAGAGAGAGATCATTAGAGAAAGACATTATGCTTGGCAAGATAGAAGGTCAACGCAAAAGAGGAAGGCCAGCAATGAGATGGATCGATACAATAACAGCAGCTACGGGTACAAGTCTGTCAACAATGAGCCGTCTGACTGAAGACCGAACACAATTTACGATAGCTATCCAGAGGGTCGCCATGAGTCGACTCTGACTCAACGGCACTTAACAACAAACAACAGTAGGGACAGATATTCCTTCTTCCCTTTCCTCACAGCCATTATCCCCACAGAGACAGGAAGCTTTAACAAATGTTGCCTTTCCACCCCACATCTGGTTTCTGTACAGAGACAAGCAGTGGTTACAGATGTTGCTGCCTCACCTTGTATCTGCAGGACTTGCTTCCAGTTAATGGCATCAGTGTTTGTCAGCATTTCTCGCAGGTTTTCTGGGTTTTTAGTGAATAGGAAGTAACTATTCGTGTAGTTGTCCAGGTCATCTTTCATTTCCTGTGGGAGATGTCATCATGGGAGCACCAATGAAAGAAGATTCAACACATCTTATATCTCCTCTTTATTTTTCATATTTTCAGTTTTACTCTTATAATGTGAGAGCATCATAAAAAAACTGAAATAAACGAGCAAATAAAGAATTGGGAGCCCTCCATTCCCAGGCAGCTGTGCAACTGAGGATTTGGGGTGTCACCAGTCAACTCCAAAAGCCCAGAATTCTTTGCAGGCTCAGGCTATCAGCGCTGCTTAGCTCTGACTGCCTCTTCAGAGCTCTGAACAGCCACAGACTAACTGGGGGTAGTTCCAGGAAACTGGGCTTTGCAGAATCAGCTGCTAAAGGAACTTATGAGAGAGCAAGGGATCATACAAAGAAACTAATAATTTCCCAGTGTTTGCAGATGAAGGTTATTTTCTGTTATATACCTATGTATTTATTTAACAATTTTTCTATACCACCTTATCTTAATTCAAGGCGGTTTACAATAAAACTTCAGTTTACAGAGAACTTAACAATGGGAAAACAACGCTTAACTGATTACATATGTGCTATTTATGTGCCTTCCTCACAGAAGATATGAGGGGCAAGTGCTCTGATAGCAGAATGGTTGGAGGGGGAGGGGAGGGAAAAGGAGAAGATGGCGACAAGCACATCTGTATATCCTACTTAATGCTAAATGTGTTAAAGCAGCTTTGGTGCCCACCAGTGACTGATGGAAAGAATTGAAGTTGAGGACTAAGTACTGATCTCCAGGAACAAGCAGGAATGTAATCTTCACATATGGGGGTATCGTGGGCACTGACGGAGCCCGCACAGGAACGCTCCCCAGCGTCCAATAGGACAACTTTTGGGAGCATTCCACTGCACCTGCGCTACTGCCTTTCCAACTCTCCCTCTTCAGTTTTTCGTTTTCTGTGGAGCCAACAGGCAGCAAACCCTGTCACCGCAGAAAATATTTTATGTGGTCGCATCTGCCTTCCCATCTACGCCTATACCAGTACCACCGATGCTTTCTTTATTTTCTTCTAAAAAAAAAAATGAATAACTTCTTTTTTGAGGGTCTGTCCCCTCTTGGTGCCAGGGAGGAGTGGCCTAGTGGTTGGGGCAAGGTACTACAGGCCGGAAGGTCAGTGGTTCAAATCCCACTAGAGGACTGCAACCTTGGGCCGGAAGGACTGCGGTTTCTAGTCCCACAGGTGCTCCATGTGGTCTTGGGCAAGCCACTTAACCCTCCATTGCCCATGTTCCCTGAAGTATTAGTGTATGTGTCTCATATCCCCTCGTGTTAAATGTATCCCCCAACCGCTTTGACCCAGTGAAAAGCAGGATATAAATGCAGCTAAAATAAATAAATAAATAAATAGGCCCTCTTTTCTTCCAAAATGGAGAAACCATCTAGTGGTTTCAAAAAATGTTCAAAATGTAGTGGTACCATTTCTGTTACCGACACCCATTATTGGTGTCTTAAATGTTTAGGTCCTGATCATTTGCCATCGGAGTGTCTCCTTTGTAGAAAGATGACCAAGAGAGGCCTGTTGCATCAACATCGTCCAGGGCTTCATCTTCCTCCCATGGATCTCAGGCAACTAAACCTAGGTCTTCCAAGACTGGCCTGTCCTCAAAGGGTAGTTCTCCTTCTAAGCATCGAGATGCTACTAGCATTGCTCTCGAGGAAGACACACTGGCCAAACAGCCCCGGCGGGAGGTCCGTGCCTCCAAAGCATTAACAGGGTTCCAGGATGTTCCCGAAGCTTCCACCTCCGGAGGACTCTTGGTGCCATGTTCTGGTGTCGTGGCCTGCTCTGCTGGTACCGGCATCCAGGCATCGGCAGGCTCCATGGATCAACTTATCCTGGCCATTGAGTGCTGTCTTGTGGCTTTATTAGCAGCCTTGGTACCGCTAAAACCACTACAATCAGCGCAGTTGTCCATTCCGATATCGGTACTGAATGTACCTGCATCGACCGATACGCCTCTCTCCATTCTTCCTCCCATGCCGGCCCTGGAATCGGTCTCCGGCATTGAGGGTCTGGTATCGAGGCATTCCGATGATGACTTTGATCGATACTGCCGGCAAGCAATATGAGAGCACCCGGCCTGACAATACTGCGAATCCTCTGATTCCGATGATTCCGAGGACTCTGTCAGTACCGGAGTGGTTCTTCCAGAGGATTCCTCTCCTTCACCACAGCGTCGGATGTCTCCTCTGGAGGGCATGTCCTTTTAGGACTTCATACATGATGTAGCAAGGGGACTCTCGATCACCGTGACCCCTGAGAAGGAACCGAGAGCTGAAGAGTTGGAAATTCTTCAGTATCTGGCAGCTCCTAAGGAGGCTGCTACCCTTCCCATTCACCGAATTTTGCATGATCTCATGCTTAGGATGTGGGAAACACCTGTAACGGTGTCTCCACATTCTCGGAGACTCGATACAATGTACAATGTCTTTTGGGGAAACTGCTAGGTATGTATGACCTAAATTGGCCACTGTTGGAAACAAGATACTGGGCTTGATGGACCTTGGTCTGACCCAGTAAGGCATATCTTATGTTCTTATGTACCGGGTACTGCAATGTCCTGGTTTCCAAAAAACACAATTACCACACCATTCCATGGTAATGGAATGGGCAATGCGTAGGATTAAGAGTGCTAAGACACATTCATCCAACCCTCCAGGTCATGAATCGAGAACACTCGATGCCTTTGGACGTTGATGCTTTCAGTCCTCGATGCTATCGGCTAGAATAAGCTCTTACATTCTTTATATGGCTATGTTTCTTCAGGAATTTACAAGAGATTTTGAACTCATGGCTCCACTTTTTCCTGATGACGAGAATGTTTCTAAGTTCATGAACTGTGCAACCTTTTATTGCTTTGAGTGCATTAGCAGAACCTCTGCTATCTCCATCAGTGCATGTCGTATTGCCTGGTTACAAGCATCTGATTTTAGAACAATGGGTGGAAGACAAGCTGGGAAATATTCCTTGCTCAGGAGAAAACCTCTTTGGCAAGGATTGGCAGGACAAAGCTTCTCAGCTTGAGTCCAAAAACACCACCCTGAACAGATTATCAAGGACCACAGCCAACCCAGCTAAGAAAAAGACAGTTAAGAAACCCTTTTTCAACAAGAAAAAGAAATTTTATCCATCTTACACCCAGGCTATCCATTGCCCAGTTCATGCTCCCAAAAGGGGCAGGAGCAACCCAGACAACAGAGGAAGGCCCAAGTTCCCAGAGCTCAACACAGCCTCCTCAGGGGCTTTGATTCCTTCCTAGAGAACTTAGTTATCCTACCACTAAGGGGTCCAGAGCCTCTCACCATCCCAGGCAGACTCTGTCATTTTGCCGAAAGATGGCAATAGATAACATCAGAGCAGTGGACTCTCTCCATTGTAACAGAGAGGTAAAAACTCCATTTCCACAGTATGCCCCCTCCCACATCACAAGACAGATCAATTCTTGGGGCCCCTTCACCACTCTCTTGTGTCAAGAGGTCACCTCACTACTTGCTCAAGGAGCAATAGAAGAGGTACCTATGTCCCAACAGGGCATGGGTTTCTACTTCCCCTACTTCCTCATTCCAAAGAAGATAGGGGGATACAGGCCCATACTGGACCTCAGAGAGTTGAACAAGTATGTGTTACGAGAAAAATTCAAGATGATCTCTCTCGGAACACTTCTTTGTTACATTCAGGGTCAGGATTGGCTATGTTCTAAAGGATGCATATACACATATCCTCATTCATACAGATCACAGGAGGTTTCTTCGATTCCTCTTTCAAGGAAGACATTACCAGTACAGGGTTCTACCCTTTGGAATGACTTCTGCCCCGAGTCTTCACAAAATGCATGGCAGTAGTAGCAGCATTCCTGAGAACTCTGGGGATATTCATCTTCCCCTTCTTAGACGACTGGCTCATCCGAGCATCAACACCTCCTGAAGCCAGCTCCACTCTCTCCTGTACAATGCAAATCCTGCAGTACCTGGGACTGGTCATAAACCTCACAAAATATCATCTCACCCCTTCTCAGTCCCTAGAGTTCATAGGGGCTCTTCTAGACACAAGGCAGTCAAGGGCTTTCCTGCCACAACCACGTTGTGTTTGAATACTCCGGCTGGCCTCTCAAGCAGCTATGAAAACCTTTCTAACTGCTCATAAGAACATAATATATGCCATACTGGGTCAGACCAAGGTCCATCAAGCCCAGTATCCTGTTTCCAACAGTGGCCAATCTAGGTCTTATGTACCTAGCAGTTTCCCCAAAAGACACAGGTTCCACAATGCTTGTATTAGGTCAAGCATTGATATCCTGGGTCCCTTTTTAATAATGGTTTATGGACCTTTCCTCCAGGAACTTGTCCAAACCTTTTTTAAACCCAGCTACACGAACAGCCTTTACTACATCCTCCAGTAACAAATTCCAGAGTTTGATTACACATTGAGTGAAAAAATATTTTCTCTTATTAGTCTTAAATAGTTTACCCTGTAGCTTCATTGCATGTCCCCTAGTTTTTCTATATTCTGATAACGTAAACAATCGAACTACGTTTACCCGTTCCACTCCGTTCAGTAATTTATAGACTTCTATCATATCTCTTTTCCAGGATAAAGAGCCCAAACCTTTATAGCCTTTCTTCATAGGGGTATCCTTCCATCCCCTTTACCATTTTGGTGGCTTTTCTCTGAACCTTTTCTAATAACGCTATATCCTTTTTTTTCTAATAACACTATATCCTTTTTAAGATATGGCGACCAGAAGTGCACACAATATTCGAGAAATGCTTCCGCTGTTGCGGCATATAGCATCCATTGTCCATGTGGTTCCCTATGCTCGCCTACACATGAGAGCAACCCAGTGGACCCTAGCCTCTCAGTGGACACAGGAGTCGGGCTGCCTGTGGGACAAAATCAGAAACTTTACATTTTGCCCCTACAGTGGTGGCAATCGCTGAAAAACCTTCTCGTAGGGTCTCCTTTTCAGCAGCCACTACACCAAGCTACCTTGACAACAGATGCATCCAAGTTAGGTTGGGGGGCTCATTTGGACAATCTCTCCACTCAAGGTCTCTGGACCGAGCAGGAGGCTTGTCTTCACATAAACCTCCTGGAACTCAGAGCCATCTTCTATGCTCTTCAAGTATTTCAGGACCGCCTAAGCTACAAGACAGTTCTTGTCCAGACCGACAATCAAGTAGCTATGTTCTATGTGAACAAGCAGGGTGGGATGGGTTCTCAGGTGCTGTGCAATGAAGCTCTACGTTTCTGGGCCTTCGCCAGAGATCTTCAAATCCACCTACTAGCAGTGTATCTTCCAGGCACACAAAATCTCTTGGCAGACAAACTCAGTCGAGTACTGCTGCCACAGGAGTGGTCTCTTCATCCACAGCAAATTGCTTGAATCTTTCAGTATCTGGGGAACTCCAGATTTGGACCTCTTTGCAAGTCCTCAGAATGCCAAACTTCCCCGGTTCTGTTCCAGAATTCTGGCTCAGAACTGTCAGACAAGGGATGCCTTCTATCTCCTTTGGGGTCAGGACTTCCTCTATACCTACCCACCCATTCCCCTCGTTCCCAAAACTCTATTCAAGCTTCAGAGAGACAGGGGCCATATGATCCTCATAGCCCCATGCTGGCCATGACAGACATGGTATCCACTGCTTCTATGTCTCTCTCAAGCCTCTGGAGTTGGGATATGCTCCAGATCTTCTGTCTCAGGAGAACGGGATGCTATTGCACCCGAATCCTCAGTCCCTACACCTCAGTTTGTGGCTGCTGAGAGCCTAGAATTCCAGGATATCAACCTTTCTCAACAGGTTAAAGATATCTTTTTGGCTTCAAGAAAACCTTCCAGGTTTTTCAAGATGGCAGCGTGAGTGTTTGGGTTGAACATGCCTAAACAAAAAGGCAAACCAAAGGCTCCTCCAGTGGAGCCGGTACCTGCCGATTCCTCGGGTCCGATGGATAGATTTGTTCAGCTGACAGAGAAGCAGAAAGGGGAGATTCGAGCGGGCGCTGCGCTTTTGGATGTAGTGGCTCCGGCAACACCTGCCCTGGAGGTGTCTCTCTCCCCCGATGAGCGGATGCCGCCTCTACGTGTGACCTGTCCAGTGCCTCTTCTCGTGAGAGGAGAAGCCGCCCCGCCCGAAGTTGGTGGTGTGGCGTCTGATGTGCGGGCCTTGCAGGAAGATGGCCCCGGAGAACAGCCTTCAGAGATGAGGGCTGTGGAAATGGCCCCATCTTCAATCTTAGAGGCGTACATATCACCTTGCCGAGATGAAGGAGTAGGATTTAAGTCTTTTCCCTCAATGGCTGACATTTCCAAAGGTACTTTCCTGAACCGCTCTAAGGAGATATCCCTGGAGACAATATGGGAAGTGATATTACAGCTCTCTTCAGCGGTTAGCAAGCAAATTGACCTAACAACTACCCGGTTGGAAAAGTTGGAAACTTTGTCATCTGGTGTCCAGGGAGACTTAGTTAACCTTCGTTTGAAGATCAAAGCTGGGGAACAGAGAATGACTCAGGTTTCATTAATAAATGACTCTATTATGAAAGATAATGTTTCCATGAGAATGAAACTGGAAAACTTAGACAATGCAGTGAGAGCTTCCAATATTCGACTGTTAAACTTTCCAGTAGTAACAACTTTGTCACCAATTGAATTATTTAAAAAATATATACAGGAGGTTTTAAGTGTACCATCTGATTTAATTCTCCCAGTAGTGAAAGCTTATTTTCTGCCTAAGGGTAAGAAAGATGGTATGATGGCTGAGGGTGTTTTAGACATGGATACTTTGGATGTTTTGGCTCTGTTACAGTCACCTAAAGAAGCAGTCTTATCAGTCTCCACAATGTTAGTGACCTTTGCGATACCATCTGACAGAGATTGGATACTAAAATTGTATTTTAAGAAACGCTCTGCGTTATTTATGGGTAAGAGGGTTGTGATGTTCCCTGATGTCTCTAGGGAGACCCAGAAACGGCGTAGAGCTTTTCTGTTGTTGAGACCAGGTATGGTTCAGATCGGTGCTTTCTTTATATTGTGATTTCCTTGTAAATGTATTCTTTCTTTTAGGGATAAGAAATATGTATTTTTTCAGCCTGAAGAGTTATCGTCATTTATTAGTTCTCAGATTGTGACTTCTTCACCTCAGTGAATTTTCTCATCAATGTGGTATTTTCTCTGTCCTACACCTGTTATATTTCTAGAGTAACGTTTTCCTTTTTTGGGATCAAGGAACCACTTATCCTTGTATTCTCTTTTTCTAGTTGACTCCCCCATTATTGTGGGCTAACTATACTCTTGTAACAATTTGTTTCTTGACGATTATTTTAGGGATTAATGTATTTTCATTACAAGTAGTTGTTTTCTGTACAAGTGAATTTGCTTGATTATCATTGTAAAATTGCATAAATAATAAAAAAAAGAAAAAAGAAAACCTTTCACAAGGCGGGCCTACGCCTTTAAGTGGAGAAGGTTCTCTATCTGGTGTTCAAAAAAGGACCTTAATCCTTTTTCAGTGCCAGTGGAGGTGTTACTGGAGTATCTCCTCCATTTATCATCCTCTGGTCTTTAGACCAATTCAGTAAGGGTCCACCTTAGTGCCATTGCAGCTTTCCACAAGTCCTTGGGTGGACAACCTGTTACCTCTCAACCGCTTGTACCTAGGTTTATGAGAGGTCTACTCTTAACTAAACCTCCCATTAAGCCACCACCCATGGCATGGGATTTCAATCTTGTCCTTGGGCAGCTCATGAAACCACCCTTCAAACCCTTAGCCACTACATTTCTGAAGTTTCTTTTTTGGAAGGTAATTTTCCTAATTGCTCTCACTTCTGCAAGACGCATCAGTGAGCTACAAGCTTTAGTGGCTGATCCTCCTTATACAAGGTTCCACCATGATAAAGTAGTTCTTAGGACTCACCCTCACTTTATACCAAAGTTGGTTTCGCCTTTTCATTCAATCCACTTGGTTTACCTTCCTGTATTCTTCCCTAGGCCTCACGCCTCTAATGCAGAAAGGAATCTTCATGCTCTGGAATGTAAAAGAGCTTTAGCTTTTTACCTTCAGAGAACTAAGCAACATAGAAAGGCTTCTCAGCTTTTTGTTGCCTTTGACTCCAGTCGTCTTGGATTACCAGTTTCCAAGAGAACTCTGTCTAAATGGATTGCAGATTGCATATCCTTTGCCTATTAGAGCAAGGGACTTTCTCTCGAAGGTCATGTCACGGCTCACAATGTGAGAGCAATGGCAGCCTCTATGGCTAACCTTCGTTCAGTGTCCATTGACGACATTTGCAGAGCAGCCACTTGGGCTTTGGTACACACCTTTGCAGCCCACTACTGCTTAGACAAGGACTCCTGTCGGGATGCCTCATTTGGCCAGGCTGTTCTCCAGCATCTCTTTCAGACTTAGAACAACTCCTACCTGCCGTCCCGGGTTTCGATGCCAGAGATCCATGGGAGGAAGCATGACCCATCTCAACCTGGGTTTCACAGCTTTCTGGGGTCATCTCCCTGGCATCTCTTAGCTGGGGAGTCCCCATATGTGAAGACTACATTCCTGCTTGTTCTTGGAGATAGCGTAGTTACTCACCTGTAACAGGTGATCTCCGGGAACAGCAGGAATTGATTCTTCACAACCCACCCACCTTCCCTAGGAGTTGTATCTCTCTCTCTCTCTTTCTCTTCTTTGTCTCAGCTATAAACTCAACTGAAAAGGGAGAGTTGGAAAGGTGGGAAGGCAGTGGCACAGGCGCAGTGGGATGCTCCCAAAAGCTTTCCTATTGGACGCTTGGGAGCATTCCCGCGCGGGCTCCGTTGGTGCCGACGATACCCCATATGTGAAGACTCAATTCCTGCTGTTTCCAGAGATCACCTGTTACAGGTGAGAAACTACGCTTAGTCATTATAGCAAGGAGAACTCTTGTTGTCCTAGCCGATTTCTCTAAAACACAAGTGTCCTTTACATTCACCATAGCTCTGGGTGCATTAAGGTCAAAGCAAGAGAATCTCTCGAGAAACTGTCTGTTAAAATATTTAAAGAAATACATAAAAACAATGCAAAGGTGTTTACACTTTCATGAGGCCTGGTGATCACGGTGTTGAACTGTGGCCAAGAATCCACCACCACTTCCAAGTTGAAGGGGTTCCCACGGTTGATGTAGTAAACAGTGCCATAAACCTGTCGGAAAAAGAATCAGCCAAACATCAATCTGTGTCTTACGTGATAAGGTGTGCCCCCTACTGGCTACCTGTTGTATATGTATAGGGGGTGCTGTAACATTTGAAGCAAGAGCCCTTGGTGACTCTTATTCTGATTCCTTTGGCAGTTTCAGTTCTGTTCTTATATCCATGTCTGTGCATGTTATCTGGGCTGTTTGCTACTGGTACAAATGAAGTATTGTGAGATATCTCTAGTTCAATCTAGTGATCATAAACATTCCACAAGGAGCACTTTTGTGGCCAAGAGGATGGGATTCTGCTGTTAAGCAGTGTGACCAGAGATCATGTGACCCAAGGAACAAAATGATTCAGAACCTGATCCTGCAGCTTAAAGGAAGGACTACACTGAGAATAGGATACAAGTGAACGTGCATCCCTCAACACTTACTCAGAAAGGATATTTATGTTCCTACTGGATAGGCAACCATTGAAGCAGGAACTCTAGCACTTACATTAGGGAGCATGTTTACTAAGCTGTGTTAGGCTAATGTGGCATATTAGTGCAAATACCGCCGCATGTTATCCATCGGGGACATGTACAGCACTTCCCTGGCAGATTCGGTAGTGCACTGGCATCGGCTGCACCCACACGGTCCACAAAAGGTGCGATTCGTGCACTCTCGATGCTTGCGATAACCGCACATTGCAGGAATAACCACTCTCCACCAACATCCCTCCCACTCTCACTGCTAACATGCAGTCTTCAGATAGCGCAGCTATTTTCTACGCTCTCTGCATTAGGCCTGCATTAGCTGTTACCGCACTGCACTCTTCCCAGATTTTAGCCACATTAGTGGCAGCGTGGCTACTATTTTAAAGAAACAATAGCCCCTATTGTTCTTTATCAAATAGGCCAGAAATAGGTGCTTTTGGGCTGCCTTAATGTACGCACCACAGAAGATACTTTTATAAATGATTTTTCACACGTAAAGGTCTTTTTGTGTGTAAGAGCACTTTTATACAGTTTGGGTTATACTTGTATAGACACGCACAGATCTAAAAAGGCATGAGCCACATGTAGATATATTCAGGGCAGGGCCGACCCATCCACTGTGCGAGAATGTTGTTCGCACAGGGCCCCATGCTTCAGGGGGCCCAGCACAAACTTCATTCCTACATGGTATTCACTTTGCAATGCTGGCTTTAGAGGGAGCCGGGGAGGCCCTCCTGAGGCTGCGGCACATCTCTGCACAACCGCCAGTGCGAAGAGCGGCATTTTCCCTCATGTTGGCAGCTGTGTTTTTGTGAAACACGAGAATGGCGGTAAACAGGAAATGCCCTTTAACATTTCCTGGCACTCAGCGTGCTTCATGAGAACATAGCTGCCAGCGTGAGGGAAAATGCTACTCTTTACCTGGCGGCTGTACAGAGGTGAGCCGAGTCTTCGGGTTTCCCCGGCACCCTCTGATGATGATCAGACAGGCGTGGGGCTCTTCGGAGGGGGGAGAGGGGCTAGGATAGGAATGGAAATGGACTAATGGTGGGGCTTGGACTGGAAATGGGCTGATTGAGGGGAGGTGTGGACTGGAAATGTGTTGATGGGAGGCCTAGAACTGAAAATGGACTGATTGGGGGGGGGGGGGGCGCTAGAACTGGAAATGGGCTGATAGGGGGTCATGGACTGGAAATGGACTGATGGGCTAGGATAGGACTGGAAATGGGCTGATGGGGGGCTAAGACTGGAAATGGGCTGATAGTGGGGCTAGGACTAGAAATGGATTGGATGGGAGAATGGGACTAGAAGGGAGCAGATGCTGGGTGGGGCTTGAACTAGAAAGGAGATGATGTTGGTGGAGGGCTAGAAGGAAATGGGGCTGGGGGAGTGAGGATGGAGAGGGGAAAATAAATTTTGTGCAGGGTGGGGGGGATGGAGAATTAGCAGAAGACACAAAGAAACCAGAAGAAAGTGACTGGAGTATTTGCAATCGAAAAATAAAATGCACATACAACAAAAGGTATACAAATATTTTTTTTATTTTGAATTTATTAACTGGAATATGTCAGCTCTAAATGTCCATCGCTAATGTCTTTGCATTTTATTTAGTACAGGAGGAAATTAATTTATAGTTTTATTTCTCCAGTGTTGTTGTATATTCCAAGTTTGGCTTTTGGGGTTTGCAGTTTAATTATTGTCTTCCTATTTCTAAATTGTGATCCCTTGTTCTTTGTTTGGTGATCGTCTATGTTCTGCATATGTATCCGAGCTGAGGTATTTTGTTCATGTAATTTCTATTTGATAGTGCCACTTGTTCTCTAGTAGATGTATTGGTATTCTCTGAGATGTATTGGTTTAATATTTGCAGTGTTGCCTTTTGATAGGTAGGATTTGTTGCTTTGTGAGTCCTGGTAGTGCTGGTTACGATACGGTGGATTTGCTATGGGTTCTAAAGCAGTGTTTATAGTACTTCTTAATGTGCCTGGCGGTTGGCACTGGAGTATAGTAATGTAGAATCTGGTGGTCTTTCTTTATCCAGAGACTCATTAAGAGGCATATTTACTAAAGGTTAGCGCACATTAATATTAAGCAAATATTTATGCAAATGAGGCCCCGCAATGAGTCTCCACAAATGGTTACACACCCCTTTGGGCCACCCCTCATTCCAGGTAGAGCTATAATTTACTTGCTTCTCTTTAAAATACATACATATGTGCATATTTCATGCAGTAATATTTACACCGGTCCTGAGCAGGTGTAAATGTCTGTGGCTTCAATCTAAGAAAGTTGCAAGTAGAGCAACGCCCTCGTAGAAGAGAACACCAAACACAAAACGCAAGATACGGTGGAAGTGGTCACAGATGCTTTATTGAACCAAAACAGACCCCTGTGACCACTTTCACTGCATTTCGCTTCTTGTGTTTGGTGTGGCTTCAGTCTAACCAAGATTTCTGCTGGTTTGTCCCTAGAATTTTATGAAAACACATTAAGTGGCATTTGGAAGGAAATCTAGGAAGAATCTTGGACGTCCAGAGGAATAATGTTCAAAAACACCGGGGAGTGGAGTAGTGAAGGGAGGCAATGTATAAGTGCCATCTGAAATCACTTTATTCCTGCCGTGAAAGATGGACGTCGCAGCAGCTGGGTCTGGCAGCGGGCCTGTGCAGCTAGCATGGCTGATATGTGCACGACTATAGGGCATTTTAGAAATGTGTATGTCCCTGAATTGGGCAGCCACAGAAACAGGTTCTTGGATGTACTGACCAGTGTATTTCAGAAGGGGAATTTTGATGTTCACTGACATGCATGTCCTGGCCAACCATTTCAGACACTCAGATGTGTGGCAGCAGACTAGTAATATGTTGCATTTTCATGAAGGTTTCTCAGGCCACAAAATATTAACTGTGACGATAATGGCGCATTTTGCTTTTGCCTCTGGAAGTCTTGAATCCATGAAACAAGCACCTTTTTGCACATTATTTGTCATCAGGGGCAGGTATAGCCATGGGCACCGCAACAACAAGGGACAGATGTGTTAGTGCTGCTCTGAAATTGCCTCGTGATATAAATCTCCATTTTCCAGGAGCAAGCAGGAAGTCAGTCCTCACTTATGGGTGACGTCAACACTGACAGAGCCCATGCAGAGCAATTCCCCAGCTTTCAAAGAAAGCCTTTGGGATTGCTGCCATGCATGCGTGGTCTTCTTCCCGTCCAAGGGTGCCATCTTGCTCAGTCTCCCTTTTTCCGTGGAGCGCTTCAGACGCACATCCTCGTCCCTCAGAAAAAGTCCTTTGTTTTTGGCCTATTGGCCTTCTATTTTCCAGTTGCACCGGTCCTCTACCCGTCCTTCCCCTGTTCTACCTTCTTAGAGCTCTTCGGGGATAGTTTTTCCCTTCACCTTTTTTGCCAATGGGCTTCGCACCCTTTTCTTTCCCTAACCGCTAGCCACATAGCTCTTCGACCTCGTGGGGGTCATTTTTGCCTCTATGGCCACCGGCTTCAAAAAATGCGATAGATGCCCTAGGAACATGTCGCTTACAGACACCCACGACTGTTGTCTGCGGTGCCTCGGAGCTGATCATGATCCGGAGCTCTGTAAGAAAGTGTCCTCTAAGGCCCTGCTCAGTTATAAGCAGAAGACCGAAGACATTTTTCAAAAGGCCGCCTTGGAATCTCGGTGGCACCCTCGGTCATCTCTCCCCCAGTGGGGTCCCCTTCTTCAGCCACGCGCTCTTGGCGGCACTTCGACCAGGGATCCTCTAAGATGGAGCAGCATAAGAAGAAAGCCTCAAAGTCACTGTCAGGGGCTCCTGACAAGCACGAGTGCTCCCGTGCTCGGTCGCTTAGCCCCCTTCGGCGTTCCCGAGAGTCAGACATGGAACGGCCCTGCAAGGTATCCCGCATGGATACGGAGGCCTCCGGCGCAGGCACCCGGTCTCCTGAGGGCCATCCCGGTGAGGACCCCCTCTCCTCCTTGATGCCAGACCCGGTGACTCCGGGGTCGGCATCGCAGGGCCCCACACCCGCATGGGAGTCCTGCATGCTGGCACTAGAACGCAGCGTTTCTGCATTCATCACTTCCCAGCAGGTGATCACAGCCAGCTTTGCTGACGTGCCTAGAGACCATGGGTCCCTCGTGTAGGACACCAAAATCCGTCCAAGAAACTCCCGAGAAAAGCGGGCCTTGTGAGGGTCCTCAAAGTCGGTCTCGCTTACCCTCCCGTTCCTTGGAGGCGAGATCTTCCAGGGCCTACGACTCTAAACAGGCCCCAGCTGCCACACAGGGCAATCTGTCCGGCTCAGACTCCTCGACCGAGTTCTCGGATTGGGAGTCCGATGGGGACACCTCCCCGAAAACCCGTACTCACGGGGATCTTCTGTTGGACCCCTCCCCGTCCATGTTCCAGCGGCGCTCGCCACCCAAAGACACCTCTTTCCTGGTGTTCATCTGGGATATGGCACGGGCTCTTAACCTGGCCACTCAGGCCGAGGAGGACCCTCAAGCTGAAGAACAAGATATTCTGCGTACGAGTCCCCACGTAGGGAATCTCTCACTGTTCCGGTCCCTCCCATTCTTTCTCAGCTGCTGCAACGCATGTGGGAGGCACCTGCCTCGGTCCCCATCGTGAGCAAGCGCCTTAATACGATGTATAAGGAATAGCGTAGCCCAGGATTTAGAAACACCCAAGTCAGCCATGAGGAAACAGAAGAGCCCGAAATCACACTTGTCAGTTCCTCCAGGATGAAAGTCGAGAGCCCTTCATGCCCTGGGTCGTAAGGCCTACCAAGGCTCCATGCTATCTTGTCGCATCAAAGCATACCAACTATACATGGGCATGTTCAATATATTGTATACCTGTTCTATGTATTATTTTTATACTTGTTCAATGTATTGAGTTGTTCTTATGTAAACTGCGCTTATCTTAAAAAGCGCGGTATATAAAACCAAATAAATAAAATAAATAAATATGTTCTTGCACGACTTAGCCAAGGAGCTCAGAGCTGCTGCAACGCATGTGGGAGGCACCTGCCTCGGTCCCCATCGTGAGCAAGCGCCTTAATATGATGTATAAGGTATAGCGTAGCCCAGGGTTTAGAAACACCCGTCAGCCATGAGGAAACAGAAGAGCCCGAAATCACACTTGTCAGTTCCTCCAGGACGAAAGTCGAGAGACCTTCATGCCCTGGGTCGTAAGGCCTACCAAGGCTCCATGCTATCTTGTCGCATCAAAGCATACCAACTATACATGGGCATGTTCAATATATTGTATACCTGTTCTATGTATTATTTTTATACTTGTTCAATGTATTGAGTTGTTCTTATGTAAACTGCGCTGATCTTAAAAAGCGTGGTATATAAAACCAAATAAATAAAATAAATAAATATGTTCTTGCACGACTTAGCCAAGGAGCTCAGAGTTTTCTCCGCGGGCCTCAAGGGCGAGCCTCTCAATAGGTTCAGCACTCTGAGGTCCATCGCAGACTGCTCAAAATACCTCTCCCGAGCCGCCTACAATGGATTTGAGTCCTCGTCTCGGGTGGCGACCTCAGGCATCAGGGCCCACTATCAGGCATGGCTCCAGTCATCAGATTTGGAGCAGTGGGTACACAAGAAGCTCCTCGACGTCTCCTGCCTAGGCGAACAGCTCTTCAGCAAGCCGATGGAGGATAAGGCTGCGGAGATAGAGACGGAGTTCATTACCAGAACCCATCTCTCACGTAAGACCTACACTCTGCCCCGGAAAAAGCAACAGGCCAAGAAGCCTTTCTTTCCGAGAAAGGGCCTTCAATACCGCGACTACCCACTGTACCCAGCTACCCCCACGCCGACCACTCTGGCACAGGGCAAGTCCGGTCAAGGGCATCACAAGCCGAAAGGGCCAAAAGCCCAAACTCCAGCTTCACCACAACCCGCACAGGGGTTTTGACGCCATTGGCATTAAAAACCACCTAATGGCGACACAGCAGCCAGTGGGGGGACATCTGTCTTCTTTCGCCCCTTTGTGGGCTTCCATCACCTCGGACACCTGGGTTCTCCGGATCGTCCGAGACGGCTATCGCCTTCGCTTCGACAGGCTTCCACCTCCCTTCTCCCCGGCAGAGCCTCAACTCCCTGCGCACCAGGTTTTACTGCAGCGGGAACTACTCTCTCTCTCCTCGCACCATTGAGGTCGGGGCTTCTATTCCTGGTACTTCCTCGTCCCGAAGAAGACGGGGGGGTCTGTGACCCATCCTTGATCTCCGAAAGTTGAACAAGTTCTTGGTGCGGGAGAAGTTCAAGATGTTTTCCCTTGGCATTCTGTTGCCCTTCCTCTGTCATAGTGACTGGATATTCTCCTTGGATCTAAAGGACGCTTACGCCCAGTACCTGTGCTTCAGGGTGTGGGGAGAGCACTTCCAGTAGAGGGTGCTCCCCTTCAGCCTTGCATTCGCCCCACGAGTCTTCACGAAATGCCTCTCCGTGGTGGCTACCCGGCTTAGGCGCCGGGGTGTGCCGATCTTTCCCTACATCGACGACTGGCTCGTCACAGGATCCTCAGTCGAGAAAACCCAGCGAGCAACATCACGCACAATCCTGTTGGAAGGCTTGGGGTTCTTGGTCAACTACCCCAAGTCACACCTCGAGCCAGTATAGGCACTCAAGTTTATCGGGGCATGCCTCGATACTTAGCGGGCAACCACATTCTTACCAGCGGATCACGCCGACCGCCTCCTAGCCCTGGCGGCTCAGGTCCAAAACACTACTTGGGTCACAGCTTGGACAATGCTGCGCCTCCTGGGCCATGTGGCCTCTACTATACATGCTGTCCCCCATGCACAGCTGCACATGCAAACACCTCAATGGTGCCTCAGCGCCTAATGGAGCCCATTCATTGGCCAGCTCAGGGACCCCGTCAAGGTCCTTCCCGACCTTCACTTGTCCCTGAGCTGGTGGCAGAACCCCCACAACCTCCTCTGGGGGTTGCCCTTCCAGGCCCCACAACACGATGCGGTGCTGACTACAGATGCTTCCCTGTTCACTGTGGGCCGCTGTGCACACAGGGTCAGTGGTCACCCGACAAGTCTCGGCAACAGATAAACTTGCTCGAACTCTGGGCAATTCGGTGGGCCCTGAAGGCTGAGGGCCACCTCAAGGGCAAGTCGGTACTCGTGCAGACCGACAACCATGTGGAGATGTTCTACGTCAACAAGGAGGGAGGCACTGGATCCTGCTCCCTCTGTCGGTAAGTGGTCCTCCTCTGCTCCTCTGCTGTCCGATGTAAGATGTCCCTCAAAGCGACCTACCTTCCAGGTCAGGAGAATGTCCTGGCGGACAAGCTCAGCAGGATCCTTTACCCCCACGAATGGCGGCTGGATCCAAGGGTGGCAGGTTGGCTGTTTCTTTGCTGGGGGAAGCTGGCGATAGACCTCTTCGCCAATCCCCAGAACGCGCAGCTTCCCCGCTTTTGCAGCCCGGTACCGCACACAAGCAGGGAGAGCCCAAATGCATTCCTTCTGGACTGGTCATCCAGCCTGCTCTATGCATTCCTTCCCTTCCCTCCCATTTCGAGAACCCTTTTCAAGGCTCAGTGGGATCGGGCATCGCTGATCCTCATAGCCCCCTCGTGGCCTCGGCAGCCTTGGTTCCCGCTTCTGCTCCGACTGTCGATGGAGCCTTTGGTTCCCCTAGGCTCTGCCCCCGGTCTGCTAACATAGGAGGAGGGGTAGGTGCAGCACCCAAACCTAGCCTCCTTATCCCTCATGGCCTGGCGGCTGAACGGGTTTCCCTAGCTGCTCTGGCTCTTTCGAGGAAGGACTTCACTAGACAGTCCTACGCCTTCAAGTAGTGACGCTTCTCGGTCTGGTGCTCGGGGTTCCAGATCAACCCGTTATCATGTCCTATTTGGTGGATCCTTCAGTACCTCCTCCACTTCTCGAAGGGAGGCATGAAATCAAACTCTGTCAGGGTACACCTGAGCGCCATCTCGGCAAACCACCTCCCCACTGAGGGAAAACCCCTCTTGGGACAGCCGTTAGTCTCCCGCTTTATGCGGGTCTTTTACTTTCCAAGCCACCCATCCAACCTCCCCCAGCAGAATGGGACCTGAATGTGGTACTCATGCAGCTCACACGTCCACCCTTCGAGCCAATGGCGACGTGCTCGTTCTGGCACCCGTCCTGGAAGGTGGCCTTCCTAGTGGCGCTGACCTCAGCCAGCCAAGTCAGTGAGCTCCAGTCTCTCATGGCTGATGCCCCTTATACTAGGTTCTATCGAAATAGGGAGGTCCTCCGCACCCACCCCAAATTCCTACCTAAAGATGTCTCAGATTTCCATCTTAACCAGGAGATAATCCTCCTGACTTTCTTCTCGAGACCCCACGCCAATCAGGCGTCGGAGGCTCTTCACACCCTCGACTGCAGAAGGGCTCTCACATTCTACTTGCAGTGCACCCAGACTCACTGCAAGTCTGGCCAGCTCTTTGTGACCTATGATCCCAATTGACAGGGACAGACAGTTACCAAATGCACCCCCTCGGTTTGGGTGGTGGACTCCATTGCTTTCGCTCATATGAAGGCAGGTGCCCCGTTAGATCATCGAGTCACCGCGCATGGGGTTCAGGCCAAAACAGCCTCGATGGCCTCGCTGCACTCCATGCCCCTGATGGACATCTGCCGGGCGGCGACCTGGTCTTCCACGAATACTTTCGCTGTTCGCTACTGCCTGGAGAGGGAGTCCCACCGGGACAGTGCCTTCGGCCAGGCTGTACTCTGTAATCTGTTTGGGGTATAAGCAACTCCTGCCCTCCGACCCTTCTTCATGGCTACCGAGGGCTTCGCCCTGAGGACCCGAGGACTCGGGCTCCTTTGGGCATCGTTTTTTGCTCACGACCTCGTGAAGGCATTTTTTGGTTACAGGTTCGGTAGCCTGTAGCTGGGGAGTCCCATAAGTGAGGACTGACTTCCTGCTTGTTCCTGGAGAAAGTGTAGTTACTCACCTGTAACAGGTGTTCTCCAGGGACAGCAGGAATCAGTTCTCACTACCCTCCCACCTCCCCTGATGAGTTACTGGATTTTTGTCCTTCCCTTGCCATCTGCTTGGTAGGGCTCGAGCTAAGGGACCTGACTGAGCAAGATGGCACCCTTGGGCGGGAAGAGGATCATGCATGCCTGGCAGCAATCCCAAAGGCTTTCTTTGAAAGCTGGGGAATTGCTCCATGCGGGTTCTGTCAGTGTCAACATCACCCATAAGTGATGACTGATTCCTGCCGTCCCTTCAGAACACCTGTTGCAGGTGAGTAACTATGTTTTTTTCTACTCAGCACAGTCCTGTCCTACATAGACATCTGAGTGCCCATTTTTAGACATCTAAAGCATAAATAAAATAACTCCCTTTAGCAGCTATACATCTTTAAAATAGATGATAAAGTAGGCACCTTCTTTATCCTTATACATAAGTGACAATTTTACAACAGGTCACTTACAATATGTGTGATGTGGATCCAAGAAGGTGTCTATGGGTCCATATAAAAGACTAGGAGAAAAGCTATAGAAACAATGGCTAGACCAAAGCCGCTGATACTAACGCTTGTTTGGGAGCAGGCATTAATGCTAGCACAAAGTCCGTATGCGTACATGCATTTTATAAACAACTTGCATAAATCTCCTCTACGTTCATTGTCCACATCTGAGCTCATCTACAGGCGGTCACATGAAGGTATGTGCCTTCTTGGCACCATGCACAATTTTATATGAGTAACCCCTAGGGTAAGTTTATAAAAGCCTGTGTATTAAGGCCTTCATGCATTAAAAATCCTATATAAATTTCCCGTTATGAATCTTCGAATGATGCCACTTTTGGCAAAATAACTTCTCTTGATGTTCATCTCCTTTAATGCATATATTTTTTTTCTGTAACCCTATATATATTTTATAGAAGGGTCTGCACTCTGGGACATGTTTAGCAAAGAATGCATGTGTTGGGGGCAGAAAGCTAGTGTGTGCCTTTGCATTCATGTTTGGGTGGGTGTGTATGTGTCTGTAACCCTGTCCATTAGTGCAGTGCACTTAACGCAATCCAGCGAGATGGCATTAGTGCACCCATGCTAACAACGGCCACAACATGCACCCACAATGCCTGCACTAACCTTGATGCTCCATCAACACCTACAATCTGCCCCTAACCCACCCAATTGCATGCTGATCTGCTAGGATGGGATTTTTAGTGCAGAGCCCTATACTGTTAGCATGGCATGCTCACTGCACACTAAACCCCATGCTAACCATTAGTGTTCATTAGTAAACATGCCCATGAGCATCTTATCAAATACTATCGCAGATTTGCACATTTGGACCTAAATATCCATTTTCTGACCTAGACATTCTCAACAAATTAAGATACAAATGTCCAGTCATTCTATGTTTAAAGCTTTCTACTTCTTCTTTTCTTCTGATTAGTATGGAGACTGAGTGGTATGGAAATAGGCTATGGGCTTGTTTATAGCTATCTAGGAGGTGTATCACCATAAGAGAGTACCTGGCATGTGGATACAACTTCCCATGAGAATTGTAGAACATGATGGTGGTTATTTCTGTATACTGAAGTTGTTTTCAAAAACAATAGAAAAAATTACTGTGGACACAGTCTAGTTAATGTCCAGGTTTGTTAGGAGCTGATGTGGAGGGAAAGCAATAAAGGAATGAGAAACAAAGTGATTAAACTGAAGAAAGGAAGAAGAGACGGAGAAAGGGCAAGACAAATGAGAAGAGGAAGGGGGCTGGGAGAATTGTTGGGAAAGGCTGTTAATCTTGTTACTTACTTTCAGAGATTCAGGGAAACTTTTCATCAGAATCTTCTCCAGAGCAGCCAACTTCTGAGAGCAACGTAAGAGCAACATCCTGAGGAGGGACAGTGACCAGCAAGCCTGGAGGGGAAGGAAACAACAGAAAGGCACAGAGAGGGATAATTTTATGACTTGTTGATAGGTAAGCAATGTAAATAATTCAAGTAAATCTAATGGTATATTTCAAAGGGTTTGCAAACTAATTGAAAGGAATATATAGTATGGCTCTCCCATCCTGTAGCGTAAGTAGTGCCACATTTCAGCATTGGCTCCTTCAGAGTTAGCTGTCTACTGCAACCATTCTGCATATTGTCTCTGGCTAAAATTCCATCCTCTTCCTGAGTTCATACATTCAAATTCATGCTCATATCCTTCCAATCTGCTATTCTCTATGGTTGTCTGACAAATGGGCTTGGACATTGTGGCCATTACAGAGACATGGTTCAATGAATCTCATGAATGGGATATCATCATCTCTGACTATAATCTATTTAGGAGGGATAGACAGGGCAGAAAGGGAGTAGCCCTCTATGTCAAAAACAATATTAAAGCAGCTGGTATGTAGGGGACATGGGGAAAGGAAGAAGTGTTATGGATCATTTTGGAAAAAGGAGATATCATTACTGTCCACACTGGTGTAGTCTACAGACCTCCAATTCAAATAGAACACATGGATAAAGACTTGATCATGATATCATAAAGGTGGTAATGAAGGGCAAAGTGATAATCTACTGGATGTGGATTGGAGTATGCCATCTGCAAATATGGAAAGAAATAAAAAAAATCGTAGATGCCTTACCAGGGCTGGCCCAAAGATTTCTGCCGCCCTATGCAGACCCCCCGTGCCACTTCCCCCCCCCCCCCCGGCTTACCACGCTGCTGCTGCCTTGAGGCTCTCCACAGCATGGAAGGGAGGAATCGTCATGCTGCCGCCCCTCTCCTCATGCATTTTCTCATCTGAGGGTGGGGGGCAGCATGGCAATTCCTCCCTTCCTTGCTGCTGTGAGCCTTAAGGCAATACTACGCATGCTCATTACGGAGGGAGACAGGAGCGGCATACCATGACTACAAGCACATGCACCACTGCTTTAAGACTGCCCTCTGCACTGAAGCAGCGGTTGATATGATAAAGAGGTTTGAATATTTAAAGGGTGTTAAGGAACAAATAGAGAAGCTATAGAACAAGAGGACATGAAATGAAGCTGCAAGGAGGTAAACTCAAAAGCAACCTCAGGAAATTATTTTTCATGGAACAGGTGGTGGATGCTCAGAATGCCCTGCCGAAGAAGATAATAAGGGAATTCAAAAAGGCATGGAACAGACACAGAGGTTCTCTATATAGCAAAACCAGGGGCTATACATTTCAAGCAAAGGAAAGCTGGGAAACCAGCTGATACTTTGGTAGGTCTCTCTCTTTTGTTTTAACAGATACTTAAGCTCCACTGACTGAACAAATGCTGGGAAAAATCGTATCGCCAAAGCTATTACCCCATTACAGCTTCTGCATTAAGACAGAGGTCTCAATGCCAATTGAAGGACAAATTCCATGTGCAGGATGCCTGCAGGCAGAAGCTCTCAGGAAACAAGTGGAGGAACTCAAAGAGGAGGTAGTGAGGCTGAGAAGAATTCAAGACCGTGAGAAGTACATTGATGAGATGCTTCTTGCAACATCCAAGCTCTCCAGCAGTGGAGAAGATGGGAGCCTACAGAATGATGAAGGTTGGACATGAGTCACCAAGGCCTGCAGAATCACCAATCCAACTTCTCCAGCCCTTGAATTGAAGAACCATTATGCAACTCTGGAAGTGGAGGAGGTGAAAGCATCCCTAGAAAGGGAAGAACTAGAGCTCGAGCACCTCAAAGTTACAAAATCAGTGACCACAAGGAAGCAAAGGGTAGTGGTGGTTGGTGACTCTCTTCTGAGGGGGACTGAGGAGTCCATATGCTGACCAGACTTGATGTCCAGAGAGGTATGCTGTCTGCCACGTGCCAAAATCAGAGATGTTACGGAGAGTTTGCCAAGACTCATCAAGCCCACTGATTATTACCCAATGTTACTAATCCATGTTGACCCAAAAGATACTGAGCGTATCAAAAGGACTTCATGACTCTGGGACAGAGGGTGAAGCAGATAGGTGCACAGGTGGTGTTCTCTTCAATCCTCCCTCTTAAGGGTAAATGCCAAGGCAGAGAAGTTTGCATCCTGGAAATGAATGCATGGCTGCGTGGATGGTGTCATCGAGTGTTTTGGTTTCCTGGACCATGGGATGCTGTTCCAAGGGTTGCAGAGCAGAGATGGTGTCCATCTGTCCAAGAAAGGTTGACATGTCTTCAGCAGCAGACTGGCTAATATACTGAAGAGGGCATTAAATTAGATTCATTGGGTATGGGTGAAGAAATTCCCCAGGTAAATGAAACATTAAATACCTTTTTGGAAATGTTTAAAAGGAACAACATATGGGAAGCAATGTGTATAAATGCCCATAGCATGGGAAATAATATCCCAGATGTTGAAGCTTTAATGAGAGAGGCTGACTTGGATTTAGTGGCAGTTACAGAAACATGGTTCACAGAAAACCATGACTGTAACTATACCGGGCTATACTTTATTCAGAAAGGACAGGGTAGGAAGAAGGGGAGGAGAAGTGACACTATATGTAAAAAATAATATTAAAGCTTTGGAACTACAGAGCTTAAAAGGGAGAGAGGAGGCACTGTGGGCTAAACTAGATAGAAGGAAAGAGAAATCTATTTGCATTGGTGTGATATACAGACCTCCTTCACAAGAGGAAGAGGTGGACAGAGAGTTAATTGAAGACATATGCAGTATTGCTAGGAAAGGGGAAGTGATACTAACAGGGGATTTCAATATGCCAGATGTTTGGCACATTCCAGCTGCAGTATCTAGAAGTAAGGATCCTGGATTCTCTACAGAGAGAACCATTCAGGCAATTGGTAACAGACCCCACATGTGAAGGGGCCATACTGGACTTGGTGCTTACCAATGGTGAAAGTGTTTCTGATGTTATAGCGGGAGATCATTTTGCATCCAGTGATCACCAGATGGTGTGGTTTAGTATTAGGACTAGGGCTGTTAGAATCCATTCAAAAGTGAGGGTCTTAGACTTTTGGAAAACTAACTTTCCCAAGATGGGCCAATACCTCAGGGAGTCATTAGTGGGATGGGAACAGCTGGGGATGTAGAAAAACAGTGGGCAAAACTGAAAGAGGATATTTTAAGGGCAACTAATCTTTTTGTTAAAATGGTAAATAAAGGAAAAGGAGACTGCTATGGTTTTAGAAAGAAGCTGAAAAAGTGAAGAAAAAGAGGGAGGCCTTCATGAAATACAAGAGATCACAGAGAGAGGAAGACAGGCATCTATATTTGGAAAAACCTAGAGAAGCTAACAAAGTAGTCGGGAAAGCAAAGATTCAAAAAGAGGAGGGATAAGACATTTTTCAGATATGTTAGTGAGAAGAGGAAGGGCAAAAGTGGTATTCTCAGACTCAAGGGTGAAGGGGAGGAATATGTAAAAGCTGATGAGGATAAAATGGAATTGCTTAACAAATAGTTCTGTTCTGTGTTCACAGATGAAGAACCAGGAGCAGGACCTCAGAAAACACCCACAAACAGGAACAGAAGCGAGTGGCATCTTGAACAATTTTCAGAAGATTGTGTTCGTGAGAAACTAGCTAAATTTAAAGTAGACAAAGAGATGGGTCTGGATGGAATACACCCTAAAATACTGAGGGAATTTGGGGATGTTCTAGCAGCTCCACTGACTGACCTTTTCAATGCCTCGTTGGAGTCGAGAGTAGTGTCAAAGGACTGGAGACAGAGAGGCACATGTGGTCCCTTTACACAAAAGCGGAAGTTAGCATGTAGTTGAAAACTACAGACTGGTTAGTTTAACCTCGGTGGTGAGTAGATTATTGGAAGTACTGCTGAAAGAGAAAATAGTGAGGTTTCTGGAGTCCAGCGGATGACAGGATCCGAGGCAGCCTGGATTCACCAGAGGCAGGTTTTGTCAGACAAATCTGATTGATTTCTTTGACTGGGTGACTAGGGAGTTGGACCGAGGGAGAGCCCTAGATGTGGTGTATTTAGATTTCAATAAAGCCTTGGACACCATTCCTCACAGGCAACTTATAAACAAACTGAGCACCCTAGGGATGGACCCTAAAGTTACTGCTTGGGTTAGAAATTGGTTGAGTGGGAGGCAACAAAGAGTACAGGTAAATGGAGCTCAATGAGGAGAAGGAGGTTACCAGTGCTGTGCCCCAGGGATCTGTCCTTGGTCCGATTCTTTTTAACATCTTTGTTAGTGATATAGCGGAAGGGCTGTCGAGTAAGTTTTGCCTCTTTGTGGATGATACCAAAATCTACAATAGACACCCAGGAAGGTATAGATAACATGAGGCTAAACTTGAAGAATGGTCTAGAATTTAGCAGCTAAGATTTAATGTTAAAAAATGCAAGGTCCTGCATTTGGGCTGTAGCAATCCAAGGAAGCAGTATAGTGTAGAGGGGGTGAAGTACTTTTGTACACCAGAGAAGAGCAGGACCTAGGCATGATTGTGTCTGATGATCTTAAGGTAGCTGAACAGATAGAAAAGGCGACAGCAAAAGCTAGAAGGATGCTTGGGTGCATAGGGAGAGGAATGGCCAGCAGAAGAAAGGAGGTGATAGTGCCTCTGTATAAGTCTTTGGTGCAACCTCATTTGGAGTACTGTGTGTAATTCTGGAGTCCGCATCTTCAAAAGGATAAAAACAGGCTGGAGTCAGCACAGAGAGTGGCTACTAAAATGGTTACTGGTCTTTATTATAAAGCATATGAGGACAGACCTAAGGACACCTTAGAGGAAAGGCAGGATAGAGGTGATATGATTCAGACGTTCAAATACCTCCATGGCATAAATACACAGGAGGAGAGCCTCTTTTGATTCAAAGCAAGCTCTTCTATGAGGGGACATGAGATGAGGGTGAAAGGGGATAGATTCAGAAGTGATATGCATAATATTTCTTTACGGAAAGAGTGGTGGATCCGTGGAATAGTCTCCCAGTGGAGGTGGTAGAGATGAGGACAGTATCTGAATTCAAAGAAGCATGGGACAAACACAGAGGATCTTTAAAGGAAATAAGGGGAATGTTGTAGTGGTTGATATGGAAGGATAGACTAGCTAGGACATGTGGTCTTTTTCTTTCATCATGTTTTTATGTTTCTAAAACAAACTTAAATAACTTTTACATTTCAGAAAACAGTGCCGACATTTAGGGGTATGTTTACTAAACTGCGGTAACGTTACATAACGCGTGTTATGTAACGTTAACGATCATTAAGTAACGTTAACGTGCGTTATGAGACGTTAACGATCATTAACGTCTCATAACGCGCGTTATTGTTACTTAACGATCATAGACGTTCAGCGGCGCGGTAAAACACCGCAGAAGGTGGAGAGAGGGCGGAGAGAAGGGGTCAATGGGCGGAGTGTGGGCGAGGAGAGGCTCCATTCACACTAACGCAGTGATCTGAAGAGCTGAATCCTAACGCGATTGAAAACCTGCCATTAGATGCACATATGCAGGAGAGAGAAACCATTTATGTGTCAGCAATGTACAGCCCAGGCAGGGAGCCCAAAAACTGTGATAGTAGTGCTCCATGTACAGCAATACCATAGTGCCAAAGTATGAATGGCCACTATGGCGATGGTGCAAATGGGGCATAGGGGGCCGCAGGCGGGACATGTAGCATGGGCAGCTGGGGCACAGGTTGGACCAGGCGGGCGCCTAGGTGGCACATAGGAACATAGACACCGGAGATCAGCAAGACAGCAGTTAACCAAGGCCAAACACAATCCACCAATATCTACCTGGTCCACCCTAGCCAATAGTCGCTAGGGCACAGACCTGAGATCCCCCCAGCCATCCCGCCCCCATGTGGAGGGGACATAATAGTGTCTTTAAAGCCAAGCTGCCTGCAGCGGTCGGGTGGTTTTGCACTGCTCCAGCGTTGTTGTATGTTAATGTGCCTTTTGCTCTGCCATAATCGTCTGTGCTTTCTCTCCCAGCGATTCCTACTAGAAACCTGCCCCTGTGTCTGAACCTCCTGTATTCTGCCTGCTCCCGCCTCCCAGGAACCGGAAGTGCCCGGAACAAATTTCATCAGGTACCTCGTTGCCTTTAAAGCCAAGCTGCCTGCGGCGGTCCGCGCTGTGGGCACGCGCCGAAGGAGCAGGTCCTGCTCCTTGATCAAGCTCCTTGGGGCGAGCGAGGGCCGAGGATCCCTCTCTCTCTGTCCTGGCATCTTGTTTTTAGTCTTCTTCTGTTTGTGTGGGTTTCTCTACTGCCTTGCTGTGCAGACGCCTTGACTCCTCGTTCATGTCAGCCATTCCAGTCCTCTGGGGTTGGCGTCCAGGGCATATGCTCTTAGCCCCCCTAGGCTCATTAGCACGCTGTGCGGATAATCTGATCTCCTGCAATGGTGCCTCCGGCTTATTGTCCTTCTCCTCTCGGCCGTCCTCATCATCGCTAGTCCCGCTGACTCTTAGTTTAGTTCTTTTAAATTGTCGCTCCCTTAAGTCCAAATCGCTCCTGGTTCATGACCTTATTTGCCAACACTCACTTGATCTTTGTTTCCTTACCGAAACGTGGCTTAAAGACGGTGATCAACCGGTGCTCTCTAGCTCCCTCCCTTCGGGTTTTGCAGCTCTTTCCTCCCCCCAACGGGGGAGGGGTGGGGGCGGGGTGGCTCTTCTATACCGTGTTTCTCTCTGTATTGAGGCAATTCCCTCCCCAGTCTCACTTTCTTCAGAATTCCTTCTTCTGAAGCTTTCCTCCGGTTCCCCCCCTCTCTATTTCCTTCTTCCATACCTTCCTCCTTCTCTCACTGACTTGCGGTGGGATGCAGCTTTCCAGGGTATTTCTGATCTTGTCTTACATTTTCCTAATCTTATCCTCCTCGGGGATTTCATCGTACATATCGATAATCCTACCAGATTGAAAGATCGGGCTTTTCTCAACCTCCTGGCTGATACCTCTTTGCAGCAGCATGTGATTGGCCCCACGCATGCGGCGGGTCACACACTAGACCTTATCCTTTACCCTTTGTCACTGCGGTCGGTGGACTCCCCGCCCTCTGTTCTCAGCATCCCTTGGTCAGATCACTTCTGTGTTTTTTCCTCTATATCCCTCTCTCCTGTGAATCATGGCATTCCAGTACCCCCTCCCGACCCTCTGCTTCGGCGTCACATATCTGCTGAAACATTACAGGCTTTTCCTCCCGCCCCTTCGGTATTCCCGCCTGATTTCGCCACCCGTTCTACTGACGATCAGGCTGTTCTCTGGGACTCTCTCTTAACTAAATCATTGGACGAACTGGCACCTTTTCGTCCAGTCTCTCGTATTGCCAGGACACCTTCCTCACCTTGGTACCATCCTGCGCTACGCCTCTTGCGCACTCAACTGCGCCAGGTCCAACGTCATTGGTCCCGGCATCCCTCTCAGGAATCACTTCTCCGTTTCAAACAACTGTTGGCTGAATATCGCTTAGCTGTGAAATCCGCTAAGCTTGCTTTCTATACCAATGAGATTTCGGCAGCGGCTAGTTCCTCCCGGCAACTTTTCACACAGGCTCCACAATCCAATGATGCATGGAGCAGCAGGCTGTTGGCCCCAGCATTGGGATAATGTTATCACCAGAGCACTACTACTACCCCCTGCACAGTTTAGCAATGTCGGCACTGTGCTCAGGACTAGTGTGGCGGGCAGGGCTGCCAACCACCCCTATTTTTGTATAAAGCTGTAAAAGGAGTGAGTGTGTTTGTATGTCTATCCATTGTTCTGTGGCTGCCCACACTTCACTGGGCCCAAAATGTCCCACTGTTACCAGCGTTAGCCTGCTTAGATGCATAATGAGGAGCAAGGTATTCTGGGTATGGCCCGGACAGGGCAGATTGGCCAGGATGCATCTTCACAGGGTGTGGGGCAATGGCTAGGACACTGTAGTGCCTGACCATCACCTGCATGGACAGGGTGGCCACAGCATGGCATGCTGGGAGGGCACTCACTCTTAAACGAGCAGTGATCATGGCAGGTCTAGGTTCCCACATAGCGCTCTACACTATTTGTCTCTAGTGATATATTTGTATTCCCCAGTGCTGGGGTCCCAATCACTGAGATGCCTGCTTGCTGCACATAGTTCCTGGTGGACTGTCTGCAGTTAGAATGTGCATGGTCGGAACACTTTCAAGGTACAGTCTGACTGTGCTGTCTGCTGGTGACTGTCCCAGCATAGGTATGGCTCTGGCCCACCAACCCTGGAGGGCTGTCTCGTACAAACAGGATGGAGGTTGCTTCCCTGGGGCGGGGGCACTGTTCTTTACCTACAAAGGGGTGATGTGGGCCCTTTGGGGTATGTCGTGTATACCACTGCAACCTATAAAGGCACTGCTACACACGCCTCATGCAATTCTAGGAACCCCTCTGCCCTGATAACAGCTGCCCATGTCAGCCAGACCATAAAACAGGGTACACACCAATCTGGGTGGTGTCTGGTCCCACAGGGCCACATGTGACTGCAGGATACAGATGGACACCAAATTACCTTTGTCTGCACTGCAAGGAACACCTGTCACACACTGGTAGTGAGGGGGATGTACAGCAGGACCTATCTGTAGCACCACATGTACTGCGGACCTAGTGCTGGGCACCAATCCTATCCCTCAGGGTGACCACAGAACCTGCACAATGGCATGATCTGTAGCTACTCTGTAAACACCACAAAAAAGCTGTACGAGAGCAATGAAGAACAATAAAGAAAGCAGTTACTCTCAACCAATGCACAACTCAAAATAATAATAATAACAATATCAAAAATTAAATCTTTAACAAAATTCAAGCAAGGCACAAAATGACCTCAGGATGGCTAATACCCGACATATAGTGAATATATCACCATAGGGAATAGATGACGCTCACATCATAGGTCAAAAGCCTCCTCCAAATAACATTCATAATTTAAATCTCCAAAACGTCTTCACAACACACCAACCATAACCTGGAACAAAACAATAAACACTTCATTACATTACACACACATTCCTTTCACACTTTCAAAAGAACGTCAGCATTAAATGATAACTGCACAAGGCAGCACAGGAACGGACGATAGGTCTCCTGCAATAGCAAAAAATATAATCAGTAATGCTGACGTTCTTTTGTAAGTGTGAATGGAATGTGTGTGTAATGTAATGAAGTGTTTATTGTTTTGTTTCAGGTTATGGTTGGTGTGTTGTGAAGACGTTTTGGAGATTTAAATTATGAATGTTATTTGGAGGAGGCTTTTGACCTATGATGTGAGCGTCAGCTATTCCCTATGGTGATATATTCACTATATGTCAGGTATTATTTATTTATTTATTTTATTTAGCAAACATTTATATACCGCTACTTCCAGCGATCAGCAGCGGTCTGATTACATAAGGAGAACTGTCAAATCAGTACAGTAAAATTTGGGTGCGTACAGGTTGATTCGGAGGGTAGGCACATCACACAAGGGGGTTCTGTATAGGATATGGGCATTAATTACACATATACATATATACATTTTACATAAATGAGCAGGTGTACATAAATATGTTTTGGTCTCCCGGGGAGGTTAAGCTTAGACCCATTAGGTTAAATCAAATTAAAATGACTCTGGAAAAGATGAGTCTTGAGGTTTTTCCTAAAGTCAGTTAGGTCTTTGCAATCTCGTAACTCTGGCGGCAGATGATTCCAGAGTGTAGGAGCAGGGTATGAGAACGCTCTATTACTAGTATTGGTTTTAACAGCTCTTATATCAGCTGGAACGAGGAGGGTGTTTGAGTTGATGATTCTTCTGCTTCTGTTGGGTGGTTGCGAGCAGATCAAGGTGGAGAGGGAGGACGGAGCAATGTTATGTAGGAGCTTGAAAGTAGCCATCCTGAGGTCATTTTGTGCCTTGCTTGAATTTTGTTAAAGATTTAATTTTTGATATTGTTATTATTATTATTATTTTGAGATGTGCATTGGTTGGGAGTAGCTGCTTTCTTTACTGTAGCTACTCTGTGCCATTATCACATACTGTCAGTTCGTCTTTCCCAGCTGAGGTACCGGAGAGGTGCAGACCCCATTTGGTGATCAGCTGTAGACAGCTATTCAGCATGTGCATTGCATCATGGGTACTGCTGTGACATACACCATGGAGGTATAGCCTACTGGTTAATACAATGCCATTCTTGGCAGTGTTCATTGGTTCAGTTCCTCATTGTTCCCCCCTCTCATGCCTGTCCTACTCAAATAGTGTGCATGCCTGTAAGGTCATATTTTTTCAGATCTGCGCTTCCAGCTCATAATACCCTCGCCACAATTGCCAACATTCCCTCGGTCCATCTATCTGCGTCTGTCAGCTGTGTAGAGTCCTGTCTGCCTGTGCAGGCTGCCAGCCCTTGTCCTGCACTGCTACCCTTTCCTGCATTGCGCCTCATCGTGCTTGCCTCGCCTGTGCCTGATCTGCATGGCACCACCACTCCTCTGTCCACCCATCATTGTAACTATCCTGCCACCTCCGCCTCCACTGGGGGACACGTATTCCCATCGTCTGCCACCAACTGTTTTTCTGGTACTTTACACTGCCAACACCCTGTGCTGTGGTACAGCTGCCCCCACCATGTTTGTCATCAGTACTGGCAGGCACATGGGATGCCCGCAGATATGGCAGGTCCAGCGGCTCCCACTTCTCCCTCCTTTACTCACCTGTTCATTGCCTTTCCTGAGTGCTTTATCTAGTGTTAGGGCTACATCTGTCTCTGTTCTGCACAGGTCATGCATGTCATCCTGAGGCACCTTGCAGTCCCTAGGGCACACTAACCTAGGACACCATAGCCTTGTTAGGCCACCTTAACCTATGGTTCCATAGCCCAGGGTGCCTTCTGCGGTGACTTGTCCAAGGGTACCTAATATGGCGCTTAGCCTAGGAGGCCCTATAGGGCGCCTTCTGAGGCACCTTACAGGGCACCTTACAAGGCATCTTATAAGGCGCCTTGCAAGGCGCTTTACAAGGCGCCTTGCAAGGCGCTTTACAAGGTGCCTTGCAACGCTCGTTATTCTAAGGCGCCTTGTAATGCGCGTTCTCTGTCAGTTTGCTGTAACGATGTACCGCCCATGCCTTTATATGGGCATCTCTACTTTACCGCGGAACCTACCACGAATGACATAACCGCAGTTTAGTAAACATACCCCTTAGTGTGTGGTATCTTGCTAGAAACATGATTTTATTTATTTTTTTATTTAACAGGTTTTATACCCCTTTATTATTTAGTCAAAGCAGTTTACATTACAACTTAACACAAGTATTACATTACAACAAGGGCAACAAATTGGAGTACACACAACTAGGGCAGCAAACTTGGGTTTCAACAGTATCTGGGGGAAGCAGTGTTAATGGTCCATGAGATGCATTTAGGGTTATGTGATAGTTCCATAATGCTGAGAATAGATATGTTTTGAGTTTCTTGTGGAAGTCCCTTGTATCTGTAGTTTGCCTTGAGATCCTCTAGTAATGAGTTCCATATTGTTGGTGCGATATAGAGAAGGTCCTGCTGCAGGTTGTCTGTTTACTTTTTGTTTTTCTGTTCGAAACTATTAGGTGTTTTTTAATGTTGGCTCTCCGTGGTCTGACTTCCAGCTCTCTTATTATGAGGGATTGGAATATTTCAGAAGAAATATGGTGTATAATCTTAAATGTAGTGAGTGTGATTTTGTATTTGTTATGGGCATGTATTGGGAGCCAATGTTGTTTCAGGATGTGGGTGATGTGTACTAATCTTGAGGTTCCTTTTATGATGCGGGCAGCCATATTCTGGGCCATCTGGAGGGAGTATAAGATGCATTTAGATAGTCCTTGGTCGATTAGGTTGCAGCAGTCTAAGAGTGGTGTGATTGTCACTTGATAGACAGTCCTGAATTCAGTCTGGTTGAGTAGGGGTTTAAGTTATTGCATGATTTTCATCTTGTAGTACGTTGTTTTTGTTGTTTTTCTTATGTCTGACTGAAGATGAGGTTTTGTTCTGGGTAACTCCCAAGTATTTTATTTCTTGCTATCTCCAGGAACAAGCATGAATGTAGTCTTCACATATGGGTGACATCAGTACCGACGAGGCCTGTGTGGGAATGCTCCCCAGCGTCCAATTGGAAAGCTTTTGGGAGTATCCCACTGCACCTGTATGACTGCCTTCTTGCCTTCCCAACTCCCTCTCTTCAATTCTTCATTTTCCACGGAGCCAGCAGGAATCAAATCCTGTCACCACAGAAAATCTTTTTGTGGATGGAGCCTGTGCCTTCCTGTTCACACCAGCACCATCAAAGACATCGCCGTCTCCCTTATTCTTTTCTTTTAATTCTTACTTTATCTTTCTTTACGAAACAAAAACACGTGGGCATCAACACTCTTTTTAGGCCTTAAGCCTACCATAGCCTTCACATTCCTGAAGGCCGGAGAAACCAACTAATGGTTTCAAGAAATCTTATAATTGTGCCAGCACCATCTCAGTGACTGACACACACGAATGATGCTTAAAATGCCTCGGTCCAGACCACCAGCCATCTGATTGTCCCCTCTGTCAGAAAATGACAAGGAGAGGCCTACAGAATCGGGCTACTAAATTTGGGGCACTCTTCGCATTGTTTGAAGTATCCTTGGCATCCACTTCGTATCGGGCCTCATCATCCTCCCATGGAACTCAGGTATCTTCGAAGTCCAAGCACAAGGCCACATCAAAGTTGGGCAAAACCTCCAGGGGAAGATCTCGCGCAAAACATCGAGATTCCCCGGGCGTGGCATTGGGGGTGTATCAGCCTGTCAAACAGCTCCAGCAGGAGGCCTTGTACTCCAAAGCCACAGAGAGGCTCCAAGATGCTCCCGAGGCCTCAACCTCCGGAGAGCTGCTGGTGCCATGTTCTGGAACAGTAGCGCAAGCCTCAATAGATATCCACACATTGGCAATCTCGAAGGACCAGTGCATACTGGCCACTGAATGGAGCTTAGCAGCCCTTCTGGCAGCCTCCGTTCCAGTAAGATCCTTGTTTCTGGGCACTGCCCCATCGGTACCAGTACCGACATCGTCACTAATTACGGGGTCAGCATCGGTGTTGTAGCACATCGTGTCGGTCTTCATTGCCACCCTTGCCCTCGCTTGAAATAGTTAACAGTATCGGTACCCAACCCAAAAAGCTTGTAACGCATGTCGGCTCTTGAAGACATGACCTTCCAGGAATTCATTCAAGGCCTAGCTAAAGTTTTCTCCATCATGGTAACATCGTAGAAAAAAACAAAGGCAGAGGAATTGGAGATGGCACCTTTCGGTGTGAAGGGGATCACGCATGCATGGCAGCAATCCCAAAGGCTTTCTTTGAAAGCTGGAGAATTGCTCCGTGCGGACTCCGTCGGTGCCAATGCCACCCCATAAGTGAGGACTGATTCCTGCTGTCCCTGGAGACCCCCTGTTACAGGTGAGTAACTACACTTTTCCTCTGCTATGTCTGACTCAGATTCAGCCTCTACAATTGGGATCTGCATCCAATCTCCTCTCTCAGGAAGACAGCTCACTACTCCATCCCAATCCACAGTCTCTCCACCTCACAGCTTGGCTGCTGAGAGCATATCATTGCAGGATATTGACTTTCCTCAAGAGATTAAGGAAATCATATTGGCTTCTAGAAAGCCCTCCACCAGACATTCATACGCTTTCATGTGGCGTAGATAATCTGTCTGGGGTTCCCAGAAGGATCTTGATTCCTTTTCTGCTCCAGTGGAGTCCCTACTGCAGTAGGACAGCCGTTATGGTTAGGACAGCCGTTATAGTTGGTGATTCGATCATTGATCATATAGATAGCTGGGTGGCTGGTGGACGTGAGGATCACTTGGTAACATGCCTGCCTCGTGCGAAAGTAGTGGACCTCACGCACCACCTAGATAGTCCTAGATAGTGCTGGGGAGGAGTCTGCTGTCTTGGTACATATCGGTACCAATGACATAGGAAAATATGGTAGGGAGGTTCTTGAGGCTAAATTTAGGCTTTTAGGTAGAAAGTTGAAATCCAGAAATTCCAGGGTAGCTTTCTCCGAAGTGCTTCCTGTTCCACGCGCAGGAACCAAAAGGCAGGCAGAGCTCTGGAGTTTCAATGTGTGGATGAGACGATGGTGCAAGGATGAAGGTTTTGGATTTGTCAGGAACTGAGGAATATTCTGGGGAAAGGAGGGGCTCTTCCAAAGGGATGGGCTTCACCTTAACCATGATGGAACCAGGCTGCTGGCATTAACCTTTAAAAAGGAGATAGAGCAGCTTTTAAATTAGATAATAGAAAGCCGACAGTCACACAAGAGCGCATGGTTCGGAACAATGTATCCTTGAAGGATACTACTAAAAAAATGAAGTTAGGGCACATCAGCAGAGAGGTTCTAATAAAGACAAAAGTAGCCCAAATGCCCTTGAGTAAAGAGCCGAGAGAGCATAAAGATTCCAGATTACCCCTGCCTACCAATAACCAGATTAATATGAATAAAATGCAGTCTTTAAAATGCTTATATGCAAATGTTAGAAGTCTAAAAAATAAGATGGGAGAGTTAGAATATATAGCACTAAATGAGAAGTTAGATATGATTGGTATCTCAGAGACATGGTGGAAGGAGGACAACCAGTGGGACTCTGTGATACCTGGGTACAAACTATATTTTAATGATAGAGCTGATCAAATTGGTGGAGGGGTTGTGCTCTATGTTAGAGAGGGCATTGAGTCACAAAGAATTAAAGTTCTATAGGAAACAAAATTCACTGTATAATCTCTATGGATTGAAATTCCATGTAAAAAGGGGAAGGTGATGGCAGTGGGGTGTACTATCGACCGCCTGGCCAGAATGAACAAATGGATGATGAAATGCTCAAAGAAATCAGGTAAGCTAACAAAAGTTACAGAACGGTAATAATAATGGGTGATTTTAATTACCCCGGTATTGACTGGGTCAGTGTCATGGCAGGACTTGCTTGGGAGATAAAGTTTCTAGATGAAATAAATGACGGCTTCTTGGAGCAGCTGGTTCATGAACTGACCAGAGGTGAAGCCATTTTGGACTTAGTCCTTAGTGGAACACCAGATCTGGGGCAAGAGTTAAGGATGTTGGGGCCACTTGCCAATAGTGATCATAGCATGATCGCATTTGATTTAATTAATGGAGGAGGGATGATAAGGAAATCCACAGTACTACCTTTTAACTTTCGAAAGGGAGACTATGAAAAAATGAGAAAAATAGTTAAGAAAAACTAAAAGGAGCAGTTGCAAAGGTTAAAGACTTACATCAAGCTTGGGAGTTGTTTAAAAATACTATCTTGGAAGCCCAGACCAGCTGTATTGCACACTTTAAGAAAAGTGGAAGGAAGTCCAAAAAACTGCCTGCATGGTTTAAAGGTGAGGTCAGAGAGGCTGCTGTTGCCAAAAAAGCATCTTTCAGGACATGGAAAAAAGAGCCAAATGATGAAAACTGGAAACGGCACAAGCACTGGCAAGTTAAATGCAAGGCTTCACCAACAGGGGCTATACATTTCAAACAAAGGTAAGCATGTGTGTTTTTTTAAATTGCTAGCTCTCTGACTGTTAGCTCTTAAAAGGCGTTTGGTACATTTTTAAAACAAAGTTATATTCTTTGTGGTGCTTTAGTTTAAAGGGAGGAATATTTTCTTTAGTGGGGTAGGTTTAAAACTTCGTTTTAGTAATTTTCTCTTTTCTTTTAAGCCACTGACACCTAATCAGGTGTTAGTTCCCTCCCTACCCCCCCCCAACACCCACCTACCCACCCCTAGTGAGCGGTCTTGCTTTATGGGGCACCTCCCCAATTAACACAACACAGGGACTTGGAACAGCACATTCTCAATATAATTAAAGAGATTTAATGCTTTTTCTCTGACAGGACAGCTGGGAAACTAGCTGGTACTTGGCTAGATCTCTCTCTTTTGCTTTAACAGATACCTAAGCTCCATGAACTGAACAATAGCTGGGAAAATTGTATCGCTAAAGCTGTTGCCCCCGTTACAGCTTCTGCCTCTGTCCAGACAGAGGTCCCAATGCCAGTTGAAGGACCGGTTCCATGTGCAGGGTGCCTGCATGCTGATGTTCTCAGGAAATAAGTTGAGGAACTCAGAGAGGGGTTAGCGAGGCTGAGGAGCATTCAAGGCAGTGAGAAGTACATTGATGAGATGCTTCTTGCAACAGCCAAGCTCTCCAGCAGAAGAGAAGATGGGTGACTACAGAATGACGAAGATTGGATACAAGTCACCAGGACCTGCAGAATCAGCAATCCATCTTCTCCAGCCCTTGAACTGAAGAACAATTATGCAGCCCTGAAAGTGGAGGAGGTGAAAGCATCCCTGGAAAGGGAAAAACTAGAGCTCAAGTACCCCAAAGTTGCAGAATCAGTGACCACAAGGAAGCGAAGCGTAGTGGTGGTTGGTGACTTTCTTCTGAGGAGTACTGAGGTGTCCATCTGCCAATCAGACATGATGTCCGGAGTGGTATGCTGTCTGCCAGGTGTCAAAATCCAAGTCGTAAGGGAGATTTTGCCGAGACTCATCAAGCCCACTGACTATTACCCAATGTTGCTAATCCATGTCGGAACAAATGATACTGCCAGGTATCCCACTGAGCGTATCAAGAGGGACTTCATGGCTCTGGGACAGAGGGTGAAGCAGATAGGTGCACAGGTGGTGTTCTCTTCAATTCTCCCTGTTGATGGTAAAGGCCAAGGCAGAGAGGCTTGCATCCTGGAGATGAATGCATGGCTGCATGAATGGTGTCATCAAGAGCGTTTTGGCTTCCTGGACCAACGGATGCTATTCCAAGGGTTGCAGAGAAGAGATAGCGTCCATCTGTCCAAGAAAGGTTGACGCATCTTCAGTAGTAGACTGGCTAATCTACTGAAGAGGGCTTTAAACTAGATTCGTTGGGGATGGGTGAAGACAGCCCCCAGGTAAGTGAAACATTAAATTCCTTTATGGAAATGGGTAAAAAGGGTAACACATGGAAAGCAGTGTGTATAAATGCCTGTAACATGGGAAATAAGATCCCTGATGTTGAAGCTTTGGTGGGAGTGGCCGACTTGGATTTAGTTGCAGTTACAGAAACATGGTTCACAGAAAACCATGACTGGGATGTAACTTTGCCAGGCTAGGAAACACAAAAAAAAGAGCCTAAGCTCTCGCAGAGGGGAGAACCAAACATAAAAAAAAAAAAGCGAGAGGCGTGCGGAGGTCACAGGTGTCTTTATTAATTGATCCCCAAACAATAATAACATTGGATAAAGTATAAAGACCAGAATATAAAACAATAAAACAGTGATCAACTAATAAAATAAAATTGTAATATATCGTAAAAGTAATAATAATAATGATAAAAGCAATAAAACTTAATGCATAACAACACCCAAATGCTCTTTTTAAAAAAAATTAAGAATAAGAAACAATAAAAACACAATAAAAGCTATCTGTCAATGGGACCTAATGATATAAAACAGAACAAATAAATAAAATGCAGGGCAGAGAACAATAGTGGTGTAAATATGAGAGAGACAGAGGGGAGGAAGAAAATCAAAATGAGAGTGTGAATGCAATACTTCATATTCTATAGAGATACTCACATTTGCACTGTGAAAATCTTGTGCAAGAATGCTAATGTGCAACTGTACCTCTGTATGCTAAAAGCAATGGAAAGGTGAAAACCTTATTCTCATGAATTCATTACTACGTAATGAAGTGGGAGCAACATCTAAAGGGAGCTATTAAAACTAAAAGCTTATTCAACATAATCTTGCAGTTATCTCTGTGCTAATGACTAATGGAGACTAAAATCCATAACTACCATATCAGAGAGGAGGGGCAGTATTATATTCTTTTTAAAAAAAAATTTTAATATATAATTGGAGTGATGAGCAGAAAAAGAATGAACTTGGAAAGGAGGATGGGCAAACCATATCCAATCATATGTGTATGTGCCATCTTGCTCTGATATTCATTGAAGGGAATATGATTAAATAATGATAAGCAATAAAACGTCCTACTACTGAAAACAATTCATGGCTGACTCAAAAGTCTGTATAAAAACAATACATCCTTAAGGTCAGGAAAGGGCTGGCAAAGCCTGTAGTACCAGCATGTATATAAACTAACTGAGAGACAGGCATTGTATTAGGCTTAAGGGATAAGAAGTAATCCTCCTATTTTATAGAGTAACAACTGATATGTTGTATACTAGTACTTAAACAAAATAAGATCCACATAATGAAACAGAGGGACTGTGAGAGCAAAAAGAACGTTGAACAGAGCAGTGCAAAGGTGCGCTGTAAAAAACGCTGGGAAAACAGACAAACTAAAAGAGCAGAAGTTTGCCAAAAAAGTGGGGAAGGCTTGTCTGAGCTTAACAGGAAAGGTTCCTTAACAATCACAGACATAATCTCAGAGATAATGAACGGTATACTGCTCATTTCTAGGCACCAAAAAGTAAAATAAGATACCGTCGTTATTTTTAACATATTGAGGGAGACGTCCATTGTATCAAATCATAGGGGCTTCATAAGACAGCACGGTCCCAAGATCTTAATCCAACAAAAGCAGAGAGAACGAGTTTTAAAGTGACAAACCTTGTAGTGAAAGCAGGTTCAATTTCTCCCAGCAGTATAAGCTCCAAACAATCTGCAGCCTGATACACACATACAAACATGGCTCTGTATATAGCTTAGTGTGTCAGAGCTTGACAGCCAGCTTAAAGGTAAAGGGGTGGGAAACTGAGATGTTAATCAAACTCATGGACCTGCCCACATAAGGGAAGGGGGGGGGGAGGGGAGTGCACAGCTCTTCTCCAGAGCATTCATGTGTAAAAACAGAGCCTCAAGTGAAATATAAAAGTGAAATAGTAACCATAGAAAAAAGTTTATAAGCAGTTAAAAGGATAGGATATGAACCATAAAAAATAATAAATAAATCAATAAGTGTTAAAAATGATAATATATAACAAGGAAAATAAAAATAACTAAGACCACACAGAAAAATAAATAACTAAAACCAACTAAAGGAAAATTGATAAATTAATTTCTTGATTCAGACCATTGGGCTCCATACTGTTAAACTCATAAATATAACGCTGTTCCAGTTTTAATAAAATTTTATCCACATCACCACCCCTCCAATGCAGTATTACAGTTCTGAGTACCAAATACTTCAGATCACTAACAGTATGGCCTTTATCTATCCAATGTGCTACCAGAGGTTTGTCTGGTATCCGTCTTTGCAAACAACTTCTATGTTCCATGATGCGGGTACATACAGGTCTCTTAGTTTTTCCTACATACTGTAGATCAGGTTGCATGGGCACAAAATGAGATAAATGACATTCTCATTTCTACAGTTGAAACATTGTTGGATGTAAACTTTCTTGTGAGATATATGGTGTATAAAACATTCCTTGGTGACTATGGTGTTCTGGCACACAGAGCACTGCTCGCATTTAAAGTGACCTCTAGTCTTGGGCTGAGATTTAGGTCTTGTCAAAGCTGAAGGTACTAAAATGTTGGTAAGATTAGGATTGCGTTTATAAGCAATAGTTAACTGCTTTGAAGCAAACATTGGTAAGGCAGACAACAGATGCCACTCCTTCTTTAGTATACGGACAATGTCCTTGAAAAACTGTTGCACGTGAATCTCTCAGTCATTCGCTATTTGGTTTACTTTTGGTGCCCCAACTCCCCCTCTTGCCCCCACCTTGTCCTGTGCCCCACTACCGGTAGTTTCCTCCCTGCGTTATCTGGGAGTCACCCTAGACTCTGCCCTATCCTTTAAAGACCATATTTCCTCTGTTGTACAACGATCCTTTTACACCTTACGTCAACTCCGTGCCCTCCGTCCCTTTATATCAGTCTCCTCCCTGTCTACACTGTTACTGTCCCTGGTTGTATCCCGCTTGGACTACTGCAATGTTGTCCTCGCCGGTCTCCCTCAAACCCAATTGCGAAGGTTACAACTAGTCCACCATACAGCTGCACGCATTCTCACTCGACCACATTACCCCCATCTTGATTCACCTACACTGGCTTCCCCTTGTTTACCGTATACAGTTCAAAATCCTTATTTATGTGCACAAAGCCCTCCACACCGGTGTTCCCATCTACCTTGCCAATTTAATACATCTTCATTCGTCTCATCGTTCCCTCAGATCAGTCCATTTGAACCGCATGTCCCTTCCCTCCCCCTCACAGGCTCATCTTGAGTCCACCCGCTCCTCAGCATTTTTCTTTTTGGGTCTGCGACTCTGGAACTCGCTTCCCGTCGCCCTCCGTTTAGAACTTTCATATAAAACTTTTAAGGCTAAGCTGAAGTCCCACCTTTTTTGCACCACTTTTAACCTTTCCCTTCCACCTGCTCCCTTTTCTCCCCCACCCCGCTGAACCTGAATGTACTTCCTGAATGTACTTAACTCTGTTTCGTCCACCGCTGTATTGCCTGTCCCTTTACTCTATCTCTCCTCCCTATCCTGTCTCTTCAATTTTTTGGCGTTCTTTTTCCTTTTCAGCGGCCCATATATTTTATTATTGTACACCGCTCTGGTGCCACTGGTAAAGAGTGGCATATTAAATGTGCAAATAAAGATAAAGATAAAGGAAGTGAGGGCACAGACAATTCTGTTTAATTGTGGATTGTCCGAACTTTTTAAAAGAGAGGCCCAGTTTGTGGTGCATGCACGTAGGTAAACTTTTTTAATGCAATCCTGTGGGTAACCTCGCTCTTTAAATCATTTGTGCATATCCACGGCATTGCGTTCAAGGTGCACAATTTTCTAATTCTTAAAAATTGGCTTTCTGGCAAATTGTTTTTAAGGGAGGTGTTGTGGAAACTATCATATTTAAGCAAGGTGTTCCGGTCAGTAGCTTTCCGGTATAAATCTGTGGTAAAGCCTACAACATCTTTTTTTATCATGATATCCAAATAGGCGATACAATCTGGACTGTATAGGCCCTCAAACTGTAAATTCTCATCAAGTGAATTTAGCCATATGAAAAAGGTTTGTAATTGAGTCTCAGTACCATCCCACACCATAAGAACATCATCTATGTATCTTTTCCAAAGCTTTATCTGATCCTTAAAAAGGTGATGGGTTAAAAAGTGTTTTTCAATGTCAGCGACATATAAATTGGCAATATCTGGGGCCATTGAGGAGCTTATGGCAACCCCTTTTATCTGCTTAAAAAAAATACCTTTAAAGCTAAAATAATTCTCTGTCATGGCAAGTGAAGCCATCTGGGTAAGAAAAAAAGGAAAGAAAAACTCAAACTATAGTTACACGATGCAAGGTTCCACATTGGGAACCACCATCCAGGAAAAAGATTTAGGCATCATGGATAACATATTAAAACCCTCCGCCCAGTTGCAGCGGCAGCCAAGAGAGCAAATAGAATGCTAGGTATCATAAGGAAAGGAATGGAAAATAAAACAAAGGATATTATAATGCCTCTGTATCATTCCATGGTGCGACCACACCTTGAATATTGTGTGCAATTCTGGTCGCCGTATCTTAGAAAGGATATAGCGTTATTAAAAAAGGTTCAGAGAAGAGCCACCAAAATGATAAAGGGAATGGAAGGATATCCCTATGAAGAGAGGCTAAAAAGGTTAGGGCTCTTCAACCTGGAAAAGAGACGGCTGAGGGGAGATATGATAGAGGTTTATAAATTAATGAATGGAGTGGAACGGGTAAACGTCGTTTGATTGTTTACGTCATCAGAATATAAAAAGACTAGGGGACATGCAATGAAGCTACAGGGTAACCTATTTAAAACTAATAAGAGAAAATATTTTTTCACTCAACGTGTAATCAAACTCTGGAATTTGTTATCAGAGGATGTAGTAAGGGCTGTTAGTGTAGCTGGGTTTAAAAAAGGTTTGGACAAGTTCTTGGTCTTTGTGGTGACCGGATCAGCTTTGCTTGCTTCTCAACGGCCCTGAACTGCTCTCCATGTGTTGCCACCACGTTTTCCACCTTCTCCAATCTCACCGTGATCGACTCCAAACTGATTTTTAAAGCATTAATAAATTCTTGCATTGTGTTCAGCGAGTCACCGTTTGATTTAACCATGTCTTTAACAGCACGGATCTCAGCGAGAAGTTCCTGCAAGGCCTCAGGACAATCTCGGATGACTGCCATTTTGTGAGGTGAGAGAGGCTCCGTTTTAGTTCGCTTTGCACTGACGTTTTGTGTTCCTTGGTAATCCAGACGCGTCGGTTTGGGGCCAGAAATATCCGGAGTTGACTGCTTCCAAAGTAGGTAGGATCCTCTCAATTACACACACACACGCACATTTCCTCTACAATTTAGTCACTATAGAAAACGGTTTCATCGACTCTCTCACTATGTAAATAGTTTTTGCTTGTTAATAGTTTATAAGACTGTTTTGAATTCTCAGCCCAGTCTTACTAGTATATGCATTAGTTACATTGTTCTAAAAGAATGTTCATTGTAAAAATAATGTTCTGAATTGTTCTAAATTGTTCTTTATAAGGTTCTAAAAATGTTCTTTGTAAAAATAATAATATCTCATTATTATTGTCGTTCTGTTACCTGTAAACCGCTTCTGATCTCTGGAAGAAGCGGTATAAAAAATGTACAAATAAATAAATTAATTAATTAATTAAAAGTTGCTGAAGTCAGGATTCTTGACCTTACCCTCCGGAGCTTAGCTCTCACTAGTCCATCTTGCCCGGTTAGGCTCCGCCCCCCCCCCCCCCCCCATGGTGGATGGCTGTCTTTATTTAACTTTTAGATTTATTTAACTGCATTCATGAACATGGGATGGAATAGATAGATATAGTAAGGTGCTCTCCCACATCTACAGGGAGAACTATTCAGGCAACTGGTAACAGAACCCACACGTGAAGGGGCCATACTGGACTTCGTGCTTACCAATGGTGAAAGTGTTTCTGATGTTATAATGGGAGATCATTTTACATGCAGTGATCACCAGATGGTGTGGTTCAGTATTAGGACTAGGACTGTTAAAATTCATTCAAAAACAAAGGTTTTAGACTTTGGAAAACTGACTTTGCCAAGATGGGCCAATACCTCAGGGAGTCTTTAGTGGGATGAGAACAGCTGGAGGATGTAGAAAAGCAGTGGGAAAAACTGAAAGGGGATATTTTAAAGGCAACCAACCTTTTTGTTAAAATGGTAAATAAAGTTAAAAGGAAAAGGAGACCACTATGGTTTTTGAAAGAGCGCGGTATAGAAACAATTTAAAATAAATAAAAAATAAATAAATAAATAAGTAGCTAAAAAAGTGGAAAAAAAAGAGGGATGCCTTTATAAAATACAAGAGATCACGGAGAGAGGAAGACAGGCATCTATATTTGGAAAACCTTAGAGAAGCTGACAAAGTAGTCAGGAAAGCAAAGATTCAAAAAGAGGAGGATAAGACATTTTTTAGATATGTTATTTATTTTATTTATTTATTTATTTAACAGTATTTCTAAACCGCCTTATCTTAATAATCATGTTAAGTGAGAAGAGGAAGGGTAAAAGTGGTATTGTCAGACTTAAGGGTCAAGGAGAGGAATATGTAGAAGCTGATGAGGATAAAGCAGAATTGCTTAACAAATATTTCTATTTTGTGTTCACAGATGAAGAACCAGAAGCAGGACCTCAAAAAACACCCATAAGCAGGAACAGAAGCGAGAGGCATATTTCATTTTCAGAAGACTGTGTTCATGAGAAACTAGCTAAACTTAGACAAAGTGATGAGACCAGATGAGATACATGCTAGAATACTGAGGGGGGCGTTCTAGCAGCTCCACTGACTGACCTTTTCAATGCCTCGTTGGAGTCGGGAGTGGTGCCAAAGGACTGGAGAGAGAGGCACATGTGGTCCCTTTACACAAAAGCGGAAGTAAGGATGTAGTTGAAAACTACAGGCCAGTTAGTTTAACTTCGGTGGTGAGTCAGTTATTGGAAGCACTGTTGGAAGAGATAATAGTGAGGTTTCTGAAGTCCAGCGGATTACAGGATCCGAGGCAGCATGGATTCACCAGAGGCAGATCTTGTCAGACAAATCTGACTGATTACTTTGACAGGATGACCAGGGAATTGTGCCGAGGGAGAGTCCTAGATGTGGTGTATTTAGATTTCAGTAAAGCCTTTGACACCGTTCCTCACAGGCGACTTATAAACAAACTGAGCACCCTAGGGATGGACCCTAAAGTTACTGCTTGGGTTAGAAATTGGTTGATTCAGAGGCAACAAAGGGTACAGGTAAATGGAGCTCACTTTGAGGAGGAGATTATCAGTGGTGTGCCCCAGGGATCTGTTCTTGGTCCGATTCTTTTTAACAACTTTTTTTTAAATGTAAATAATTTTATTGAGGATTGAACAATAACAGAGATATGACGACATCCCAACTTTCCCTATTCCAAAATACATCATTGGTGCATAAGAAAGGAACAAAGCCCCCCACCCGAACAGTACCATGTAAGACAAAGGAAGACAGAATGATAAGGACAAAAACAGAACATGCCATAGTAAGTCAACACATCTTCACTAACAATGAGAATTATAGCTTATAAAAATATGCGTGCAGACGCACAATACAATAGTCCAGTAATAAGTAGTGATAACATAAGAAACAATTTCATCAAAAAAAAAAGGAGGGGGGCGCTCGTGAGCCCGATAAGATGGCCACGACTTGAGGAGGCTCCTTAGCCACATTTCCCTGTCTTGAGCCATCCTGCTAATTATTTAACATAACTTGTCTGACCATCCTCTCATCAGATTCCCCCAAGTCATCCGATGAAGATTCTGCACTCAGATCGGTGATCGGATGTCCTGTGGATAAGTTATGTCTACATAAAGCCCCGGGCTAAATAAGACTTCCTGTGTGCCTTCAGAAATGGGGAGACGACTCCGATCCTACTCTTACTCTTAAAGAAGAGCAGGGCATGGTTGTGTCTGATGATCTTAAAGTAGCTAAACAGGTAGAAAAGGCGATGGCAAAAGCTAGAAGGATGCTTGGGTGCATACGGAGAGGAATGGCTAGCAGAAAAAAGGAAGTGATAATGCCTCTGTATAAGTCTTTGGTGCGACCTCATTTGGAGTATAGTGTGCAATTCTGGAGACCACACCTTCAAAAGGATGTGAACAGGATGGAGTCGGTGCAGAGGGTGGCTACTAAAATGATTAGTGGTCTTCATTATACAGCATATGAGGACAGACGGAAGGATCTTAATATGTACACCTTAGAGGAAAGGCGGGATGGAGGTGATATGATTGAGATGTTTAAATACCACCGTGGCATAAATGTTCAGGGAGAGAGCCTCTTTCAATTGAACAAGTTCTGCTACGAGGGGACATGGGATGAGGGTGAAGGGAGATAGATTCAGGAGTGATATGTGGAAATATTTCTTTATGGAAAGAGTAGTGGATCCATGGAATAGTCTCCGAGTGGAGGTGGTAGAGATGAGGACAGTAACTGAATTCAAAAAAGCATGGGACAAACACAGAGGATCTCTAAAGGTAAAAAGGAGACTGTTGTAGTTGTTGATATGGAAGGACAGACTAGATAGGCCATGTGGTCTTTTTCTGTCATCATATTTCTATGTTTCTATGTTACCCCGGTCTCTGTGGACCTATTTGATGTCAGCTTGAATCTGATTCTCCCTCGTCTGAGAGTCTCAGTGATCCTAGCTGCTTGCTTCCGATCCCTCCTTAACTGGTGTCTGCAAGTGAGTACCTGACAGCTTAACTTGCTCTTTTATGATTGGAGCGATTACACCTCCTCCTACAGAATTGTAAGACATACCTTCCTTAGTGAGAGCGGCGTGTGATTTTGGCAGCTGCCGAGATTTTGAAGCCTGTTCGAGGGGTCTCTGGCTGAATCTCTGGTCTCCATTGCTGAGCGGTTTCCGTGGAACACACGGTGGAACGCAGGAGTGTGTGTTGTGATCTCAGCGGGAAAAAGGAGGGCAGATTCCTGGAACGCATCGTTGTGGACCTGTCATGGCTATCTTCTTTTTATTCCTACCGGCTGAAACGCAAGTGTGCTGATGCAAAATGGCTTCCTCTTCCTGGAACGCATAACTGGAACGCAAGCCCTGTTCCCAAGATGGCCGTCTGAGTTTGATTCGAGCTGCTGAAACGCCGGAGCTTAAAGCTTTGTCTGCTTCTCCTGGATTTGGGTCCTGATCTCTGTTGCATCCACTTGATCGTGTCCAGATAGGCTGGTAATGCCTGTAACCCATCCTCCCTCTAACTCGGATTCACCGCTCTGCCGAGATTCGTCTTTTCTGCAGTAACAAACAAACAGGAACTTTTCTTTCTATTGCAGCTGCCATGCCTTAGTTGGGAGCTCCCTCATGTGGCCAATCATCAGATTGCAAGAAAAGTTTGCTTTTCCTATACATTTCTCTCTCTTCAGATCTGGGACAATGGCTAAAGTTAAAAATTATGCCTCTGCACTCTCAGTGTTTTCCAGATCCTCTGAAGAACAACCAAAACTCTCTTCAGAAGCTGAGCCACATCCTATGTCAAGGGTATTAGACGAAGCAGTAATTTCTACGTTGGCAACGAAGCAGGATTTGGCTGAAATTTTACAGGAACTCAAACTCTTCCGCACTGACTTCACCAAAGTTGTGGCGGGTATGCGCTCTGACATCAAAGCATTGGATGACCGTGTATTTCATGTGGAAGTCCTCTTAGGTGAACAAATGGATTCCTCAATCGCTCTCCAATCCAAGTTGAGGAAAATTGACCAAGCTACTAAAGAGATGCTGGACCGTCAAGAAGATCTTAAGAACCACCAGAGGAGAAACAACATCCGCATCTTAGGGCTCCCAGAGAGCTCCGGCAACAGAGAGGACTCATTCACAATAGTGAAAGATATCTTTGCTTTCTATGTTTCTAAATCCGATCGCCCAATTAAACTCAAATGAGCACATCAGAGTCTAGGTCCTAAGAAAGACTCGAACGCTCGCCCATGCCCTATCATCGCATGTTTCTCCTTCTTCAAGGACAAAGTGGCGCGCCTTCGTAGCTGGCAAGGTAAATGCTCTTTTCTCTATAAAGGCCAGGAGCTCCAAACTTTCCAGGACATTGCCCAACGAACCTTGGAACAATGTAAAAGCTTTTGTCCACTTACACTGGCCCTTCAGAAGCGGTCGATTCCATACCGCTGGGGATTCCCATTCTCCTTGATTTTTGAGTGGAACGGTTCAAAGCAATGCATCTCAGACCTCCCCAACTGCTTACACTTTTTGGACTCTTTGCAATTTGGTGATCGATCCCTTTCACAGCGCATCCTGAAAGGAGACTGGGAAGTCTCCACGCCGAAGTGGCGCAAAGTCCCCAGGTCCAGATGCTCTTTGGAAGCAGATCAGGATGGTTCCGGAGCTATAGGAATGGACACTGCTACTCCGACTTGAAAGACAAGCTTCGCTTATTGTGATGTTATTGTTTTGTTCCCCTGTTTGTCTCTTTCTGTCCCTGGAGTTGGGCCTCCTTCTGAGCTGTGCAAATTTTATACACCTCTTCGAAGACTCTCAACTTTCCGGGTATTCGTTAGAGGGAGATTTGTTTAACAGTAGGCTGTATGCTCAGCATTTAAAGTTTCTTGCTCTTCTGATAGGCTGTGCTGATAGTTTAGGCTGCAGTGAGTGAAATAGCTAAATAGCAGGTCAGTTTGCTTTTCCAATGCACATGTGGGAAATGTAGGCCCCGATGTGTTCGCCCGGACACACAACTCCTTAGCGTCCTCCAATGGGCGGAAGATCCCCGATGCACGAGAAGGGCTCTCCTGGAGAGAATGCTGTCTGATCTATTCAGCATAGTGAAAGGAGAGGTTGTCCTAGGGGGGAAAGGGTCTGGGGGGGGGTGGGTTAGGTGGGTGGAGGGGAGGGGAGGGGGGAGAGAGAGAGTTCAACAGAGGGGGGGGGAGAACTGGTGGTAAATCCAGTCACAATGATTCTAGACACAAGGAGAGTTTGGAAGATATAACATGAGGAGAAGAAGATACAAAGGTGGGGATTTGATGGGAGTTTTTGGAGAGCAGAGCCTCGTCTGGTGGATCTGTCAGGAGAAAAGACGGTACTGATGCACTTCTCCTTTTCTCCTCCTCTCAGATTCTTTCACACCCGAATATCTTTGTTTGATAATGATTAAACTACTCTCCTGGAATGTTAGGGGCCTGCATCACCCTATCAAGTGATGCAGAGTGTTTGAGCTCCTGCGGAGAGAACATGCTGATATTGTCTTTCTGCAGGAATCTCATTTCGCTCCCGGAGTGCACTCATGTCTAATTTCCCGCAGATTTCCCCTTGTATACTCCTCAGGTTTCTTTACACATAGAAGAGGGGTTGCTATTATGTTTGTGCGTCATTGTGCCTTCCAAGTGGTAAAGCAAATTCAGGATCCTAAGGGACGTTTCTTAATTCTTTCAGGTACACTTAATGGAGCATCGATATCCTTGGTGAATGTTTACATCCCTCCTACTGAAATTGCTCAATCACTTTCAGACCTTATGGAGCTTCTCACAACCCAAATTTCGGGAGACATAATTATGGGTGGAGACTTTAACTGTGTCCTATCGGCTCTGGATAGATCCTCAGGTCTTAAGTCTATGCCGAGCTTGTTGCAACCTCTTGCTACCTTAATTTCTACCTTTGCTCTAGAGGATGTGTGGCGCTCCTGTCATCCTACTGTGAAAGACTATACTTTTTTCTCTTCGGCACATCAGTCATACTCACGTATAGATATGTGGCTCGTCTCCAAGGCGCTATTAGTGCAAATTGATAAGGTAAAGATTGGTACGAGAGGTCCCTCTGATCATTTTGTAATCTCGCTGGAGTATGATCCTGGAGATACTGAACTTCCCCCTCACTCCTGGTCCTTCCCTCGACACTTATTAAAAGATTCCAATTTTGTGGAACAGTTGCAGAAAAGTTGGAAGGATTATCTTTATCATAATAATCTTTATCATTATGATCTTTATTATAATGATCGGGGAGAGACCCCGCCATTCCTATTATGGAAGGAGGGAAAAGCAGTGTTAAGAGGGCAGGTCATCTCTTTGTCGGCGGCTCATAGACATAAGTCTGAAGCCATTCAAGCAGATCTCAGGGCCCAACTTACCTTTCTCAAAAAACAGCACAAGTGGTGCCCGTCTCTGTCGATCCTCTGGCAGCTCACTGTGCTTCGAGGTAAGTAAGCTGCTTTAGAGACGGGGAGATCTCCTCTTGCTTATTAAAAACGTGCTGCCACTTCTTTGAACATGGAAATAAGGCTAATAAACTACTCTTATGGCAATTGAAACAGCAGAGACAAGCTCGTAGGGTGTCCTTTGTCCTGGATGAACAAAATAGCCCCATCCACAAGTCTAGTGAAATTGCTCAGCGGTTTGCTAGGTTTTATAAAGATTTATACTCCTCTCATTTAACCGCTGATAACACAGCTATACAACAGTTTTTGTTAGATCTGCACTTACCACAGTTATCTGAAGAAGCCCGCAATGCGTTAGATAAGGAAATCAACCTTTCTGAGGTACAATTGGTCTTGAAGCAGTTAAAGCCTGCCAAAGCTTCTGGCCCAGATATGATCCCGGCGGAATTATACAAGTCGCTCTCGGACCTTATAGCTCCCTTGTTAACTAAGGTCTTTAACTCGATTTTACTCCATCAACGCCTACCTGAGTCAATGCATCAAGCCCTCATCATGGTTATCCCTAAAGAAGGAAAAGATCCCTTACAAGGAAGCAGTTATAGACCAATCTCCCTGCTGAATGTCGACTATAAAATCTTTACTAAGATCCTTGCCTCCCGTTTAAATTCCCTAGTGCAAGAAGTAGTTCATCTGGATCAAACGGGATTTATTAAGGGCCGTCAGGGTTATGAAAATGTTCGCCGCCTTCTAAATATCCTGGCGGGAGTTAGGAAACTGGAGGGTAATTATGCAGTCCTTTCTCTGGATGCGGAAAAAGCTTTTGACAAGGTCAAATGGCGATATCTCTTACAGGTATTACAGTCTTTTGGATTTGGGCCGTCTTTTCTCAGATGGATTTCAGCTCTATATAGAGCGCCCTCAGGCATAGTCCAGATGAACGGGTTCTTATCGCCGCCGTTTTGTTTAGAACGCAGGACCAGACAAGGGTACCCGCTTTCTCTGCTTTTGTTCGCTTTTGCGCTGGAGCCCTTGGCGATTCAGTTAAGGTCCCTTGAATCTCATCTGGGGATTCTCTTAGTGAATAAGCATCAGATCGTCTCGCTTTATGCAGACGACACCTTAATATTTCTGCGGGATCCAAACACCTCTATGCCAATCCTGACATCTCTACTAACAGACTTTTCCTATCTGTCCGGGTATACAGTTAATTTCCAAAAATCTGCTCTGATGCCTTGCTTGACGATCCTGGATCCTAGCCAGATCTGGACTGACGGCAACTTCCTGACGGTCACTGGCTTCAAATACTTGGGAATTCACATATCTCAGAAATTGGAGGAGCTATATGAACGCAATTATTCTCCGCTTTTGTCGTTGCTGGTCAGGAAGACTGCAGTATGGCAGGCCCTGACTGTATCATGGCTTGGTAGAGTTAACTCAATTAAGATGCTTCTCCTTCCAAAAATCATCTTCTTATTTCAACAACTACCTATTTACTTACCACGTTCATTTTTTCTTCAGTTACGCAGGATTCTCATGCACTTTATCTGGCAAGGGTGGAGACCCAGATTAAGCTGGCATACTATGACCCATCCCAAATCCTGGGGAGGTGTTGGTCTACCCAATTCAAACTTTATTATTTCAGTTCTTGTTTACGGGCCATTCTCCTGTGGTGTTTGAAAGAGGAGTCAACTTGGGCTGAACTGGAAGCACACACAATCACTCCGATTCCCCTAACAGCCATCCCTTTCATCACAGACAAACCGCTAATACATATTATTCGCTCTCACATTTTTCTGAGCCCCATTTGGACAGCCTGGTGTATAGTTTGTGTCCAAATAGCTAGACCTTCTCTATGGTCCCCTTACGCACCCCTAGGAGTTTTCCCGTTTGTAAGAAGCCTTCCACAACCTCTTCAACGCACCCTGGATGCTACGCATTTAACCTCCCTGCTTCAGGATGCCAAGCTTCTGACCCACCCCTGATTGGAGTCAAAACTTAAGATGTCCCTTACCTCGTTCCAATATCTCCAATTTTGTCAATGTTTTTCCTCTCAGCCGATTATAGAGGCAGTCACACGTGCACCCACCACTTGGGAGAGACTCCTCTTTCTACCTAAATCTGACAAGGCACTGTTAGTGAGACTGTACCGCTCCCTGGCTGGGGATGCCGCTCAGGCGGCTCCTACTCTGAAGGCTTGTGATAAGTGGCATGAGGATATTCAGCTTAAATCAGAGGATTTTTGGACTGAGGTGTTCCATTACGCTCACATTTGCTCCATTTCATTATCTTTAGTTAACACCCAATTATGTATTGTTTTAAGGATGTCCGTTGTTCTGACCGCTCTTTTTCGGTGGGGAAGAGTAGGTGATCCACTTTGTTGGAGATCTTGCGGATTGTTGGGCACTTTTTATCACATGTGGTGGGAATTCCCATAATTCAGGCCTACTGGTTAAGGATATATAATACGATAATCCAGAAACTTGAGATCACCATCCCGTTCGATGCTGAACATTGCATTATGGGGTATTTCCACCCAGACTCATTATCTAAGAGTCAACTGGGTATGACTCAATGTTTATTATTGGCTGCACGCTCTGTGGTCAGCCGTTACTGGAAGAGATCGACTGTATCTACATATGTCGAGTGGTTGGTCAAAGTGTGGGATCTCTATCGTATGGAAAAGATGACGGCTGAACTGCGAGGGAAGATAACTAAGGTGAATGTTCTTTGGAATCAAATCCTACCTCTCTGATGGTTCTAGGATCTGAATCTCAGGTGGGCCTAGGCTTCCTTGCTATCTTTCTTTCATTGTGTGCTTTCTTCCCGTACCCTGTGATCAAAGTGGACTACCTCAACCACACTTTGACCAGGGGGTATTGTGCATTTAGGCTCTTCCAACTCCTTGGAATTTGGGAATGTATACTTCAATTTCTCTACATTTCTCCATCTCTCTCTCTAATCAATGATAGTGTCGTTGCACCAGTTCGGGGGGACAGGGTGGGAGGGTGGGTGGGAGGGGGTTAGAGTGGGATGGGAGGGTGGGGGGAGGGAAGAGCCAGATTCGGAATAATGAAAGTCTCCATTAGAGGATAGCAGTATATTGTTGGGAGCTAGTTTCCCTCCAGGGTCCGCAGTACCTTCTTGTTGTTACAACGTCTCTTTGTACAACTTCAGCATTGTTTGTTACTGTAAATTTAACAGTTAGTCTTTATGTGCACCTCAGGTTCTATTTCTGTGATTTTCAAGCATAGAATCTCCTTCTCAGTTTGTTTGCCCCGCGGCCTTTACGAAGGCTATGTCGGGTTAGGTTTGTTAACCGTGATCTCGGGTAACTTGAAAATACCTGTGTACTGTTATAGCTACTGAGTATGTTTGACTATGATTACTTGTATTGTGTTTTGTCTATGGCTTTCAATAAAAAATCTTATACACAAAAAAAAAAAAAACAACTTGAATGTTCAGTTTGGCCTCCTATTCAGTCTGCGGATAAAGGAGGCAACAACCATAAATCAACGCTATAAGAACCTACTAAGAACAAAACAGCACAGGGAGTTCAGCAAAATACTCCTTTCAAAACTCCCTAGAGCCCTCAAACATGGTAGAAAATCTAAGGAGTAAGCATTAAGGCTAACTAGAACCATATCTCCACTTTGTACCCTCCCGCCCACCCTCCCTCCCCCTTCCCCCCAATGTTGCGACTACAGCAAGTTCTGGTGGGGAGGTCGGACCGGCACTCCCTACTGCCATTAGTGGCTCACACTGCAGACAGGGGGGATTACAGAGATAGATAGGTCCTTAAGTTAAGACAAAGCCCAATCAAGACTAAGCATAGGGAAGACCTATCTCAAGGTAGTTATCAGGCGTATTAGGTGATAGCATGTGTGAGGATATCAGGTGTGAGGAGGCCTCCAGATCGCTAATATGCTTAACCATTAAGTGGAAGAAAACATGCTCAGAGGCACGCCAGCTTATCTGTCTGGCCTCTGAAATCAGCTGTTAATTTGTCCCTTATAAATGTCCCACACTTTCACTAGCCACTCTTTGATAGAGAGAGCGGTAGATCTTTTCCAGTATCAGCTTATCACTGAACGGGCCGCTAATAGCAGGCAATTTATCAGTTTAGTGACATCTGCAGATATGGTCTGTAAGGGAAGATATCCCAAAACACAGCATTCCAGCTCGTGGAGAAAGTCAAAGCCAATTGTGCGAGTAATCTGGGCATGAACTGCAGCCCAAAAATGTTGTATCTTCTGACACTCCCACCACATGTGGCAGAAAGTTCCTTGCCTGCCGCATAATCGCCAACATAAAAAGTCATCGGCTTGGCCCATCGATACAAGTCTTCAGGCATAATAGACATTCGAAATAAGATCTGCAGTTGGGTATTAACCAGCAACAAGGAGATTGAACATTTATGAGAATAGTGATAGATATCGAACCAGAACTCATCTGGTTTACCTGGCAAATCCTGCTCCCAATGTCTACGAAACTAGAAGTCGGTGAAGAAACCGGTAGATTAGTGGAAATAGCATTGTAAAGATGAGCCAAAAGAGATCTATCAAAAAGTATACGTTCCCAGAGCTTAGGTGGTCATGTGCCTGCGGTCACAAACTGATTTTGAGTGAAACAATATCGAAATTGGTTAATACTGAAAATCAGAAATGGGGGTATGGAGCAATTGTTTCAATCTTTGTTTAGTTAGCAGATTCGAGTAATCATAAAGGGATGCTATTCGCACTGTTTTGCCTGCCATCTGAAAATGGCTTCCAAAATTTCTAATAAAGGAAAGAGTCCCTAGCTTTGTATAAGATGACAGGAGTTGATATAACGAAGATCTCTTGCACACCCTCCTCCATGCTCCCCTCACTGGGCCAATGAAAATATGCTGCAAAATGGTCTGAGTATCTTTCTTTTCTTGAACAAAAGAGGTAGCCAATAATGGAAGCGCTGCAACCCATTCAACTTCTATGGCCTGACACTGCGAAGTGACACTATTTGCCCAAAAGTAGAGAACACGGAGGCAGGAACATTCGTAATACAGTTCAAAGTCTGGAAGTCCAATACCTCCTAACAATTTAGTACGAATCATCATGTGCCAGCTAAGTCAAGGGCGGCGATCCTGCCATATAAATCTAGTAAGTACCTGATGTACTTTTGAGAAAAAGATCCGGGGAACAGAAATAGGGAGTTGTTGAAACAAGAACAACAGTTTTGGTAAGAAAAGCATCTTTATCGTTTGAATTCTTCCTAACCAAGATATAGAGAGGGACTGCCACTTGTATACATCCTGTTTGATGGAAGACAGGAGAGGATGATAGTTCTTGGCGTATAAATCTTCAGACCATTGAAGAATCAAGATACCGAGATAGAAAAACTGTGACACTATGAGGAAATCGTTGGAATACAACTGTGTCCCACTTTCAGTGGCATATAGACACGGCAAAAGAGCAGATTTTTGAAAGTTAACTGTAAACCCTGACAGATGAGAGAAAGTATTCACTATGCTGGCAATAATGGGCAACGAGACATTTGGGTCCCGTAAGAAGATCAAGGTGTCATCTGCATAAAGAGATACTGTGTGATGCTGGTTCCCCAGTGGAATCCCAATAGACGAAGCGTGTTTACGCAATTGAGAGGCAAGAGGCTCGATGGCGAGAGCAAAAAGAAGGGGGGAGAGAGGACAGCCTTGTCTCATACCGCATCCGAGCCCAAAGGGCAGAGAAGAAGACCCGTTGACTTGAACCACACTCGGTGGAGTCTTGTAAAAAGCACCAATCCAGTTTTGGAAACAGGGCCAAAACCAAAATGCTGTAAAACTGAAAATAGACAGTGCCATTCTACCTTGTCGAAGGCTTTTTCGGCATCTGCTCTGTCCTCTGGTCGTGCCCTCCCCCCATGATCATCCCCCTGATAGTCCGCTCCCCTTCCCTTTCCTTTCTGCTCTCCCCCTTCTCTGCCCCTCTTGCCCCTACTGGGCTCTTCTCTCTCTCTGTCTTTAATCTATCCCCTCCTCTCCTATCTGTTTTTTGGCGTTCTTTTCTGACTTTGTTTCCGGTAGCCTGTGATTGTATTGTACACCGCCCTGATGCTTTGGCCTGGGCGGTCAATCAAATTCTGTGAATAAAGATAAAGATCTAAGGAGAGAACAGCAAAACTTCCCTCCTTCTGCCGTAAACTGAACAGCACATTTATGAGCCTGTGAACGTTCTCAAAGCCATAACGTCCTTTTATAAAACCGGTTTGATCCGGATGGATGACTTCCTGGATTGTTGAGTCAAGACGCATCGAAAGGCTCTTGATAAAAATTTTATAATCTACCTTAAGTAACGAGATTGGTCTATAACTGCTACACAACAAGGGATCCTTTCCATCTTTGGGATCACTATAATCAAGGCTTGATACATAAGACTCAGGGAGGCCACCTTGAGATAATATATCATTAAAGACTCTAACCAACACTGGAGCTGCAAGATCAGACATAGCTTTATACAGTTCCGCCAGAAAAAGATCAAGACCTGAAGCTTTGGAGTTTTTCAATTGACGAATGGCTGTCTGCACCTCCGCAAGCATAATTGGACGGTCAAGGGTCTTCCGTGCCTCGGTCGACAATTGAGGTTAAGTTGCCTCCGAAAGCCAACTGTGAATACTCTGATCTTCCACAAAGAGTTGAGAGGTATATAAATCTTTGTAAAATTGTGCAAAACACTTTGCAGTGTCTGTAGACTTTCGAGTCATCTGCCCCCTTCCGTCGGTAATAGCAGAAACTCTCCGGTGCAGAAGCTGTCTTGTTCTCTTGCTCATAGAAATTGCGACGCATGCATAACATTTGAGATGCTATCTCTTCCATTTCCAGTGCTGCCAGTTCGCCCCGTAAGGTTGTCAAATGGCGCCACACTCTAGTAGTATACCCTTTCCGATGCTTTGCCTCTAATATTGTGATCTGATTCCTCAACTCATCGTGCTTTGCCATTTTCTTACATTTGAAAGCCGTCGCCAGAGAAATTAGCTGCCCCCTCGCTTTGCCCGCTTCCCAAAAAAGAAAATTTGAGGTTTCCGCATGGTCATTAAGCTGCAAGTACTCATTCCAACCTTTTTTCAATTGTGTAATAAAATTTTTATTTTTCAGCAACTGATGGTGCAATGTCCAAGATTTAGGAGGCGGCTCTGTGTCATTAACCATTCATTCCATAGTCACTAGATGATGGTCCAAAGGTCCCATAGTTCCAATCTGGACTTGTGGGATTTGGGGAAGTAGAGATCTAGAAGCGAACCATATATCAATACGGGAATGTGATTGATGTACAGAGGAGAAAAACGTATAATTTCTTACCCCAGGATGTAAAAGTCTCCACACATCTACATCTAGGTCAGAAGCGAAGTCTAACAAAAATTGGGAGCCTCTGACAAGCCCAGTGGCTTGACCCGACCTATCCAAATGAGAGAGCACACTATTAAAGTCACCCCTATTAATAATTCTCCTTTAGTATGAGCTTTAACTGCATCAAGTGGAGGAGTGGCCTAGTGGTTGGGGCAAGGTACTTCAGGCCAGAAGGTCGGAGGTTCAAATCTCACTAGATGACAGCAACCTTGGGCCAGAAAGACTGGGGTTTCTAGTCCCACAGGTGCTCCTTGTGGTTTTGGGCAAGCCACTTAACCCTCCATAGCCCATGTTCCCTGTGAAATAGTTATCTCCAAGTTATAATGCCCTGTTCAATGTAATTTCAGTTTTTCAATGTAAACCGCACTGATGCAGAATAGCGCGGTATATAAGAGAATGTAAATAAATAAATCAGGTAATTCCTTCAAAGAACTAGTTATCTCAGTGGGCGGTATGTAAACGTTCACCAACTAAATCGGTGTATCGAACCAGACACTATTAGGGAGCGGCCAAGGGGATCCAGATATTGAGCAGAGAGCCAAAAAGGACACTTGTGTGATACTAAGATAGATACCTCTCACTTATGAGAGATAAAACAGCAAGAGAAGACCTGAGGAAACTTCTGAGAAATCAGATGCGAATGTGCTCCAGGAACCAATTGTGTTTTCTGAAGAAAAACAATATCTGCATGTTTGCGGTATAATTGATCAAATACTCTGCGCTGTTTAATTGGATGATGGAGCCCTCTAACGTTCCATGAAATAAGTTTAATCATTGTTCCAGTAGAGTTTCAGCTGATAAACAATTTGGAACGTGATCTGGATTACCACCTCACCCCACCCCTCTTTAAGGCCTCCCATGCCAGATAAAGTGTAATGATTTAACTCTCTACCATAGCCCCTGGTCCGAAGGTGCTGTAGTCCGGTCCTCCCCCCCAAGAAGCCCCTCAGAACCCCATCCCTCCCCCCCCCGCCCCCAAACATCCCCTGGACCTGGATTTAGGGGACCAAAATTCTTTCCACCAACCTAAAGGAATTGAAAGAGGCATACTAGCCTCTGAAACAGAGAGCAAATAAAGAATCAGAGTCCCTGCCTTACCAGCCCTCTAACCCCTCCCCCAATCCGCCCCATGTCTCAAAAGAAAAACAAACTACCCGCTAATTCAAACTCAACCTCCCCACCCACCAAATTCCAAAAGTTAATTGGATGGTTCCATATAAAGAATTTGGGCATAGCACAGGCTTACAGCCAAATCTATTAACAAACATACCTGGTAGCACCCATGGCAACAAGAAACATATATTATGGAATATATTAAAGTTTATACATCAGCGGAAAAGAAAGTTTGCAATAAAGCAGAGGCATAACTCATCACGGCGGTGCCGCAGTATCCATGACTTTGCTTGATGCTTTGTCCGGCTCTGCTTACGACTGCCTGCGTGAGCGTGGGAACTTCCGACACTTAGGAGTAGATACCCCCATTTGGGTTGTGCTGTACGCTGTCGCGGAATTTGTCTGCCCTCATACTGGATCTGGTCTAAGAACTCCATGCACGTGAATAGATCAGATATCTTCTGTAAGGTGTTGTTCCACTTGAAGACAAGTGTGAAAGGAAAGCTCCAGCGGTATTTAATGGACTTTGTTTGCAACATCTGGGTAAGCGGCTTAAAACTATGCCAGCACTCCAACGTATATGAAGATAAATCCTCGTATATTTGCAGCTCCCAATCTCAGAATGCTAAGGATCGTTTGCCTAGACGGGTTCGCAGGGGTGCCACCTTATCTTCATAAAACCTGTAAAAGGGGGTGCTTGTTATGAAGGTACCATCATCTTGGCAAGTATGTAAATTAACTGTCTTGCAAAGGATTGTGGTTATTGAAGTCCATTCATACAAAGCTTGCCTTTTAAATAAATAAAGAAACTTGTAGTTGGTCGAGTGAAAGGCAAAATTAGAGTTTAGTTATGGGGTGAATATTCCACACACAGATATGCTTGGTAACACCATCCAGATAACCTCTCCAGGGCTTATTCAACATAAACAAGGCAACTGAAAAGCTTATGCAAAATAAGTATCAAAGTCCTCTATGGAACAGAAAGGCTTTCTTACAGCCACTGCTAATAAACTCCTTAGCAGTGCTGAGGTGGAAACAAACTAAAAAGGAAAACTTCTTTATACAAAAACATAGCTCGCTTTTTCCACACAGAAAATAACTTTTAAATCTGACGTGTGCATGGCTTGTGCTGTGCTCTGCTTCTACCCACAGGTGACAATTAGCAGCAATCAGCAGCTTGTTTTCAGCACACGTGCAAACTTCCCCCAAAAGCTTTTTCTTTCCAACAAAACTTTATGGGAAGCCAATAATTAGAATGTTTCCTTTTGATGTTTGCTCTTATTTTTAGGATTTTTTCCTAATATAACAACCTACTCAAAGAACAGTCCATGCAAACATCCTCTGCATCAGATATCAAACCCTGCTTCTCAAATTGCATGGGTTCACTTTCACTATCTGTGTGAGAGGGCTTTCCTAACTGACCTCTATATGGAGAGAAACTGTTTCCCTGTTGTTTGCATTGCTCTAAGCTGGAGAAATGTTCATAGTTCATACCTGGACCCAGGCTGGCATCAGGCTGATTCTTATGGTATTCTGGCCAGTATGCAATAGAGCTTCTGTGTCCTGTCCTTCAGTTGGTATCACTGGACCTCAGGGTCTTTTCTCCAGATGTCCTCCAAGAGGTATTTGGGCTCCTTTTCTCGTTAGGTACAACAGACCTCTTCCTAGGTGCTGCTTGAGGGTCCCTGGCTGTGGATCTCCAGACCTCTGGCTTTCTCCAGTCCTCTGAAGATTGTTTCCCCCAGGTATCTCTCCAGGCGTTGTACTTCTCTGAGCTCCTCTCTTGGACCGTCTGCTTCCTTGTCCTTGTTCCTTCAGGCTCCAGTTGTTCTTCCTTCTGTTCTGGTTCTCCGTCTGTTTCTGAATCTCCGTCCCCTTCTCCTTCTGTCTTCCTGAAGATTCTCCTCTAGTTTTAAAGGGCTTAGATTGCAACTCCTCCCTTGCATTCTTCAGGTGTTGTGGATTAAGCTCTCCCCTAGAGGCTGATTGATTAGGGATGACATAATGCTTTCTCTGATTAGACTCATGCTTTTCCACTCTAGCTCCCCTAGGGACTTTCTGCATACTAGTGCATTCTGGAACATGTAGTCTTTTAGGGAAACAAGCTGTCTTATTTCTATAACCTGCCAGCACAGGTCCTTTGATCAGAGTAAATTCTCCTCTTCTGTCATTACTCCCTGAGCTTTGATAAGCTTCCTTATCACAAACCTGAAACAAACCACAATTGGGCAGATGTCTCCACCTGTTCTAAAGCTTCCACTCCTGTGTGCCCTTCCCAGTTTAACAGGAGTTGATATGCCAGAGACACATGAGGCATAAATGTCTTGCACTAGCTCTATGATGTTATCATTGTTGTGAGGGGATTTGGGCACCCCAAAGATTCTTATATTATTGCGTCTCTGCCTATTCTCTAGTTCATCATTTCATTCCTTGAAATCCATGGTGAGTTGTTCCAGTTTATGGATCTTCAATTGGAACACCACAGTAGCATCAGTATGTTCTCCTATATTGATTTCATTCTGAGTCATCCGATCCTCTAAGGATTTCAGGTCTGACCGAAGATCAGAATTTACTTTGCTGAATTCCAGTCTGAAGGAACATAATTCTTGTAATACTTCCATTAGGTCAGCTTTAGATGCTGGTTGCGCTGCCGCAGATGTGGCTGCTGGTGCCAACAGAAGATAGAGTGGTGGCAGTTGTGTGCTAGGAGGGTTGTTAGCCCCAGTACCATCTGATTTTCAAGCGTACTTAGCGCAGTTGCGTAGGTGTTCTTAGAAGACATAGCTGGTCAGCGTAGTAATAGATCAGGTAAGGCAACGGTATTTTCTCTCAGTGGTACCACTGGGGAGTGGGAAGAAATTCCCCTTTTCAGGACCAAATATTGTGTGTTGCTCCTCAGACTGCACCAGGAACCATGACAAGTGCCCTTAGCAGTGGTCAATCCAAATAAAACTAGAGTAATATTGCAGACATACACTTTAAGGGAGAGGAGGTTCCAGAATTGCCCACAAGAGGGAGCTCACAACACACCCTTAACAGGACAGTAGACTAGGAGGCAGTACCTTACCAAGCAAATTTCACCAACACAGAGATCTTCTTTAAGGAGAGGGAAAAAACACTTCATAGGAAGCTCAGTGGAAGGTACAAAGTGTTGGAACAGGTTCCGTTGAAGGAGATCCGCAGAGGCAGCACTTTAGGAGACTTGTGAGGGAATGTCACAAAGAGGCCAGCAGTACAGCCATTCCCGCTCTTGAGAGGGCAGTAGTGCATTCCAATTTAGCTTTCCAGCGCCTCGTGGCAATGGCCACTATTTAAGACCCCGCAGCAGCACAGTAAAGGATCTCAATTACACCGGGAAGCAGCCCTGAAGCTCCAATTCACTCTTGCTCTTAGTTCCACCCCCTCGAAGAGAGAGAAGCTCAGCACGGGCAGCTCAAAATACATAGAGAGCTAATAAAGGCGAGCCGGCTCACTCGATCTCCCTCCACCCACTACCTTCATTGTCGGTTGTGCAGGCACTGCTGAGACAGTATTTTGGCGGCTCCTGGGCTGGCGGTAAGCTACATGATGAATCGGATGCAGGGGTCTTACCGTATTTAAGCTGGGATGGCAGTCAGGATGGTGGTGAGGGTCATCGGCTCCAGTCTGTTCTTGCTGAACCGTAGGTAAGGAGGCATGGGGGCTGCGATTGGCAAAAAAAAAAATCAGCCACTTCAAATGGACATGGGTAGGGTATCCTGCCGAGTTTGGGATCACATTAGAAAAGTACCCAATAACCAGATATTTAGACAGGGTAAGAAGACAAAGGCACAGAGCTGCATTAACCACCTGCCATCTTGCTGTGGGCTCACCCTTTTTAACATCATTGTTAGCGATAAAGCGGAAGGGCTGTCGGGTAAAGTTTGCCTCTTTCCGGATGATACCAAAATATGCAATAGAGTAGACACCCAGGAAGGTGTAGATAACATGAGGAGGGATCTAGCTAAGCTTGAAGAATGGTCTAGAATTTGGCAGCTGAGATTTATTGTTAAAAAAATGCAAGGTCATTCATTTGGGCTGCAGCAATCCAAGGGAGCAATATAGTATAGGGGGTGAAGTACTTTTGTCCACTAAAAAAGAGCGGGACCTAAGCGTGGTTGTATCTGATAATCTTAAAGTAGCTAAACAGGTAGAAAAGGTGACTGCAAAAGCTAGAAAGATGCTTGGGTGCATAGGGAGAGGAATGTCCAGCAGAAGAAAGGAGGTGATAGTGCCTCTGTATAAGTCTTTGGTGTGACCTCATTTGGAGTATTGTGTGCAATTCTGGAGACCGCACCTTCAAAAGGATATAAACAGGCTGGAATCTGTACAGAGGGTGGCTACTAAAATGGTTAGTGGTCTTCATTATAAAGCATATGAGGACAGACTTAAGGATCTTAATATGTACACCTTAGAGGAAAGGCAGGATAGATGTGATATGATTGAGACATTTAAATACCTCTGTGGATAAATGCACAGGAGGAGAGCCTCTTTCGATTGAAAGCAAGTTCTGCTACGAGGGGACATGGGATGAGGGTGAAAGGGGATAGATTCAGGAGTGATATGCGGAAATATTTCTTTACAGAAAGAGTGGTGGATCTGTGGAATAGTCTCCCAGTGGAGGTGGTAGAGATGAGGACAGTAACTGAATTCAAAAAAGCATGGGACCAACACAGAGGATCTCTAAAGGAAAAAAGGGACTGTCGTAGTTGTTGATATGGAAGGACAGACTAGATAGGCCATGTGGTCTTTTTCTGTCGTCATGTTTCTATCTGCTGTTATAGACCATAGGTAAACAAGATTGTTAAAAAAAAAATTTCTCCTTGTGCAATGGAATAGACAGATAAAAAATAGCAACCTGTCCTTCACCCATTTCACTGGCCATGTTATACAAATAAAATGCAATGCTGAGGACAGTAAGCAATTGCCAATTGGGAAATTGTAAAACAGAATTTTCATAGACTCTATCTGCCTTTCCTGATCTTCTCTCCCCTACCTCAGAGAGACATTCCGTGGAGGAGCAAATAGGCGGAGGAAGCCTATCAATTGTGAAAACAGACAGACACAGCAGCGCTAAGGGAGGCAAGAACACTTCTTGGTTCTTTCAAGCTGTTTTTTATTCAGTCTTTTTATTGTTGTGTTTTCAAGTAGCAAGCCCCAGCACACTTTCCTAAATGACTTAAAGTTGGACTTCAAATTCTATTTTTAATTCCTTCAAGTCCTAAGCCTCAAGGAGCCCTCCCCAACTCCCTTGGAGAAAAGACTTGAAGTTCATATTTTTCTCACTTTTTTTCTCCTTTGCAATGCAACACCAAGCATCTCATCTCCTCACTCTCAAAGTCAGACAAAAAATGGTTCTTTGGGGTTTGGTTTGGGCTGGGCTATGTCTTGCAGCCCTGCTGTGACCCCATCACCCATGGGATTTACATAAGTCAGGCAGGGATATGCTTCTCTGGCTGCCTGTCAAGGAGTTGCAGCATGGTTGACTGAAGTGCCTCCTTGACTTTCTGCCCAGCTCAGATTTGCCCCAGTATGTCTGATTATGTCCTGTGCTTAAAGCCAAAGCACACACACTCATACATATCTGGAAGTCATGTGTGGAGCAAGGTGCAAAAAAACACAGAAGACAGTCTAGAAACTATCTTCTGTGTTTTTTTACACCTCGCTACACATGTGACATGCCTATCTACTTGATAAAAATAAAGTTTATGAATATTGATCTGGAAAAACGTTTTGAGCATGTACTGTCAAGTAATTAGCCATAGAATAAACAGAAAATCAAGATTTTCATCAATTTTTCAATTTGTATGAAAACACGTGCTAGCTGTGATGTCTGCACTGAAAGCCAGTTCAAGAGGTCGTGTTAAGTGTAGCCGTCCTACAAGCAGTCTGGTAGTATTGCAGCTGCCATTTACTGTACATTAAATAAAGCTGTGGCCACAGCAGTGTTACTTGATACCCTCCCCCCACCCCACTCCATGACATTCCTGCCCTGATCACCCAACCTTCCAACAGTATCCCCCATCCCAAACAGAAGGTCTCCCTACTAAACCCTCCCCTTCAGATCTCCCTGCAAGATCAGACAATCTGCAAAAGGGACACCCCCCTTCACCATGATTACCCATCTCCATTGGAACTCCCAAGCAGAAGTTCCCTAAAATCCCCTAAATAAAATCCTCTCACAGACCATAGCCTGACTCTGTCCCCATCTCCAACTACCTTGGGACTTATATGGGGGTTTACCTGTTATCTAGTAGTGCTAAGTGGGAATTATTGCTGTTACAGGGCATACACATCACTGTTCAAGTACAGCCCACTCTACTCATGCTAGGTAGAGTCTGGATTCCAAAATAAAAGTGGTCACCACTAGCTGTAGACTTGTGATACTACCACAAGGGGTAAATCTTCCATATAATTAGTGATTGCCCTTATATGGAAGATTGACGTCTAGCTGTAAAACTGTAAGGCTACTGCTAGGGTCATCACTGCCATTTTGAAACTCATCCAGGATCTGTAGACACCAATAAAACTGCTGTATGAGTTCTGGGTGGGGGGGGGGGGGGACACAGAGGGTTTGGGCAAGGGGATCTAGTTATGGATGGGATTCTAGTACTGTGGATGGGATTCTATTGGGGGGTTCCTTTTATGGGGACTTATGCTTGGAGGTTCCAATGAGAATAGGTAATCATTGGTGGGGGTTCCCTTTTGGGGAGGTTTGATCATGGGAGGGGAATTGGATTGAGAGTGGCCTTCTTGGTAGGGAGCCTTTTTGTTCAGAACAGGGGGTAATGTCAAGGGAGGTGGATGGGGCAGGAAATGTCTTCTGGAAGAGGAATTCTGATCAGGGTGGGACTGTGAATGAGGTGGGAGAATCTTCCAGAGGGATTAGACAGGGAGGGATTCTTGATAGGAGGACTATCCACAGACAGGGAGATCAGGGGAAAGATGCTGCTTATGGGAGAGAGGTGAGGACTACTGGCATGCTAGGCAGCTGCCTAGTTCACCTAATGGTCACACCAGCCCTGTGCTTATGACATCATTAATCAGCATCTTCTCCTAGATACCCTGTTCTTGCTTGGATTTCAGCTCTCTTTTCTATCTTGGTTTTCTTTTTATGTCTCCCATAGCACTTTTAGTGTACACTCTAGTGCAGGGGTCTCAAACACGCGGCCCGCGGGCCGAGACAACTTTGTGCGGCCCGCGACGGCGGAAAACCAAAAATCCCCCAAAACCCTGGCTGCTGCCGTTGCCGCCGTGGCAGCAGCAGAATCAATTGTCAAATTAAAAAAAAAAACTGACTTCTGCTGCTCAAGCAGCTGTCCTGCGGCCCCTTTCCCTCTGCCCGGAGATCCGACTCTGCTCTCAGCGGCGTGCTTTTCCAGCCGCGAAGAGAGTATTCCCCTCTCGCGCGGCTTGAAAAACCGCGCGAGAGGGGAATACTCTCGTCGCGGCTTGAAAAGCACGCCGCTGATAGAGCAGAGTCGGATCTCCGGGCAGAGGGAAAGGGGCCGCAGGACAGCTGCTTGAGCAGCAGAAGTCAGTTTTTTTTTAAAATTTGACAATTGATTCTGCTGCTGCCACGGCGGCAACGGCAGCAGCAGAAGCCAGGGTTTTGGGGGTTTTTTTGTTGGCCGGTAATGAGCTATGGAGGGGCTGACTGAACTGGAAGTGGGCTATTGGCAGAGGGGGGAGGGGGGGGTTATGACTGGTAATGGGCTGGGGGGGGGTTATAACTGGTAATGGGCTATGGTGGGGGCTAGGACTGGAAATGGGCAGATGGGGGTTAGGACTGGAAGTGGGCTATTGGCAGGGGGGTTATGACTGGTAATGGGCTGGGGGGGGGTTATAACTAGTAATGGGCTATGGTGGGGGCTAGGACTGGAAATGGGCAGATGGGGGTTAGGACTGGAAGTGGGCTATTGGCAGGGGGGGGGGTTTTTACTGGTAATGGGCTATGGTGGGGGCTAGGACTGGAAATGGGCAGATGGGGGTTAGGACTGGAAGTGGGCTATTGGCAGGGGGGGGTTATGACTGGTAATGGCCTATGGGGGGGCCTAGGACTGAAAATGGGGTGATGGGGGTTAGGACTGGAGGTGGGCTGATTGGGGGGTTAGGACTGGTAATGGCCTATGAGGGGAGGTAAGACTGAAAATGGGGTGATGGGGGATACGACTGCAAGTGGGCTATGGGGGGGACTAGGACTGGTAATGGGCTATGGGGGGGGTAAGACTGAAAATGGGGTGATGGGGGGGGGTAAGACTGGAAGTGCGCTATGGGGAGGTTAGGACTGGTTATGGGCTATGGGGGGTCTAGGACTGGTAATGGGCTGGGGGGGTTGCTAGGACTGGAAATGGGCTGAGTGGAAGGGGGGCTTGAACTGCAAATGGCTGATGGGGAGGGGGGCTTGGAATGGAAATGGGCTGTGAGGGGAGGGAGCTAGGATTGGAAATGGGCTGATGGGGGGCTAGGATTGGAAATGGGCTGATGGTGAGGCTAGGATAGGACTGGAAATGGACTGATGCAGGGACTAGAAAGGAGCAGATGCTGGGTGGGGCTGGAACTAGAAGGGAGCTGATGTTGGGGGAGGATTAGAATGGGATGGAGCTGGGAAAGTGAAATGGAGAGGGGAAAAATATTTTGTCTGGAAGAGAAGACAAATCTACAATTGGCCAGGTATTGGGAGAGTAAGTGGGGATTGAGGATGGAGGGGTAAAATTTGAGTGGATGAAATAGGAATGAGGAAAGAGCAAAAGGAGAAAGATTAGTATGTTAAAGCAGATGTAGAGAGAGAGAGAATGGAAAAAACTAGAAGAGAGAAGAAAGGACAAATGGACAGCAGACGATGGAGATAGCAGAAGACACGAAGAAACCAGAAGTGGCTGGAGCAATTGCAACTGAAAAAAAAATGCACAAAAGGTAGAAAAATATCTCTTTATTTTGAATTTATTAACTGGAATATGTCAGCTCTGGGAAATGTGCATCATTAATGTCTGTGCTTTGGTACAAGAAATTATTTATAGTTTTATTTCTACAGTGCTGAGGTATTCTGTGTAATTCCTATTTGACATTGCTACTTGTTCTCTTTTCCCAGTAGGTCATGTATTGTTCTCTGAAATGTATTGATTTAATATTTGCAGTGTTGCCTTTTGATAGGTAGGGTCTGGTGCTTTGTGAGTCCTGGTAGTGCTGTTATGATACGGGGGGTTTGCTATGGGTTCCAAATGGGCAGTGTTAGTAGTAGTTCCTAATGTGCCTGGCGGTTGGCACTGGATTATAGTAATATAGAAATTTTCTAGTCTTTCTTTATCCATGCACTCATTATGCAACATTATGCAAATATTTATGCAAATGAGGCCCCTTATGCAAATGAGGCCCGTGTCTTATGCGGCCCCCGGGTTACTTTACAAGTCCTCATTCGGCCCTCAAAGCAATTTGAGTTTGAGACCCCTGCTCTAGTGGATCCTCTTCTGCTGCAATGCCACTTTCTGTGTACCTCAGGGATCTGTCTTGGGACCTCTAACCTTTTTTTCTGTCTCTATACTTGCTCCCTTGGGTCCTAAATCTCCTTCATGATTTTCAGTATCATCTTTACACTGACTCCTCTCAATTTACCTTTCTTCACCAGAAATCTCTTCAGGCCCAAATCTCAGCCTGCTGGCTAATGTTTATTTATTTATTTTATTTAACAGGTTTTATATACTGCTTTATCATTTCAGTCAAAGCAGTTTACATTGTAACTTAAACTTGGCAATGTACATTAAACAGGGACATTGATAACTTGGATTTTTCTGAGGCAATGGAGGGTTAAGTGATTTGCCCAAGGCCACAAGGAGTGCTAGTGGGAATCAAATACTGGTCTCTGGGTTCCCAAGACAATGTTCTTAACCATTAAGCTACTCCTCCACTCCAATGTTTCTGCCTGGATGTCCTGCTGCCATCTGAAAATGAACATGGCCAAAACAAAATCTCTCATCTTTCCTCCTAAACCCTCCTCCTTCATTCTTTCTTTCTCTCTTTCTGTAGATAATGCTGTTGTCCTCCCCATTGTCTCAAAACCTTGGGGTATTCTGTCTTTTTCTTTGCACATATCCAACAGATAGCTAAAACCTGTTTGTTCTTTCTCTGTAACATCAGCAAAATTTCTCTCTTCTTCTCAGAACACACTACTAAGACCTTTATGCATACTCTCATCACGTCCCATCGAGACTTTGCCAAGCTGCTTCTCATAGGTGTCCCAATGAATCATCTCCCTTTCAATCAGTTGAAAACTCAACTGCCCAGCTAATCTTTCGCCATAACCCCTCTTCTCAAGTCACTTCCCTGGCTCCCTGTCCATTTCCACATACAGTTCATACTGACCTACAAGTGCATTTACTTTGCAGTTCCTCTCTTCTCATCTCTCCCTAGGATCCTCCTCAAGAGCTCCAGTCATCAAACAAATCGCTATAATCCATGCCCTTCTCTTCTACTGCCAACTGCAGACTCCATTTGTTCCACTGTGCTTCGCCGTATGCCTAGAATAGACTTCCTGAGTCAGTATGTTGCACTCCTCTGATACTATTCTAAAATAAACCTTTTTGAGGCTTTTTTTGGATGCTGACGTCCTTATTTCCCTGTTTATCACCCATGTGTTCTTTGATCATGTCCCTCACAAACTGGGGAAATCCACTGCTTACCCCTGGAATGAGCAGCATGGAATCTGTCTACCTCTTGGTAACCTGACAGTTACTTGTGACCTGGATTGGCTACTGTTGGGAACAGGATACTGGGATTGATGGACCTTTGGTCTGACAGTATGGCATAGCTTATGCTCTTATGTTCTTAACTCTCCTGCCCCTCTGTTTATTCTGTCTGTCTTGAATAGATAGTGCGATCTCTGTGGAGCAAGCATTCTCTCTTCTGTATCTACATACAGCGCTGCAAATGCCTTAGCACTATAGATGATAAGCAATAGTATTAGTAGTAGTAGTAGTAGTAGAGGTAAGAACCGCACCTTCTCCTTGCGTTTCCCAATATGCCTGTTCATAGCTAGTACGAGAAAACTGCCTCAACCCAGAGCATGAAGCAAACACGTCTACTCCCCTACGATGCCATCTTCTTAGCCCCCCTCTACAACTGAAACATTTTTTTGCAACAATCTTTCTAACTTTTTGGCTCCAAGGCCTATGCTAGACTGGACAGATGTCACTGGGGCCAATATCTGATGCAGCACACTGGGGGAGATGGTATTACAGGGCAGCAGAAGCCTGGTGGGTGGTGCAGGGTGCTAAAAGGGAGGCGGTTCATGTCCCAAAGCACTGGGAATCTACTGCAATAGGCTCATTAGCCATGCAAACATATATTCCTTCTCCCCAGTCCTTTGAAGAGCGGGAGCAAGGAGACGGGGGTCACAGACCACTCCAGGGTCGGCATCAGACCAGTTAAGTCAATATCTGATGCAGCACATTTGGGATGATAATACTGCAGAGGAGCCGAGGACTAGTGAATTGCTAAGAGTGCTAAAAGGGAGTCATTCCATGTCCTAAAGAGCTGGGAATCCAGTCTAATAGGAGCATTAGTCATGCAAACATATTCCCCCTCTCCCAGTCCACTGGAGTGGGAGCAGGGAGGCAAGTTCATTGGGAATTCAGGGTTCTATGCCAGGCTGGGCAGGTGACCATGGTGTCAATATCTGATGCTGCACACTTTTTTGTGATGCTATTCCAGGGCAACAGAGGCCTAGTGCATGTTGCAGAGTGCTAAAAGACTGGCATCCGAGCATATCATAATGTGTGGGAAGGGCACATGTAGAAAATGAACTGGTCATATAAGAAAAGAGGGGAGGGAGGGTGAGAGAATCCATAGGTGCTGTTCTTGATATTCAATGGTCAAGGACATTTCTACCCAAGGACCGTTGTACCCGCCTAGTACAGCTAGCATCTCAAGTAAGAGTCAAAGACAATCTCTCGACCAGAGAGATGCTACAATTCTTAGGCCATATGGCCTCTACAGTTTATGTAGTGCCATATGCTCATCTGCACATGTGCACAGCTCAATGGACTCTTCCCTCCCAGTAGAAGCAGGCCTCTGGGACTCTCACAAACAAGATAAAAGTCACAGACATTCTCATGAACTCCCTGCTCTGGTGGTCTATCCTGGGAAATCTCCTCTTAGGGTCGCCTTTTCAGATGCCTCCACATCAAAGTATCCTGACAACAGATGCCTCCAAATTGGGTTGGGGAGCCCACTTGGACTTTCTCTCCACTCAGGGCCTCTGGACAGAGCAGGAGTCACAGCTCCAGATAAATTTACTAGAGCTTCATGCAATCTTCAATGCCCTCAATGTGATCCTACAACAACTTCAGGGTCACAGAGTTCTGATCCAGATGGACAACCAGGTAGCTATGTTCTACCTGAACAAGCAGGGCAAACGGGTTCTTGGACCCTCTGCAAGGAGACCCTTCAACTTTGGTCCTTTGCCATTGCATCTCCAAACAGTATATCTGCCAGGACACCAAAATGTCTTAGCAGACAGGTTGAGTCGAATCATCCTGCCGCACGAGTGGTCTCTCCATCAGCATACAATCTCCTATATCTTTCAAACCTGGGGAACTCCAGAGAAAGACCTTTTTGCAACTCCACAGAATGCCAAGCTGCCTCGCTTTTGCACCAGAACCCCGATGTCCAGTCATCAACAGGTTGATGCTTTCCACCTTCATTGGGGTCAGGATTTCCTTTATGCCTTGCCTCCCATACCCTTGATTCCAAAAACGCTTTTCAAGCTTCAAGTGGACAAGGGCCAAATGATCCTCATAGCCCCACACTGGCCATGTCAGCCATGGTTTTCTCTCCTGCTACATTTGTCACAGACTCGCCCTCAGTCTTAGATCAGTTCCAGACCTTCTCTTACAAGAGGAGGGGAGACTGCTCCACCCCAACCCATAGTCTTTCCATCTCATGGCTTGGCTGATAAAAGCGTAGTTTTGCAAGGTTTGTACCGAATAGTGCGGTATATAAGAACTTGTAATAAATAAATAAATAAATAAATAATAATAAGGTTTCAACCTTCCTCAGGAAGTTAAAGACATCCTGCTAGCCTGCAGGAAACAGTCTACCAGATGTTCCTATGACTTCAAGTGGCATAGGTACTCCATTTGGTGTAGCCAAAGGGATCTCAATCTCTTCTTAGCTCCAGTGGAGGCTCTCCTTCAGTATCTCTTGCATCTTTCGTCCCCTGGTCTCAAGACCAACTCAGTGAGAGTTCACCTCAGTGCAATTGCTGATTCCCATCATTCCTTGGATGGACAGCCCATTTCTTTACAACTGCTTGTAACATATTTCATAAGAGGGCTATTATTAACCAAGCCCCCCATCAAGCCACCACCAATGGCATAGGATCTTAATATCATCTTAGGTCAGCTCCTTAAGCCACCCTTTGAACCTTTGGCCACAACCTTGCTAAAGTTCTCTCTTGGAAGGTCATCTTCCTTGTTGCAATCACTTCAGCTAGACCTCCAGACACTGGTGGCTGATTCGCCTTATACATGTTTCCAACATGATAAGGTGGTCCTTAGGATTCATCCTCATTTCATGCCCAATCAGTCAGTCTACCTGCCTGTCTTCTTCCCTAGGCCTAATTCCTTTAGGGCAGAGGCAACCCTCCATACTCTTGACTGCAAGCGTGTCTTGGCATTCTATCTTCAAAGGACAGCTGAGCACCGTAAGAGCTCTCAGATTTTCATCTCCTTTGATCCCAGTCACTTGGGGTTGCCAGTAACCAAACATACCCTTTCTAAATGGATTGCAGATTGTATCTCATTTGCTTATGCCAAAGCAGGACTATCTCTTGAAGGTCATGTCACTGCCCATAATGTTCGCGCCATGGATGCCTCCACGGCAAACCTACGTTTTGTTGCCATTGATGAAATCTGCAAAGCAGCCACCTGGTCTTCAGTTCTGCAAAGCGGAGCCGGTGAAACCAGGGGAAACCAGCAGGCTCTCCGGGGGGGGCAGGCGGGCGGCTGGCCGCGGGCCTCCTCATTCTGCCACTGCTGGAGCAGCAGCGACAGTTGCTTCTTAGGCCGGAGGTTAATTATTTTTTCAATTTACCTGGGTTGAGGGGGAGGGGTCTAGGACTGGAACTGGGCTGATGGGGGGGGATAGGACAGGAACTGGGCTGATTGGGGGTTTAGAACTGGAAATGGGCTGTTGGGGGGTTAGGACTGGTAATGGGCTATGGGGAGGTTAGACTGGAAATGGGGTGATGGAGGTTAGTACTGGAAATGGGCTGCGGCAGGGGTGCAACGACTGGTAATGGTCTATGGGGGTGTTAGAATTGGAAATGGGCTGATGGTGGAGTTAGGACTGGAAATTGACTGATGGGGGTTTAGAACTGGAAATGGACTGATCAGAGGGGGGTTAGGACTAGTAATGGGTTATCGGGGGGGTTAGAACTGGAAATGGGCTGATGGGGGCTTAGGACTGGAAATGGGCTGATCAGAGGGGGCTAGGACTGGTAATGGGCTATCGGGGGAGGGCTAGGACTGGAAATGCACTGATGGGGGTTTAGAACTGGAAATGGGCTGATGGGGGGGGTTAGGACTGGTAATGGGCTATGGGGGGAGACTAGGACAGGAAATGGGCTGATAGGACTGAAAATGGACTTATTGGAGGGTTACGACTGGTAATGAGCTGATTGGGGGGCTAGGACTGGGGTGGGCTGATAAAGGGGATAGGACTAGAAATGGGCTGGGAAAGGAAATGGGCTAATAGGGGAGGAGAGGAGAGTGCTGCTGACCCTGGAAGAAAACTAGGGGCTAGGGCTACAAATGGGCTGATGCAGGGGGATGGTAGAATAGGACTGGAAGGGAGCGGATACTGAGAGGGTCTGCCAGGGGAAGGATGGGGCAGGAAGGGAAGGAGGTGGCTGGAAAGGAGCTGACACCTGGAATGTACTGAAGGGGGACTGGAAGGGAGCTGACACTTGGGGATGGGAGTGGTAGGTAGCTGGGTAATAGGGAGGAGGCTGGAAGGGAGCTGACATGTGAATGGCACTGGAAGAGAGATGGACAGAGGGTAGGGTGGCTGGAAGGGAGCTGACTGGGGGATGGCACTGAGAGTGATTCTGAGCTGATACCTGGGATGGTATTTGAACTAGAAGGGGCTGGACAGTGGGAAAGGAGGGGGACTGGAAGGGAATGGACACAAGTGGCAGTCATGGGAATGCAAGGTGGTTGACAATGGAAGGTACTGGGAGGGGAGGACTGGAAAAGGAACTAATACTGGGGAGGGTTACTGAAACTGGAAATGGGCTGATGGAAGGAAGTGAAGAAAACAAAAGAAGAGATAAGAAATGGCAGATGGACCAGGGACCATAGACCACAGAAAGAGAGGTAAGAGAAGACAGGAAAGCAGAAGCCTCAGATCGGGACCAGCATGATCAGAGAATAAAATGGTCAGACAAAGGTAGAAAAAATAATTTTATTTAATTTTGGTGATTGGACTTTGTGCTATTTTTATATTTTACACAGTATTGGGGAACTGCATCTCTTATCTGATGTTGCACTGCATGTGGACTCTGGCTTCTTGGGGTTTCAGTTTAAATTTTGTCTACATATTTTTATTTTTACTTTAGATTGTGGTTACTTATTCTGTACTTGGTGAGGGTCGATGTTGTGAGTGTATGACTGAGGTCAGGTGTTCTCCAGGACCAAGCAGGAAGTCAGTCCTCACATATGGATGACATCGACATCGATGGAGCCCTTGCGGAGCATTTCCCCAGCTTTCTAAGAAAGCCTTTGGGAATGCAGGCACGCATTCGCGGTCCCCTTCCCGCCTAAAGGTGCCATCTTTGCCAGTCTCTCTTTTTCCGTGAAGCCCGTTGGACGTGTGTCCTAGTTCTCCCGGAAAATAGTTTGATTTTTTTGCGATTCCTTCGCTATTTTTTCTCCGGTTCGACGCCGGTTCCCCTTCCCGCCGGGTTCACTACACCGCTATCGAGCCTGATCTTCTTTTTCGGTTTTTGCCCTTCGTGGCTGGCGTTCGCGCCCTTTTTTTCTTTTTCCCTAGAAGGCCAGTCCTTTGACCTCGCGGGGACTCTTTTTTCACCGATGGCTTCCAGCGGTTTCAAGAAGTGTGATCGGTGCAAGAAACTCATGTCTCTCACCGACACACACGACTGCTGCCTTCGGTGCCTCAGTCCTGATCACGATCCTAAGATCTGTGGACCATGTGGAAAAATGTCCTCCAAGGCGCTTCGAAGTCGTCAGCACCAAAAGGAAAGGCTTTTCTCCGATTCGGCCTCCGGCCGGGCCTGTACCTCGTCTGAGGCCTCGACATCTCGGGAATCTGATCCCGAGCACCGTCGGGGCTCCTCAGACAGGGGGTCCCCTGACCGGGAACGAAAGAGAAAGAAGCGGCTCATGAGGGTGGCGTTGGAGGAGGTCCCTGGCTCCTCGAGGGGTAGGTCTCGGACCCCCGACCGCCGTCCCGGGTCTGTGGAATGGGAGAAGCCGCCAAAAGTACCTCGCGTGGAGCCGGAGTCTGCCGGACACATAAGTCCTGTAGTCCTCATGGACTCTCCTCCCAGAGAGCCGACATCAGGCCCGGCGCCACCGGGGCCTGAGTCAGTGGCTGCTGAGTCTCCTGAGCTGGGTCTCAGGCTGACAGCCTTGGAGTGCAGATTGTCTGCCTTCATGGATCAGCAGCGGGTGCTGATGGCCAGCCTGACTGGTGCATCTGCCCCGACCACCGGGACATCGACGTTGAAGTCGACCCCGGAGACCGAGCCGATACTCGAGACCATGAAGGCTTGAGGTCGACCTCGGTCGCGGTCACCCTCGACCTCGCGCTCGGGACCAAGGGCATCGACGCCGGAGCCTTCGGCGTCGGGGCGGGTGCTGCCGGGCCCCGCGTGGTCAGAGCCCGATTCCTCATCGGACGAGTCCGTCTGGGAGACGGAGGACAAGGAGTCCCCCGATACCTTCCGGACTCGGTGCGTCCCGTCGGACTCACCGCAGTCTGAGCCCCGGAGTAGATCCCCTCCGGAGGATACCCGGTTCTCGGAGTTTGTCCAGGATATGGCCACTGCGTTGGCTATCCCTGCAGACCCCGAGGAGGAGCCTCGAGCTGAAGAGCTCGAGGCCCTCCAGTATGACTCTCCTCCGAAGGAGGCCTTTACTGTACCGGTTCCTCCGATGCTGGAGTGGCTCCTCTTCCAGATGTGGGAGGCACCGGCCTCGGCGCCGGTTCTGAGCAAGCGGTTCGATTCCATTTATCGACTCCGGAAGAGCCCTGGTTTTCAAAAGGCGCAGCTTCCACACCATTCCATGGTTGTGGAATCGGCCATGCATCGTCTGAAAAGTCAGAAGATGCACTCTGCGGTGCCCCCTGGCAGGGAGGCCCGGAAGCTGGATGGTTTTGGAAGAAAGTGCTTGCTTGATGCTTGCTTGCGTGTCCAGTCTTACCAGCTGTACATGGGCATGTACTTGCGAGACCTGGCAAAGGAACTTGCCGGGTTCTCTGCTGGTCTCTCCGGGGAACCCTTGCAGAGGTTCAAGTCCTTGTCCTCGGGGATCCAGGAATGCTCTAAGTTTATGTCCCGCACCGCCTACGATGGCTTCGAAACTTCGGCTCGTGTTGCGGCAGCCGGCATCGTGGCTCGATGCCAGGCGTGGCTGCAGTCATCAGACCTCGAGCCTTGGGTTCAGGACAAGTTGGTCGATGTCCCTTGCCAAGGTGAAAACCTTTTTGGCAAGCCCATGGCTGAGAAGGCCGCACAGCTTGAGACCGAGAACCTCACGAGGACAAGGCTATCTAGAAAGACTTCTGCCCCTTCTCAGAAGAAGGGCTCAGATAAAAAGCCCTTTTACCCAAGGAAGGGCACTGCCTAAAAACAGTTCCCACATTACCAGGCCTCCCTGGCTCCCCCACAGGGTCAGCAGTCCAAGGGGCAGGGAAATGGGCCCCGTAGGCAGAGGGCCCCCAAGCCTCCGGCTCCTGCTCCCACTCAGCAGGGTGGGGGGTTTTGACTCCTTAGGCATAGCCTCTCCGTCCTTGCTCTCCCAACCCTGCACAGGAGGTCGGCTTACCCTGTTTGCCCACAGGTGGCCACCCATCACTGGGGACAGTTGGGTTCTCAGCATAGTCCACAAGGGCTATCTGCTTCACTTCCAACAGTTGCCCCCTCCATACTTCCCAGGGGAGCCTCCAAGACCTCCCCTCCACACAGATCTTCTCCTTCAGGAGCTTCAAGGTCTGCTGCGAGACCAGGCGGTGCAGCCTGTGCCTCCCCACCTTCGGGGTCAGGGGTTCTACTCCAGGTACTTCCTCGTACCAAAAAGAACCGGTGGCCTCAGGCCTATTCTCGACCTCAGAAACCTCAACAAGTTCCTAGAGAAAGAGTGGTTCAAGATGCTTACTCTTGGAACACTTCTGCCCTACCTCCAGCAGGGAGATTGGCTATGCTCCTTAGATCTAAAGGATGCGTACACTCACATCCTCATCCATCCAGACCACAGAAAGTACCTCAGGTTCATTGTGGGAGGAAACCATTATCAATACAGGGTGCTGCCTTTCGGCCTCACCTCCGCCCCCAGAGTCTTTACCAAATGCCTAGCAGTGGTGGCGGCCTACCTGAGAAATCAGGGCATTTTTGTCTTCCCTTATCTGGACGACTGGCTCATCAGGGGTCAGACATGTCAGGAGGCCAGGCAAGCCACCCTCCGGACTATCTCTCTTCTTCAACACTTGGGTTTTGTCATAAACTTCGCAAAGTCCACTTTGCTCCCCTCCCAGAACTTGGAGTTCATAGGGGCAAGGCTAGACTCTCTACTGGCAAAGGTTTTCTTGCCAGTGGACAAAGGACAAAGCCCAAAGACTGATAGACCTGGCAAGCCAGTTTATCAACAAGCCACTGGTCTCCGCCAGACTCTGCTTGCGTCTTCTAGGCCACATGGCTTCCACAGTACATGTGACTCCCAATGCTCGGCTCCATATGAGAATATCTGAACAGAAAACCCCAAAAATAGTGATAATATTTATAACTTCTCCAAGAAATCACTAAACACCCCCAGTGAAACCTTTTATAATTTTTTGTCGGATAGTACCGGAAAGGGACATAGACCAAAACTATGTCCTCCACTCGGTTCTATCCTATTTAATCATTTTCAAAAACTAATTATTTCAAAATTATCCTCTACTTAGCTGTTTCAAAGAACATCAATCTTGAACTGTTGAGCACGACGTGCACGTTTCGGGTTTACCACCCTGTTTCAAGTGCTATCATCATACCATGTAGACGGTTTTGTGACGGTTTTCTACATGGTATGATGATAGCACTTGAAACAGGGTGGTAAACCCAAAACGTGCACGTCGTGCTCAACAGTACAAGATTGATGTTCTTTGAAACAGCTAAGTAGAGGATAATTTTGAAATAATTAGTTTTTGAAAATGATTAAATAGGATAGAACCAAGTGGAGGACATAGTTTTGGTCTATGTCCCTTTACGGCTCCATATGAGGCCTGCACAGTGGTGCCTCAGGACTCAGTGGACTCAGGCCACAGGAAGCCTCAAAGACAGAGTAAGGGTGTCCAGACCATTCCTGCACTCCCTACACTGGTGGCTGCACCCCCCCCCCCCCAATCTACTACAAAGGGTGCCTTTTCAAGTTCCTCCCTTCACAGTGGTGTTAACCACATATGCCTCCCTGCAGGGCTGGGGAGCACATTGTCTGGACAAGTGCACCCAAGGCCTCTGGACTTCTTGGGAGGCCTCACAACAGATCAATCTGCTGGAGCTTTGAGCTATTCGCTTAGCCCTCAGGACTTTCTCACAGACACTGGCTCGTCAGTCTGTCCTGGTCCAAACAGACAACCAAGTTGCCATGTTTTATGTGAACAAGCAGGGCGGCACTGGGTCCAGGCTCCTTTGTCAGGAGGCACAGGACCTTTGCCTGTTTGCTCGCAAGCATCAAATGTTTCTCAAGGCTGTTTATCTCCCGGGCCAGGAAAACTACCTGGCCGACAGATTGAGCAGGATTCTGCAGCCCCACGAGTGGCAGCTCCTCCCACTTCCTGTTTAGCTGTCGTGGGGAGGAGTCCTGTTCTGCTGAGCTCCTGCTAGGAAGGAGGTCCTGCTTCCTACCTGTGTCTGGATGTCGGGCCCTGGGCCACCTCCCGCAGGAGAGGCCCAGGCCCAGAGGCCTGTCAAGTCTGGTGGGTATCCTATTCTACCACTGGATGGAGGGACCGGCGGCCTGGAACAGCTGGGGCCCCGGGAGGGGGACTCCCCAGGTAGGACTGCACCTGGCCAGGACCGAGGGACCCACAGGTATGGAGGTATGGGCCCGCTACCCCAGGGAGGAGGCTCCTGTCTCCTCCCCAGGCAAGGTGTGGAGGCTGGGTGGCAGCGGGGAGAGGCCCTGGGGAGACCCTGGAGGACCGTGGCGTGTAGTACTGGAGGTGGCGGGTTCCCCCCTCCGCCTCGGTTCCTGGAGGAGGCCTCTACCTCCTCCAGTGAGGATGAGGATGGAGGGTCGGGCCTGCCGTCCTTCCAGCTGCCAACTAGGGCCCCTGACGAGATCGTGGCGGCGGTGCGGCGGCTCCGGGGTCTCCAGGAGGAGGCGGCCCAGCTGCAAGCCCAGCTCTCCCACCTGGAGAGCCTGCAGGCCACCGTTCCTGGCGAGGAATGGGTGGCCTATGCTACCTTTCGGAAGGGGGTGAAGCGGGCCCTGAAGGCCAAGTACTCTGAGATCGAGTTCTGTAAAAGCCAGGATTGTGGGTCCCTCGCTGAAGTTTATCGCACTTATGATCGTTGGAAGGTGCCTGCAGTCCAGGGGAGGCCCCCGGGGGCATGTGGCTTTGGTGCTCCTTCCTTACCTCCTTCCCTGCCCTGCCCCCGTCCGGCCCTTGTTAGGCAGGCAGCTGTCCCCCCCCGCAGTCTGCATAACTCTAGGTCTGGTGATCCTTACCTGTCGGGGATAGCCGTTGCTGGTGGTCCGGTGGCCCTTTCCTCGGATCTTGGCTTCCTGGTTCCTGGTTCTCCGGCATCTCTCGGTCTGGATGGTGTTTGGCAGACTCCCGGAGGTGTGTGGGCTCCTCAGCGGCGCTCCACTGCTGGTTTGGTTCCCCCATCTGCTGCTCGACCTCCGCTGTTGGCCCCGTGCCCTGCAGGCGAAGATTTCCAGTGAGGGGTCTGTGACAACGGTGTTTCCCTGCCGCGGCACCGTTCGGCCCTGTTCCCGGTTTCGCTGCCGGCTCCGTCTCCTGCGGGGAACCTCCAAGATGGCTGCCGGAATTCCCCTGCTGACGTCTGCGTCCCTCCTGCTCCCTTTGCTGTGGGGGAGTCACCGCCGATGGAGCTGCCTGCAGGGCTTTCCCCGTCCAGACTGCTGCTCCAAGATGGCCGCCGTACATTGGGGGACGTCACTTCCGGGTTCTCCCGGAAGTGTACCGCAGCTCCACATCTCTCCTCTTCTGCTTTGCCTCGGGAGCCCCGGAGACACTCAGCGGGTGAAGTTTGGGATTCGGGCCAGTGCCCCTCTATCGGAGGGGATGATGTAGGGGGGCCGAAGTTTTCCGCGGCTGCTCTCCCACGTAGGGGGTCTGCCGCTGCTGTGGAGGATGGTCGGCTGCCTGTTTTCCCGGAGAAGATCGCCGGTGCTGTGCAGCCTCTGAATGTGCCCGGCTCTGTGGGTGATTCGGCGTCCTCTCTACCTGATCCCCGGCGGCGGAAGAATGGTCGGCTCCAGTCCTCTGCACTTGCTATGCCGCCGGAGGCTCCGCGGGGGACTGCGTTTTCCACGCCTGCAGTCCCTGTCCAGCTCCCTGGGCAGGCGTTTGGTAGGGGGGTCACTGATAGGCAGGATTCCCCTGTTTTGGCTGCCCTTCCGGCCCCTCGAAAGCTACAGGGTACTCGCCCACTCTGTTCTGAGGTGGCTGGCTGGGGTCGGAAGGGTGCTGGAAGGGGGAAGGGGCAGGATGGGGGCTGCTGTCTCTTTTCTGCGGGGCCCCCGGAGGGGGTCCGGGAGGGGGCCAGGGATGGAAAAATGTTGGCCTGCTGTCCCTGCCATCTAGGACTGCGGAGCGGGTTGTGCAGCTGTCTGTCTTGTCGGATGCTGTGGCCGAGGTCAGCCTGGCTCGCAGGGGGGCGGCCGCCCTTGCTGCTGGAGCCCTGGCTGCCGGCCATGAGGTTCCTGTCCCCTGTGCCACGTCTGGCACCGACAATAAGGTAGGACCTGGGAGGGACGGGGTGCAGGGGGGTGGAGGCTTGGGGGATTTAGTTATGGGGGAACCTGCCCTCCTGTCCCGGGATGGTCCTGCCTTCTTGCCGGTAGCCGTGCAGGGGGTAGCGGACGGTGGGTCGATGGAGGGTCTAGCGGGGGGAAAGGGGGAGCGGACGACCGGTCTAGGGGTAGGGAAGATGGTAGTGGTTGGTCCTGATAGGGGGAAGGGTCCGTGTTCCGTGGGGTTAGGGGATGGGGTGGTCCCCCGGATCCCGGGAAGGGAGGGGAGCGGGGTTCGTCCCCGGTAGTGGTGGCCGAGACCCAGGAGCCTTGCGCTGGGTCGGGAACGCGGGACGGAGGTTTGGGGGGGCTTTCCGGTCCCCTGGGTGTCACCGAGAACCAGGTTCGTGATGCCCTGCAATTAGCGTTGGAGACCCCGACGGGCCCTCCCGGGGCCTTTGCTGCCTTCCGGCAGCTGGAGGTGCGGCGGCAGGGGGTGATCCGGGGGTTCTCGGTGGCACCCAGGGATCCGGAAGGGAGAGCATCCCTGATTCAGTGTTGGCGGAGCTGACTTTGCCCAGTCCTCAGGTCACCCCATGTGCGGAGATTGTGGATCCCGCAGACCAGCAGCGGGATCCCCCGCAGGTGGCAGCAGGGGAAGATCACGGAGGACAGGGGTTGGGAGCTGGGCGGTCGGCTCCCTCCCCCCGTACCTTTGCGGAGGCTCTAAGGGGGTCGGGCACCACTCCTGGGACATCGGGTGGGGCTGGGGGGAGGGGGGGTTCCCAGGGGAATGATCCCGTAGGAGGGGGAGGAGGTGGGGGAGGTTTCCGAGGGGTAGGGGGTGAGGTTAGACGACGCAACGTGGCGCAGATCCGGTGGGCTGGGGAGGGGTCCCCTCCAGCCAGGGAACAGGTCTTGAGGATGGTCCTTGGGCTGGGGTTTCTCCCGGGAGATCTCTATGCCTTCATCCACATGAACAACACCATTGAATATGATGTTAGTTTCATGTTGAGACGGGGGCTGGAGATTTTTTGGGACCGATACCAGCAGCAGAGGGGGCAGGGAGGGTGGGCCAATTTTCGTGTTGTGCCTATCTCTCGCCAAGGGACGGTACCTGTGACCATCCTATCCCGGAATGAGTCGCTCCCAGGGCAGGACATCCAGTTTTGGTTGTCGCGCCATGCGGTGCTCCTCGCACCCCTGGTTAAGGGCGCTGGGCCCCTAGGGGTGTGGGACGGGTCGTGGAAGGGTAGGATTCGTTTGCGTGAGGTGGGAAACGTGGTGCAGCATGTGCCCTCGGCCGGTTTCCTCGGTCGGGATCGCATCTTGTGCTATTACCCCGGGCAAACCCGTGAGTGTCACCGCTGTGGCTCATTCCGCCATTTGAGCATGAACTGTCCCGAGCAGGTCTGCACACCCGTTGTGGTGGACGGGGTCACGCCTCGGCCGGGTGTCTGCTAATTCGGTGTAACCTTTGCGGGGAGTTGGGCCACCCCTTCGCCCGCTGCCCCTCCGCGTCACACAATGGACCGGGGGGGGATGCCGTCAATCCACCTCGGGCTCCTGTGCGGGAGGAAGTTGTGGAGGCCCCTCTCCCTCAGGAGGGGTCCGAGGGCCCTAGGGTGGAGGAGTCCATCGAGCCGAGGGAGCCACCAGGGGGAGGGGATTCGGGTAGGAAGGAGGAGAGGGTTGATGTGGTGGAGGTTGATGTATCACGACAGGATAGTGGGTTGCGGTTAGTGCCACCTGAGGAATGGACTACGGTCCCTTCCAAGGGTGGCAAGTCCAAAAGGAAGAAACGGGAGACATCCCCGTTGCCGGATGCAGAGCCCGTGTTGGACATCAACCGTTTTGTCTTTTTGGCTGCTGATGCGGCTGAGGCAGATGAGGGCTTGCCTGTGGAGGCAGGGCTTCCTGTGCGGCGCTCGGAGCGGTTAGCGGCGGGGACGGCCCCTCTTCCTCAGCGGCGACCTTCAAAGATGCCGAAGGCGCGCCGCAGTCAGGGTCCTCCAATCAAGGGGGATACTGGCGCCCGACGGGTGCGGGAGGACGGGTCTTTGCCCCCGCGGTTGGGTAATGGGCCTTCACAGGAGCCCCCTGTTGACCCGGCCGTCCCGGCCTCCCCCGCGGGGGTGGGCACTAGTACGTTGTCTCAGTCTTTGTCCAGGGAGGGGGGAGAGGCACCGGTGGTGGACCCCACGGAGGAGATCATTCCTCCGACCCCTGACCTGTCCGTGCCCCCTCGCCCCATGGGAACTGGGTTGGCCCCTGTGACAGCTTTGCCTGGTGGTCTCAGGGGCACCAGCACCTCGTGGGGTGACAGGGTCGAGCAGGAGGGGGAAGAGATCCTCGAGGTGGTCGACGTGGACTGTGAGGAATTACTCCAGCTCACGGGCTTATCCTGCAAGCGGGATTCCGGGGATCCCGGGTATGGTGAAAAGAGGAGGAAAGGGTCACTGCACACGAACTAGGCATGGCGTGCACTCCTGCGTTCTCGTGCGCCACCCTCAATGTGGCCAGCATTTTCTCAGACCAGGCGCGGGCTACGGCCTATGATTTTCTTTCTACGAGTGGGCTGGATGTCATCTTCTTGCAGGAGACCAGGCTCACCTCGCTCGCTAGCCTTCATCGGGCAAAGCGGGAGTGGAGGTGGGGCCCTTCATACTGGTCGCTTGCGGCACAGCCCTACGCAGGAGTGGCGGTTTTGTTCACGTCTAACCGATTTCAGGTGCAGTACGTGTGGGAACTGGAGCAGGGCCGGTGTTTGCTCTTAGACGGCTACTGCGGGCCTCATCGGTTTCGTTTCGTGGTGGTCTACGGCCCCCAGTCTAAGTTGGCGCGGAAGACCCTGTTTGGGGTCATCCGCCCCTACTTACACACCTCCCGTTTGGTGGTCCTTGCCGGGGATTTCAACACCACCACCTTTTTGCAAGACCGAGGGGGGGATCGTCGCCCACCCAGTTACGAGGGCCTCTTTTTGGCCGAGATGACCCGGACGGCTGACCTGGTGGATGTTTTCCACCGGGCCTTTCCACGGTCTCCGGGGTTCACCTACTATCATGGGACCTGCAGGAGTCGTATCGATCGGATATATGTGAGTGCCCGGGTAGAGTGTTCCCCTCCGCAGTTGCAGGCGGTTGACTTTTCGGATCACTGCGTCCTCTCCGTGTCCTTCCTGGCTAACCACGAGGAGCTCAGCAGGGGTCCTGGCCTGTGGAGACTGAATGTGCAGTTGTTGGCAACATCAGAGGTGGTCCAGGAGTTCTTGGCCTTTCTCGCAGACCAGGAGACCCTGCTGAGTGTTTTTCCTTCCCGTGGCGCCTGGTGGGATGAGGTGAAGACGCGTGCCCGACAACTCTTCCGTTCCCGGGGTACCTCCATGGCTCGATCCCGCTACCTCACCTACACTGTCCTCCGGAGGTCGCTGGATCGTTTGGTATCCCGAGGGGCAGCGCAGGAGGAGGTTGAAGAGGTGCGTGTCCAGCTCCGTGGCCTGCTTTACGATCGCCATGCCTCCCTATGCTTCGAGGGGGCGGCCGGTGGGGGCGCCACTCCAGACCCTTTCCGGACTTGCAGGGAGAGGGTTCAGCGTCGGGAGGTCATGGCCCTGCGGGGCGAGGACGGTACCATTCATGCCTCCCAGGAGGACCTTTTGCGGATGGTGGGGGAATACTTCTCAGACCTGTTTGGGGATCGCCCCGTGGACCTCACCCATATCCGAACGTACCTGGGCCTTCCCCCGGTGTATTCGGCTGTGGTCCAGGCACAGGTTGATGCACTCGCTGCTCCGATTCAGCAGGTGGAGGTGGAGAGGGCGATTCGTGCCATGCCGTTGGGGAAGGTGCCTGGGCGCGATGGGCTCCCTGTGGAGTTCTATCGCACGTTCATTGCCCAGCTGGCCCCCTTCCTGACCTCCCTGTTTCAGGAGATCATGGACACGGGGTATCTCCCGCGGTCATTTCGCGAGTCTGTCCTGCTGCTGCTCTCCAAGGGGAAGGACGATAGCTCCTTGGACTTCTGGCGGCCGCTCTCTCTTCTGAACGCGGACCGGAAGATCCTGGCCAAGTGTTTGGCCAACCGACTGGTGGAGGTGTCGGGCGATTGCTGTCCCCTTCCCAGTATTGTTCCGTTCGGGGGAGAGGGGTTCTGGACGCTGTCGCCACAGTCCGGGAGATGGTGGAAAGAGGCCGGTCGCTCCAACGGGACCACTGGTTGGTCTCCTTGGATCAGTCCAAAGCCTTTGATCGAGTCAGTCAACCGGTAACCTGTGGGTGGTGCTCCAGCACTTCGGCCTCCCCGCGGTTTCCTCTTCGTCGTGCAGGCGCTGTACGAGGGGGGGTGAGCTTCCCGTTTATTAACGGGTGGCTCGGACGGCCATTTGGTGGTGTCGCCTCGGGGGTGCGGCAGGGGTGCCCTTTGAGCCCCCTGCTGTATGTTTTCTCCCTCGACCCCTTCCTCCGGAGATTGTCCTCAGGTGGGTTGCGGGGCCTGGAGGCGCCCGGTGCGCCCCCGGTGTCCGTCGTTGCTTACGCTGACGACATCTCAGTTTACGTGGACGGCACTGATGGGGTAGAGGCCCTGCGAGAGGCTGTGGAGGAGTACTCGGAGGTAGCCCATTCTGTTGTCAACCACAGCAAGTGCCAGACGCTGTGGTTGGGCTCCTCGGAGGCCTCCCTGCCTTCCTGCGCCCCCTTTCCTCCTCCCGTGGGGGAGGTCCGCGTTTTGGGCCTCGTCTTCGGGTCGGAGGACTGTGCGGAGTCCAATTGAGACCGTTGTCTCGAGACTGCACGGTGTCGGGTGCTGCGGTGGAGGGGGTGGAGGTGTATGTACGAGGAGAAGATCAAACTCCTCGGGACGTTTCTGCTTCCTCTCTTTCTGCACGTGGCCACGGTCTTCGTTCTTCCGTTGTCCCGTCAGGCGTCTGTTTGTGCCGTCTTTTTCTGTTTTCTGTGGGGTAACCGCTTGAACCCTGTCCAGCGCAACATCGTCTGCCTGGATCGGGCAGAGGGTGGTTTGGGTATGTTGCACCCCCTTGTCTTCCTGTCAGTCTTGTCTATGGCGTTTCACTTAGGTAGGATGAGGGAAGGGGGTGGGGTTTGGTGGGTGGCCTCCTATCGGGAATGGTTCTCCCGCTTCTGGGAGCAGTGGGAGGGGGCGTCCTCGGTCCCACGTGTGCGCCGGAGAGGGGAACAGGCCCCATCGTACGTATTTGTGATGGTGGGGCTCATTCGGCGGTGGGGGGTGACCGACCCGCTCGCCCAGTCCTTGGGGCGGAAAGGATTATACCGGATGGTACTCACCTCTCACTATCAACCACGGTGGGCCCTGCGGGACTGTCCGGCGGATGTGATGCAGCGGGGCCTTCGGCTGTTGAACTCCCCTCGGCTACCGAAGAAGGTTCGGGATATAGCCTGGTTGTCTTTCCATGGGCGTTTGTACGTGAGGGACAACCTCAAGTACAGGTCACAGGCCGAGCGGGTCTGTCCGAGAGCCGGGTGTGAGGGGCAGGCGGAGACCATGGACCATTTCCTCCGGCAGTGCCCCTTCAACGTGGAGGCCTGCCGGTTGGTGTCCGCTGCTCTTCACTTGCGCGACCTTTCCCTCCTCACGTATGCGGAGTGGGTGTACGGGGCCTGGTCCTTTCCTCTAAGGCAGGACTCCGGGACCCTCTACCTAGTCACGGCTGTAGTGCGCTACCACCTGTGGCAAGCGCGCTGTCATGTCTCGACCCGGGGGTTGGTCCTGCCCCTCGACGAGGTGGTGCGGGACATTCTGGAGGAAGTGTCCAGCATGGCGCAACGCGAAAGGCGGGTGGTGGAGGTCCATCGTTGGGAGCGTCTGTGGCGTCACCTCACCCTCCGCCCCCCATGAGGGGGAGGGGTTCCCTGGGGTTCCCATCCCTGTAGGACTGTGAGGTTTGTTTTGTTGTTCCCTGGGGGGAGGGGTGTGATAGGAGGGGTTCGTTTTCCCTTCCCTGGGGTTTCCTTCTCATTATGATTTTGGGGTGTTTTCCTCCCGGGAGGGGAGGGGGGGGGGTGAGCTGGTGCTCCATAAGGGGTTTGACCGGTTGTCCGCTTTCCCTTTCTCCTTAGCGGGTGGCCGTCCCAATCTGTTTGTTTTTCGTGTTTGTTTGATCGTTTTGTGTTCTGGGCATCCCGCTCCGTTGTCTGGAGTGCAGGGCAGTACACGGGTTATGTATTTCTTTTGTATTTCGTTATTTGATTTGTATGATTAATTATGATTTGTTTTGGTGGGATTGTGTTGGGGATGGGCTAAGGGGGCCCTTATGTTTTCATTTGGTTTGGGGGGAGGGGGTGGGGAGGTTTGTTTTGAGGTGTTTGTGTGGATGGGATGGGTCTGAAGGGGGAGGGAGGGGGATAGGGGGCTTTGTTTATGGACGGGTGGGGAGAGGGAGTCTGAGAGTCGGACAGACTGGACATTTGGACATTTGGACTGGTGGGGGTGTTGTGCGGGGCAGGGGTTCAGGGATTGCAAGATGCAATGTGTGGACTATGCTGGGGTGTTCGTGCAGGGGGAGGTTGGGTCGGGCATGGGCATTGGACTGAGGGGGGGGAGGGGACACGGACATTGACAAGGACCTTTTGGGGGTTGTTGTTGGGAGGAGGGCACGTGCGTTGATTACTGGGTTTGGTGGTGGGTTTGGGGCGGCGGGTCACGGGGGTTTTGTGATGCCTGTTTTGTGCTATGTCGGGGGGGTGGGGGTTTTGGGGGGGTGTGGGACTTGGTTGGGGTGATTGTCTTTGCTTTTTGTTTGTTTTTCTGTTGCATGTGTTAATAAACAAAATTTCCATCCCTTGGTGGTTCAAAAAATCTTTCTGAGATGGGGACTTACATCCATAGATCTGTTTGCCAGTCCTCTGAACAAACAGCTGCCGAGGTTCTGCTCCAGACTACCGCATCCTCTCAGGATGGCAGCAGATGCTTTTCTGATTTCCTGGTCCCAGAGCCTCCTGTATGCGTTTCCTCCCACGCCTCTGGTGGCCCGAACCTTATTCAAGATTCTACAGGACAAGGCCTCGGTCCTGCTGGTAGCTCTCAGATGGCCAAGACAACCTTGGTTTCCACTTCTGCTTTAACTGGCGGTGGACACCCCACTGCCTCTGGGGTTGCAGCCCGACCTTCTCTCCCAGGATCAAGGGTCCCTACTGCACCCAAATCTCAAATCTCTCAATTTGATGGCATGGAGGCTGCATGGAGGTCGTCCTAGCCTCTAGAAAGCAGTCCACTAGGAAAACCTATGCCCTGAAATGGAAAAGGTTTTCTCTGTGGTGTCAGCTACACACTGAAGATCCTTTCTCCTGTGCTGTACCAGTGGTACTTCAGTACCTGCTGCATTTATCCAATCAGGGTCTTAAGTCAAATTCTGTTTGGGTCCACCTCTCAGCTCTAGCAGCTCACCACTCACTGGTGGAAGGACACTCTCTGTCGGTTCACCCCTTGGTGTCCCGGTTCCTCAGAGGTTTGTTCCTTCTCAAACCTCCTCTCCGTCCTCCAGCTCCTGAGTGGGAGTTGAATGTGGTCTTGCAGCAGCTGACTCGCCCACCTTTTGAGCCGATGGCTACTTGTCCTCTTCGCTTCCTGTCCTGGAAGACACTCTTCCTGGTAGTCCTAACCTCAGCCAGGAGAGTGAGTGAGCTTCAGGCCCTGGTCTGTGACAGGCCTTACACTCGCTTCTATAGGAAAAGGGTAGTCCTTCGGACTCACCCTAAATTCCTTCCTAAGGTTGTCTCCTCTTTCCACCTCAACCAGGAGGTGTTCTTCCGACATTCTTCCCTCGGCCTCATGCAAGCCAGGCTGAAGCAGTTCTGCATACCCTGGACTGTAGGAGGGCCTTGTCCTTCTACCTTGACCGTACGCAGGGGCATAGAAGGGCTACTCAGCTCTTCATATCCTTTGACCCTAATAATTTGGGGTTAGCTGTGTCCAAGCGTACCTTGTCCATCTGGGTGGCTGACTGTATCGCCTGGGCTTACAGGGCGGCTGACCTTCCTTTGCAGGGTCGGGTCACAGCCCATTGTGTCAGGGCAATGGCTGCCTCAGTAGCTCATCTCTGCTCTGTACCATTGGCAGACATCTGCAGGACTGCAACTTGGTCCTCAAGCCAGACTTTTGCGGCCCACTACTGTCTGGAAAGGGAGTCCCATAGGGACAGTGCTTTTGGCCAGGCAGTACTCCAGAATCTCTTTGAGGTTCAGGCAACTCCTGCCCTCCAGCCCTCCATTGGGCTACCGGTGGAGGTTCTTTCAGTGAAAAGACTTTCTTTGTTGCTGGGACTAGAGGGAGTTCTCTTGTTCAGCCTGGGTTCCTGGTAGCCCAGAGCTAGGGAGTCACCCATATGTGAGGACTGACTTCCTACTTAGTCCTGGAGAAAGAGTAGTTACTCACCTGTAACAGGTGTTCCCCAGGAGCAGCAGGAATCAGTCCTCACAACCCTCCCTCTTCCCCTGGGAGTTGCAGTTGTAAATAGTTTATTTTTATGTTTTTAAAGTGCTGTTATTAGCTATGTCATTTGACTGGCAAAGATGGCACCTTTAGGCGGGAAGGGGACCGCGCATGCGTGCCTGCATTCCCAAAGGCTTTCTTAGAAAGCTGGGGAAATGCTCCGCAAGGGCTCCATCGACGTCGATGTCACCCATATGTGAGGACTGATTCCTGCTGCTCCTGGAGAACACCTGTTACAGGTGAGTAACTACTCTTTCTGTTAACATGCAGTTTGTATATAAAGATCTATACTATACTGTAGTAATTTGACTTGTTCCAGTGCCCACTGTAGTATTTACAGTGACGCTTTTTTTGGATGGGCTCCTTATGTGACTTTTGGAAGTTTGTGCTGATATGGTATGGTATGGTAGGTTTGCTTTTTGTTGTAGGGTTTTTATTAGTTCAAAATATGCCTGGTACTGGAGAATAGTGGTCGTTGTTGTTGTTGTTAGTGAGATGATCAGAATCAGATTTTTGTTTTTTTTAAATATTGAGTTATGTGGGTGAATGTCCTGGTTCTGCTCTGCACCTACTGTGGATGCAAAATATATAAAATATATGTTGAAAAAGAAAAAGGGAGAACCATAACACAGTTTATAACACAATAAAAATGGGTTATGATTTAGTTTTATAAACTGTGCTATTTATTCTTGCTGTCTTTTAGTTCCTTGGTGTGCAAACAGGACCGTACCTAGCCCTGTGCAAGCAGTGCAGCCGCACAGGGCGCAAAGGCTTGGGGGGCGCATTTTGTCTCTCTGCTGTTGCCCTGCTGTCGCTGGCAAGACAATAGCAGGCAGTTAAAATGCATCTAAAGCCTTTTCGCAGCACTTTAAGCAGGTTTGGTTCCTCCCTCCTCTGACACGATGTCAGAGCAGGGAGGGACAGATCTGCTTAGAGTGCCGGCGCCTTTTAGATTGGGTGCATGCCCCCCCCCCTCCTCCTCCCTATACCTCCGTCCAGCGCTGCCTGCTCTTTCCCTGCTGCCGGCGGCGCTGTGAAAAAAACAGAGGGCTGCAGCAGCAGGGAAAGCGCAGGCAGTGCTGAATGGAGGTATGGGGGGAGAGGGAGGCGTGCGTCCGAGTTGCAAGTTATACAAGGCGCGATTGCAGTTTGATACGGCCCTGTGTGCAAACATCTTGCATTTCCTTCATATAATCTAATCGGCTTTTTGATTTGGTTCAGTCTCTGATTGGATTTCTGAAAAAGTCCCGCCCCCTCTAAGGTGGTGGGGGGGGGGCGCCATCTCATTCTTCGCCTCAGGCAGCAGACTGCCTTGAGCCGCCCCTGGTTGTAGATTACCTCCAGTGACAAAAATGTTAAGTAATCAAGAAAAGGTTGGATTCTACTGACCTCTGGTCTTCTTTCAACCTGTAATCATCAACTATGTTTTCTTTTATGGAATAAGAAACATATTCTGTGTTTTAAGGTTGACAGCTGGTTACATATTTTAGTTCATGATGATTTAGTCTTAGTTTTAACCCATTGCATATTTGGGTTTATAATCCTGCTTTTCCTAAGAAAATAAAATTACTTTAGCATTCAAAGAGGTAAAGCTAGGACTGGATCACTCTGTCATGAGGGAATGGAACCATTAAGTGCCCTTTTTTGTAGACTAGCAGTAATTTATAAACTTTTTTTTTCACATAAAATGACTTTTCTCTGTGCTTAAAATTGGGTGTGTACTTGTTCATGAATTAGAGTTGGTATGTTCCAGGGCGGGGCATGGGCAGAGTTACAATTTACTTTTGTAGTTATAAAATACATAAGTGCGCACACACTTTACCTGCTAACATTTGTGTCTGCTCTTGCAGTCTGGCTGCTACTTCTGCAGGATTTGTGCCAGTATTTTATAAAGATACACAGGCACCTTTGTGTCGTCATATGTTCCATGTCTATAGAATATAGTTCTATATTGTTATACATTGTTCTATGTAAACCTAATTGTTCGATGTAAACCTCCCCTGATCGCTGGAAGGGATGGTATATAAAACAGTTCAAATAAATAAATAAACTATACTAAAAATAGGCACTTTCCCCATACCTAGGGAACCTCCTCGTGCAATCAAAGGCTAGTTGCATCCCACAACATTTCATTCTGAATATGAAAAATATTCAGTGTCACAGAAAATTCTCCTCCTTGCACTGCATGGGCTTTCATATCAGATGCCCCATATTATTGCTCACAACTTAACACTAAAACACACAGAAGAATGATCACAAAATGTGAAACTTACCTAGCAATTGAGGTTCCTTGGGAGTTTGTGGTTGAAATGAAGAACTTGGTTAATTTGTTTAAATTCTGCACTTTAATCCCTACTGAATAAACGATTAACAGAACTCGAGAAGGGTTTGCATTCACACATGTGGCTGGCTTCCAGCTGTTGCTGAAGTGGCATTGTCATGAGGGGCTGGCCATTTCTGCAGTGGAGAATAAAAGAAAATATACAGAAGCCAACCATCTGTAATGTAAAAAGCAAAACTCTTTATTTTATCTGTTGCAACAAAGACTACACAGCCTAGCTAAGTCTGATGAACCCCTCCCAGAAATACAAGCCTTTCTTATACCTTTTTTTGAACTAGGGATAGGAATTAGGGGGATTAGACGTATCCTGTAACTTTCTCATGGTTAGAAACTAGTTTATTTGCTGACAGGCAGTTTCTCTGAGAACTAGCAGGGAGACACATAAAGGAGATAAGGTATGGGGGTAGTGAGAGAGTAGAGCAAGGGAGGGAATGTTTTATGTGAGAGTTTTGTTCTTCAAAGAGGCCTGGTCAATTTCTTCTCAGGAACAGTTGAGGCCCCTTGTACGATAAGGAGTTTGGCTGTGAGTGTGAATTATTACACATTCAGTGACATCCTGAACATAATTGCCTATGTGAGAACAGAAAGACAGCTATTTATTCATTTATTAGATTCTTCTATACCACCTCTTCCAAAGATCAGGAGCGGTTTACAAAGAACAGATCATTTTACATAGAATGGTGGTATAACTTTATACATAATAAACTTTGTAATTACAGTTAACCTAACAATTTACATTTTGCTTAAAACAAGAAGCTAATAAACTATGTACATAATCTCTGATTATGATGATTTTCTTTGAGGGTGCGGAAAGCGTAGTTACTCACTTGTAACATGTGATCTCCGGGAACAGCAGGAAGTGAGTCTTCACATATGGGTGACGTCAGCACCGACGGAGTCCGTGTGGGAATGCTCCCCAGCGTCCTATAGGAAAGCTTTTGGGAGCATCCCACTGCACCTGCGTAGCTGCCTTCCTGCCTTTCCAACTCTCCCTCCTCAGTTGGGTTTGTAGCTGAGATAAAAGGAGAGGAGAGAGAGAGAGAAATACAACTCCTAGGGGAGGAGGGTGGGTTGTGAAGACTCAATTCCTGCTGTTCCTGGAGATCACCTGTTACAGGTGAGTAACTACGCTATCTCCAGGAACAAACAGGAATGTAGTCTTCACATATGGGACTCCCTAGCTTGGAGATGCCAGGGAGATGACCACAGAGAGAGCAGTGAAACATAGGCCTAAGTGGGTCATGCATCCTCCCAAGGATCTCTGGTATTGAAACCCGGGACGGGGGATAAGAGTTGATCTAAGTCTGAAAGAGATGCTGGAGAACAGCCTGGCCAAACAAGGCATCCTGGCAGGAGTCCTTGTCCAAGCAGTAATGGGCTACAAAGGTGTGGACAGAGGACCAGGTTTCTGCTTTGCATATTTCATTAATCGCCATTGAGTGCAGGTTTGCCATGGAGGCAGCCATTGCTTGTACATTGTGTGCTGTGACATGACCTTCAAGAGAAAGTCCCTTACTCTCATAGGTAAAAGATATACAATCTGCAATCCATTTGGAGTGTTCTCTTGGAAACTGGTAGACCTAGGTGACTGGAGTCAAAAGCAACAAAAAGTTGTGAAGCCTTTCTGTGCTGCCTATTTCTCTGAAGATAAAAGGCCAAGGCACGCTTGCAATCTAGAGTATGTAGACTCCTTTCTGCACTAGAGGCATGAGATCTAGGGAAGAAAACAGGAAGATAAACCGATCGGTTTAAATGAAAAGGCAAAATCATCTTGCAATGGCTGCCTCCATGGCAAACCTACACTCAATGGCGATTGATGAAATATGCAAAGCAGCAACCTGGTCCTCTATCCACACCTTTGTAGCCCATTACTGCTTGGACAAGGACTCCTGCCAGGATGCCTTGTTGGCCAGGGTGTTCTCAAGCATCTCTTTCAGACTTAGATCAACTCCTATCCCCCGTCCCGGGTTTCAATAATGGTGATGGAACCAACTAGGGAAAGCTCAACGCTGGATTTAGTGCTCACCAACGGTGATAGCGTGTCGAATGTCTGTGTGAGTGCCCCTGTGAGCAACAGCAATCATCACATGGTGTGGTTTGAGATAAAAGCCAAGGTACAGGCCAAACATAGCAAACTCAAAGTCCTAAACGTCAAAAACACTGACTTCAATAAAATGGCCGAGTACCTAATGGAGGAGATGACGGGGTGGAAGGAGATAAGGGAAGTGGAATTGAAATGGGCTAAACTAAAGGTGGCAATAAAAGGGGCAACAGATAAATATGTAAGAAAAGTAAATAAAAACAAGAGGAGAAGGAAACCTATTTGGTTTTCCAAAGAAGTGGCTGCTCAAATAAAGGCAAAAAACACAGCCTTCGCAAAATTCAAAAGCTTGCTAACAGAGGATCAAAGAAATTAATACAGGATCAAACTCAAGGAGACAAAAAAGAGAAATAAGGATAGCAAAAGCAAAGGCAGACGAAAAGATGGCTAAAGATGTTAAGGGTGGCGACAAAACTTTCTTCAGGTATATTCAGGAAAGGAAGAAGATCAGAGTTGGAATTGCAGGACTCAGAAATGCTGGGAAAGGACTCGTGGAAAGTGACATTGAAAAAGCGAAATTGCTAAACAAATACTTCTGCTCTGTTTTTACTAAAGAAAATCCTAGAGATGGACCAGCTGTGACTCCCAAATATGAAAATGGGAATGAAGTAGATACCACACCATTCACAGAAGATGAGGTGTTGGAACAACTTGTTAAACTGAAAGTGGACAAAGCCATGGGACCGGATAGGATACATCCCAGGATACTGAAAGAGCTCAGAGAGGTTCTTGCAGGGCCATTAAAGGATGTATTCAACAGATCCTTGGAAACAGGAGAGGTTCCTCAGGACTGGAGAATGGCTGATGTCGTACCTCTACACAAAAGTGGTGACAGGGAATAAGTGTCAAACTACAGACCCGTAAGCCTTACCTCGGTGGCGGGAAAAGTAATGGAGGCGCTCCTGAAAGAGCGAATAGTGAACTTTCTCAAAACCAACAGGTTGCAAGATCCGAGGCAACATGGTTTTACCGAAGGACAGTCTTGCCAAACAAATCTGATTGAGTTCTTTGACTGGGTGACCAAGGAACTAGATCAGGGGCATTCGATGGATGTCATCTACCTGGATTTCAGCAAAGCCTTTGATACTGTTCCTCATAAGAGGCTTGTCAATAAACTCAGTAGCTTGGGGATGGGTCCCAAGATGGTAAACTGGATTAGAAATTGGTTGACTGACAGACGACAGAAGGTGATGGTACATGGAGCTCACTCGGATGAAAGGAAGGTGACTAGCGGGGTGCCCCAGGGTTCAGTCCTGGGCCTGGCACTGTTCAATGTATTTGTGAGTGATATTGCTGAAGGACTGAATGGAAAAGTCTGTCTTTTTGCAGATGACACAAAAATTTGCAACAGAGTGGACTCCCCCGAGGGAGTGGATAACATGAGGAAAGATTTACAAAAGCTGGACGAATGGTCTAATGCTTGGCAATTACAATTTAATGTGAAAAAGTGCAGTGTCATGTACTTAGGTAGCAGAAATCCAAGGGAAATGTATGCAATAGGGGGCGAGAGGTTGGTGTGCACGGTTCAGGAGAAAGACCTTGGTGTGATTATCTCTGATGATCTCAAGGTGGCAAAACAGTGCGACAAGGCGGTGGCAAAAGCCAGGAGGATGTTGGGCTGCATACAAAGAGGGTTTGCCAGCAGAAAGAAAGAGGCACTTATGCCACTGTACAGGTCACTGGTGAGGCCTCACTTGGAATACTGTGTTCAGTTTTGGAGACCATATCTTGCAAAAAATGTAAAAAGACTGGAAACTGTTCAGAGGAAGGTGACCAAAATGATTTGGAGCCTGCGTCAGAAGCCTTATGAGAAGAGACTTGAAGACCTAAATATGTACACTTTGGAGGAGAGGTGGGACAGGGGAGATATGATTCAGACCTTTAAATACTTAAAGAGAAACGATGAACATAAGAACATAAGATATGCCATACTGGGTCAGACCAAGGTCCATCAAGCCCAGTATTCTGTTTCCAACAGTGGCCAATCTAGGTCATATGTACCTAGCAGTTTCCCCAAGAGACACAAGTTCCACAATGCTTGTACTGGGTCAAGCATTGATATCTTCGGTCACTTCTTAATAATGGTTTATGGACCTTTCCTCCAGGAACTTGTCCAAACCTTTTTTAAACCCAGCTACACTAACAGCCTTTACTACATCCTCCGGTAACAAATTCCAGAGTTTGATTACACGTTGAGTGAAAAACTATTTTCTTTTATTAGTCTTAAATAGTTTACCCTGTAGCTTCATTGCATGTCCCCTAGTCTTTCTATATTCTGATAAGGTAAACAATCGATCTACGTTTATCCGTTCCACTCCGTTCATTAATTTATAGACTTCTATCATATCTCCCCTCAGCCGTCTCTTTTCCAGGTTAAAGAGCCCTAACCTTTTTAGCCTTTCTTCATAGGAGTATCCTTCCATCCCCTTTACCATTTTGGTGGCTCTTCTCTGTACCTTTTCTAAAATCGCTATATCCTTTTTGAGATACGGCGACCAGAATTGCACACAATATTCAAGGTGCGGTCTCACCATGGAACGATATAGAGGCATTATAATATCTTTTGTTTTATTTTCCATTCCTTTCCCTATCATACCTAGCATTCTATTTGCTTTCTTGGCCGCCGCTGCACACTGGGCTGAGGGTTTTAACATGGTATCCACAATGACGCCTAAATCTTTTTCCTGGGTGGTGGTTCCTAATGTGGAACCTTGCATCGTGTAACCATAGTTTGGGTTGTTCTTCCCTAGGTGCATAACCTTGCACTTGTCCACATTAAATTTCATCTGCCATTTTGATGCCTCTTCCAAAGACAGGGAAGCTGTAAAACTAGAGGGCATAACATGAAGCTGCAAGGTGGAAAATTGAAAGGCAATGTCAGGAAATACTTTTTCACTGAAAGGGTGGTGGATGCTTGGAATGCCCTTCCGATGGAAGTGATGGGAGCAAACACGGTGACGGAATTCAAAATGGCATGAGACAAGCACAGCGGATCCCTTTACAACAACAGGATAAAAACAAAATAAACTGAACCATCTAACTTCTCAACAAACAGGGGTGTCCTACATGGAGTGGTGGTTCACCCCTAAACAAATACATGGGGAGGGGTGGCTTGCATAGAGCGACAGGTGCACCTACTCTTACCATATTGCTGGGCAGACTGGATGGACCATGCTGGCTTTTATCTGCTGTCATTTACTATGCTACTATGTTACCTTTGGCATAAAGTTAGGATGAGTCCTAAGGACTACTTTATCATGGTGGAACCATGTATAAGGAGGGTCAGCCACTAAAGCCTGGATCTCACTGATTCATCTTGCAGAAGTGAGGGCAATTAGGAAGATAACTTTACATGGATCCATTTATAGCAACAGAGTAAAATCAAAATAAACTGAACCATCTAATGTCTCAACAAATAGGGGTGTCCTGCATGGAGCTGTGGGTTCACCCCTAAACAAAGACATGGGGAGGGGTGGCCTGAGGGGTGGCCTGCACAGAGTGGCACCTACTCCTGCCATCTTACTCCAGCCATCTTACTGGGCAGACTAAATGGACCATACTGGTCTTTATCTGCCGTCATTTACTATGTTGCTATGTTACAAAAAAGAAACTTCAGTGATGTAGAGGCTAGGGATTTGAAGGGTGGCTTCATGAGCTGTCTGAGGAAAAGATTGAGATCCCATGCCATAGGTGGTGGCCTAATGGGAGGCTTAGTTAAGAGTAGACCCCTCATGAAGTGTGCTAAAAGCAGCTAAGAGACAGGTTGTCCATCAAAGGGGATGTGGAAAGCCGCAATGGCACTTAGGTGGACTCTTACCAAATTGGTTTTGAGTCCAGAGGAGAAAAGGTGGAGGAGATACTCAAGTAACGCTGCCACAGGACAGAAAAAGGATTAAACTCCCTTTTTGAACACCAGATTGAAAACCTCCACCACTTGAAGGCATAAGCACACCTTGTGGATGTTTCCTTGAGGCCAATAGGATATCTTTAACCTGTTGAGAGAGGTTGATATCCTGGAGTTTTAAGCTCTCAGCAGCCATGCCATCAGGTGTAATGACTGGGGGCTTGGGTGCAGAAGCGTCCCGTTCTCCTGGGATAGGAGATCCGGAGCACATCCAAACTCCAGAGGCTTGGTCTGAGAGAGATGTAGAAGCAGCGGATACCATGTTAGACGTGGCCAACGCGGGGCTATGAGGATCATGTAGCCCCTGTCTCTCTGGAGTTTGAAGAGAGTCTTGGGAATAAGGGGAATGGGAGGGTATATAGGAAGTCCTGACCCCAGTGGAGGTTGTAACTTGTAAGTGCGCCTATAGTGCCCCCAGCAAAAGCATGTAGGGCTTAAGCGACCTGTTATCCTTCCTGAACAGCTACTTGACTTTTTCATGAGGCAAAGCCCCCTGGGAAATGTAGTTTTTCACTGTCCAATGAAGAGTAGTGTGGACTCAAAGTGGTTTTCAGCAAACAGGATTTATTTGCCTTCCAGGCGGATTTCAGCGTGGAGAACAAAGGCAACAAAACCATATACTTCTGGTAAAGGACAAAATAAGTCTCCAACAGAAATAGCTTACTTCAGCAACAAACATTTGCTTCCCAGCAATTAGAGTAAAACAGTTTGGTTCCTCACAGCTCTGTGCTTTTATCTTAAACTTCTGCAGTTTTCTGCAATGCTTAAATTCAGCGCAGGGAATATATTTCATCTGACCTTGTAATCGTACAATCCATCAATTCTTCGGATACATTTCCTAGCCCTGGCTCTGTTTCCATTAGCTCCTCATGGGAGTTAGGTAAGAATGTTTGTAATGTTGTTTCTGGGGCCACGCCCCCTCTCTGTCTTGGACTTTATATCATATTCCTGAATCAGGTATTGCTGCAAATGGTCATTATCAGTACAGGTATTATAAACACAGTCCCAACCTTCTGGATAACTAATATCACACTGGTTGTCAACAGCCCTATTTAAAACCCAGTCTTTGGGCTTACCTCTTTTCCTGCTTGCAAACTGTTTTCTTTGAACTTTTGAAACAGCTGTGGATTCAAAACCTGGTTTGTGAAATGAGTGTTGGAATTGCCTTCCTGGCTTTCTCTTCTCCTGGTTATTCTTGCAATACTGCAGACAGTCGGGCCTGCTTCTGCTATCTTCTTCTCTGGAATAAAGCTTTATAAATGGCTCTCTCTCTGCCCTTAAACTTGGCTCTGGTTCTGGGCTTTTTCTCTGCCTTACTGAGCGTTCCGTTAGGCATGCCACGGTTTCTCTCCCCCGGTTCTGGACTGGGACTCTGCCTGTAGCTCTGCCTTGGCCTGGAACTCGGACTCCTCCCCGGTCCTCCTCTTGGTCTGTTAGCTGATCTGTTAACTACTCACTTGGCTGGCCTCTTACCGGAACCCTTGGCTGGCCCTGTAGCTGAACTCCCAGCTGAGCTTGTGATGGAGCTTTTTGTGGAGCTCCTAATGACCACCCCTTCCTCTCTACTGAGGCCTCTTTATGTGCCTGACTTCTAGGGCAGTGCTTGACTCCTCCTCCTAGCAGGTGCTCTAATTCAGCTCGTGACTCTTGAGCTAACTGGCAGCAAGGGCGTGTTTCTCCCCCTTGTGTCTGGTTTCCGTGGCGACTACAAGCCATGTGCCTTTGTTTACCACCCAGCACTGCTTCTAGTTCTTCCTTTTTGGCTCTTTCTAAAGGGCTGGAGGGACCCACCATGTCACAAGGTGGAAAGCATTCATTGTCTGACTGTTCTGAGCAGGTATTCTGGAACAGAAGCAGGGAAAATTGGCATTCTGAGGACTTGCAAACAGATCTATATCTGAGGTTCCCCAGATCTGAAAGATTCAAGCAATCTGATCTGAATGGAGAGACCACTCGTGTGGCAGTAGTACTCGACTGAGTTTGTCTGCCAGGAGATTCTGTTTGCCAGGGAGATACACCGCTAGTAGGTGGATCTGATGACATATTGCAAAAGACCATAGATGTAGGGCTTTGTTGCACAATGCTTGAGAACCTGTCCCACCTTGCTTGTTCATATAGAACATGGCCACCTTATTGTCCATCTGGACAAGAACTGTTTGGGAATGAAGGTGGTCTTGGAACTCTCTGAGAGCATTGTGGATGGCTCTGAGTTCCAATAGATTTATGTGAAGTCGAGCCTCCGGTTGAGTCCAAAGACCCTGAGTGGAGAAATTGTCCAGATGAGCTCCCCAGCCCAATTTGGACACATCCATAGTCAAGGTAGATTGGTGTGGTGGCATCTGAAAAGGTTTATTTATTTATTTATTTATTTAGCTGTATTTATATCCTGCTTTTCACCAGGTCAAAGTGGTCAATTGGGGGATACATTTAACACAAGGGGATATGAGACACATACGCTAATACAGGGAACATGGGCAATGGAGGGTTAAGTGGCTTGCCCAAGACCACAAGGAGTGCCTATAGGACTAGAAATCCCAGACCCTCCGGTCTGAGATTGCTGTCCCAAATCCCAGACCCTCCAGCCTGAAGTACCTTGTCCTAACCACTAGACCACTCCTCCCTGCTCATCCTACTAGAAGGTTTTCTGGTGATTGCCACCACTGAAGGGATGAAATGCAGAGATCATGATTCTGTCTCCCAGACGACCTGAAGACTTAGTCCACTGTGATACCAGGGTCCATTGAGCTGCATGCATATGCAGATGAGCATAGGGAACCACATGTACAGTGGAAGCTATATGACCAAGCAACTGAAGCATTTCTAGAGCAGTTAGGAAAGTTTTCATACTTGCCTGAGAAGCTAATTGTACTATTCTAGAGCAGCGGGCCTGTGGAAGAAAAGCCCTTGACTGCTGCGTGTCTAGGAGAGCCCCTATGAACTCTAAGGTTTGAGAAGGGGTGAGTTGGGATTTTGGAAGATTTATTACAAATCCCAAGTGTTGAAGAACCTGCATCGTGCGGGAGAGAGCAGAGCTGGCCTCTGGAGATGACATTACTTGGATGAGCCAGTCGTCTAAGTAAGGGAAGACAAATATCCCTAGAGATCTTAGGAATGCTGCCACTACTGACATGCATTTTGTGAAGACTCTTGGGGCAGAAACCAGACCGAAGGGTAGAATCCTGTACTGGTAATGTCTTCCTTGAAAGAGGAATCAAAGAAACCTCCTGTGTTCTGTATGAATAAGGATAAGAGTATACTGTGGTAAGGAGGGTGCAGCCCAGCTAGAGAAAACTGAAAAAAAGAAGAATTTTTCTTCTTTACGGGGGATGGGTGCACAAAATCACATACTCCATACTAAAAGCCCTGAAAGGAACCTAGGGGGCAGAGCTAAGGGTAAACCAATCCCAGACCACAGGACATCCCTGCATAGGAGTAGGAGGTCCAAGTGGGCGGAGCCAGGAAGGGAGTTGCCTTGCTCAGCAGTTAACAGAGAGAAGACAAACACAAGAGGGAGAGCCAGTTTGAGTTTGGAAGGGGCTTTGAGAAGAAGGTCCAGGAGGAATTCAAGAGCAAGCACAAGCGGCAGTTGCAGTTCCAGGCCTAGCCCAGGTTCTAGCCCAGTTCTCAGAAGGCACAGACCGGAAAGTTCTGTGGCCAAACTGAAGAGAAGCTTTGCAGCCAAGGAGAGCAGCAGAAGGAGGAACCACTATAGAGGCAGCCAAGAAAGGTACGCAGGGACCAAGCATTGCCAGCAGGATAGTTCTTGCTCTGACTCAGAGGAGACTGTCATACCCCAGAAGGCTCAGCACAGAAAGAAATATCTCACTAGGGAAGTTAAACAGGAGAGACCCCCAAGAGACCGGCCTGGAGAAGGCAAGGCCAGGCACTGGGAGAGGCTGTTTAATCTGGTGAAGACTCTTAAGGAAAAGAGCCCGGAACACTTTCAAGGAGCACCCAGCTGTAGCTCAATAGAGAGCATGGAGGTAGGCCCTGAGGAAAGTGTTGTTAATTCTGATGTCTCTGAAATGGAATGCGAGCTGTGCACTAAGGTATTAGTGTGAGCTAGAAACAGTGGAACATAAAAAGGGGGCTGTTGTAGCCTAAAGACAGTTTCAGAAGCTGGAAGAGAGGGGAAAGCCTGAATGTAAAGGATTAAGAATCTCTCCTAAGAAGCTGAAACTGCAGGAGCTCAGTGGAGGTTCAAACAGCTGAAACTGTTTGTGTGTGGCAACAGCAGGGTTGAAGCTGATACCTCACTCACTATGTGAAGAGTTTTTAAATGCCTTTTTCTTCTGATGCTAAGGTTAAGCTGTTGCAGTAAGGAACAAGAACGGGTATGAGTTTGTTCAAGGTTACACTGTTTTGGACATTTTGATTTCTGGGAGAAATTATCCTGTATTTCCTTTTTGTCTGGAGAAACCAAAAGTTATGCTTGAAGAATTTTATGTTCACCACTTACCAACATGGAAACCGAATAAAATTTCCTGTGCGCTTTATTAACCACTTGGCTCTTCTTTCGTACACAACTACAAAAATCCTAGAAGGGATATCAGATGGCCAGCCGTCCCTACTAGGCAACCGCCTGGTAGGGGCGAGAGCGTCACAATACGCATCCTTTAGATATAGAGAACAAGGCCAGTCCTGACTCTGAAGGTAAGGGAGAAGTGTTCTGAGAGAGATCATGTTGAATTTCAAGTTCTTCAGCTCTCGGTTCCTTCTCGGAGGTCACCATAATGGAGAGGTCCCGAGCCACATCCCATATAAAGTCCTAAAATGACATGTCCTACAGAGGAGACATACGGCGTTGTGGGGAAGGAGAAGGATCTTCTGGAAGAGCCTCCCTGATACCGATCGATTCGTCGGAAGAATCGGAATCGGAAGACTCAAAGTATCAACCCGGCCCGCCAATGGTACCGATCAAAATCAGCATCAGAATGCCTTGGTACCGAACTCTCGATACCGGACACTGACTCTAGAGCCAGCATGGGAGTAGCGTGGAGAGCAGCGCAATGGTCGATGCAGATACATTCGGTACCGGCGCCGGTACCAATGACTGTGGAACCGATTGCAGAGGTTTTAGTGGTTCCGAAGCTGTTAGCAAGGCCACTAAACTCCGCTCAATGGCCAGGATATGTTGATCCATGGAACCAACTGATTCCTGGGTATCGATACCGGAACAGCGGGCCATGACCCCAGAACATGGCACCAAGAGCTCTTCAGAGGTGGAAGCCTCGGGAGCATCTTGGGACCCTATTAATGCTTTGGAGGCAAGAACCTCCCATTGTTTGGCCAGTGTACTCTCTTCTAGGGCAATGCCTAAGGCATCTCGATGCTTAAAAGGAGATCTACCCTTTGAAGAACGGCCAGTCTTCGAAGAAGACCTAGGTTTCGTTAACTGAGATCCATGGGAGGAAGATGAAGCCTTCGACGATGTTGATGCAATGAGCAGTGCATCCGAGGCAAAAAGGGTGCCGAGTTTTGCAGCTCTATTCTGCAGACTCCTCTTTGTCACCTTCCTGCAGAGAAGACCTTCTGATGGCAGATGGTGTGATCCCAAACATTTAAGTCCACAGTCATGAGTGTCGGTAGCAGAAATAGTACTGCTAGATTTAGAAAACATTTTGAAACCACTAGCTGGTTTCTCCATTTTGAGGAAAAAAGCGGCCTAAGGCCCAAAATGGCACCTAAGCACCTGGAGGGCAAAGACCCTCAGAGAAAAAAGGGCGTTCTTTCCCCCCCCCCTTTTTTTTTTTAGAAGAAAAGAAACACTGATGATACCTGGTGCTAGTGTCGACGGGAAGGCAGACGTGACCACAAAAAATGAAAATTTTCTGCGGTGACAGGAATTGCTGCCTGTCAGCTCCGCGGAAAATGAAAAACTGAAGAGGGAGAGTTGGAAAGGTGGGAAGGCAGCAGTGCAGGCACAGTGGGATGCTCCCCTAAGCTTTCCTATAGGACGCTGGGGAGCGTTCCTGCGTGGGCTCCGTCGGTGCCGACGTCACCCATATGTGAAGACTACATTCCTGCTTGTTCCTGGAGATTGTGCGTGTCTCTCAGGGAGTGTGTTGTGATATAGCTTGTGCGTGTCTCTCAGGAAGTGTGTTTGTGTTTCCATAGTTTGCAAGGAAGAAGTAAGTTTTGAGTTCTCTCCTATACGTTTGGAGGTCTTTGATCGATCTTAGCGGTAGTGGGAGGGAGTTCCAGAGACTGGGGGCGAGATATGTGAAGGCTCTGGAACTCGTGCTCTGTTTTGTCTTGCAGATAGAGTGAGGGGGTTACAAGTGAGTGGATAGCATTTTGCCTGCGGGGTTTGGGATCTGGTTGAGTATGAATGAGGATTGATAAGAAGGATGGGGAGATGTTATTGATAAGTTTAAACGTTACTGTTAGTAACATATTTTATTTGGCTTAGAACTGGGAGCCAGTGGAGCTCATATAGGATGGGGGTTATATGATCAGTTAGGTGGGCCTTACAGACAATTCTAGCGGCGATATTTTGTGCTCTCTGTAGTAAGTTTATGTTTTTGATTGGTTGATCCTGTAACAGCCTATTACAGTAGTCAAAATGTGGGGTGATAAGGGCCTGGACTACTGATTTGAAATCGTTGATGTCTAGCAGGGGTCTAAGATGTTGAACAGTTTTCAGTTTGAAGAAGATAGTCCTTATAGTTTGTTTTATATGTGGGAGCATGCAGAGGGATTGATCTAGTATTATGCTGAGGTATTTCACCTCTTGCTTAACAGAGAGTACAATATTATTAATCTTGATTGTTTGAAAGGGAGTAGGGTTTTGATTTCTTGATTATATATAGGACTTCCGTTTTATTGTAGTTAATATTAAGATTGTTGGACTTTAACCATGATTCAGTTTCAATAATGCAGTCTGATAGATTGTGATAGGTAAAGGTTTAAAGGTTTATTTATTTGATAAAAACCGCCTTTCTGTGATAATCAAGGCGGTGTACAATGATAAAATTACATTAAAACTTGGCCAAGGCCGAGAAAAGGAAAAGAAATGTACAATTTGTAAATAGGAAAGAAGGAGTCAAGAAGACAAGGACAAGACAGGACACAAGAGGCAAACGTATAGTACTAAGAAGGGGGGGGTCATACAAATGGGGAAGGGGTGTCGAATGCCAGGGAAAATAAGTGGGTCTTGAGGTTGTGTTTAAAGGTGACATATTGTGATTCTAGGCAAAGGGAGGGAGGGAGAGAGTTCCAGAGAGCAGGACCAGCAAAGTAGAAGGCGGAGGAACGGGTGAGCTGTAGGCGGGCACGAGCGGGGGAAGGGAGGGCAAGACGATTAAGATGGAAAGAACGGGGGGTGTACCTGGGAGAATGTAAAGATAGTAGATCAGCTAAGTAAGAAGGGGTACCAGTGTGAAAGACCTTGTGTAGTAGGATTAACATCTTAAATTGGGAACGGAAAGGAACAGGCAGCCAGTGAAGATGGAGAAGTATAGGAGTGACATGGTCGCGAATAGAAGAGCGGGTGATAAGATGTGCGGCAGTGTTTTGTATGCGTTGAAGGCGGGACAACTGATATTGAGGAAGACCAAGGAATAAGGAATTAGAAAAGTCAATACGAGACATTACCAAAGATAAGACCAGTGTGGTCTGAGCTGAGGAAGAAAGAAAGGGACGAATTGAGCGAATTTGTCGAAGAAAGAAGAATGAGGTTTTAGTAATATGAGAAATGTGTGCAGAGAAGGAGAGATCCGAATCAAAATGGACACCCAGATACCGAAAGGTGGAAACTAATGGGACTGAGGAATTGGAGAAAGAAGGGGCTAGTGAGGGAGAAGGGCCACCATGAGTGAACCATATGGCCAGAGCTTTAGTAAGATTCAAGTGAAGACAGTTAGAGGTGAGCCAGTTGGCGACAGAGGTGAGACAAGAATTGAGAGGGGAGAGATCAAGGGAAGAAGGAGATGTGTGGTGGAGTAGGAGAATGTCATCAGCATAGAAGAAAGCCGAAATACCAGACTATTGTATAAGGAGAGCGAGGGGGGCCAAGAAAAGATTGAAAAGGAGAGGAGCAAGGACAGAACCCTGAGGAACACCACAGGGGAGGTGCTGGGAATCGGAGGGGGGAAGAGTAGATGAAGAGGAGAGAACTGCACAGGAACGAGAGGAGAGAAAGGAATGAAACCAGTGATGAACTGTGCTGCAGAGACCAGCTTCCCGAAGACGGTGGAGGAGAAGGGAGTGATCAACTAGGTCGAAAGCCGCTGAGAGATCTAGAGCAACTGCCACTGAGATATCACCGTGATCATGGGCTACATGCAGTGAGTTAGTGAAGGCAAGAAGAACCGTGTCAACACTGTGCCCCGGACGGAACCCAGATTGACGAGGGTGAAGGAAGTTAGTAGAATCCAAATGGTGAGAGAGTTGGGCGAAGACAAATTTTTCTAGAAGTTTAGATAAGAAAGGGAGATTAGACACAGGGCGATAGTTAGAAGGGAGAGAGGGATCCAGGGTAGGATTTTTCAGGATGGGACGTACCAAAGCGTGTTTCCAAAGACTAGGGAAAGTTCCTGTGGATAAGCTGGAATTAAACATGGCTAGGATAGATGAAAAGGCACCCAATGAAGGAGTGAGGAGCCAAGAAGAGGGAATGGGATCAAGTGGGCAGGAGGTTTTTTGGAGGAAGAGAGGAGATGATGAAGTTCAGCTGCAGAGATAGGGGAAAAGGTAGCCCAAAAGTGAGAGAGTTGAGAAACGGGTGGTGGGGAGGGAACAGGGGGAGGGGAGGTGATAGGAGCAGGACACGAGGGAAGCTGGGCCCTCAGTGAAGTGACTTTGGAGACAAAGAAGGAAGCCAATTGAGATGGAGATGGAGATGACTGGGAAGCAGGAGGGGCTGGCGAGGCATGTAAAGAAAGAAGAGAGCGAAAAGAAGAATAGAGATGCCGTGTATGGTTAGAAGCCTGTGAGATCGTAGTAGAGTAATAGTCACGTTTAGCAGAGTGTAATTGGGAACGATAGAAAACATAGTGAGATTTGAAAGCAGATAAACGGGCAGGAGAGGGGGACTTGCGCCATAATCGCTCGGCTCTCCGGAGGTGTGAACGGAGCAACCGAAGTCCGCTGTGGTACCAAGGGTGAGAGGGGCGCCGGCGAAGTGGGCGGGGATGTAGAGGGGCTAGAAGGTCGAGGGTTGTGGAGAGAGTAGAGGACCAGAGGGTAGCCTGGGTATTAGGTGAAAGGAGTGGAAAGTCGGTAGGTAGGAGCTCAGAGACAGGAGGAAACTTTTGTAGGGTGGAAGGGGTAAGGGCCCGGGACAATTTCAGTGGAGAGGATGGGGAGGTAGTAGAGGAAACAGAAGGTAGGGGGCTGGAGAAAGAGCAGGATAGTGTAAGAAGAAAATGATCTGTCCAGGGGAGAGGTGTAGTAGAAAGAGATGAGAGAGTGAGGGGAGAGGAAGCTGGAGTCAGAAGCAAATCAAGAATGTGGCCAGCATGGTGGGTAGGAACAGTAACATGTTGGAGAAGCGATAGGTCCTGGAGAAATGAGAGAAAGAGACGTTCTCTAGACGAAGAGGGAGAATCCATATGGAGATTGAAATCACCAGCGATGATTAGGTGTGGAAAAGCAAGGGAGATGTCAGTGATGGTTAGCGTAAGGGCCTCCCAGAGATGGGACCGGAGGGCTGGAGGGGAGTAAACAAGAAGGATGTGGATGGATGGAGAAGTATGAAGACGGAGTAAGAGAGCTTCGGGATAATGCAATGATGGGGAAGGGACCTGGGAGTAAGAAAGAGAGGGATGGAAAATAGCTGCCACGCCACCGCCTGACCGGCCGAGACGAGGAACGGAGATAGCTGAAAAGCCAGGGGGGAGACAGCGTGCAAGAAGACCATCTTCCCCGTAGGGTTGTTCTATGGGGAAAGACAACATAATGTCGTCCGCATAGATGTAATACCCAATGTTGGATTTTCTGAAGATGTTGGTAATTGGTTGCAGGTATAGGTTGAAAAGGAGGGTTGAGAGGGTGGAACCTTGGGGTATTCCTTGTTCTTGGGGGAATGTCTCTGATGAATCTTGGCCTATTTGGACACAAAGTTTACGGTTTGATATGTATGATTTGAACCAGCGTAATACTGTGCCTCCTAATCCAATTTGTGCTAATCTCAAGATGAGGGTATCATGGCTAAGACTGTCAAATGCTGATGTGATGTCAATAAAGAGGAGAATGAATGCAGAATTAGGATTGTCTGTGCCTCTGAAGAGGTGGTCCATTAGTGTTAGCAGCAAGGTTTCGACTCCATGGAATGGTCGAAAACCAAACTGGTGGGTGTCTAATGTGCATTGAGGTCAATGTAATCTTGGAGTTGTAATTGAATGACTGTTTCTATTATTTTGGCAACAAATGGTATACTGGCTATAGGTCTGTATGCACTTGGGTCTTTTTCATCAAGTGTCTTGTTCTTAAGTATAGGACGTGTGGACATAGTTTTAAGGTCAGCGGGCAGGATTCCTTGGGAGAGTGATTGATTAACAATATGGAGTTTATGTGGGGCAAGTTCTTCTTTTGTGGTTTTTATCCATGATACTGGGCATGGATCCAATGGGGAGGATGTGGTGTTGATGTTTGTTATAATGTTTAGTGTGTGCGTGTACAAGGGGAGGGATATAGGAATGTGTTCAGATTTGAGCTGAGGGAAAACGTTTGCCTGGCCTTTAATGTATGAGAAATTAATGTATCAGAAAATATGTTTTTTTATATATTATAGAATGTAGTTATTCCCAATATATGGTTTTGTTAAACAATATAGTGTTATAATAGAAAAACAAAAAAGTATCAGCTTGCAATTGCTCCAGGAATGTTCCCCACAACTCACATAATTATCTCTTAATGCCATATACTGCTACAGGAGCAGCTTTCTTTAAAGAGGATTGTTACTATAATACTAATATATCCTGAAACTGAGATTTTGAGAAACAACTATTAGAACTTTCTAAAACTTACTATTACTCTTGCATTTGCTGCTTATTCCAAATGACAATTCTCTAGGTGTGTCCCGGTATGTATCAGTTAAACAAAAGAAACGAAAATGTGGAGAGCCTTTCGAGAGACATGTTATTTCTCCTTTTTCAGCATCGCCACTGTTCCTCTTACTTTGCATAATTTTGGAGGACATGGGAGCTGTAGCAGAAAGATTTGCTGTATTTTGCCACCAGGCCAGATTTTAATGAGGGACCATCCTCATAACAGAGGCTAGCTTGAAGGTCTACAGATTCATTTGCTTTCACACAACCCATGTAGTCTTCCTTTGAAAACTGGAGCTGCAAACTCTGTGCCTGGAAAGCTACGTGCATTTTGTGTAGGTCGGACCCAACCTTTGAGGCAGCCTCTTTTCCCACAGCTAAATCTAGCCACCTTGATGAACTCAGCAGCTAGATCTGGAAACCGAAGGGGGAGGGGCATAGTCACATCAAGCAAGTTACCCAGTTCCAGGAAGGATATTTTAGACCAGTCCTGGATTTCTTCCAGCTCTAGGATGGTACGTTGTAAGACTTGCAGCACTGATTTCAATGAGTAAAAACAAGGATTACAAGTATCACATTGCTTTAGGGCGTCAATCTGCCGACCAAACTTGATGTCCAGAGAGGTATGCTATCTGCCTGGTGCCAAAATCCAAGATTTTACAGAGAGTTTTCTGAGATTCATCAAGCCCACTGACTATTACCCAATGTTGCTAATCCATATTGGAACAAATGATACTGCGTATCAAAAGTGACTTCATGGCTTTGGGACAGAGGGTGAAGCAGCTAGGTGCACAGGTGGTGTTCTCTTCAATCCTCCCTTTTGAGGGTAAAGGCCAAGGCATCGTTGCGTGGATGGTGTCATCGAGAACGTTTTGGTATCCTAGACCATGGGATGCTGTTCCAAGGGTTGAAGAGCAGAGATGGCATCCATCTGTCCAAGAAAGGTCAACGCATCTTCAGTAGTAGACTGGCTAATCTACTGAAGAGGGCTCTAGATTCGTTGGGGATTGGTGTAAAAAGCCCCCAGGTAAGTGATGCATTAAATACCTTTATGGAAATGGGTAACAGGGGTAACATATGGAAAGCAGTGTGTATAAATGCCCGTAGCATGGGGAATAAGATCCCTGATGTTGAAGCTTTGGTGGGAGTGGCCGACTTGGATTTAGCGGCAGTTATAGAAACATGGTTCACAGAAAACCATGACTGGGATGTAACTATACGTGGCTATACTTTATTCAGAAAGGACAGGATAGGAAGAAGGGGAGGAGGAGTGGCACTATATGTAAAAAATACTATTAAAGCTTTGGAATTACAGAGCTTAAAAGGGAGAGAGGAGGTTAAACTAGAAAGAGGGAAAGAGAAATCTATTTGCATTGGCGTGATATAGAGACCTCCCTCACAAGAGGAAGAGGTGGACAGAGAGTTCATTGAAGACATACGCAGCATTGCTAGGAAAGGGGAAGTGCTACTGATAGGAGATTTCAATATGCCAGATGTTGATTGGCACATTCCTGCTGCAATATCATCTAGAAGTAAGAAGATCCTGGATTCTCTACAGGGAGAACTATTCAGGCAATTGGTAACAGACCCCACACGTGAAGGGGCCATACTGGACTTGGTGCTTACCAATGGTGAAAGTGTTTCTGATGTTATAGTGGGAGATCATTTTGCATCCAGTGATCAGCAGATGGTGTGGTTCAGTATTAGAACTAGGGCTGTTAGAATCCATTCAAAGGTGTGGGTCTTAGGCTTTAGGAAGACTAACTTTGCCAAGATGGGCCAATACCTCAGGGAGTCGTTAGTGGGACGGGAACAGCTGGGGGATGTAGAAAAACAGTGAGCAAAACTGAAAGGGGATATTTTAAGGGCAACCAACCTTTTTGTTAAAATGGTAAATAAAGGTAAAAGGAAAAGGAGATGACTATGGCTTTCGAAAGAAGTAGCTGAAAAAGTGAAGAAAAAGAGGGAGGCCTTCATGAAATACAAGAGATCACAGAGAGAGGAAAAACTTACAGAAGCTAGCAAAATACTCAGAAAAGCAAAGATTCAAAAAGAGGGGGAAATAGCCAATGCAATAAAATGGGGGGATAAGATATTTTTCAGATATGTTAATGAGAAGAGGAAAGGCAAAAGTGGTATTGTCAGACTCAAGGGTGAAGGGGAGGAATATGTAGAAGCTGATGAGGATAAAGCAGAATTGCTTAACAAATATTTCTGTTCTGTGTTCACAGATGAAGAACCAGGAGCAGGACCTTAGAAAACACCCACAAACAGGAGCAAAAGTGAGGGACATCTTGAACAATTTTCAGAAGACTGTGTTCATGAGAAACTAGCTCACCTTAAAGTAGACAAAGCGATGGGACCGGATGGGATACACCCTAGAATACTGAGGGAACTTGCGGACATTCTAGCAGCTCCACTGACTGACCTTTTCAATGCATTCTTGGTGTCGGGAGTGGTGCCAAAGGACTGGAGAGAGGCTCATGTGGTGCCTTTACACAAAAGCGGAAGTAAGGATGTGGTTGAAAACTACAGGCCGGTTAGTTAAACTTCGGTGGTGAGTAAATTATTGGAAACGCTGCTGAAAGAGAAAATATTGAGGTTTCTGGAGTCCAGCAGATTACAGGATCCGAGGCAGCATGGATTCACCAGAGGCAGGTCTTGTCAGACAAATCTGATTGATTTCTTTGACTGGGTGACCAGGGAGTTGGACCGAGGGAGAGCCCTAGATGTGGTATATTTAGATTTCAGTAAAGCCTTTGGCACTGTTCCTCACGGGCAACTTATAAACAAACTGAGCACCCTAGGGATGGACCCTAAAGTTACTGCTTGTGTTAGATATTGGTTGGGTGCGAGGTGACAAAGAGTACAGGTAAATGGGGCTCACTCTGAGGAGAAGGATATTACCAGTGGTGTGCCCCAGGGATCTGTCCTTGGCCCGATTCTTTTTAACATCTTTGTTAGTGATATAGCGGAAGGGCAGTCGGGTAAGGTTTGCCTTTTTGCGGATGATACCAAAACCTGCAAAAGAGTAGACACCAAGGAAGGTGTAGATAACATGAGGAGGGATCTAGCTAAGCTTGAAGAATGATCTAGAATCTGGCAGCTGGGATTTAATGGGCTGCAGCAATCCAAGGGAGCAATATAGTATAGGGGGTGAAGTACTTTTGTCCACTAAAGAAGAGCGGGACCTAGGCGTGGTTGTGTCTGATGATCTTAAAATAGCTAAACAGGTAGAAAAGGTGATGGCAAAAGCTAGAAGGATGCTTGGGTGCATACGGAGAGGAATGGCTAGCAGAAAAAAAAGGAGGTGATAGTGCCTCTGTAAAAGTCTTTAGTGTGACCTCATTTGGCGTATTGTGGTGATGCACATGCAGCAGAGCCCTTTGAAACTGAAAAAAAAAGTTTTTTTTTCATAAACGGGGGATGGGCTCACCAAAACATAGCTCCCAGGTAGAAAGAGAAACTAAAGCACACACTAGCAGGGCTAGCCTGAAGCCACACCCAGCCTCTAGAACAGTTGCAGGCAGAGAGAGGGTGGGGCCAGGGAAGGAAACAAGCCACAGAACATTTAAGCTGCGTCACACAGGAAGTGAGGCAGAACCGGCAGAACAAGGAAGAGCACCAGTTGAACAATCAGAACAAGCAGGACGTGCTCAGGCACAGGAAGGACTGCAGAGAGAGACTGCCAGAGGGCAGGAAAGACTGCAGGCCAGAAGCCAGGAGGAGAAGCAGAGAGTCCAGAGAGACCAGGGGAAGAAGCAGCATTACAAGGCTGTGAGACCTGGTGGTTCAAAGGGGACCAGCCACCATTCCCAAGGCAAGTGTCAAGGTTGTGGGCAAGAAAGGAGCTGGGGAAGAAGTCAGGACTATACGTCTGATTCTGAAGGCAGCAGCTCAAGTCCTGGGCCCTGGAACAGACAGTACAGAAAGTCTGATAAAAGGAGGGTTTCTGCCAGCCCAACAACTCATATATTCCCTGAGGTGGAGTTGTTAAGGGAGAGAAGGGCAAGAGGTTCTGACCCAGTTAAAAGGGGGAGCCAGAATCTAAAATGGGGAAAGCTTTTTAAACTTTTAAAAGAAGTGCAGCAGAGTGTGCCAGAAGTTGCCCCAAGCCCTGAGCTTTATAGTTCACCGGAGGAAATGGAAGTGGAGCTTTATCCAGACAGTCCAGTGTCTTCAGCAGAGTCAATGGAGTGTGGACTTTGTGTGAGCAATGTTTAATGCTTTTATGGAAGGCTGTATGATACAGGTTAAGAAGATAACACATGTGCTGGTATCAATGAATGCCTAGGAGAAGGGCAGACAAGAAGATAGAAACCTCGTGTTTAAAAGCAGCCAGTTTTTCCACTGCTAAAGCCCAGTTAAGAAGGCTATTGGTTTTAAACTAAGAGGCAGCACATGGCTGGTATCCTAATCTGCAGCAGCTGAGAATGTGAATTCAAAACTGTCTTATTGAAGTTTTGTTGAACTGTGCACTTATTTTATTTTATTTATTTATTTTATTTATCTATTTCTTCTATACCGCCCCTTCCAGAGATCAGGGGCGGTTTACATGGAACAAGTAAACAAATTTGTATACTAACAGTATTATGCTGGTTTTGTTAAATGGAAGAAGGCAAAAGTTAACAAGAGTGGAGAAAACTACTTGGAGAGTTTTTGCTAAGAAAGTTACTGGAGAAAGTATCCTATTTTCAGTTTGATATTTTTTGGTTTGCCTTATCATGGTCATTTGTCAAAATTGATTCCACAAAGAAAAAATAAAATAAAAAGCAATTTATGTTTACAAATTGTCCTGTGTCCTCATCCACTCGTACTGCTTACAAAGCAGGCCACAACTACACAAAAAGAGTGATGACCGGCGCACCCCACTAGGCAGCCGCCTAGACGGATAGGGCGCCGCCACAGTATGGTGTGCAATTCTGGAGACCGCACCTTCAAAAGGATGTGAACAGGATGGAGTCGGTGCAGATGGTGGCTACTAAAATGGTTAGTGGTCTTCATTATAAAGCATATGAGGACAGACTTAAGGATCTTAATATGTACACCTTAGAGGAAAGGAGGGATAGAGGTGATATGATTGAGATGTTTAAATAACTCCGTTGCATAAATGTTCAGGGAGAGTGCCTCTTTCAGTTGAAAGCAAGTTCTGCTACGGGGGAACATGGGATGAGGGTGAAGGGGGATAGATTCAGGAGTGATTTGCGGAAATATTTCTTTACGGAAAGAGTAGTGGATCCGTGGAATAGTCTCCCAGTGGAGGTGGTAGAGATGAGGACAGTAACTGAATTCAAAAAAGCATGGGACAAACACAGAGGATCTCTAAAGGAAAAAAGGGGACTGTTGTAGTTGTTATGGAAGGACAGACTAGATAGGCCATGTGGACTTTTTCTGTCGTCATATTTCTATGTTTCTAAGTTTAACATCCAGATTGGCCAAAAAATCTGTCTCCTGGAAATGAACAGTTCTACAAATTCAAATCCAAGAAATAACTGTTTGCCAAATTAAATCACTTTGAAAATTATCCTCAGTATGAACAGAGAAATGCTGAATACTAAAACTTTAGAAGTGTCTTAATTATTTCTCTTCTGTAATTTCTAATGATTTCCTTGTATTACTTTTCAACCATTTCGATAAAGTTTTCTTAAACTGAACAGAACTGGGAAAGTGCTAAGAAAGGATTTAGCATGTTTGTAACTTCCAGTTACAATATTTCCTTCTAAGTCCCATGAAACAATTTCTTGGACCAGTGAACTTCAGAATGTGAACGAAAGGAGGCTCAATAAGGGGTATGTTTACTAAACAGCGATAACATCGCAGCGGCGACATTACCGCGCGATAACGTTACGTTTCGCGCGATAACGTTACGTTCCGCGCGATAACGTTACGTTCCGCGCGATAACGTTACGTTCCGCGCGATAACGTTACGTTCCGCGCGATAACGTTACGTTCCGCGCGATAACGTTACGTTCCGCGCGATAACGTTACGTTCCGCGCGATAACGTTACGTTCCGCGCGATAACGTTACGTTCCGCGCGATAACGTTACGTTCCGCGCGATAACGTTACGTTCCGCGCGATAACGTTACGTTTCGCGCGATAACGTTACGTTTCGCGCGATAACGTCTCCGGCGGCGTTAAGGCACACAGGGGGTGGAGTATGTCTTTTCAGAGGGCGGAGAGAAGTGGTCAATGGGCAGAGAGTGGGCGGGGAGAGGCTCCAGGCACTCTAATGCTGTGAAATGTAGGGCAGAACATTACCGTGACTGAAAACCTCGCGTTAGAGGCACAATTGCAGGAGAGAGAAACCAATTCAGTCAGCAATGTACAGCAAAGGCAGGGAGACCCAGAAAAGTGATAGTAGTGATACATGTGCAGCAACAGCATAGTGCCCAAGTACAAAAGGGCACTATGGTGAGGCTGCAAATGGGGTACAGGGGGCTACAGGGGGACATGCAGTGGGGCTGCTGGGGCACAGGGTGTGCTAGGCAGATGCCTAGGTGCCACATAGAAAGGCAAATATGGAAAATCAGCAAGACAGCAACTGACCAAGGGCAAACATGTCCATGAGTGTGTGTCCCACAGTGCCCCAATGGACATTACCTAGCAGGTACCCGAAAGGGCACACAACATTGGCAGGCGGTGCCAGGGGGAAGTGTGGATGTCTATGTAGGCACTCCTATCCCAGATCCCACACCATAGGCAGCCGCCTACCGGCACACTGGATGGCCTGGAACTGCGCACCACTGGCAGAAGGGTATGTCAGCATGGTGGCAGAGGAGTGCTGGTGGTGGAGGGGGCAGTGGCATCTGCCCACAGCATACCAAGGCCAAGCCCTGTTTAGGTAGGTGGCATGCAGTGCAACAGACAAGGTCTGTCTGACAAACAGTAATGGTATCCCCAGGGAATGACCTGCCTCTGTGGCAACAGTTTGGTGCAGTACACACAGTCAGTGTTTTCAGAAGCAGAAGATCACAGGTTCAAGTTCCAGCTGTGGTTCCTGCAGACTATGTCCCCATATTTTACCCTACAGAGCACATACACAATAAACATGTGCACTCCCTAGAGCAGAGGTCCCCAACCCCAGTCCTGGAGGACCAAACACCATTCAGGTTGTCAGGCTGTCCCTAATAAATATGCATGAGATGCATTTGCAGGCACTGCCCCCATTGTATGCAAATGTAACATAGTAACATAGTAAATGACGGCAGATAAAGACCAGTACCTCATGCATATTCATTAGGGACAGCCTGAAAACCTGAATCCTGTTTGGCCCACCAGGACCAGAGTTGGGAACCTCTGCCCCAGAGCATTGGCCAACTGGGGCACAAACACCCACACCCACAGGCTCCACTATCCAAAGCCTCATGGCGAGTCAGGCTGTTGGGCCCTGCGCGGAGCAGCATTCCCACTACTAGCACCTGCATACCTTAGCAATGCCGTCATAAACATGGAAACATGTTCCATATACATCAAAAGGTTGCTATGACTAATGTCAGATAACATATTCTAAATTAACACAATTTTTAACAGAGATCCATCATAGCAACCTTTCTGATATATGTGGAGTGTGCTCCCTTTTTAGTTTCTGACAGTGTTTATCACCCTGGAGAGTGACCCTAACAGTATTGAGTACCTTAGCAATGCCTGCACTGTTGCCCAGGACTGATGTGGCAGCCAGGGCTGCCAACCACCTCTATCTTTGCACAATGCTGAAATAGGTGTGGGAGTCTGTGTATGTTTATCCAGTGTTTTGTGGCTGCCTATACTTCACTGAGCCCCCAATGCTTGCACCGTTTGCAGTGTTAGCCTGACAATGTGCATAATGATGAGCAAGGTATTGTGGGTATGGCCCCTGCAGGGCGGTCTGGGCAGGATGCATCTGCACAGGGCATAGGGCAATGGCTGGGATATTGTAGTGCCCAAACGCCATCTGCATGGACAGGTGGCCACAGCATGTCATGCTGGGAGGTCACTCTCACTCTGACTGAGCAGTGACCATGGCATGTCTAACTTCCCACATAGTGCTATACAGTGTTTTTCACAAGTGATATTTGTGAGTTCCCATTTTTGGGGCCCAATCACTGACATACCTCCTTATAATCCCACTTCTGGGCGCACATAATTCCTCTGGGAACATGCACTAAGTATGGGCTAGCAGACTGTCTGCAGTTAGCATGTGTATGGCTGCAACCCCTTTCAGGGTGCAGCAGGTGCAGACTGACTGTGCCATCTGCTGGTGAATGCCAGATCGTGGTGGGGGCAGCTGAGCTGATCAGGCCTACTACCTGTCTGCCAGTGGCCCTGTCACAAGTACCGTTCTGCATCAACTGTCCGTTTGCCAAAAGGATTGTAGTTGCTGGTCCCACAGCTATCACCATGTATCTCTACTGCCCCCGTTGCAAACGGTCAGAGTGTGGGTCTGTTGGGGGCAGATCATGTCCCCCACCCTGACCCCCGAGAGGGCGGTTTGCTACGTACATCATTGTCATGTGAGTGTCCAGACACACCCTTGCTCCTAAAACAAGTGACCATGGCAAGCACACTGGATACGTACTAGTTTGGTTGCATCATGGTCCACAAAGGGCAGACATGACTAGCAAATGCAAACAGACACAGGAAGTGCCTAGGCATCTCTGCAAAGAATACCTATCACACACTAGCACTGATGGAGAACTGCAGCAAAGCCTACCTCAGCCAACTCGGGTACTGCGGACCTAATGCTGGTCACCCCACCTCACCCTCAGAGTGAGCACAGAACACGCACAATGGCATGACCTGTAGGTACCCTGTGCCAGTAACACACATGGTCAGTCCCCCCTACCAAGCTGACGTGCTGTAGAGGAGCATACCCCATCTTGTGAGCAGATGTAGACTGCTGTTCTGCATGTGAATTGCATTATGGGTACTGTTGGTTCTCTCCTATCCTGGTAACCACAGCAGAAATTTTGTGCGGTGACCTGCACTCTTTCTGTAGCCAGCCATTGGCATATTAAACCCCATATTGATTTAGCACGATGGTTAATACAATTTATTTATTTATTTATTTAACTTTCTTATATACTGCGCTCTTTGGGATCAGTGTGGTTTACATCTAACAAAACTGAACAGTGCAGGAGCTCTGCACTGAACTTACAATAAAACATGGTTTTAACAGGGTAACAATGACTTCAGTAGCAGAATTGATGGGTTCAGTCCCACAATAGGCCTCCTTTAGTACGACTGTCTGAGGCAACTCCCTTTTATGCCTGTAACAGTCAGACATATTTCTGAAATCAGTGTTTCAACCACAAAACACCCTCACCTCAGTTGCCTAACCTAAGATGCCCTGTAAAGTGCCTTGGCTGTGGGTCTCCCCTATCCCGGTAAGCACAGCAGAAATTTTGTGCGGTGACCTGCACTCTTCCTGTAGCCAGCCATTGGTATATTAAACCCCATATTGATGTAGCACAATGGTTAATACAATGACATCAGTGACAGAAGTAATGGGTTCAATCCCACAGTGGGCTTCCCTTAATAAGACTGACTGAGGCAACTCCCTTTCATGCCTGTAACAGTCAGACATATTTCTGAAATCAGTGTTTCCACCCCAAAACATCCTCACCTCAGTTGCCTAACCTAAGGTGCCCTGTAAAGTGCCTTAGCTGTGGTTTTACCCTATCCTGGTAAGCACAGCAAAATGTGCGATGACCTGCAGGTGTTGTGTAGCCAGCCATTGCTATGATTAAAGCCATAGAGGCACAGCACACTAGTTGATACAATGACTCCCCAGCCAGTGGTCATGGGTTCAATTCCCCAGTGCTCCAACATCAAGAAGAGTGTCTGAGGCAGGTGTTTCTCATGGCTGTAACAGTCAGACACATTTTTGCAATCAGTGGTTCAAACAAAAAACACAGATAGGTTGCCATGTACTAGGCATAGCACCACAACGCATGCTAGCATGCTGTAGCCCCTGTTGCTGTGCACCACGGCACATGCTCAGACATGCATCATCAAGCCATACACATCAGACAAAATGGAGAAGCAATCCAGGAAGCCTGCTTTTTCCAGCAGCGACCTGCAACAGCTGGCAGAATTAATCTGCACAAGGCAGAGCCATCTTTTCCCAGGCTCATCCAAACGTCAGGACCTTGACAGGGTGAGGAGGTCGTGGGCGCGGCTCACCAGGTGCTTCAATAGAACAGCAGATTACCCACGTGAAGTAGGTGTATGGGGACAGGTCACACAATGGAAGGTGTGCAACACAATATCCAGCAAGCAACACACATCATACATGCACAACATGGTAGAAACACCAGTCTGTGGGCTAACCTGTGGGCAATGTAGGTTGTCAGACGGCTGCCTAGGGTGAGAACTTACACAATCTTGATGATGCATATATTCATATGATTCTTGCAAGGTATTGTGGGTAATGTAGTTCTTTCACTCCCAAACACAGCTGAAGACAATAATTGAGTTGTGATACCAGTGGTAAGACCAATAAAATACTTCTTTTATTGATGGGGTTTAATTCACCCAGCACAAATATGCTTGGTAGCAATATAAATGAGGTTACTTGCTTGCAGTGTTTAAATGGATAACATAAATTCACAAAGCAAATCAGAAAACAACCTTCAGCTTGTCAGGCAATTAGCTAATGTTTTCTTAGCAAATAATTACCAAATAAAAAGGCACAAAGAAATGAATAAACTTTGCTTGTTAGGTTAACTTCTGCTTATTTTCCACGCAGATCCCAGCAGTGATTCTCCTTGCTCACACACACAATCAGGTGCAGCTTTAATTACTATCAATTGACCAGCTGAAACCCTTTAGCTGGCTGGCTGCTACTGTGTGAACCCAAATCCTGCTTTAAGAGCTGTTTGCAGTGGAAATAAAGAACAAAGTTAGGTTTCTTTGTGATGGCTGAGGTGTTTGCTCACAGAAAGCTAGCAATAGCATTTAGATAGAGAACAGTCCATGTAATGAATAGTTTCATCTGCTGTATCTCCCCCTTCATCAATCAGCATAGGGTCCCTATCATACATTGGCACAGACGAGTCTTTCCATAAGGCACTATCATGAGAATGCTTATGCCCTTGCTGCCATTCTCTATTAGATAGGGTCTGGATCAGTGTTCATATCTGAGCCTCTCCTGCTATCATAATTCCTCTCTGTATATCCTGGCCAGTATGTAATCCAGTTCTGATGTCCAGCCTTCCAATCTTGATCCCTGGACACTGGATCTTCCCTCACATACCTTTTGGCATAGGTCTGAAAGTCCTTTCCACGTGCAGTCTTCTCTCTTCTAGGTAGCCACTGGTGGTTCCTATCTCTGCCTTCCATTCCTCTGGCTGACTCCAGTCCAATGGACTCTGCTGGCACTTGGAATACCTCCCAGTATGGGTACTGCCTTGGACTCTCCCAGACCATCCAATGGGCTTTCTTCTCTTCCTTCAGAGAGTTTCCTTCTTTCTCTATCCGCTTGGCTTGGCTTCTGTTTCTCCAGGTGATACTGGTGCTTGAGCTTGTAGCCGTTGCTGTATCTGTGTCTGAAGCTCTTTCTGTAGCTGTTATCTGAAGAATAAGCTCTATTCTTATTCTGTTCTAATGTGTGCTCCTCCCTAACACAGCGCAGCTGTGTTGAATCAGGCTCTGCCCTTTGAGATGAGTGCTTAGGGATTACCTCATAGCTCTCTTGATTGCACACACGTTTTCTCACTTCAGCCCCTCTCATGGCTGCTGGAAACCTGGTGCATTCTGGGACTGGTAGTCTTTTATGTGAAAACTGTTTTCTTACTTCTACCGAAACTGACAGGTTGCTTGTTCAGAGTCACATTATCTTTTCTATAGCTCCTACCTGAGCTATGATAAGCTTCCTTATCACAAGGTGCTTATGCTGTTGTGCGCAGCTCTGCCCTATCCACAGGAACCCTTATACCTGATTACAGAGGTCAATTATACATCCTGGTGTTATGGTACCTGCTCATGTTGCCAGCATGGTTTAAAGGTGAGGTCAGAGAGGCTGTTGCTGCCAAAAAAGCAACCTTCAGGAAATGGAAAAAAGAGCCAAATGATGAAAACTGGAAACAGCACAAGCACTGGCAAGTTAAATGCAAAGCATTGATAAGGCAGGCAAAGCGGGAATTTGAGAATAAACTTGCTACGGAAGCAAAAAACACGAAATAAAGACTTTTTCAAGTACATTCGTAGCAAAAGGCCTGTGAGAGAGTCAATTGGACCATTAGATGATAGAGGGGTAAAAGGGGCAGTAAGAGGAAACAAGGCTATAGCAGAGAGACTGAATGAATTCTTTGTTTCGGTCTTTACTGAGGAAGATGTAGGGATGTTACCCAAGACTGAAGTGGTATTTAAAGGTGATACTGCAGAGTAATTGAGAGAAATATCGCTACACCGGGAAGATATATTACAACTATTTGATAAACTGAATAGTAGCAAATCACCTGGACCAGATGGTATACATCCCAGAGTGTTGAAAGGACTGAAATATGAGATTGCAGATCTGCTATTGGTAATCTGTGAACTTTCATTAAAATCATCTGTAATACCTGAAGATTGGAGGGTTGCCAACGTAACACCAATTTTTAAAAAGGGTTCCAGGGGTGACCCAGGAAATTACAGACCGGTGAGCCTGACGTCAGTACCAGGGTAAATGGTAGAAACCATCATAAAGAACAAAATTACGCAGCATGTAGATAGTCATGGCCTAATGGGAGACAGCCAACATGGCTTTAGACAAGGAAGATATTGTCTTACTAATCTGATATGTTTTTTTGAAGGTGTGCATAAACAGGTAGACAAAGGTGAGTTGGTTGATATAGTGTATCTGGACTTTCAGAAAGTTTTTGACAAAGTCCCCCATCAGAGACTTTTGGCGAAGCTAAAAAGTCATGGGATAGGAGGCAGTGTACTATTGTGGATCGGGAACTGGTTAAAAGATAGAAAGCAGAGGGTAGGGCTAAATGGCCAATATTCCCAATGGAAAAATGTGAATAGTGGAGTACCCCAGGGATCTGTACTGGGTCCGCTGCTTTTTGACATATTCATAAATGACCTAGAAAAGGGAATAACTAGTGAGGTTATCAAATTTGCAGATGACACAAAACTGTTTAAAGTTGTTAAAACCCAAGAGGATTGTGGAAAACTGCGAGTATCTGGATAAATTGGAAGACTGGGCATCCAAATGGCAGATGAAATTGAATGTGGACAAGTGCAAAGTTATGCACCTAGGAAAGAACAACCCACACTATAGTTACACGATGCAAGGCTCCACATTAGAAACCACCACCCAGGAAAAAGATTTAGGAGTCATTGTGGATAACATGTTAAAACCCTCCGCCCAGTGTGCAGCGGCGGCCAAGAAAGCAAATAGAATGCTAGGTATCATAAGGAAAGGGATGGAGAACAAAACAAAGGATATTATAATGCCTCTGTATCGCTCCATGGTACGACCGCACCTTGAATATTGTGTGCAATTCTGGTCACCGTATCTTAAAAAGGACATAGCGTTATTAGAAAAAAGTACAGAGAAGAGCCACCAAATTGGTGAAGGGGATGGAAGGCTACTCCTATGAAGAGAGGCTAAGAAGGTTAGGGCTTTTTAGCCTGGAGAAGAGACGGCTGAGGGGAGATATGATAGAGGTCTATAAATTAATGAATGGAGTGGAACAGATAAACGTGGATCAATTGTTTACGCTATCAGAGTATAGAAAGACTAGGGGACATGTAATGAAGCTACAGAGTAAACTATTTAAGACAAATAAAAGAAAATATTTTTTCACTCAACGTGTAATCAAACTCTGGAATCTGTTACCGGAGGATGTAGTAAGGGCTGTTAGTATAGCTGGGTTTAAAAAAGGTTTGGACAAGTTCCTGGAGAAAAGGTCCATAAACCACTATTAAAAAGGGACCCAGGATATCAATGCTTGACCCAGTACAAGCATTGTGGAACCTGTGTCTTTTGGGGATATTGCTAGGTACGTATAACCTAGATTGGCCACTGTTGGAAACAGGATACTGGGCTTGATGGACCTCGTCTGACCCAGTATGGCATGTCTTATGTTCAAGTTGCCTGGGAAATAAACCTACAGTGGTGTGCAAAAGTCTGGAATCACTTGTGAGTTTTGCGTTCGTACTTTCTAATGGTTTTTTTTTTTAATTTTGCGTTAGCCCAGGATATTCATCTTTCTACCTCGTTAAAAGGGATACATTTGGCTATTAGAGTTGACTTTTTTGCATTCCTTGCTTCCAATTTAAATACTTTACAGACACTGGGAGATAGCGTCAAAACTGAATCGAGATTATCCAATATGCACACATTATTTCTGACCAATCAGGAGGCTGGTTTCACTAACCAATCACAATGCAGATATCTAGCCAACAGTGCAGCTATAAAAACGCGCAGAATTTTTGAATTTCATACGCTTTCTGGATCGACCATGAAGATGACTCAGACCCTGATGTTGGAGGAGCGTGTTCGTGTGTCCTTTATGAGCGAGGAAGGATTTTCAAGCATTGAGATAGCCAGGAAACGGCTGCAGTCAGAGTGCTGTTAAGATTGTACAGAAGAAGAAAGAAACGGGTTCAGTGGTGGACAAGCCTCGTTCAGTTCGTCCATGTGCATCAACGTCACACCAGGACCGCGCACGACGACGCATTCCACTAACTAATCGCAAGTAGACCTCTCCTCAGCTACTCCGAGAGTGGTCAGACAAGAGTGAGGTCAGTGTCAGCTCATCAACAGTTCATCGCCAGTGCCTGCAGTTTGGTCTCCGGGGCTGCAAAGCACAGAATAAGCCACTGATGACTGACATACAAAGGCGCAACCGGATTGTGTGGGCGAGAAAGCACTCAACCTGGTTGACTGAAATGTGGGAAAAGGTGCTATTCAGCGATGAAAGCACCTTCTGCCTGTTTGGTAACCAGGCCCACACCTATGTGAGGAGATTTCCTGGAGATTAATTCAAGCCTGAGTGTCTCAACTTCACTGTGAAGCATCCTTTGAAGGTCATAGTCTGGGGCTGCATGACTGCCAGTGGCGTTGGATGTCTTCACATCATTGATGGAATGGTCAATGGGGCCAAGTACATCACCATACTGCAAAAGTGCATGGTGCCATCAGCACACCAGCTGTTTCCTGGCCAGTTCCTGTTCCAAGATGACAATGCACCCTGCCATCGCTACAGACAGATGATCAGCTGGAAGCAGCGGAACAACATCAAGTCAATGGACTGGCCTGCCCAGTCTCCAGATCTGAATCCAGTCGAAAACCTGTGGCACAAGGTGGCCTTGGAAATATCCAAGAGGCATCCGACATCAAAGTGTGAGCTGACTGAGTCACCCATTGCAGCTTGGAACCGCGTTTTCACCAACAATCAACTTGTCAGACTAGTTCATTCAATGCCGACAAGGTGCAGTCAGGTGATCAAGAAAAAAGGTGGCCCATCAAATACTGAGCCATCACTGACACATAAAAACAGCCTTTTTCAAAGCCACATACATTAATTTGAAGGAAACCTGGCATGTGTCCAAAAATACTTACAATATTCGTTGTTCTGTATTTTTAGAGGACGAGTGCTCTTAAGGAATGTAGCATGTAAGTATAGCAAAGATTTGTTCTTTCTTGTTTTTAGTTCTATCCCCTGAAGCAGCGTAGGCAAAACGCTAAAGGGACGTCCAGGAGGGTGTTGGGGTTGACATCTGAATCAGTGGTTTGGAAGCCTGACAGAAGAAAGGAACTTTTGAAAGTTTTCATTTTCATTTTTTATATATAAGGAACCATATTGTTGAAATAATGTTTATTTGATAGACTGTTGAAATAAATACTGGTTTTTGAAATGTCTGGCTTCTAGGTGTGAAATATGGGGAGGGTGGAGTAGGTTTAGGCAGACCGTTGATGTATTTAACTTTGGTTAAAGTACCTGAAGCTAATTTATGGCAAAAGGCTTTTTCTGGAGTATTCTGAGGTTGGCCCTTCTCCACTTTGCCTTTTTGCTGAGAATTTAATGCTACGTTGAGGTAAATGTGTAGAGCTGTCCTTGTATTTATGAACTTTTAAGCTGCAAAGCAAGGTCACCTTGTCCTTAAAGAAACAAAAGCAGGCCATAATTGGGCGAGGTCTAGCATGTCCTCTGGACTGGGACCCGACACTACAGTGCGCTTGCTCCAACCTCACCAGGCTAGGTGCCCCTGGAATGCAGAAAGCATACAGTTCTTGTATAAGTTCCGCTGTATTTTTCTTTCCTCCAGTTAACTCAGGCATACCAAGAATGTGAATGTTGTTGCGACGTTGCCTATTCACTAGCTCATCTTTGAGATCTTTAGTATGTTGATCCAACATGGATTTTGGAATGGAAAAAAGCAGTAGCGTTTATTTGTTTCCCAATGTTGATTTCATTTTGAGTAACAGTCATCTACAGATTTAACGTCCATTCGAAGATCTGAAATTGCCTTGGAAAAATCCAGCTGGAACAGGCAAAGCTCCTGCAATACTTCCATAAGATCTGTCTTAGAAGCAGGCTATGAGGCTCTAGCCCTCTCAGTTGAAGCCAGAGATGGAAAAGAAACTGGATCCCTAGTAGAGCTCTCTGTGTTACTACTATATGCTTTCCTGTAGAATTTAGACAGAGCGGATACATATGTGTTCCTGTTAGACATGACAAAGAGACAATAATGGGAAAGAGACCCCAATCTGGTGATGTAAATTGTAAGGGAGGTGTCAGCAGAAATAGGCCCTCCAATCCAACCCCTAGGTACAGATCATAGAGTTTTCTCCCCAAGACGAATCAGCACCCCAGCAGACACACACTCGGAGTACTGTGGTAGATCAATGTTGTATTGGAATACATTCCTCACATGTCTGCATCCAGAAATAGAATTACTGGTGATAAACCACCATAAGATGGAGCTCCAACACTGCAGATATGAGCTGCCCTACTACACGAGAAGCAGCTGCACTTAGTGAGAAACTCTAACGGGAGCACAGTTGAGGATACGAAGTACTGCCGATGATGTTCCCTTTCTGCTGAAGGACAGCGCATACCCATGTACGTTAGATTATGACAGGGCCTATACCTCAAGCACCGGAAGTCTTCTCCTTCAGTTCCCCATCTGATACCGCAGACAAATAAAGTTCATTTGTCGCTGGATAAAGCTGCAAGGCAGGCAGAGTCTAGCACCAGAAGCAGAGGGGAATGCAGAGTTGAAAGCCACCAGAAGTGCAGAGGTTCCCGCCACCTTTCAGCACCATTTGTGGTCCAACATGAGGTAGCAATGGCGGCATCAGCTCTATCCGGAGACTTCTGCCACTCATTGGAGGAACAACGGAGGGCCATGGAGAAGCCAGAAAGCATAGTTACTCACCTGTAACAGGTGATCTCCAGGAACAGCAGGAATTTAGTCTTCATATATGGGTATCGTCGATACCGACGGAGCCTGCGCGGGAACGTTCCCCAGCGTCCAATTAGAAAGCTTTTGGGAGCATCCCACAGCGCCTGCGTGCTGCCTTCCCGCCTTTCCCAACTGCCTCTCTCCAGTTGAGTTTTAAAGCTGAGACAAAGAGAGAGAGAGAGAGAGGGAAAGGGAAAGAGATAGATAGAGAGATACAACTCCTAGGGGAGGTGGGTGGGTTGTGAAGACTAAATTCCTGCTGTTCCCGGAGATCACCTGTTACAGGTGAGTAACAGCCTGATCAAACAAGGCATCCCGGCAGGAGTCCTTGTCCAAGCAGTAATGGGCTATGAAGGTATGAACCGAGGCCCAAGTGGCTGCTCGACAGATGTTGTCGATAGACACAGAGTGTAAATGAGCCATTGAAGCTGCCATGGCTCTCACATTGTGAGCTGTGACATGGCCCTCCAGAGGAAGGTACTTACTCTGATAGGTAAAGGAAATACACTGTGCAATCCAGTTGGACAGTGTTCTCTTGGAGACTGGAAGCTGACCTGCAGAACGTCCCTGCTGAGAATAAACAGGATATCATCTTTTCTTTTTAGGAAAGAATGGTTTCTTGAAAGATTTCTTTCTAGCAGGATCAGCTGTGGACTTGCATAACCTATCAAGGTGGAGTTGTCAGCATCCAACTCATTGGCCTTTTCTTGCCAATCTTTACCAAACAGGTTCTCATCAGTACAAGGGATATTTCCCAGTTTGTCTTGTACCCAGAGCTCCAGATCAGATGCCTGGAGCCAAGCAATTCTACGTGCACCTATGGCAATAGCAGAGGTTCTGCTTATGCACTCAAAAGAGTCAAAAGCTGCACGGTTGACAAATTTAGAGACATCTTGGGCATGTTTGACCAATTTGAGAAACTTCTGCCATCTATCCTCAGGAAGAAGAGGACTCAAAACCTCCAAATCACCTGAGACTTCCTTTGGGAACATTCCCATGTATAGACTATAGAAGTGATTCTGGCAGAAAGCATGGAAGCTTGGAAGACACGACGTCCAAAAGCATCAAAAGTTCTGCACTCACATCCTGGAGGATTAGAGGCATGTCTCTTTGCACTCTTGATCCTTCTCATAGCTGATTCCACTACAATAGAGTGGTGAGGAAGCTGAGTTTTTTGGAAACCAGGACAAGGAGGGACTCGATACAGAGTATCCAGCCTACGAGAATGAGGGGAGGTGGTAAGAGGTGTTTCCCACATTCTTAACATGAGATCATGCAAGATCTCATGGATGGGCAAGGTAGCTGCCTCCTTAGGAGTTTTGGGATAATGTAAAATTTCCAACTCCTTTGCTCTGGGCTCTGTTTCAGGGGCCACAGTAATGGATAGACCCTGAGCCACCTCCCTGATAAAATCCTGAAAGGAAATATCTTCTGGCGGAGACATCCTGCGCTTAGGGGAGGAGGGCTCCTCTGGGAGAAGCATTGCTGCATCGACAGAACTATCAGAATCCTCAGATTCTTCTGAGGACACGAAGTAACGCCTGTCCGGATGCTCTTGAAGAGCCCGATACCCGTACCGACCGAAGTCGGTACCGGGAGTAATTGGAATCGGAGTATCGGTACCGGAAGGCATCGGATGACTGGGTGCCGGCAGTGCGGACACCGATGTCGATGCTATCGGTACCGGAACCGATACCGGTGCCGGGGTTGGTACCAGTGCCGGTTGAAATGTCTGACGCGTTTCCGAGGGCATCGATGCCGCAAGGAGAGCCGCCAGACTGCGCTCAATAGCCAGGACTCTCTGGTCTATCAACGCTGCCGATGCCTGGATGTCGGTACAGGAGAAGATCGCCGGTACCCCAGAGCATGGCACCAGTAGTTCTGCCGAGGTTGAGGCCTCGAGAACATCCTGGAGCCCCGATAATGCTTTGGAAGCCGAAGCCTCCTGTCAGGGCAATTTTGCCGGTGCAGAATCCTCAAGGGCAATGCCAGAAGCATTTCGATGCTTAGAAGATCTACCCTTTGAGGACCGGCTAGACTTATGTTTAGTTACCTGAGATCCACGGGAGGAAGACGAAGCCCTGGAAGACGTCGATGCCACCGAAGCTGCATCAGAGTGAAACAGGGTACTGAGCTTGGTAGCTCGGTTCTGTCGACCTCTCTTGGACATCACGGCACAAGCCGTACATTCGGAGATGGAATGGTCAGGACCTAAACATTTTAGACACCACTCATGGGTGTCGGTGACGGAGATGGTACCGCCACACTTGGTGCACTTTTTAAAACCCGAAGGGGGTTTCTCCATAATTAAGGAAAAAACTTTGGGCCTAAGGCCCAAAAAGGCACATGCACCTGAGAAGAAAAAATAAGGAATATATATATTTTTTAAAACAAAAGAAAGAAAGAAAAGAGAACCGGCGGTACCGGTATAGCGCCGAGGAAGGCAGACGCGACCACAAAAAAATAAAGAATAAGGAATAAATTTTCTGCGGTGACAGGAACATGACCTGCTGGCTTCACGGAAAACGAAGAACTGGAGAGAGGCAGTTGGGAAAGGCAGGAAGGCAGCACGCAGGCGCTGTGGGATGCTCCCAAAAGCTTTCTAATTGGACGCTGGGGAGCATTCCCGCGCAGGCTCCGTCGGTACCGATACCCATATGTGAAGACTACATTCCTGCTTGTTCCTGGAGATCAGCCTTACTTCACTGGCTGATCTGCACCGCCTCACATCCCAAGCTCTCGCATCTGCTCTCCTGCAGACTCCAGCTCCAGGCAAAAGAAACCGGCGATCTGGTAAGCCACAGAGCACACAGTCATCAGGCAAGGTGCCAAAAGGAGAGAAGACTCAGAGTTATCCTGAAGCACAGAGGGCTGAGAATCACTAATTAGTGCAGGTCATTAGAGCAGCGGGTTAGATGAGATCCACTCATTCAAGAGCAAACTCTGATGCTATTACAGGAGTGCTAACATATCTGAGATGGGCTAGCATTACATCAGGTGGCAGCCTTTCAAGGAAGTAGTTAAGCACAAAAAACATGCCACCACAAGCATCAACGGCATCTCAGTGATCTGAGAGGCTAAGATTAAAGTCCCCATCAGACAATGGGTCCACCTCCACAGGAGTTGATGGACAGAGAGCTCCTCTAACAAGCTGCCATCTCTTTGGGCTCACTAGCGCCCCTCCTCCCTGAGGCATATCTTTACATTTCCGTTCATATTCCACAAAATCTGAATAAAGTCTGTGTAATCTCAAAAACTGTTAGTATAGGGCCCGATTCTGTCCCAGACATAGATCCCCTCTGTACATCCGGTCTGAACCGGACATATAGAAGGGATTGTGATTCTGATCCCGTGGGGCACATCTAGTCTTGTGGGATCAGAATTGCGAATAGTCCTGCATGTGCAGGCCAGAATTGCAATTCAGTCTAGCCTGCACATGCAAGACTGTCTCCAGCTAACTCAGTCAAGGCTCTTCAATGGAGCCGCGGCGCCATGATGCCATGGCACCGTGGCTCCATTGAAGAGTTGTGATGCCAGCCATCTGCAAAAAGTGGTTATTCCCTGCAGCCCGACCCCAAATATGGCATCCTAAGGCCAGGGTCAGGCTGCGGGGAATTGTCCCTTGGCCTACCCTGCTCCATCTGTGCCCCGGCATGGTAAAAAAACATGTCCAGGGAAGTTATTCCACCTCGGAGGTGGAATAACTATCCCAAACATGTCACTGGCCCTGGACGTACAGGGTCAACATTAGAATCGGCCCTGTATGTCCAGGGCTGGTGACCGGACATTGCCCACCCAGACTCCGCCCCCAGGCTGCCCATTCCCCGCCCCGATCTAACTTCTCCACACAACCGGCAGGGAAGTTATTCAGGGGCAGGAGAAGCCACGAGTAGTGGGGATGTTGGACGTCCATCCCCACTACTCATGGCTCAGAATAATCCCCATAGTAAGTACTTTTTCAGGCTTTTTGTATGAAAGCTGTCATTTCTCAATAACTTGTTTTAATCAATGGACTTCCTATAGATGATAGTACTGAAACCATAATTGCTTTTCTTACTGAGGATATCTAGAATTAGAATTTGATTCATATCAGACTGCATATCAAATCTGAGCTTATCATTTCTGGTTTTTAACCAATTTAAAAAATTTAGATACTCGATTTTCCCTCTCCATAGAACCAGAATGTCATCAAAGTAGCGTTTCTAAAAGATGACTTCCATTGAAAATAGAAATTGAGAGAGGTAGACGTATTCAAATTTTGGTATATTCAGATTTTCTAAATCAGGTGCTATGGTGGAGGGGCCACTTCAACCCCTTGTGGGGCCCTGGGCAAACCTTTGAGGAAACAGTAGTGGATGGTAAGTTGAGGGAGACACAAGCAGTAAGGGGCAGCGGTGGCAGGGCTCCAGGCTGTAGCGGGAGAGCACTGCTTCACTCAATATGTAATCAAACTCTGGAATTCATTACCAGAGGATGTAGTAAAAGCTGTCAGTATAGCAGGGCTTAAAAGAGGTTTGGACACGTTCTTGGAGGAAAAGTCCGTAAATCATCATTAAAGAGAGCCATGGAGATGAACTGGAGAAATCCACTACTTACCATGAGAAAGGCAGCATGGAATTTGTGTACCTTTTAGGTAATCTGACAAGTACCTGTGACCTGGATTGGCCACTGTTGGAAACATGATAATGAGCTTGATGGAACCTTTGTCTGACCCGGTATGGTATATCTTATGTTCTTATGACTGTTTTTAATGATTTTGTTATACTTTTTTTTGTTGAATTTTCTACGATTACTTTGTGTTTTCTAGTTGCTTTCTATATACGTTTTACATTTTTACATGGTTTTTATTGTAGTTCTATCTTTTTTATAGACCCAAGACACAGGCATGTTTGCTGAAACTTGGCTAAATCAGCTCTTTAATAATGAGTGAAAACAGGAGACTCCTTCATTGTGACCGTGGTCTTTCTCTGCTATCTTGTCTTCTATTCTACAAAGTCCATGCGTAAACATACATTAACAATCAGTTTGAGAATTGTCCCAATATATTAAAGGCAAGAAAGTGGTCATTCAAAAGTAGGTGATAATATCATACCATCCTAATTGATGCATATGAAAAAAAAGAAAGTTAAAGAAATTGATTCATTTTAAGGGGTTGGAGGGATAAGATAATGAGGACAGGTTTGTGCTAAGATTAGAAACATAGAAATATGATGACAGAAAAAGACCACATGGCCTATCTAGTCTGTCCTTCCATATCATCAACTACAACAGTCCCCTTTTTACCTTTAGAGATCCTCTGTGTTTGTCCCATGCTTTTTTGAATTCAGTTTCTGTCCTCATCTCTACCATCTCCACTGGGAGACTATTCCATGGATCCACTACTCTTTCCGTAAAGAAATATTTCCGCATATCACTCCTGAATCTTTCTCCCTTCACCCTCATCCCATGTCCCCTCATAGCAGAACTTGCTTTCAATTGAAAGAGGCTCTCTCCCTGAACATTTATGCCACAGAGGTATTTAAACATCTCAATCATATCACCTCTATCCCGCCTTTCCTCTAAGGTGTACATATTAAGATCTTCAGTCTGTCCTCATATGCTTTATAATGAAGACCACTAATCATTTTAGTAGCCACCCTCTGCACCGACTCCATCCTGTTCACATCCTTTTGAAGGTGCGGTCTCCAGAATTGCACACTATACTCCAAATGAGGTCGCACCAAAGACTTATAGAGAGGCATTATCACCTCCTTTTTTCTGCTAGCCATTCCTCTCCGTATGCACCCAAGCATCCTTCTAGCTTTTGCCGTCGCCTTTTCTACCTGTTTAGCTACTTTAAGATCATCAGACACAACCACGCCTAGTTCCCGCTCTTCTTTAGTGGACAAAAGTACTTCACCCCCTATACTGTATTGCTCCCTTGGATTGCTGCAGCCCAAATGCATGACCTTACATTTTTTAACATTAAATCCCGCTGCCAAATTCTAGACCAGTGATGGCTAACCTTTTTGAGCCCGAGTGCCCAAACTGCCGCACAAAACCAAAGAATTTCCTCAAAGTGCCAGCACGTCATTTGCATAAGTGGTCTTATTTGCATAAATATTTGCATAATGTTACCATACACTAACTTTTAGTAAACATGTCCTCTTAATGAGTGTATGGATAAAGAAAGACTAAAAGATTTCTACATTACTATAATCCAGTGCCAACCGCCAGGCACATTAGGAACTACTACAAACGCTGCCCATTTAGAACCCATAGCAAACCCGCCGTATCCTGACAGCATTACCAGGACTCACAAAGCACCATACCCTACCTATCAAAAGGCAACACTGCAAATATTAAACCTATACTTTTCAGTGAATACTGGGGAAAGAGAACAAGTGGCAACGTCAAATAGGAATTTCCTCTTGTACCAAACAAAGCGCAGATGTTAATGATGCACATTTCCCAGAGCTGACATATTCCAGTTAATAAATTCAAAATAAAGAGATATCGTTCTACCTTTTGTGCATTTTTTTTCAGTTGCAATTGGTCCAGCCATTTTCTTCTGGTTTCTTCATGTTTTCTGCTAACTCTCCATCGTCTGCTGTCCATTTGTCCTTTCTTCTCTCTTCTAGTTTTTTTTCCATTCTCTCTCTCTCTACATCTGCTTTAACATACTAATCTTTCTCCTTTTGCTCTTTCCTCATTCCTATTTCATCCACACAAATTTTACCCCTCCATCCTCAATCCCCAATTACTCTCCCAATACCTGGCCAATTGTAGATTTTTCATCCCTCCTACACAAAATATTTTTCCCCTCTCCATTTTACTCTCCCAGCCCCATCCCATTCTAATCCTCCCCCAACATCAGCTCCCTTCTAGTTCCAGTCTCACCCAGCATCCATTCCCTTCTTCAAGCCCCCCACTTCCCCTCAGCCCATTTCCATTCCAAGCCCCGTCCCCATCAGCTATTTGCAGTTCAAGCCCCCCACTTCCCCTCAGCCATTTCCATTCCAAGGCCCCATCCCCAACAGCTATTTGCAGTTCAAAGCCCCCTTCCACTCAGCCCATTTCCAGTCCTAGCAACCCCCCCAACCCATTACCAGTCCTAGCCCCCCATAGCTCACTCCCAGTCCTAATCCCACCAGCCCATTCCAGTCCTAACCTCCCCATCAGCCCACTCCCAGTCATAATCCCCCATCAATAAATTTTTAGTTTAAGCCCCCCCAGCGCATATCACCACTCATAACCCCCCCCGGGCCCATAACCACTCATCCCCCCCCAGCCCAGCGCCCATCACCACTCCTAACCCCCCCAGCCAGCCCAGTGCCCATCACCACCCCCTAACCCCCCCCACCAGCCCAGTGTCCATCACCACTCCTAACCCCCCAGCCCAGTGCCCATCACAACTCCTAACCCCCCCACCCCAGCCCATCACTACTCCTAACACCCCCCAGCCCAGCCCATCACTACTCCTAACCCCCCCCAGCCCAGCCCAGCCAATCACCACTCCTAACCCCCCCCCCCAGCCCAGCCCAGCCCAGCCCATCACCACTCCTAACCCCCCCCCAGCCCAGCCCAGCCATCACAATCACCACTCCTAACCCCCCCCCAGCCCAGCCCAGCCCATCACCACTCCTAACCCCCCCCAGCCCAGCCCAGCCCAGCCCATCACCACTCCTAAGCCCCCCAGCCCAGCCCAGCACCACTCCTAACCCCCACCCCCAGCCCAGCCCAGCCCAGCCCAGGGAAAATTAAAAAAAAAAAAGAAAACCTGTTTGCTGCCGCTGTCGGGGCCGCCGCGGCAGAATCGAGCGTGCCGCGGGGCCCCCCTGTACCCACCGGCAGAGCCTGTCCTCCCCGTAGCAGCTCTCTCTTTGGAGCTGCAGTCAGACGCGCCGGCTTGCAGAGCGCGAGGGAAGAGTTCCCTCGCTGCTCTGTTAAGCCCGCGGGGGCTGATGGGAAGTTCCCATCAGCCCCCGCGGGCTTAACAGAGTCGCGAAAGGGAAACTCTTCCCTTCGCGCTCTGCAAGCCGGCGAGTCTGACTGCAGCTCCAACGAGAGAGCTGCTACGGGGAGGACAGGCTCTGCCGGTGGGTACAGGGGGGCCCCGCGGCACGCTCGATTCTGCCGCGGCGGCCCCGACAACGGCAGCAGACAGGGTTGTTGTTTTTTTTTTCGATGGCGGACCTTCTCCCGCGTGCCAGCTGCAAGGCCTTCGCGTGCCACAGCTGGCACGCGTGCCATAGGTTCGCCATCGCTGTTCTAGACCATTCTTCAAGCTTAGCTAGATCCCTCCTCATGTTATCTACACCTTCCTGGGTGTCTACTCTATTGCAGATTTTGGTATATGCTAAGTATACTGGCATCTTAAGAGTGATGAAGAGTAAAATTTGAGCCTGAAGATGAATAATAATATAACAATGACAAAGAAAGAAAGGAAAATTATGAGAGCAATGAGGACATGGGAAAAGAATGCAAGGTTACAGTGGACTTCTGATTGGATGGCATGTCCACTGATACCAGTTGCCGGGAGCAATTTGAAAACCTCCTCTGATTGTAGCACGCCGGGAAGCCTCATTGTTTTCTGCCACATGGCTATAGACAGGTGCCTCCTCCAGGATAAGGAGAGGAGGCTTGGTAACCAGTTCAATTAAGCGCTTGAATATCCCATTATTGCGGAACTCAGGCAGAGTAAATCCCATCCTGTACTCTGTGGATTGTTCTGTGACACCCCAGCAGACAGGGTTCCCGTCTGAATCCACGGCACTAAAGCTTGGGAAGTGGTGTATGCAGCGTTGGATATAACGCCGGCTGCGCTCATTCCCTCCAAATCCCCAGCCTTGGTTGACCTGATCTGCATGGCACTCCTTCAAGGGGGCAGTTCGAAAGATCTGACCGTCTCTGCAAAACAAGCACAGCAACAAGTTAGACTCTTCCCTGTGCTGCGCAAGGAGAGGTAGAAATGAGCAATATCACAGTGCATAAGTTCACTTTATTTTATTTATTTATTAGCGTTTATATACCACTTCTTCCAGTAGATCAAAGGCAGTTTACATTGAACAAGATCAGATATATATAACAGTTTTAAACTATGTACAATAAATATTAATTACACTTACCTGGTAATTGTAGTTCCTTGAGTGACGACAGTGCAGTCCTCTACGTCTGGGTAGTCAACCTCGTCCTGCAGCTAGGAGACTGGCATGTCCAAATTCGTGACATCACTGGTATATCCTGGCACCATCAGCCCTCCTACTTCCAGTGTGAACTACTAACAAAGCAGACTCAAAGGAGCAAGAAATAAGTAGCAATGTAACAACGTCAACTGAACAATGTGTTTTCCCCTGTCTGTTTCCTTTTTTTTTTTTTTTTTTTTTTTAACAACTAGGTACAGAAGTGGGAATGGATTCTGTTATGTACTGCACTTTTAAATGCCATAGAAAAGCTATGACCCAGGCTCTGCTTCCTATCCCTGCGCCCCGAGCAGCGGAAGCAATAGGACAACTCAGAAAGCAATAGACAGGAAAAGATTGGAGCCGGCTCACCTGTAAGACTCTTTGACCCGTACTCCACGCCGGAAACCTGGAAAGATCATGAGTAGGGCGGGACGGAGGACTGCACTGTCGTCACTAAAGGAACTACAATTACCAGGTAAGTGTAATTAATATTTCCTTAGCGTTCCTCCAGTGCAGTCCTCTACGTCTGGGATGTACCAGAGCAGTACTTAACGGGTGGGATCTTTCCGGCTGGCCGACAAAACTGCCGATCCGAAACGGGTATCCGCTGCCGCCGCCACATCCAGGCGGTAATGCTTACTGAAGGTATGCAAGGACGACCAAGTAGCCGCCCTGCAAATATCTCCTGGCAGAACTAACCGATGCTCCGCCCACGAACAAGCCTGCGCCCTAGTGGAATGCGCACGCAAGCCCGAAGGCGCCGAGCGGCCCTGAAGCAGATAAGCTGAAGCAATCGCCTCCTTAATCCATCAGGCAATGGAAGCTTTAGCAGCGGCCTCCCCCTTACGTACGCCCCCAAAAAGGACAAATAAACGATCCGACTTACGAAAGGATTTGGTAACCCGCAAATAGTGCCGCAATACCCGCTGCACATCCAAGCGGCGCAAGTCGCGATCGGAAACCGCCGAGAACGGGGAGTGAAACCACCTGATTCATGAGAAAGGGCGAAACCACTTTAGGGAGAAAAGAAGGAACGGTCCGCAACACCACCTTGTCGTCCGAGAAGGACAGAAACGGTTCCCGACAGGACAAGGCCTGCAACTCAGAGATGCGTCTGGCCGAGCAGATCGCCACCAAGAACACCACCTTCAAAGTTAAATCCTTCAGGGAGGCGTGTTTCAACGGCTCAAAGGGGAGACCGGGACAAAGCTCCGAGGACGAGATTAAGATCCCAAGGCGGAACACAAGACCTAAGGGAAGGGCGCAGCTTAGAAACAGCTGACAAGAAGCGCCGAATGTCCGGGTGAGAACCCAACGAAAGGCCGTTGACCTTGCCCCGATAACAGGCCAGCGCCGCCAGCTGAACCCGCAATGAGCTGGCCGCCAGACCTTTGCTAAAACCATCCTGTAAAAAAATCTAGAATTATGGGCACGGCCACGGTGGCCGCTCGTATCTAGCGCCGAGAACACCAATCCTCAAACACGCGCCAGACGCGGACATAGGCAAGGGAGGTAGAACGCTTTCGAGACGCAAGCAGTGTGGAAATCACCGCTGCCGAGTAACCCCACTTACGCAAACGCGCCCGCTCAATGGCCAAACCGTAAGCGAGAACCGATCCACCTGCGGCATAAGGAGAGGACCCTGAATCAGGAGATCCGAAAGAGCCGGGAGACGCAAAGGACGACCGTCGAGGAGACGAATCAAGTCCGCATACCATGGACGTCGGGGCCAATCGGGAGCTACGAGAAGAACTCTCCCCGGATGTCGCCCTATCTTCTGCACGACTCGACCTATGAGCGCCCACGGGGGAAACACATACAGAAGACCTTCCCCCAGCCAAGCCTGCAGCAGCGCATCTATTCCCTCTGACATTCTTTCCAGTCTTCTGCTGTAAAAACGAAGAACCTTTGCGGAGAGAAAGGTCACCAACAGATCCATCACCGGTGTCCCCCAGCGCTGCCCTACCTGAGCGAACACGACGGGATGCCGCTGCCACTCTCCGGCATCCACTCGCACTCGGCTGAGATAATCGGCTGTCATGTTGTCCTTTCCGGCAATGTGAGCTGCCGAAATCGCCACCAATCGCATCTCCACCCACGCGAACAGCTGATTCGCTTCCTCTTCCATGGGGGCGCTGCCCGTGCCGCCCTGCCGATTGATGTAGGCGACGGTCGCCAAGTTGTCGGAAAGAACTCGCACCGCGCGACCCAGAACTAAGGACTGGAAAGCCAGAAGAGCGAGGAACACGGCCCGGAGCTCCAGACGATTGATTGACCATGAGGTTTCTGGAGGAGACCAGCGACCCTGCGCAAAGGCCCCCTGGCAATGAGCTCCCCAGCCCCCCAGACTGGCATCCGTCAAAAGAGGTATCCAATCGGGTTGTTCCAGCGGCATCCCTACCGCTAAGGATTGCGGAAGAATCCACCACTGGAGAGACTTGCGAACCAACAGAGGGCAAGGCAAACGTTTGCCGAGAGGATCCGCCTGATGCGACCAGCGCCAGAGTAGAGACCGTTGTAACGGGCGCATGTGCACCTTTGCCCACGGCACCGCTTCCAGGGTCGCCGCCATGGTACCTAAGACCCTCAGATAGTCCCAAGCCGGAGGGGCCGGAGTGGACCTGAACTTCCGAACGAGAGCTCGCAAGGAGGTGGCCCGCATGGCAGGGAGAAACACGTGACCCGGGCACGTATTGAAGCGCACGCCCAGGTACTCCAGGTTCTGAGAGGGTTCCAGATGACTCTTTCCGAAATTGATCACCCAACCCAGACTCTGCAGAAAAGATACCACTTTGCTCGTGACCTGAATGCTTTCCTCCTTGGACTTATTTATTTATTATTTATTTTAAGTCTCTTCTATACCGCACTATTCAGCATCAGCGCGGTTTACATTGAACAAAGAAATTACACATTTCCGATGGTACTCTGTGTTTACATATGAACAGGAATAAATAACTTGGATAACAGGGGTAACTATCCAGATATGGATGAACCAAAATCCCTTCGCGCCTCAACGCCGCCGCCACCACGACCACCATAATCTTTGTAAAGGTCCGAGGCGCGGTCGCGAGACCGAAGGGAAGAGCCTGGAACTGGTAATGTCCCCACGGCAGCGCAAAGCGCAGGAACTTCTGGTGAGCCTGTAGAATGGGCACATGCAAGTTCGCCTCGGTTAGATCTAGAGACGTCAAAAACTCCCCTTGGCAGACCGCGACGATCACCGACCGCAAGGTCTCCATGCGGAAATGTGGCACTCTCAGACAACGGTTGAGCGCCTTTAGATCCAAAATAGGGCGAAAAGTCCCCTCCTTTTTGGGAACCACGAAATAGATGGAATATCGACCCATACCGTAGTCGCTTTTGGGAACCTTGGTCACTGCCCCCAACTGCAACAATCGGTGCAGGGTGGAGGCTACTGCCGCCGCCTTGACCGCTCCTCGGCACGGCGACCGCACGAAGGAATCCCGAACGGAACAGGCAAACTCGAGAGCGTAACCGTGTTGAATGATATCGAGCACCCATTGGTCTGTGGTAATGAGGGTCCAAGCGGGGAGAAACTCCCGGAGGCGGCCGCCCACCAAAATATCCACCGCCGGGACCCGCCGTATCTCATTGCGGTTTCCTAACCACGGAGGAGGAGGCCGCGGAGAAGCCTCGGCCGCCGCCTCGGTAGCCTCGAAACCCTTGTGGATGGGACTGGAAGCGGCCCCTTTGAAATCCTCCATAGCGGGAGGACCGAAACCGCCGAGAATCCCGAGGCTGTCCCCGAGGGTACGGAGTCGAACGAAGCGGCTTAGGCTTATCCTCGGGAAGCCGACCGGCCTTAGACTCCTTAACAAGCTTATCCAAATCATCCCCAAAGAGTAAGCCGCCCTTAAAGGGAAGCTTGCTAAGACGGGATTTAGAGGGACCATCCGCCGCCCAGTTCCGGAGCCACACAGAACGCCTGGCCGCCACTACCGAAGCCGTACTGTTGGCCAAGGCCCGAATTAAGTCGTAATGCAGATCTGCCAGATACGCTGCTCCGGATTCCAAACGATCCAGCTCCTTGACATCCGCCTCCTCCAACCGCGGGGAAAGGCGGAGACGCTGAGCCCAGCGCAAGCACGCCCGGGCCACCCAAGCGCCACACAGCGACGCCTGCAAGGAGATGGAATTAGCGTCAAACGTCTGCCGCAGCAGATTATCCACCTTCCGATCTTGGGCATCTTTCAATTCTGCACCACCCTCTACAGGGATGGTAGTCTTCTTAGTAACCGCCGAGACCACCGCGTCTACCCACGGAGCTCGAAAACGCTCCTTATCCTTATCCGTTAAGGGATAAAGTCTACTGAGAGTACGAACCCCCCTCAAGGCCGATTCCGGCCGGGTCCATTCGTCCGTAATCATCTTATCCACCACGTGATGCAAAGGAAAAACAACCTGCGACTGACGTTCCGCCTCAATAACAGGATCCTCGATCGCCACATCCGGAACTACCGGAGCCGCCATATTCAAAATTTGCAGCGACTCCGAAATGAGAGAAGGCAACTCCTCCCTGCGGAACACTCTGATGATCTTGGCTTGGTCCTCGGGCTCTGGAATTTCCCCTTCTTCCAGATCCTGAGGCTCCTCTGCAGGGTCGCAGACGTCCGCAGACTCCGGGGGCAATTCCCGCCCGCTTTGCCACCGGCGGAGGAAGAGGCGCTGCCGCGGCAGAATCTCGCTGCCCCTCCAGGGACGCCAAAGGTCCGGATGCCTGAAAGGTACCCTGCTGACGCAAGCAAACCGCTTGATGCAGCATTAAGACAAACTCGGGGGAAAAGGACCCAAGAGCAGTTGAGGACCCCCCAGTCAGGGCCCCCCAGAGGGTCCCGCGACGCTCTCCGACCGTGGGTCGGCCACTACGGAGCGTGCTGCAACCGCCTCGGCTAATACGGGAGGCTCAGACACCTCCGCGGGCTCAAGCACCTCCATACGCTGCTCCATTAGAGCGGAGAGGGTGGCACAGCCCCGACACACTCCTAACACTGACACCGGCCCTCTGTGGGTACCACAAATTAGACAGAGAGGCCTCTGAGGCATTGGCCAAGCAGGAAAACCAAGGGGACCGCGCTGGAAGCACTACTGGCTCCCCCCCCCCCACCCCCCAGAAATGCCCTGGAAGGAAAGGGAAGAATCAGCTCTAATAAAAAAATAAAATGAAATAAAAGAAAAGATATAAAAGAAATAAAACCCAAAAAAACCCTGAAAGGAAGGGTCACTAAGTCCCCCAGTGGTAAAATGAAGCACTCACCACGTGCTAGCAAAAACTCCTCATGTGCTTGGCTACCTGCAGTGTAAAACTGCAGTCAAAATGGCCGCCGAGGCAAAAACCCCGAGGCTAAAAAGGGCGCCAAACAGAACTGCTTAAGAAATGCCTGCCACAGGCTCTCTTCAACAAGAAAATACTTAAAAACCACTTACCCCGGCTCCAAAGGCACTCACCATGGGGAAACAGCTGATTGAAACTCAACAGGAAATCCCCAGCACAGCAGGGAATCCCGGAGCTACAGGCAAGTGAAGGGCTCGGCTCCGTAATGTCTGGGAGCAGAGAACTTCAGTACTAACAGAGACAGCCTGCTAAAAATCTCCAGACCACAACTTACAAGAAAGGGAGAGGAGAAAAAAGGAAAATAATGGCAAAGAAGCAGGGCTGCCACGGAGGAGAGACAGGAGGCTCCCTCAGGGCTGAGCACTGACCCCTCCTCCCTGCAGAAACTCTAAAATTTAAAGTAACAGGCACCCAAAGAAAGGGAAATTCTCCAATCCCCTAAATAACTATCTAGAAATAAAAGTAAGCAATAAAATGAAATGAAACTAAGCTCCTTATTTTATCCTCACAGTGAGCCCCCACATCCAGGGCTCCACAAGTCCTCCTGCTGCAAGGAGACTGGTCACACTGGAAGTAGGAGGGCTGATGGTGCCAGGATATACCAGTGATGTCACGAATTTGGACATGCCAGTCTCCTAGCTGCAGGACGAGGTTGACTACCCAGACGTAGAGGACTGCACTGGAGGAACGCTAAGGAAACATTGATTTTAACTTAATCACATATAAAATGATTAATAACTATGTACAATAGATAGTACCTTTGTGTAAAATTTTAGGTCTGAGGTGTTTTTTTTTTTTTTAATTTAAATTTTTATTAGCATTTGTAACATGTACATTTCCATTTGAACAACAGCTCCAGTACACCAAGTTTTCCACAAACAACACAAGAGAAAACCACCATCTTACACACAATACCTACTACACAGACCCCACCTAAAGCACCCCCTCCACCCAGTCCCCCCTCCCCTCCCCTGACCTTATGCTCAGGCAAGAACTATGTAACAACCAAATGGAAATGCCTTACAGCTTACCGCCCATGTGGCTTTTCTCAGTAATCAACATAAGCAAGTCATTCTCCCCCTGTATACATTCCCCCCCTCCCCCCCTACCCCTCCACCCTACTTCCACCCCTCTTCACGCAACCACTTCCACACCCCCGCCCACCGCTTCTCCATTTGCTCCCCTCTTCCCCCCCTCTCCCCTGTCAGTTTATACATGGCATAGAGATGCGACACTCTACATGCAAAGCTCGCTATGGAGGGTAAAATCGGCCTATTCCAATACCATGCAATTTCGCACCGTGCCGCTGTTACACAATACCAAATAATTCTCCAATCCCCGTCCCATCTTCCATCTGGTCTATGCAGGAGACACATCTCAGGTCCAAGCTCTATGTTCGCCCCCACCATTTTATTTATGTTCTCCCCTATTTGGGGCCAATACGCTTCCACTACTGGACATGTCCACCACATGTGCATCCAGGATCCTCGCTCCCCACACTTTCGCCAGCATTCATCCGTTTGCAACACTCCCGCCTTGCACAATCGCTCTGGCGTGAGATACCAGCGACTCAGCACCTTAAACCCATTCTCTCGCAGTGACGTGGCAATGGAGAATCGTGCTATGCCCATTGCAACGGCCTCCCACTCTTCCACCCACGTTACCCCTAAATCCTTTTCCCACGCTTCCATATACTTCAACTTACCTTCCCCCCACGCTGTCAACCCTCGGTAAATCCTAGAGAGCATCCCCTGCCATCCCAAGGAGCCCAAACAGGCTCCTTCAAACCACTCTCCTCCCCCCCGTCCCCCTTGCTCCCTTCCCTTTTTGCTCACTACCGAGCATATCTGCCTGTACGCGAACCTATCTGCCTCCCCCAATCGATAGAGGTCCCTGACCCCTTCAAAACCTCGACATTGCCTTCCTACCACGATCTGGGACACCTGGGTCAAACCTAGCTCCGCCCAGTTACGGAGCACTGTGGCACTTGGCCCCGTATTCTCCGCACAGCAAGCTTGTAGTGACATGGTAGCCGACCACCTTTTATCTCCCACCAACCGCTTCCTATACTGTTGCCACACCTGCAAAGTATGCCCCACGATGGGATTCCTCCCCTTCTCTCCTCTCCCCTCCCCTCCCATACTATCCGTTCCAATTCACCCGGCCTGTATTCATCCATCTCCATCTGTACCCACTGCTTCTGGGGTTCCCGCAGCCACGCGTAGACTGCTCTCAGCTGTGCTGCCGTATAATATAATCTAAAATTTGGCACCCCCATCCCCCCTCCCCTACCGATACTTGCATCGTTCTTGCCGCCACCCGTGGCCGCCTCCCCCCCCAAATGAATCGCTCGACCTGCAGCTGTATCTTCCTCAGCACTCTCTGAGGTATCGGGACCGGTAAGGCTTGAAACAGAAACAGGAACTGGGGGAGAAGCATCATTTTGACCGTCGCCATTCGCCCAAACCACGAGTAATACCCCCTGCTCCAGCCCTGTAGGCGCCCCTCCACCTGCCCCACCAATTTTGTATAATTTAGAACGTATAACTCCTCCAAAGTTCTTCCTAGTTGTACCCCTAGGTAACGGATCGATGTCTTTGCCCATTTAAACGGAAAACTCTGTTGCCAGTCCCGTTGCTCCTCCTTTTCCCCCACTATACTCAGAATCTCAGATTTCCCCCAGTTAATCTGGAAGCCCGCCCTCTCGCCATAGTCTTGGATCTCTCTCATCACTGCCCTCAGTGATTCTCTAGGATTCGTGAGGGTCAGAAGTATGTCATCTGCGAATAGGGACGCTTTACATTCCTGACGTCCCACCCTAACCCCCATGATATCGGAACTGCTTCGCATCCGTGCCGCTAACGGCTCTAGGGAGAGCGCAAATAATAAAGGGGACAGGGGACATCCCTGCCGCGTCCCTCGTTCTAGCGGGAAGAACTCTGAGTATCCCCCATTCACTCGGACACATGCCGTCGGCCTAGCATAGAGAGCTCTTATCCACTGCACAAAACCAGGCCCAAACCCCTGGGACTCCAGTACCGAATACAGGAATTCCCAGGACACCTGGTCAAAGGCTTTCTCGGCATCCAGTGATACCAACAGAGCCTCCGTCCCTCGCCGCTGCGCCGACCACATCACATTTAACACTTTGCGGATGTGGTCTGCCACTTGCCAGCCCGGCACAAATCCAGCCTGGTCTTCATGCACCAGTTTTCCTAAAACGCCATTGAGTCTCGTCGCTATCACTTTCGCTAACAATTTTGCATCTATATTCAGTAACGAGATTGGGCGGTAGGACGCACAATCTTGCGGGTCCTTCCCTTCCTTGTGGATAAGCGTGATGCCTGCCCAGCCCATTGTTTCGGGCAGGGCCTCCCCCCGTTTCGGCCCATTAAATACCCTGGTCAGCGGGTTCAGCAAGAGGTTCCCAAATCTTTTGTAGAACCTTGCCGTCAAGCCATCGAGCCCTGGGGCCTTGCCATTCTTTAATGCCTTAATGGCCTGGAAGACCTCTTCAGTTTGTATTTCCCTATCTAACCCCTCCTGGTCATCTCCCGTCAAGGTCGGAAGCCCTGCTTCCCTCACATATTCCCGAATATCCTCCCCCGAGCTCGTGTCCCGGGCTGTATATAAGTTGCTATAGAAGGACACAAATTCTTCTCTAATTCGCTGAGCCTCTCGCACCACCACCCCCTTACTCTTGATCTGTGAAATCCTATTCCACTCCCTCCGCTTTTTCAGTTGTCTCGCGAGGAATTTCCCAGCTTTGTTCCCCCCTTCGAAGAACCTCTGTTTCAACAGCTGCAGGCGGAATTGTATCTTCTCCGCCTTAAGGGCGTTCACTCGGGCCCGCAGTTCCAGCACCGCTCCCCGCAGCTGTCCAGTACCGTCCTGCCCATCCCTTTCTTCCATCTCCCGCAATTGCCGACGTAACTGTTCCTCCTTCTCTGCCCGCTCCCGCTTTATACGGGCCCCCCACTTAATTAGTACTCCCCTAACGACAGCCTTGAAGGCATCCCAAACTATTCCATCCGTGACCTCCCCCCGCCATTTTGTTCAAAATACCCCGGGATTAAGCTTTCAATCTCGCTCACCACCCTCGCATCCTCGATGAGCCCCTCATTCAGTTTCCAAAATTGACGGCCCCTATCCTCCCCTGCCACGCGCACCCGCACCACCACAGGGGCATGGTCGGACCATGTGATGGGTTCTATCTCGCCCCCCATAAGTCTCCCTGCTATCTCTTTCCCCACCCATATGGCATCTAGCTGGGAGTAAGTGCCATGTGCTGCGAAATAAAAGGAAAATTGCCTCCGCCCCGGGTTCAGTGTCCGCCACGTGTCTATCAGCCCATTCTCCCTCACAAATCTGTGATAGCGCTTCCTATCGGTGCCTCTCCCCTCCCTCCGCCCCGTCGTATCTCTCCCAACCTCCCAGGCCACGTTAAAATCCCCACCACAAACCAGCACCCCGTCCCCCATTGCCGCCACTTTCTCACTCAGTTCTTTCCAAAACTCAGTTTGCGTGCCCGTAGGTGCATACACATTTACCACACAAAACCACTCCTCCCCGAACTTAACCCTCAACAAGAGATAATGCCCTCCCTTATCTCGGGATATCACCTGAACCTCTGTTGGGGCTTCCCCGCTAATGAAGACCCCCACCCCTCCTTTCTTCTTCTCATTAAGATTGGAGGCGAACACACGATGCTTGTACCCCCGGGGTTGCACCAAGGCCTCATACTGCCTCAGTAGATGTGTCTCCTGCAGCAGTACTATATCCGCTTTATGCCTTGTTAATTTCCTTATACAATTTCTGTCTTTTCATTGGTGAATTTAATCCTTTCACATTCAAAGTTAGAATTTTTAACACCCTTCCTTCCTCCGATCCCCCGCCTCGCCCCCCTAAAGCCCTCCGCCCCCTCCTCCCACCCTGGCCCCCCCCTCCCCCACTCCCCCCCTCCCCCATCTCCCTCCCCTCCCCCTCCCCATCTCCCTCCCCTCCCCCCCACCCCCCCTCATGACTCTCCTCTGTGGAGATTAACTTCCATTTTGGTGACCTTCTCTCCCTCCCCACCTACCTACCCCAACCGCCCCTCGCCCCCCCCCCCGCTCCCCAACCTGACCCCATCCGCCACTACCCCCCCTCCGCCCTTATCCCCTCCTCTCTCCGCCCTCCTTATACCTCCTTCCTCTCAGCCTTATCTCAGCCTTGTCCCCCCCCTCCCCTCTTGGCCTACCACCCATCCCCCCTCTTCCCCCCCACCCACTAACCTAGCGCATTCAAGAATACCAGTCCTTTAAGAAGTTGTCTCAGCTCAGCCAGTCTCTTGTTCTGACTCCCGACTCTGGTGTGTGTCCTTGGTTGTCCTGGCCAATCTCCGTCCGCTCGCCCTCTGCCATTTCATATGCTCCGCTCCTCCGGTCCTGGATCCCTTTCTCGGTGGAGTAGATGAACTGTCAGCCTGCTCCGGTAGTTGCTCAGCTCCGAGCTCCCGCAACGCCCTCCAAGCCTCCGCACTGGATCTCACCGTCCTCGATCGTCCTTTCACCGTAATAAGTAATCCAAAGGGAAAAAGCCACTTGTATCTCGGTTCTGCGCGTCTGAGATAGGCTGTGACCTCCCTGATCTCTCTCCTTCGTTGCAGTGTTCCCTGGGACAGGTCTTGGTACAGCTCCACCGTATGTCCCTCCCAGTGGAAGCTTTTCAATTTGCGGTTAGCTCCCAGCAGTAGTTCCTTACTCTTAAAGGAACACAGGCATACCACTATGTCTCTCGGCCTGTTGTCTCGGATGGGCCCCAGACCCCTATGCGCCCTTTCTATTTCAGGGCGAGTATCTTCTGCAGCCCTCCCTTGACCAGCTGCCACTAGTAGGTCTCGGAAGATCCGCTGGACCACTTCCTCACAGTTCTTATATTGAGGTTCTTCCGGTACACCTCTCACCCGGAGGTTGCATCTGCGTGAGCGGTCCTCCAGGTCCTCGGTTTTAGCTTTTAGGGTCTCCTGCGCCCTCTGTAACTCTTCCCAGCTTCTCTGAACCTGCGTCAGGGTCGCCTCTTGACTCTCCAACTTGGTCTCCACCTCTTCCATTCGTCCTCCCAGCTCCAACAGATCTTGGCGCATAGTCTGCACCACTTCTTTGATCTCATTTTTCACCCCACACATTTCCACCTTCAATTCCTCCTTCAACTCGAGGAGCCATTGTTTAATCTGCTCCGCAGCCGACAGGCCCTCTTCACCTCCTTCGCTCCCCCCAGGGCTCTGCGGGGTCTCTGTCGCAGGTTTCCCTGCTTTTTCCCCCTCCTTCCCTCCTTTGGAGGTTGCATAAGGGGATCGGAACTCAGCCAACTTTTTTTTCATCAGAGTCTCTTTTTTGCTGCTTTTCTCCATTTTGGGCTGGCCAGCCCCTCCCTCCGTTGGCTCCCCGGCCTGTAGTTCGGGTTCAGCGCCCACACACTTCTCTGCGGCCACTGCTATGAACAGGCCCTGGCCCCAGATGCACTCTGCCTCTGATCCCTCTCTTAATGTAGTCAGGGCTAAGGGGACTCACCGCTGCTAGCTGCTCTTGCACTCTGCTCACTCGTTGTTGGAGGTACTGCCGGCTATTATAGCTGCCTCAGGGTTCCATCAGCCACGTGCTAGGCCTTCCCGGCCCCCCCTGCCTCTGTGCACCGCTTTCCGCGGGTCTCCTCTGCATTCAGCCACGTGGCTTTAAAGGCTTGGCTGCGCTGGATCCTGCCGCCGGTGAGCTCTCTGCACCTGCTCTCCTCCAGGCCATGTGCAGCCCGGCGCGTACTTTCCCCGCTCCTCCTGCTCCGTGCAGCCTCCGGTCAATAAGCCCGCGTTTGTTTGGGCTACTGCACCCGATCAGCTCCTGCCTCTCCACTGCACCTCCGCACTTGCTTTGACCGCCGTTGTGATGCGTCGGTGCTCCCCTCGCTCGCCGCCACACACCGGACTACCCCGCTGATGCCCGTAGGGGCTAAAGTAGCATTTTATTGCTTGTTGGTGGCGGAGCTCCCTCGCTACGCCGCCATTCAGGTAGGTGACGTCACCGGAAGTTCCGGTCTGAGGTGGTTTAATGTGTTTTGTGTGACAGAGGGGGAGGAGTATTGAATCAGATGAATTTGTCTTTTAAACTTTAGAACAGAGGTTATCAACCCAATACTTGGGACACACTTGTATGGTAGCTTCACTGTGAGGTGTGTCCTGGAGACTAGATTGAGAACCATACTTTAGAAGGTTCTATGGACAAGCACATGGCTTTTATTCATGACAGGGTTATGGAAGAATTTATTTATTTAACATGTTTCTATACTGCCTTTCTAGAGATAGTGTCATGAAGCCAATGGGAGCTATTTGGAAACTTACATTGGCAGAGATGTTGTTCAACTGTGACTATTAGGAAAAATGCTTTAGGGGAAATGTAATTATTCTAATGATGCCTACAGAGTTCTCAAAAATGGTTTTTGAACTTGGAAGCAACAACCAAAACAAAGGGGAGGGATGGAATTGGATTTAGCTCAGACTTTTCTCAGAATTCATGATGTGTTATTTTTCTGTTCCTCAAGGACTTACAATCTAAGTTTGCACCTGAAACAGTGGAGGGTTAAGCGACTTGTCCAAGGTCAGCAGCAAATTCAAATAGAGCTTCCCTGGTTTAGGAGTAAGCTTTATTACTGTTTTGGTAAGCACAAAACTAACCCATTTGGATACATTGGCCCTGAGAGAAACCCAGAAGAAAGAGGGGCCACTATGTAGCCTGTGAGTCCACATTCTTCACTCCCCCTCAGTGGACTCTCCCATTGCTTGTATGCACTAAGTGGACGTGACAGAACAGTGATCTCACATCCTTTTACAATAAGAACAGCCATACTGGGTCAGAACAAAAGTCCATCAAGCCCAGTGTACTAGTTCCAAAAGTGGCCAATTCAGGTCACAAGCACCTGACATATCCCAAACTTGCCAGTTCCATGCCACATTTATTCCAGGATAAGCAGGGTTTTTTTCTCTTGGACTATCTTAATACCGGTTTATGGATTTTTCCTCCAGGAATTTCCCCAAACCTTTTTTAAATCCATCTATCTTACCTGTTTTTATCACATCTACCAGTGAAGACTTCCAAAGACTAATTATACGCTGAGAGGGAAATTATTGTCTCCTGTCTGCTTTGAATATACTACTTTGCAGCTTCATGGTGTGTCCCCTAGTCCTTGTATTTTTTAAAAGAGTAAACAATCGATTTGCGTCAACCTGTTCCACTCCACTCAGGAGTTTATAGTTCACTGCCATACCTCCCCTCAACCGTCTCTTCTCCAGGCTGAAGAACCCTAACCTCTTTAGCCTTTCCTTCTTGGAGAATCATCCCATCAGCTTTATCTTTTTGATCACATTTCTCTATACGTTTTTTATACCAATATATTTTTTTTGAATTGCGAAGCCAAGAACTGCACACAATACTGAAGGTGCTGTTCAACCATGGAACGATATAGAGGCATTATGATATCCTTTGTTTTATTCTCTATTCTTTTTTTTAATGGTTCCTAATATTCTGCCTACCGCCACTGCCTACTGAACCGAAGATTTCAATGTCTTGTGTCATGCAGCAGGGGCTGATGAAAGCAAAAATGCAGAAGAAGCTGTGCACAAGATGCAATATCCGCACAGAACAGCTAGAGGGAGCAGGCGTGCACTCACAGAGCCTGAGTGGACACACTTAGCTAATCGAGAGCACCTGACAGTCAGCCTGGAAAGCTCAAACACAGGAGAGCTTTATAAATGGAAGACTGGAGAGGGCAGAGCAGTGCTTGCAGGACTGGAGACTGGAAAGAGCAGAGCAGTGCTTGCAGGTGTGGAGCTGGAGGTAAAGCTGAAGGTTTACGAGAGAGAAGCACCACAAGCAAGGACCAAGCAGAAAGAAGCACTTGGGAAACTAGTGCTGGGCAAAGGAACAATTACCTTTAGAGGCAAAGCAGAGTGAAAGAAAGAAGCCTGCTTGTACCAGAGGAACCTGGGGCTAAACCGAAAGGTAACAGAAGCTTTCACAGAGGGGACTGGCACAGGGATTGTGTTCCTGAAGAACTGCGGGAAGGAGGAAATCCCAGTTCTATATGCTGCTGGAAGCCAAGGTATGCTGCCTCTGTTTCTATGAAGAAAACCTTAACTTATAAAAAGCCTTTTGAAAGTAATGCTAAACCTGTGAGAAAGGAAAGCAAAGCTACCTCTCATAAGCCAAGTAGCCAACGCCCGAGGGTAGGCCATGCTCACTGGCAAACACTAGAGGAACTCTTTAAACATCCAGAGAACAGGACTAGGCCTGGCCAGAAATTATAGCCAGTGAAACCACTGATACAGACAGAGATAATTCTGAGCCGATGCAAGTGGAACTTGTAGAGCCAAGCCTTTTATCTCAGATAATTGAGAAAGAGGTACAACGGCAAATTCAAGATCATATAGATTCTGCAGCTCCCCTAGATCACTGCCAACATGGGCTCAGAGAATATCATGGAGTCGAGACCCTACTCACTAGCCTATTCAACGATATCATCTCAGGCATTGACAATATCCGACAAGGTTTTGTGCTCATCTTCTTAGACATCGCCGCGGCGTTCGACTCGGTGAGTCACAAAATTCTCCTCGGGCGACTGAAAGAGAAGGGCGTCTGCAACACTGCGCTAGAATGGTGTAAGTCTTATCTGGATGGAAGATGGCAATATGTGAAATCCAGATCAGAAGAGTCAAAACGCTTCCATCAAAAGCAAGGTGTACCGCAAGGCTCCTCGTTGTCTTCTCTACTATTCAATATATACATGCAGCCCATCTGCAATATCATCAGATCATTTAACGTGAACTGTTTGATATATGCAGATGACATACTCTTAGACATGCCGTTCTCTACAACTCAATTGGAGCTGACACTACTGGTAGACTGTTTCAATGCGGTCTCAGATTGGCTCCAATCACAAAACCTCCGCATTCAACATAAGAAAACGGAGGTGCTTTTCATTGCCAGAGACCCCAACTTCATTCCTCCATCCCATGTCAGTGTCAAAGAAGCTGACTTAAACTAAAGAAACAATAAAATATCTTGGAGTCACCTTGGACCAACGTCTGGATATGAAACATCACATAAGCAATATAGTCAAAGCTGTATACTTCAAAATCCGCACGCTCAGGCATCTGCGCTCCCTGTTGGACCCAGACAATTTCCGGACTAAATACCAAGCACTAATCCTGCCACATTTCGACTTTGCAAATGCCATCTTACAAGGTCTCCCTCAATCTACACTGAGCCCATTACAGCTGGCCATGAATGCTGCAGCAAGAGTCCTCTATGGAGCCTCCAGAAGTGACCACGTGACTCCCATTCTCAAACAGCTTCACTGGCTCCCCATCCATGGGAGGATTATCTTTAAAACCCTACTCCTCTCATTCAAGGCAATCAAAGGTATTTCATCTTCCTCACTCACAGAACTTATTCACACGTTGCCCCCCAACAGATCCAGAAGAGCAACAGCTGTAAACCTGCTAATAACCCCAAAGGCATTGACAAAATGCAACATGACGACTGCAAACAGGGCATTCAGTTTCTATGTCCCCAAATACTGGAATGCTCTACCATCCGACATTCGGGCCATTGTAGACCTAAATCAGTTCAGGAAGGCACTCAAATACCACCTTTTCATCCAATACTACTCAGTCAGCAACAAAATCTAGGTATCCCCATTAAGAAATGACCACTTACGTTCCCTATGTTATTGTTACCCTAATCTTGTTCCGTGTAAATATTTCATGTACATAGTTCACCCCTGTTATCCAAGTTTGTACTCCTGTTCTATGTAAAACCAAACAGCTTGTTGTTATGGTCATTATGTTATAATGTAAACATATATACACGAATAGTATTCATATATATACGAATAGTGCGGTATATAAGAAATTGTAATAAATAAATAATAAATAGGAAGAGATGGACTGTTCTTTGTGTATTTCAGGCAGTGCAGAGTCACTGTTAAACCTGTGAATGATATGTTATCTTCAGAATGTTATTCATTTGCTAAATGGAAGAAGAGTACTGAAACATTTGCTTTACTCTGGAACGCTTAACTAAGCATTGTTACAACTGTGAAGCATAACAGTTTTTCCGTTAACCTGAGTTGATTTCATTCCTGACGTTAAGGACTTTTTCTTTAGGTTGTAACCCAGCTGAATCTTATGCGTAAAGGGAAATAAATGCCTTGTTAACCCTCTACTCTGCATTCACAATTTTTCTTAGTTAGGAGCTGAACTGCTAAGATCAGGTTACACCTGGCTCTTAAAAGACCCTCCTCTCATAATAAAATAATTTTTGTGTCCCACCTACCCTTACGACCACTGGCCACCAGGGCGGTGCACGACACTTGTCTACAGTCACACTCAGATCCTTCTCTTGGGTGTTAACTCCTAATGTGGAAGCTAACATTGTCTATCTATAGTTGGATTATTCTTCTCTATATGTATTACTTTGCAGTTGTCAACATTAAATTACATCTGCCATTTGCATGCCCAGACTCCCAAGATTCTCAAAATCCAAATGCGATTTAATAGCTCTGAATAATTTTGTATCACCTGCAAATTTAATCACCTCACTTGCTGTTCCCCATTCCAAATCATTTATAAATATGTTAAAAAGTATCGGTCCCAATACAGATCTCTTGGGTACTCCACTATTCATATTCCTCAACTGAGATAATTGACCAGTTTCCAATCCACAGTAGGACATTGCACTGAAACATTAATTTCCTCAGGAATCTTTGATCTGGGACTTTGTCAAACATTTTAATAACATAAGATATGCCATACCAGGTCAGACTAAAGATCCATCAAGCCCAGTATCCTGTTTCCAACACTGGCCACTATTACTACTACTACTTATCGTGTATAGTGCTACAAGATGTACATAGTGCTGCACAGAGACATTTAAGAGACAGTCTCTGTTCATGAGCACGTACAGTCTAGTCAAGACAGACAACATAACAGTCAAGACAGAAAACACAGCAGCTGGGGACTAGGATATATCTAGAGGAAAGGTAAGGAAACACATAGGAGGTGAACAGAAGACTAAGGGATCAGGAACCAAAAGCAAAGGAGTGAGTTTTTAGCCTGGATTTGAACAGGGAAACAGATGGAGCCTGATGTACCAACTCAGATAGTTTGTTCTAGGCATAAGGAGCAGCAAGGTAGGATTGAAATCTGGAGTTGACAATGAAAGAGAAGGGCACTGATAAAAGGGATCTGCCAGAAGAGCAAAGTTTCTGAGGAGGGTTGTAATGAGAGACAAGAGAGGAAAGATAGTGAGGACCAGCAGAATGATGGCACTTATAGGTCAGTAGGAAAAGTTTGAACTGGATGTGGAAATGGATAGGGAGCCAATGAAGTGACTTCAGAAGAGGGATAACATGAGCATAGCGACAATGGCAGAAGATTTGTCGTGTAGCTGAGTTTTGAACTGATTAACGTGGGGAGAGAAGATTCAGAGGAAGACCAGCAAAGAGTCTAGAAGGGAGGTGACCAAAGAAAGGAGAAGGGTCTTAGTAGTGTGATCAGAAAAGAAGGGATGGATTTTATCAATGTTATAGAGAAAGAAGCGACAGGTTTTAGCTACCTGTTGGATGTGTGTGGAGCAGGAGAGGGAGGAGTCAAAGATGACCCCAAAGTTGTGAGCTGAGGAAACAGGGAGGAGTGTAGTGTTATCCACAGAAATAGAGAAGGGACGAAGGAGCTCAGTTTTGGCCATGTTCAGTTTCAGATGGCAGTGAGACATCCTGGCACTAATGGCAGATAAGCAGGCAGAGATCTGGGCCTGAATTTCCTCAGAGATTTCAGGAACAGAGAGGTAGATCTGAGAGTCATTGGTGTAGAGATTGTACTGAAAACCACGGGAGGAGATGAGTGTACTGGGGACTGAGTATGCAGAGAGAAAAGGAGAGATCTCAAGACAGAGACCTGGGGAACACCAAATGAAAGCAGGATAGCCAATACAGATCACAAGTACCAGTTTGGTTCCTAGAAGGTAGACAAATTCCATGGTGCTTATTCTCAGAGGGTAATCAGTGGATTTTCTGACTCCACTGTAAAAATATTTTATGGACTTTTCCTCCCAGAACTTATATGACCTCTTAAATCCACCCCAACAGCTTTTACTACATCCTCCAGCAAAAAATTCCAGTATTTGATTACATGTTGAGTGAAAAAATATTTTCTCCTATTAGTCATAAATGTGGTACATTATAGCTTCATTGTGTGTCCCTTAGTCTTTCTACTTCTTGAAGGAGTAAACAACTGATCTATGTTTAGCAATCCCACTACACATTTTATAGTTGTCAATCGTATCTCCCCTCAGCTATTTCTTTTCCAAACTGAAGAGCCCTAACCTTTTAAGCCTTTTCTCATATGTGTATCCTTCCATCCCCTTTATCATTTGGTCGCCCTTCTCTGTACCTTTTCTAATTCTGCTATATCCTTTTTAAGATACAGGAACAGAACTGCACACAATATTTGATGTGGTCGCACCATGGAGTGATATAGAGGTATTATAATAGTCTTATTTTTATTCTCCATTCCTTTCCTTATGATACCTAGCATTCTATCTGCTTTCTTGGCTGATGCTGCATTCTGGGCTGCATACTTAAGATCCTTTTCCTGTGTCTTGGTTTTTAATATGGAACCTTGGATCATGTAATTGTAGTTTGGATTGTTCTTCCCTAAGTGCATAACTTTGCTTGTCCACATTAAATGTCATCTGTCATTTGGATGGCCATTCTCCCAATTTATCAAGGTTCTCTTGGAATTTTTCAGAATTCTCTTGTGTTTTAACAACTTTGAATAATGTAATGTCATTTGCAAATCTGATCACCTCACTCAATGATCCCATTTCCAGGTCTTTTATGAATATGTTAGAAAGCAGTGGACCCAGCACAGAACCCTGGGAAACTCCACTAGCCACCTTTTTCCATTGAGAAAATTGGCAATTTAGCCCTACTCTCTGCTTCCTATCTTTTAACTTGTTCCTGATCTACAATAGTACACTGCCTCCTATCCCATGACTTTTAATTTTTCTAAGAGTCTCTGATGAGGGATCTTTGTCAAAGGCTTTCTGAAAATCCTGATACACTATGAGTATATAAACTGGCTCTCCTTTATCTACCTGTTTATTCACACCTTCAAAAACGTATAGCAGATTAGTGAGACATATGGCGATATATGATGATCATATGGTCTACTATGCTGGAAATGAAAGACAAAGAAGAAATGGCGTTGCATTTATAATTAAGAAGAAACTTGCAAGAACTGTAATGAAATACAATGCAGTCAGTGAATACTTAATTTCTATTTGTCTATGAAGATTGCCTATCAACACAACTATAATTCAGGTATATGCCCCAACAACTGCAGAAGAGGAAGACGTTGATGAGTTCTCTGAACAAGTTGAAATTCAAAGAACATGCAAACAGGATATCCTGAATGTCATGGGTGACTGGAACACAAAGGTTGGCAACAAAGAAGGTGGCAAAGTGATTGGAACATATGGATTTGGCAACAGAAATGAAGTTGGAGAAAGACTGATAGAATTCTGCAAGACCAATGATCTATTCATCTTAAACATCTTCTTCCAACAACTCAAGCGCTGACTGTACATGTGAACTTCACTCAATGGATTGTACAGAAATCAAATTGACTACATCTGTGGAAGACGATGGAAAAGCTTGATAATGTAAACAAAGACAAAACTTATTGTGGTACAGATCACCAACTACTAGTATGCAAATGTAAGCTAAAGTTGAAAAAGAGCAAGCCACTCATAAATTTAGCAAAATATGACCTTGAGAATATACCACTGGAATGTAAAGTCTGCCTGAAAAATTGACTTCCTGCTTTAGATACAAATGACAGAGTTCCAGAAGAGTTATGGGATGACAGCTGTGGTGACGAGGCTGCAGCAGAACCTGGGAAAATAGCTAGAAATAAAACTTTTTCATATGAGCAAGGGAATAGCTCAGCCAAGCATGCGTATAAAGCTGCAGGCAGAGAAAAAAAACACACAGCTAGAACTACTGAGTTCAGACCACACCCAAGCTCCATGGCAACGCAGGGTGGAGATAGGAAGTACCTGTGGGAGGAGCTAGAAGGGGGAAGACGCTCACACACATTTAAGCTCCCAGAAACAGAGAAGAGGAGGCATTGGAAGGAGCACAGGAACGGGAACGGCACGGAAACAGAGCCAGCCACAGCAGCAGTGACGGAGCCAGTCACAAGTCGTCCAGGAGAGTGGGACTGAGGAAGCTGGCCACAGGCAGTGGTGAAAGGCAGAGAGTGTCTGGGGATAGACACAGGAGAGACTCTCAGAGCAGCTGTTATTCAGGAGGCTGCACTTCAGAGAGAAGCCCTTGCTGTGAAGAGATTGCAGCACGGTTTGAAGGTAGGAGGCATAGTCCTGGGGGAGCCGTGGAGTACAGCTCAGATACCAGAGTAGCCCTACAAGACTCTGAAGGAGACGTTTTACCTTTTGAAAGGCCTGAAAGAAAGAGTGTTCCCAAGAGCAAGGTGAGACAGCTAAAACCTTTGAATGTTTTAGTCAGAGATAAAAAGCCTTGTAGCCATTATAGAAGCCCAGAGGAGAGGAAGCAATATCACTGGGAAAAGTTGTTTAAACTTTTAAAAGAAGTTAAACCTGCATTCTCAGAGCCGGTTATAAACCCAGAGGCATGTGAGTCTGATTATGAAGATATGGAAACGAAACCCTGTGAGGTGGAACAGGACTCTGTTGATTCTTTGATGGATTGCTCTTTATGCCTGACGTCAGAGTGAAGGGTGGGCCACGGTTAAGTTGGAAAAGCCCAGAGCCAATATATTTAAATGTCCTGATACTCTGAGTGTTGGAAACCTGGGAGAGAAAGAGAATTGCAAATGTTAAAACTAAAAGAAGTGTTCCACTGTGAAGTGAAGGTGTTCTAGAAGCAGCTATTCTGTGGGTAAGACAGACAAGCACGAAGCAGCCTTGTTTAAACCCTGAACAGTGGAAGGAAACTGATATCTGTGCTGGATGGTATTAGCAACTAGTAAGCAACAGTTTCAATTGTGGCTTTGGAAGAAAGAAATACTTTCTGTTATTCATAAGCTGAATGAAGCAAGTTATTTTTATCACTGCCAGAGCACTGTTTGTATGATACCTTTTTGAGTGGAGAAAAATATCCTGCATTTTGTGTTGGCTTGTTCACAACTTCTAAGGAAGATTTTTGTTTGCAAAGTTTAGACCACAAAAATAAATTTCCTGTGTTTTGCCTCTAAAACCACTCGGACTGTTCTTTGCACAAAACTACAATCCCAGAAGCCTTAGCTCTGGGCATAAAGCAATAAAAGAGAACATTAGATGGCACGCTGCCTCCTATAGGCAACCGCCTAGACGGGGTGCAGCGCCACAGGTGGCGTAGTTGTTTGGATCAGTCTACCTTTGCACATGCCTGAGCAAGACCTACACAGCCAGGAAAAAGGAGAACCCCTGAAGGAAGCCAGAGACAACAGGAAAGTTGGCTGAGCGGAGGAAAATCCGGAGTGGCAGCCGAGGATGGAACCGGAGTGGTGATCCAGCGCTGTTCCAGCTGTTGTCAAGCACGAATCTACATCAGAGCCAGGTAACCCGTATATAGGAGGGGTTATTGGTTGGATACTGGTGTAGGGAAAGGTACGGTAATAATAACCAAGAGTGCGACGGGAGCATTGTAGTACCGCACTTGGTGGTTCTTTTTTTTTTCTTTTTGTTGTTGCAGCACCAGACCGGAGATGGAGCGAGGCGAGCTTCTGGCCTGGATGGCAGAGCAGTTTAAAAAGCAACAAGAGATGTCGGCGAGGAATCAAGAACATGCAGTGGCTACGTTACAGGCCCAGCAGAATCCGCTCCTCGAGATGATGGGGAGATGGCTGGGAGCACAAGAAAAGGCAGCGGAAGGCGCAAGGACAGTGTCAGGTTCCCAAGGGGCTTTTCAAGGGTTGGGACTACCTAACACTGGGACATTGTCTTTCGGACAGCTAACCAAAGATGATGATATCAACGATTTTATGGAGTCTTTTGAGAGAGTAGCTCTCTTGGCTAGATGGCCAAAAGACCAGTGGGCAGTTAGATTTGCCACTTCCCTTACTGGGGAAGCTCTGGCAGCCTACAGGGCTATGCCTGCAACTTTGGTCACCAGTTATGATGAGGTCAAATGAGCCATAAGGGATTGTATGGGTCTAAACCCGACGGTCTATCGTTGCCTTTTGCGAGCTTGTAAGCTGAAACAGGGTGAAACACCCCAAGCTCTGTGCCATCGTAGAAACATAGAAATATGACGACAGAAAAAGACCACATGGCCTATCTAGTCTGTCCTGCCATAACAACTACAATAGTCCCCTTTTTACCTTTAGAGATCCTCTGTGATTGTCCCATGCTTTTTTGAATTCAGTTACTGTCCTCATCTCTACCACCTCCACTGGGAGACTATTCCACGGATCCACTACTCTTTCCGTAAAGAAATATTTCCGCATATCACGCCTGAATCTCTCTCCCTTCATCCTCATCCCATGTCCCCTCGTAGCAGAACTTGCTTTCAATTGAAAGAGGCTCTCTCCCTGAACATTTATGCCACGGAGGTATTTAAACATCTCGATCATATCACCTCTATCCCGCCATTCCTCTAAGGTGTACATATTAAGATCCTTCAGTCTGTCCTCATATGCTTTATAATGAAGACCACTAATCATTTTAGCAGCCACCCTCTGCACCGACTCCATCCTGTTCACATCCTTTTGAAGGTGCGGTCTCCAGAATTGCACACTATACTCCAAATGAGGTCGCACCAAAGACTTATACAGAGGCATTATCACCTCCTTTTTTCTGCTAGCCATTCCTCTCCGTATGCACCCAAGCATCCTTCTAGCTTTTGCCGTCGCCTTTTCTACCTGTTAAGCTACTTTAAGATCATCAGACACTACCACGCCTAGGTCCCGCTCTTCTTTAGTGGACAAAAGTACTTCACCCCCTATACTATATTGTTCCCTTGGATTGCTGCAGCCCAAATGCATGACCTTACATTTTTTAACATTAAATCCCAGCTGCCAAATTCTAGACCATTCTTCAAGCTTAGCTAGATCCCTCCTCATGTTATTTACCCCTTCCTGGGTGTCTACTCTATTGCAGATTTTGGTATCATCCGCAAAGAGGCAAACCTTACCTGAAAGCCCTTCCGCTATATCACTAACAAAGATGTTAAAAAGAATCGGACCAAGGACAGATTCCTGGGGCACACCACTGATAACATCCTTCTCCTCAGAGTGAGCTCCATTTACTTGTACTCTTTGTCGCCTCCCACCCAACCAATTTCTAACCCAAGCAGTAACTTTAGGGTCCATCCCTAGGGTGCTCAGTTTGTTTATAAGTCGCCTGTGAGGAACAGTGTCAAAGGCTTTACTGAAATCTAAATATACCACATCTAGGGCTCTTCCTCGGTCCAACTCCCTGATCACCCAGTCAAAGAAATCAATCAGATTTGTCTGACAAGACTTGCCTCTGGTGAATCCATGCTGCCTCGGATCCTGTAATCCGCTGGACTCCAGAAACCTCACTATTTTCTCTTTCAGCAGCGTTTCCAATAATTTACTCACCACCGAAGTTATTAACCGGCCTGTAGTTTTCAACCACATCCTTACTTCCGCTTTTGTGTAAAGGCACCACATGAGCCTCTCTCCAGTCCTTTGGCACCACTCCCGACTCCAGTGAGGCACTGAAAAGGTCAGTCAGTGGAGCTGCTAGAACGTCTCCAAGTTCCCTCAGTATTCTCGGGTGTATCCCATCCGGTCCCATCGCTTGGTCTACTTTAAGTTGAGATAATTTCTCACGAACACAGTCTTTTGAAAATTGTTCAAGATGTCCTTTGCTTCTGTTCCTATTTGTGAGTGTTTTCTGAGGTCCTGCTCCTGGTTCTTCATCTGTGAACATAGAACAAAAATATTTGTTAAGCAATTCCGCTTTATCCTTATCAGCTTTTACATATTCCTCCCCTCCACCCTTGAGTCTGACAATACCACTCTTGCCCTTCCTCTTCTCACTAATATATCTAAAAAATGTCTTATCCCCCCATTTTATAGCATTGGCTATTTCCTCCTCCTTTTGAATCTTTGCCTTCTTGACTACTTTGCTAGCTTCTCTAAGTTTTTCCAAATACAGATGCCTGTCTTTCTCTCTCTGTGATCTCTTGTATTTCATGAAGGCCTCCCTCTTTTTCTTCACTTTTTCAGCTACTTCTTTCGAAAACCATAGCGGTCCCCTTTTCCTTTTATTTACCATTTTAACAAAAAGGTTGGTTGCCCTTAAAATACCCCCTTTCAGTTTTGCCTACTGTTTTTCTACATCCCCCAGCTATTCCCATCCCACTAACGACTCCCTGAGGTATTGGCCCATCTTCGCAAAGTTAGTCTTCCTAAAGTCTAAGATCCTCACCTTTGAATGGATTCTAACAGCCCTAGTCCTAATACTGAACCACACCATCTGGTGATCACTGGATGCAAAATGATCTCCCACTACAACATCAGAAACACTTTCACCATTGGTAAGCACCAAGTCCAGTATGGCCCCGTCACGTGTGGGGTCTGTTACCAATTGCCTGAATAGTTCTCCCTGTAGGGAATCCAGGATCTCCTTACTTCTAGATGATACTGCAGCAGGAATGTGCCAATCAACATCTGGCATATTGAAATCTCCTATCAGTAGCACTTCCCCTTTCCTAGCAATGCTGCATATGTCTTCAATTAACTCTCTGTCCACCTCTTCCTCTTGTGAGGGAGGTCTGTATATCACACCAATGCAAATAGATTTCTCTTTCCCTCTTTCTAGTTTAACCCACAATGCCTCCTCTCTCCCTTTTAAGCTCTGTAATTCCAAAGCTTTAATAGTAGTTTTTACATATAGTGCCACTCCTCCTCCCCTTCTTCCTACCCTGTCCTTTCTGAATAAAGTATAGCCAGGTATAGTTACATCCCAGTCATGGTTTTCTGTGAACCATGTTTCTGTAACTGCCACTAAATCCAAGTCAGCCACTCCCACCAAAGCTTCAACTTCAGGGATCTTATTTCCCATGCTACGGGCATTAATACACACTGCTTTCCATATGTTACCCCTGTTACCCATTTCCATAAAGGTATTTAATGTATCACCTACCTGGGGGCTTTCACTTACCTGGGGGCTTTCTTCACCCATCCCCAACGAATCTAGTTTAAAGCCCTCTTCAGTAGATTAGCCAGTCTACTACCGAAGATGCGTTGACCTTTCTTAGACAGATGGATGCCTACAGGGATATAGTACTAAAGTTCCACCTCCAGTCTGGCAGCATCCCTATTGCCATGGAGGAGAGAGGTCACGTGACAGAAAGGCATCACCCTGATGTGGCAGGAAGTGATCCTGTAGCTAGGACCTGTCCTCCAGGTGATGTAAAACCCTCTCGCACTGATGAAGTTTCTCCAGGTCCATGTGTCCATGAGGGAAGGGTTAGGACAACCATTATAGCTGCTGATTCGATCATTAGGCATGTTAATAACTGGGTGGCTGGTGGGCGTGAGAATCACCTGGTAACATGCCTGCCTGGTGCGAAGGTGGCGGACTTCACACGCTACCTAGACAAGGTATTAGATAGTGCTGATAACAATGACATAGGAAAATGTGGTAGGGAGGTTCTGGAGGCTAAAGTTAGGCTTTTAGGTAGGAGTTGAAATCCAGAACTTGCAGGGTAGCATTCTCCTAAATGCTTCCTGTTCCACGCGCAGGACACAAAAGTCAGGCAGAGCTCCAGAGTCTCAATGCGTTGTTAAGACGATGGTGCAAGGATGAGAGTTTGGGATTTTTTAGGAAATGGGGAACATTCTGGGGAAAGGAGGGGCTCTTCCAAAGGAATGGGCTTCATCTTAACCGGGATGGAACCAGGCTGCTGGCATTAACCTTTAAAAAGTCATGGCTTAATGGGAGGCAGCCAACATGGCTTTAGACAACGAAGATCTTGTCTTACTAATCTGTTATGTTTTTTTTGAAGGTGTGAATAAACAGGTAGACAAAGGTTGATATAGTATATCTGGACTTTTAGAAAGCTTTTGACAAGGTCCCTCATCAGAGACCATTGTGGATCAGGAACTGGTTAAAAGATAGAAAATAGAGGGTAGGGCTAAGGGTAAATTAGACTTACCTGCTAATTGTTGTTCCTTGCGGAACTCTAGTCCAGTCCCGGAACCATAGAGTTGTCAACCTCCTCCAGCAGCCTTGGAGACTGAAATACATCATCGCTTTGCTGGCACCAGTATAAGTAGGCAAGGACCGCCCCCTCTCACCAGTACCTATTGACAAAGCACACTAAGCAGAACAACAAATAAGGAGAATTAACCAGAATACATTCAACATAGCAATATATATATACGGAACAGAATATTTCATGTTCCACTTCAAGTAACTATTATTATTTTTTATTTATTTATTTATTTATTTATTTTTATTTGTTTCTTTTTTTTTTTTTAAACAAATTAATTGCATTCATCGACTGTGTCTGAATAAGAATATCGTCTGACAACACAGAAGCGCCGTACCACACCACCTCCTAAGAGGATGGACAGGCAAGAGCGCTACGCAAGAGGGTCCTCCAATGGCTTCATCCTGCGCCACCCGGGAGCAAAGACAACGCAGAGCACCCGCAGGAGCCGAAACAATCAGGCTGGCAACTCTTCAAACCAAGGGAGGGATCCGGGACTGGACTAGAGTTCCGCAAGGAACAACAATTAGCAGGTAAGTCTAATTTACCCTTCCTTAGCGTCCCTCTAGTCCAGTCCCGGAACCATAGAGGATGTAACAGAGCAGTGAATATCAACAGGAGGGACAAGCATGCCCAGCCTGAAGCACCGCTGAGCCGAAACGCCCATCCTCCGCGGACAAAACATCCAAGCGGTATTGCTTGGCAAAGGAATGCAAGGATGACCAAGTCGCCGCCCTACAGATGTCGCCCACTGGGACCACACTGAACTCTGCCCAAGACGCCGCCTGCGCCCGAGTGGAATGAGCCCGAAGACCCTGCGGAACCACCTTGCCTTTCAAGATGTAGGCTGATGCAATAACTTCCTTCAACCAGCGGGAAATAGACGACTTCGCCGCCGCTTCTCCCTTACGCGGTCCCCCGAATGCCACAAAAAGTAGATCCGACCGCCTAAAGGATGCCGTCCGGGAGAAATACTTCTTGAGAACCCTACGGGCGTCCAACAGACGCAACTGACCCCCAGATCCGACCCCATCTCGATCGGAGAACACCGGAAGAGAGGCCACTTGGTTAACATGAAAAGCGGACACCACCGTGCGTAAGAACGCCGGAACGGGACGGAGAACCACCTTGTGGTCGGTAAAAGAGAGATAGGGCTCCCTACAAGACAAGGCCTGTAGCTCCGAGATCCTCCTAGCCGAACAAATCGCCACCAAGAAACCGTCTTCAATGTGAGATCTTTTAGCGAAGCAGTGGACAACGGCTCAAACGGAGGAGCCAGCAAGGCTTCCAACACCAAATACAAATCCCACGGAGGAACAGCACAGCGCCGAGGCGGCCGCATAAGCAACACCGCCCTCAAAAACCGCCGGACATCCGCGTGGGCTCCGAGAGACTGACCCTGCACTTCCGCCAGCACTCAAATCACACCATAATGCACCTTTGCCATATAAGGCAAATCAGACTCTAGTCACTTCAACTCCCTGATCCTTTCCTGTTCCAGGCGCATAGACTGCTGTAAATACTGCGACCACCGGAAGCATGCTCTCGTCTCCCCAGACTCCCCCAATGGGAGCCTGCAAGGACAGAGCAGTGCCCCAACGATCGATTCAGTGAACCACCTACTCTCCTATCGCGCGCTAAGAAGATCGCTAGGGCTCTCTTCCAGACAGCGAGTCCACACACCTCCTGGAAGTGCAAGGTGTGCACCCACAAACGTAGTACCAAGGCCTGCGCCTGCCTAGTCTCAAAACGTCAATCGAGAACAGGCCAATTCAGGACAGCTGAATACGCTGTGGTGTTTTTTGGGTTTTTTTTGTACAAAGACATCTCTTAACCAAAAATTCCTTCAGCCGATGTGGAGAAGCTATTTCCGCGCCAACACAATGCAGCAGAAAGAACTCCCTATGACAAGCATAGAAATCCACAGCCTTCCCGCTAGAGGAATGCCCCATTTCGTCTGCCTGCACCAAGCTGGACATTCCCTTTTTTTTTTTTTTTTTGTTCTTTTTAAGGTCAACTAGCCCCTGGTGTTAGAAAAGATAGCTTTCCCATTCCACAGTGGCAATTGAGTCAGCAAAGAAGAAGCCGAGAACCCGCAGCAAAGTTCCCATTATACCACCTGGTAAAGACTACACTTCTAGACCCATGAAGCAAAAAAGCATGCAAGCGTGCATTGTGTCCTGCCAGTAGCTGACCGAACTTATCATGTGTGTCACTACGGTTTCTTTCGGGATTGAAGGAATGCTCCGGGAGAATTCTTTGGGCAGACACCGATTCACCCTTGGAAAATTCAGAATCGGGCGAAACGAGCCTTCCTTCTTTGGAACCACAAAGTAGAGGGAGTATCAACCGTATTGGGCTGCCGGCACCGGCACCTCCGCTTTAAGTTGAAGCAGCCACTGGAGCGTTCCTGCAACCGCCTGAAACTTTTGCGGAGCTCTGCAGAAGGATTGGACAAAGGAAGCTAATATGAGCCGATGGAGCTCCCAGGCTGACGCTAAGCAGCGTGCAAGCCATCCCGCAAACACAGCATATGATGTATGCCTTCCAGAATCTGAGCTGCTGCTAGTGCTGCGAGAGAACTAGCCGGGCTGCGCGCTTCTGGCCCCCAGTAAGACAGGCGCTGAACACTAGAAGATACTCTCCGTACTGGAGCCAAAATAGCCGCAAAGGCCAGAGTCCTATTCAGCGACCTCTCTCCGCTGAGCCGCCTTTTACAGAAGGAAAAGAAACCACATATAGCCAAAATGAAGACATTACAAATCTACCACCAAACCTTATAAATCGGACAAAGCCAAACTAAACGGGAATATTGTCCCTCAAGAAACCACAGAACTATAAAACCCCTCTCATAACATAATGCGTATGGCAGAGCATTCCACACCTGGGGCCTGGCCAAGGCACTCACCCAAGCACCTTTTAGAACTGTCCAAGAGAGCTACCACCATAATTCCTTTTGACTTGAATATGTGTACAGCAGATCATAGCGCTATATCACAACAGCTAACCTCAAATATTACCCTGACATAGCAACCGACTAACGCCTTATAGGACCTGCTATGGACAGCGGAAGGAAATTCTTGTAAACCAACATAGCTAGGCCCCTCTTTTTTTTTTAACAACCTTTGAAGGCCTACTGAAAAAGTGTAATCCATACTCTGCAGCTGGGTTAATTTATTTATGTATTTTATTTTATTTTATTTTTGCACATTTCAGGAAATTGCACCCATCCTATGCACTCTGTTCTAATAGTGATTTTCCATCTGCCATGTTCCCTTACTAACTACCATTTGAGAGAAATATGTAGTCAGAAGTTGGGATCCCGAGAGCTTTGGGCACAGCCGGGAAAGGATGTATAGGACTCCAAAAATCAAGCTCCGGCCACCTCCAATGAAATCAAAGCAGATCAGCTAAAATTACCTGAACTGCTGTTATAGCCTTGCAAAAGCTCCCAGGTCCCACTGCACCTCGCTTTCCTTCCCCCCTTATCCTGAGGGATTCACCGTTGCAGGAGACGTTGCTCACCCCCTGCCAGCCTGCTACGACTGCCAGGGAGCTGAAGAGCGAAATAGAGAGCAGAACTCCTGGAAGTAAACAAATAGCATCCAGCTTGTGGGGTTCAGGGCACCAAAAGCCCCCGAATAAATCAACCGTGGTCGCTCAAAATGAACAAGACTCTCTCTCACTAGAGAGTTTCTTGTTCCTTTTGAAATCCTGCTCTAGAAATAGATGAGAACTGCCGGGGAAGGGCACGATAAGTGATCCCCCCTTAAGCTAGGAAACACCCAGGCACCTTGCAAAGAGGTGGCTGCCTGTGTGAATCTAAGGAGTAACACAATTTCTTATTTTACCACCTACCACCCCCCACCCCCAGGGATGGGGGCCCTGAATACTACATGTGAGTCATGAGCAGCTGTGGCTGTTAGGACAACAGAGACCAACAAACCATACAGAATTTAAGAGCTGCAATCTTGGTTATATAAACAGGAGCTGCAGCATTACAGAGAATAAGCAATCAACTGCTGCATACACAGACAGAGAAAGGCCCCACTGAGTGCATCCGCTGCCCTCTGATGGCCTAGGGTTGCCAACTGGCTGGTTTTCAGCTGGCCTGGCAGGTTTTTCCATGGCCAGGCCGGCTGCCGGCGCAGAGGCAAAACCGGCCCTTGAAAAGCCGGTTTTTTTGCTCTGGCCGCAAGATCGGGAGCAGCCAGTGCACAAAAACCGGCTTTTCTCCCAACCCGGAGGGCTTCAGAGGGAGCCGGGGAAGCCCGCGCGAGGCCCCGGCTCCCTCTGAACAGCCGCCAGTGTGAAGAGCCTTTACCTTCACGCTGGCGGCTGTTCCTGTAAAGCCGCGATTGGTGGGAAAGGTTAAAGGCAATGCCCTTTACCTTTCCCAGCATTCGCGGCTTCACAGGAACAGCCGCCAGCATGAAGGTAAAGGCTCTTCACGCTGGCGGCTGTTCAGAGGGAGCCGGGGCCTCGCGCGGGCTTTCCCCGGCTCCCTCTAAAGCCTCAGATAGCCGCGGTTTTGGGGGGGGAGGCCAAGGACTGCCTGGGCTGTGATGGGGGGAGGGGGTCTGGACTGGAAAAGGGCTAGGAGGGGGGAATTTGACTGGAAATGGGTTGTGATGGGGGGGGACCAGGACAGGAAAAGGGCTATGGGGGGGGGGGGGACTTGGACTGGAAAGAAATGGGCTGTGATGGGAGGGGACCTGGACTGTAAAAGGGCTATGTGGGGGGGGGGGAGGGGACATGGACTGGAAATGGGTTTTGATGGGGAGGGGGACCTGGACTAGAAAAGGGCTAGGGTGGGGAGACATGGACTGGAAAAGGGCTATGGGGGGGGGGAACTTGGACTGGAAATGGGCTATGGTGGAGGGAGGGGGAACTTGGACTGGAAATAGGCTGTTAGTACGGTCACAAGTTCTGGAAATGGGTTGTGAAGGGGGGGACCTCGACTGGAAAAGGGCTATGGGGGGGCATTGGACTGGAAAGAAATGGGCTGTGATGGGGAGTGGGACCTGGATTGTAAAAGGGCTATGTGGGGGGGGGGGACATTGACTGGAAATGGGTTTTGATTGGGAGGGGGACCTGGACTGGAAAAGGGCTATGGGGGGGGGCATGGACTGGAAATGGGTTGTGATGGGGAGGGGGACCTGGACTGGAAAAGGGCTATGGGGGGGGGAACTTGGACTGGAAATGGGCTATGGTGGAGGGAGGGGGAACGTGGACTGGAAATAGGCTGTGATTAGGGGGGCTAGGACTGCAAATGGACTGTGATGGTGGGGGGGGTGTAGGACTGCAAATGGGCTGTGATGGTGCGGGGGGACTCGGACTGCAAATGGGATGTGATGGGGGGGGCTAGGACTGGAAATAGGCTGTGATGGGGGACTTGGACTGGAAATGGGCTGTGATGGGGGGGGGCTAGGACTGGAAATGGTCTGTGATGTGAGGGCTAGCACTGGAAATGGGCTGATGAAGAGCTAGAATAGGACTGGAAATGGGCTGATGTGGGGCATGGGAGAATGGGATTAGAAGGGAGTGGATGCTGGGTGGGTCTAGAACTATAAGGGAATTGATTTTGGGGGAGGACTAGAATAGATGGGGAATGAGAATGGAGAGGGGAAAAAATATTTTGTGTGGAAGAAAAGTCTATGATGGGCTGGGTATTGGGAGAGTAAGAGGGGCTTGAGAATGGAAAGGTGAAATTTAAATGGATGATAAAGGAATAAGGAAAGAATTGGGGGAAAGAGCAAAAGGGAAACAATCAGTATGTTAAAGCAGAAATAGAGAGAGAATAGAAAACATCTAAAAGAGAAGAAAGGACAAATGGATAGCAAGCAGAAGACACGAAGAAACCAGAAGAAAGTGACTGGAGCAATTGCAACTGAAAAATAAAATGCCCAAACAGAAGGTAGAAAAATACTTTTTATTTCGAATTTATTAGCTGGAATATGTCTGATCTGGGAAGTGTGTATTGATAACATCTTTGCGTTTTTGTTTAGTGCAAGAGAAAATTACTTTATAGTTTTATTTCTCCAGTGTTGTACATTTCATGTTTGGATTTTGGGGTTCCCAGTTTAATTATTATCTGACCAAGGAAGTTAGCCTACACGTATCCTCGGTAATTTTTGTGGGTGGGGCTGGGGGCGGGGCAGGGGTGGGACTAGGGGCGGAGAATGGGTGGAGCATGGCGAGCCACAGGTGTCGGGTTTTTCTCGGTGAAAAAGTTGGTAACCCTATGGTGGCCATAGACCTTAGCCCAGGCACCCCTTGATTGACAGGTAAAGCGTAGTTACTCACCTGTAACAGGTGTTCTCCAGGAGCAGCAGGAATCAGTCCTCACTTATGGGTGACGTCGGCGCCGACGGAGCCCTCGCGGAGCAATTTTCCCCAGCTTTCAAAGAAAGCCTTTGGGAATTGCAGCGCGCATGCGCGGTCGTCTTCCCGCCCGAGGGTGCCATCTTAGCCAGTCAGATGACATAGCTAAAAAAGACAGCATAAAAATTTGCAAAAAGAACATAAGCAGACGATTGCAACTCCAAGGGGAGGAGGGAGGGTAGTGAGGACTGATTCCTGCTGCTCCTGGAGAACACCTGTTACAGGTGAGTAACTACGCTTTCTCCAGGACCAAGCAGGAAGTCAGTCCTCACTTATGGGACTCCCAAGCTCAAGGCTACCGGAGACCCTAAGCACAAAAATGAGCTCCCTCTAGCTCAGCAGCACAGAAGGATAGAATCTTCGCTGAATTATCACCCACCGGTAGCCCACATCCGGGATGGAGGGTAGGAGTTGCTCAGACCTCAAAGAGATTACGGAGGACTGCCTGTCCGAAAGCACTGTCCCTACGGGACTCCCTCTCGAGACAGTAATGGACCGCAAAAGTCTGGCTCGAAGACCAAGTAGCGGCCCGGCAGATGTCTGCCAGCGGAACAGAGCGGAGGTAAGCCACCGACGTGGCCTTTGCCCGAACGCAATGAGCCGTGACTCGACTTTCTAAGGAGAGTCCGGCTGCCCCATAAGCCCAAGAGATACAGTCCGCAACCCAGATGGACAGAGTACGCTTGGAGACCGGGAGCCCCAATTTATTGGGGTCAAAAGACACAAAAAGCTGAGCAGCTTTACGGTGCTCCCGCGTACGGTCAAGGTAGAAGTTCAATGCCCTTCTACAGTCCAGGGTATGGAGGACCATTTCAGCTCGGCTGGAGTGTGGTCTGGGAAAGAAGGTTGGAAGTACCACCTCCTGATTGATGTGAAAAGGGGAGACCACTTTAGGCAGAAATTTTGGGTGAGTCCGAAGGACTACCCTATTCTTGTAGAACCGAGTGTAAGGGGGATCAGACACGAGGGCCTGCAATTCACTTACGCGTCTAGCGGAAGTGAGGGCTATCAAGAACAGAGTTTTCCAAGACAGAAAACGGAGAGAACAGGTAGCCATAGGTTCAAAAGGCGGACAGGTGATCCGCTGCAAAACCACATTCAGGTCCCAGTCAGGCGCTGGCGGGCGCAGAGGTGGTTTAAGTAGAAGAAGACCTCGGAGAAACCTCGCTACAAGAGGGTTGCTGGAAAGAGGTCTGCCGTCCACCGGCACATGATGTGCTGAAAGAGCACTGAGGTGAACTTTGACGGAGTTGGACTTAAGTCCCAGATTAGAGAGGTGTAGCAAGTACTGCAAGATCACCGACACCGGGCAGGAGAAGGGATCCTGAGACTGTTGGGTACACCAGACTGCAAAGCGACGCCATTTGAGGGCGTAGCATTTGCGGGTAGAAGGCCGTCGCGAAGCCAAGACGACCTCCTCCACCTCCGCCGGCAGGAGAAGGGGAGCCAGGACTACCCTCTCAGCAGCCAGGCCATGAGGTTGAGAGACCTGAGGTTGGGGTGCAGTAGGGACCCCTGATCCTGAGTGAGGAGATCCGGTTGTACCCCCAGAGGGATCGGATCTTCCACCGCCAGTTGCAGCAGGAGCGGAAACCACGGCTGCCTGGGCCAGCGAGGGGCCACCAGGATCATGAAGGCTTTGTCTCGGAGAACCTTGAAAAGAGTCCGAGAGACTAGCGGGATGGGAGGGAAAGCGTACAGAAGGCTCCCCGACCATGAGATCAGAAAGGCGTCCGCCGCAACCCGAAGGGGGTGTGGCTGACGAGAGCAGAAGCGAGGAAGCTGCCGGTTGCGAGGACTGGCAAAGAGATCCACCGTGGGGAGGCCCCACTTGAGGAAGAGCTTCTGAACTACCAAGGGATCCAGACGCCACTCGTGCGGCTGGAGGACCCTGCTGAGTTTGTCCGCAAGGCCATTTTCTTGGCCCGGGAGATAAACTGCCTTGAGGAGAATGCCGTGACTGACGGCCCAAGAGCAGAGCTTCTGTGCCTCCCGGCAGAGGAGGAAGGAGCCCGTGCCCCCCTGTTTGTTCACGTAGAACATGGCAACTTGATTGTCCGTCTGGACAAGGACGGACTGTTGGGAAGTCAGGTGGGAGAAGGCCTTGAGAGCTAGGCGGATCGCCCGGAGCTCCAGGAAGTTGATCTGCTGAGCAGACTCCCACGTGGTCCAGAGGCCCTGAGTACGTGCCTCCTGGCAATGTGCTCCCCAGCCCAGGAGGGATGCATCGGTGGTCAGCACCCGGGTCGGTTGAGGTGACTGGAAAGGCATTCCGAATATCAGGTTCGGCTGCCGGAGCCACCACCGGAGAGACGAGACCAGCGGCTCGGAGACGCGCACTAGGTCTGCTAGGCCGCCTGTGGCTTGTCGCCACTGCTGGCGGAGACACCATTGAGCAGACCGCATATTCAGGCGGGCATTGGGGGTCACATGGACGGTGGAAGCCATATGGCCGAGCAGTCTCAGGAAGCGCCTGGCGGAGACCAGGGGCTGGCTGCGAAAGCGGTCGGCTAGGTCCATGAGCCGTTGAGCCCTGTCGAGCGGTAGGTATGCTCGCGCCTGAGGAGTGTGCAGCCTCGCGCCGATGAACTCGAGATCCTGTGAGGGGAGCAAAGTGGACTTTGCGAAGTTTATAACAAAGCCCAAGTGCTGCAGAAGAGTCACCGTGCGGCACGTGGCGTTGGTGACCTCCTGAGCGGACGCTGCTCTGATGAGCCAGTCGTCGAGGTACGGAAAGACATAGAGGCCGTGAAGCCGGAGATGGGCCGCCACGACCGCGAGACATTTTGTGAAGACTCGCGGTGCGGAGGACAGGCCAAAGGGCAGTACTCTTGTACTGGTAATGATTTCCTGCCACCACAAACCTTAGGTATTGGCGGTGGCTTGGGTGGATGAGGATGTGCGTGTAGGCATCCTTTAGATCCAAGGAGCATAGCCAATCTCCCTGCTGGAGGTAGGGCAGAAGGATTCCAAGGGTAAGCATTTTGAACTTCTCCCGCACAAGGAACTTGTTGAGGTTGCGCAAGTCCAGGATGGGTCTGAGGCCCCCTGTTCTCTTTGGTATCAGAAAATACCTGGAATAAAAGCCTTGACCTTTCAGGTGGTGGGGCACCGGTTCCACCGCCTGTTCCTGCAGAAGACCTGCTAACTCCTGAAGGAGTAATTCCCTGTGCAGAGGGGGTCGCGGAGGTTCTCCCGGAAAATAGGAGGGAGGGACCTGATGGAAGTGGAGAAGATAGCCTTCTCGCACGACTTGAAGCACCCAGGCATCTGCGGTGATGCTGGACCACCTGTGGGCGAAGTGAACCAGCCGGCCTCCGGTGCTGGGAGGAACCAGCGGGGGGGGGAGAGGCTATGCATTGTGAGTCAAAAACCCCCACCCTGCTGAGCAGGGGCTGGTGGTGCAGGCTTGGGGGCTTGCTGCCTACGGGACCCGTTACCCCGTCCCTTGGCCTGCTGGCCCTGTTGGGGAGCTGCAGGGGCCTGATAATGGGGGTATTGTTTGTAGGCAGCCGCCTTCCTCGGGTAAAAGGACTTTTTCCCCGAGCCCTTCTTTTTCTGGGAAGGGGCGGAGGTCTTCCTAGAAAGCCTGGTCCTGGTGAGAGTCTCAGTCTCAATTTGTGCAGCCTTTTCCGCCATGGGCTTGCCAAAGAGGTTTTCGCCTCGGCAGGGGACATCGACCAACTTGTCCTGCACCCAGGGCTCAAGGTCGGACGACTGAAGCCAAGCCTGTCGGCGGGCACCGATGCCGGCTGCGGCCACTCGAGCCGATGCTTCAAAGCCATCATAGGCTGCTCGGGACATGAACTTTGAGCATTCCCGAATGCCAGTGGACAAGGCCAGGAACCTCCGCAAGGGTTCCTCGGACAAACCAGCGGAGAATCCGGCTAGCTCTTTAGCCAGATCCCGGAGATACATGCCCATGTATAGCTGGTAAGTCTGGACACGACATGAGAGCATAGAGCCCTGGAAACACTTCTTACCCAGGCCATCCAGGTTACGGGCCTCCCTGCCAGGAGGCACCGAGGAGTGCATCTTCTGGCTCTTAAGACGATGCATGGCCGATTCCACTACCATGGAATGGTGTGGTAGCTGTGCCTTTTGAAAGCCAGGGCTCTTGCGGACTCGATAGATAGAATCGACCCGCTTGCTCAGAACCGGCGAGGAGGCCGGACTCTCCCACATGCGGAAGAGTAGTCGTTCCAGCATAGGAGGAACCGGTACAGTAAAGTGTTCCCTCGCGGGAGAGTCATACTGGAGGGCGTCGAGCTCTTCGGCTCGAGGCTCCTCCTCGGGATCCGCAGGGAAGGCCAAAGCCTTGGCCATATCCCTAACGAAGTCCGAGAACCGGGCATCCTCCGGGGGGGACTGCTTCCGAGGCTCGGACTCCGGCGAGTCCGAAGGGACACACCGAGTCCGGAAAGAATCAGGTGACTCTTCCTCCTCAGACTCCCAGACCGACTCCGACGAGGACTCGGTGGGGTCGGCCCGGGCAGGGTGCGGCGCCAGCCACCCCGACGCCGAGGGAGTCGGCGTCGGCGACCTCGGTCCCGAACGGGAGGCCGAGGGTGACCTCGACCGAGGATCGACTCGAGTTCTCATCGACTCGAGGATCGGCTCGGTCTCCGGGGTCGACTTGGACGTCGACGTCCCGGCGGTCGGGGCAGCGGCGCCAGCGAAGCCAGCGAGCAGTGCCCTCTGCTGGTCCATGAAGGCAGACAGTCTGCTCTCCAAGGCCGTCAACCTGAGTCCGAGCTCAGGTGACCCAGCAGCCCCCGACTCGGGCCCCGACGGCGTCGGGCCCGACGTCGGCTGTCGCGGAGGCGAGTCCAGAAGGACCACAGGACTTACCCGGGCAGGCATCTCCGACTCCAGGCGAGGTCGCTTCGGGATGTGTTCCTTCTCCAAGGACCCGGGGCGGCTGTCGGGGCTATGCGACCTGGCCCTCGCGGAACCAGGAGCGTCCACCGACGCCGCCCTCGCGGGTTTCACCTTCCGACGATGGTCCCCGGAGGGAGAACCCCAGTCGGAGGAACTCCGGCGACGGTCCGAGCTGGAGCCTTTCGACGCAGAGGCCTCCGACGAGGTCCGGGTACGGCTGGGGTCAGCGAAGATTCTCTCACGCTGATGCCGCCGACTTCTCAACGCCTTTGAGGACATTTTGCTGCAGGGCCCACAGATCAGTTCCTCATGATCCGGGCCCAGGCAGCGGAGGCAAAAGTCGTGTGTGTGTCGGTTAGTGACATATTTCGGTCACACCGACCACACCGCTTAAACCCACTGGCAGCCATCGGGGGAAAAAGGGCCCCTGCGAGGTCAAAGGACCGGGCTGCCAGGGAAAAACCGAAAACGAAAGCTGACTAAGTCAGAAAAAACCGAAAAAAGTAAGAGGACTCGTGACCGACGTCGCGAGTCCGGGCGGGGGAAAAAGATCGGCGTCGAACCGAAGGAAAAAAGGATAAAATAAAGAAGAAAATCAACTTTTTCGCGGGGACAAGACGGGGACGTCTGTAGGGCTCCGCGGAAAAAAGAAGACTGGCTAAGATGGCACCCTCGGGCGGGAAGACGACCGCGCATGCGCGCTGCAATTCCCAAAGGCTTTCTTTGAAAGCTGGGGAAAATTGCTCCGCGAGGGCTCCGTCGGCGCCGACGTCACCCATAAGTGAGGACTGACTTCCTGCTTGGTCCTGGAGAACTGTCATATACTTCTTTATATCCTAAGGATTCCTAAAGCTGTCCCTGTGAAACACAGGCCTTTGGGCAACTGTCAGTATAGAATACACAAAGGCCCATTTCCAGCCTGTCCCTTACAAATACCTGCTCTGGAACCTAAAACTGGCAATGTGCCTAATATCCTGTGACTTAACAGATGCTCCTCAGAGACATGATTAGAAGGGAAAGACCATGTGGAATCAATGCCACAACTGCTGTCCTATAAACTAAGAACAAACTCAAAAATAAAGAGGTCTGAAAGAAACACTAGGCCCAAAAAACTAGCTATTCAGCTTGTTGTCTTCCTCACACAGGCCTCTCACTGCAACTCCCGCCATGTAGTCCAAACACCCAGAGAGAAAAGGGCCCCAAAAAAGGAGGCCTCAGCAGACCGACAGAGCCCGAAGGCCTTACCTGCAGGGCAGAAAGCCACACTGCCTGCTCCTACCACCTCCTTAAAGTGCTCCGATCCTCAAACCGCGCTGATGCGCCTGGCAGCTGCGGCAAGGATCGCTCAGCCGGTTCCACCGTGTAAATCAAATCCTGCAGCAACGGAGAGGCTCCGTCTCACACAGCTGCAGTGTGGATGTACGGGTCCCGGAGCTTTCTCCCGTAGTCAAGGGAGAGAGATCTGCACCAGCAAAGGCCTGCATCAAGCAAAAAATAATTGAGGAGGGAAGGTGAGAGCTGCTACAAACTTAAAGAGGCCGGCTCAAATTTAAAACCACTGTAAATAAGGATATTTGCTCCTAACCAAAGGAACTAATCCCCGGTTGCCAATTAATCAAAGGCAACTGAATCAAAAATAAAGTTAAAGTAAATTAAAGGCAAAAATCAAAATCAGACTAGAATTTGCACACTAAATGCTCCTTATCTGCTCCCCCCAAGTGAGCCCAGGAGCAAGGCTGTCTACCAAAACAAATAAATCCTGCCGTTGAAAACAGGCCCTCAAAATGGCCACTGCTAGCATTCCCGCTCAAAAAAGCACACTCTCTCATCCCCCCCGCGGCAAGGCCCCGAGCACCCTGCAACCCCGGGAGCCGCCGCGAAGCCTCCCCTCCCAGTTTAAACCAGCTCCCCAAAGCAGATCTGCGTGGGTACTTACCACCGCCGCCGATCCCGGAGGGGAAGGGGAGGGGGAGGGGAGGGGAGTGAGGGAAAGGAGCCAACAGGGCACCGGAGCACAGCCTTTTTAACGGCTTCAGCTCCGATTGATCTGGGCACAACCTTCTTAGGCTTTTCAGCCCCTGCATCGCTGCTGCTGCAACTGCCCGCCTTCCACCTGCTCCTCACCCCTTCAACGCGGGTTCGGGAGCAGGGAGGCCACGGATCAGCACTGTCTCCCCTGTGCTCGTTTAGACGCTGGGGCAATGCAGAGAGGGAGGGGGAAGAACTCCCTGATCCTTTAGAAACAAAAAATAAAGGTCCCCAGACACAGGAACCCTTACAGCAGCAACAGATCTCACATAAAAGAAAACGAAGTAACCAAATCAAACAGGGAAATAAACCAAAAGGAGTTAAATTCAAAAACCCAAGCTCTGCTTATTTGTTCTCACTGAGCCCAGCCCTGGGCTCAGAACCTCCAAGCTGCTTGGAGACTGAAAGTACTGGTGAGAGGGGGCGGTCCTTGCCTACTTATACTGGTGCCAGCAAAGCGATGATGTATTTCAGTCTCCAAGGCTGCTGGAGGAGGTTGACAACTCTATGGTTCCGGGACTGGACTAGAGGGACGCTAAGGAAATGGCCAATTCTCCCAATGGAGAAAGGTGGATAGTGGAGTACCCCAGGGATCTGTGCTGGGTAAGCTGCTTTTTGACATATTCATTAATTACCTGGAAAAGGGAATAACAATTGAGATTATCAAATTTGCTGATGACACAAAACTATTTAAAGTTGTTAAAACCTATGAAGATTGTGGAAAATTGCAAGAGGATCTTGAAAAATTGGATGACTGGGCATCCAAATGAAAGACGAAATTTAATGTGGAAACATGCAAAGTTATGCACCTAGGAAAGAACAGCCCAAACTATGGTTACATGATGCAAGGTTCCACATTAGGAACCACCACCCAGGAAAAAGATTTAGGCATCATCGTGAATAACATGTTAAAACCCTCCACCTAGTATGCAGCGGCGGCCAAGAGAGCAAATAGAATGCTAGGTATCACAAGGAAAGGAATGGAAAATAATACAAAGGCAAGGGGGTAAATTGAAAGGCAATGTCAGGAAATACTTTTTCACTGAAAGGGTGGTGGATGCTTTGAATGCCCTCCCGATGGAAGTGGTGGGGGCAAATACAGTGACAGAATTCAAAATTGCATGGGACAGATACAGTGGATCCCTTTACAGCAACAGGATAAAATCAAAATAAACAAATAGGGGTGTCCTACACGGAGTGGTGGGTTCACCCCCTAAACAAAGACATGGGGAGGGGTAGCCTGCACAGAGTGGCAGGTGCACCTACTCTTGCCATCTTACTGGGCAGACTAGATGGACCATAGTGGTCTTTATCTGCTGTCATTTACTATGTTACTTTGTTACTATTTTATATTATAATGCCTCTGTATCGTTCCATAGTGCGACCACAACTTGAATATTGTGTACAATTTTGGTCGCGTATGTTAAAAAGGAGTGGGGGGAGTGGCCTAGTGGTTGGGGCAAGGTACCTCAGGCTGGAAGGTTGGGGGTTCAAATCCCACTAGAGGACAGCAACCTTGGGCCAGAAGGACTGGGGTTTCTAGTCCCACAGGTGCCCCTCGTGGTCTTGGGCAAGCCACTTAACCTTCCATTGCCCATGTTCCCTGTAAAATAGTTATCTCCAAGTCATAATGCCCTGTTCAATGTAATTTCAGTTTGTTCAATGTAAACCACCTTGATCTCATGAAAGGCAGTATATAAGAAATGATAAATAATAAAATAAAATAAAATAGCATTGTTAGAAAAGGTACAAAGAAGAGACACCAAAATGGTTAAGGGGGTGGAAGGATGCCCTTATGAACAACCTGGAAAAGAGACAGCTGAGGAGAGATATGATAGAGGTCTATAAATTAATGGAGTGGAACAGGTAAACATAGATCAATTGTTTACATCATCAGAATATAGAAAGATTAGGGGACATGCAATGAAGCTACAGGGTAACCTATTTAAGACTGATAAGAGAAAATATTTTTTAACTCAACGTATAATCACACTCTGGAATTTGTTACCGGAGGATGTAGTAAAAGCTGTTAGTGTTTGCTGGGTTTTAAAAAGGTTTGGACAAGTTCCTGGAGGAAAGGTCCATAAACCATTATTAAAAGGGACCCGGGATATCACTGCTTGACCCAATACAAGCATTGTGGAACCTGTGTCTTTTGGGGAAATTGCTAGATACTTGTGACCTGGATTGGCCACTGTTGGAAACTGTTTTTATAAGTTATATCGCCAAAATGCTCTTTAAACAGGTAGGTTTTCAGTAGCTTATGGAAATGTACAAGGTCAGTAGTTGCAACCAGGTTTCCAGGCAGTGCTTTCCATATGCTTGCTACATAAAGGGAGAATGTGCAGGAACATGTCGTTTGGTTGAAGTTTGTAAGGTCTGAAGAAAGAGCAAGATGTTGTGTATGGGCTCTTCTATGATGATTATTAGGTGGTTTCCTTATTAAAAATTGTAGGTATTGAGAGGATAGTTTGCGATACATTTTGAATGTTGTCATAATAGTTTTGTATTTTATGCGGCTTGTCAATGGAAGCCAATGTAGCTCCTTAAGAATGGACGTGATATGGCAAGATCTAGGAGCCTTAATGAGTATTCTTGCTGCTGCATGCTCAGAAAGTTCAAGTGGATCTAGAGAACTTTTTGGAATCTCCTAGAAAACTGCATTGCAAAAATCAAGGTGTGGGAGGATCATAGCCTGAAAGACTGATCAGAAATCATGGGTCTCAAGAACTGGATGCAGTTGTTGGAGGGTTCTAATTTTTTGTATACGTTTTATATGAGATTGTAGGTTGAGGTGATTATCGATTGTTAATCCAAGGTATCTGGTTTCATGCTTGACTGTGAGATCTGCATTGTAACCCTCAGTGAAGTTGGTGGGGAGAATAATTGGTCTCTGGTTATGAAGATTACATCTGTTTTGCTATAATTTATGGTTAGAGTGTGCTCAGAGAGCCATTGGACTATTGCATTATTATTGGTGTGAGATTGATATTACAGTAGAGAAAGGAATATAAATCATGATGCCATCCGCATAAAGATGAAAGAAGACAACATGAGAATGTATGAGGTCACAGACAGGCTGAATGTATATGTAAAATAAGAGGGCTGCTAGTGCTGAGTCTTGAGATACTCCACACTTTTGAGTGTATGAATCAGAGGTGTTGAATCCAGACTGAACAAATTGCTGGCATCCAGATAGATAGGACTGCAGACAATTTAGAGCTAAAACCTGGATTCCAATGCATTATAAACACTGTAATAGAGTACCGTATTTTACGGCGTATAAGACGACTTTCTAACCCATGAAAATATGCTCAAAAGTCGGGGGTCGTCTTATACGCCGGTACATGTTTGAGAGGACTTAAAAGTACAGAGAAGCAAAATCCCGCTCTTGACCAGCAGATGGCACTCCGCTCACAAAACTAGTAGCAGTGATCCATAGACATAAGGAAGTCCTGCAACATTATAAGTATTGAGCAGTCAGCAGCACTTATAAAGACTTTCTTCAGGTTTAGCGCTGTGATCAGGAGGCAGAGACAAGATGCGGACTCATACAACAGTGCTCCCTAGACTTGCTGCAGATGCCCAGGAGGAAATTCAGCACAGCCCAGGACTTCCGGCACACTCCACTCCCGCCAAAAATGCTTGGAACGCAAAGACGCTTATGCGTTCCAAGAGCACATGGCTATGGCCGCCAGCCCGCTCACACCGGTCAGGGGAGTCCAAGTTTCTTCAAACGTGGATTCTAGCAAGGCACTCACCTCCTCCCGGTCAGAAGTCGCGCTTCCCGCACGTTGAAAGCAGGGAGAATCGCCAATGTGCAGAAATCTTCACTTTTGCCCCAGGGTCTCCGGGCGATTCGCTATTCGGCAATGAGGCACCGGCGCCTCCGCGCCGATCTCCGGTCCCCCGCCGACTTGCAATCACCTGCCCGCGCTCCTCTGGACTCGTTGGGGAAAGGCGGCACACTCAATCTTCTTTCTGCAGCTGAGAGGTGAAACGCGGCTCCAGGTACAGGGATCAGCGCCCGGTCTCACCGGTATTTAAAGCAGCAGCACTCAGGCCGCGAGAAGCAGCTCAGGGCTCAGGATCGCTGAAGAGGGGTAGTCTTATACGGCGAGTATAGGCCAAACCCTATATTTTAACAGGAAAAGTAGGGGGTCGTCTTATACGCCCAGTCATCTTATACGCCGGAAAATACGGTAATATGGCATACTGTATCGAACGTCGTAGCAATATCTAAGAATATGAGGACAAATCCTTGCGTTGGTTTTTCTATGCCCTTTATCAGCGTATCGAAAAGAGAGATTAACAGAGTTTCAACTCCATGGCCAGACAGGAAACCATGTTGCTGCAGATCAAGTGGTGCATTGGCGTCAATATGATCTTGTAATTGAAGTTAGATAATCTTCCCCATTATTTTTGCCAGGAAGGGAAGGCTTGAGATTGGCTTGTATGAGCTTGGCTCTGATAGATCTAGCTTAGGGTTCTTAAGTACTGGGCATATGGATGCAGTTTTCAGACTGGAGGGCATATATAGGAGTGGAGGAGTAGCCTAATGGTTAAGAACACCAGCTTAGGAACCCAGAGACCAAGGTTCAGTTCTCACTAGCACTCCTTGTGGCGTTGTGCAAGTTACTTAGCCCTCCATTGCCTTATGGAAATCCAAGTTATCAATGCCCCTGTTTAATGTACATTACCAAGTTTAAGTTTCAATGTAAACTGCTCTGATTGAAATGATAAACTGGTATATAAAACCTGTTAAATAAATATATCCTTGAGAAAATGAAAGCCGTAACATCTTGCATATGATTGGGACTAACTTGGCTCTTGCCATTTTAAACCAGTTTACTGGGCTCGGATCAAGTGGGGATGTAGTGGTGTTGAGGTTTCTAAGATTTTCCGTGCAGATGGGGTTGAATGCTTGCAGGAGATTGCCAGTAAAGGTCTTGATGTCATCTTTTGGTGTACAAGGAGGAGAATTAAGCTGTTTGGAATGAAAGTATTTAACCACGGTTTGTAGTCCAGGAATAATCAGAGAAACTGCTTGTTTATTCTCTTTTATCAAAGATCTTACAATATTGTAGAGTTCTCTGGGATTGTTGATAGATTTCCTTATAATTTCAGTATAATATTCTCTTTTTGTCTTATTAGTCTTTATTTGGTACAAGTTTAATGTGGGTAAGTAAGTATTTTTGATTTGTTCGTCGTGAGTTTATCTCCATTTTTTTGTTTATGCAATTTCTTTCAATTTTTCTGAGTTTGCCCTCATGTTTAAGCGCACCATACCATATGATTCCAATGGTGGACACTAGAAGGGTGGGGAAGGCGAGCAGAGACAGTTGCACTGATGGCTTCAAACCACATGTTGACAAATAGAGCTAGATCGTTCAAGTTGTTCTACAGCAGTGGAATAACAGTGTCAAGGAAGGAGGGCTTGTCAAATTGTTTAAAGCGGCAGTTATTTGAGCCGTTAGAGGTTTTGGTATATGGTGGCATCAAGTAGAGGAGTTGAAAGGAGATGGTGTAGTGGTCAGACCATGGTGCTTGTGTAATCTGAGTTTTAGAGAAGATGGATCTCTCAAGGAAATGAGAAGGGACAAAGATTAAATCAAGGGTATTACCATTATTATGCGTGGGACTGCGTATTATTTGAGTGGAATTTAAGTACTCCATTGAGTCATTAAAAGCTTTGGCTTACTTCTCTCGCACCGAGGAAGTTTCTCCAGGGCCATGTGCCCATGAGAGAAGGGTTAGGACAGCCGTTATAGTTGGTGATTCGATCATTAGGCATGTAGATAGCTGGGTGGCTGGTGGACGTGAGGATCGCCTGGTAACATGCCTGCCTGGTGGGAAGGTAGCGGACCTCACGCGCCACCTAGATAAGGTCTTAGATAGTGCTGGGGAGGAGTCTGCTGTCTTGGTACATGTCGGTACCAATGACATAGGAAAATGCGGTAGGGAGGTTCTGGAGGCTAAATTTAGGCTTTTAGATAGGAAGTTGAAATCCAGAACTTCCAGGGTAGCATTCTCTGAAATGCTTCCCCTTCCATGCGCAGGACCCAAAAGGCAGGCAGAGCTCCGGAGTCTCAATGCATGGATGAGACAATGGTGTGGAGATGAGGGTTTTGGATTTGTTAGGAACTGGGGAACATTCTGGGGAAAGGAGGGGCTCTTCCGAAGGGATGGGCTTCACCTTAACCGGGATGGAACCAGGCTGCTGGCATTAACCTTTAAAAAGGAGATAGAGCAGCTTTCAAACTAGATATTAGGGGAAAGCCGACAGTCGCCCAAGAGCAGATGGTTCGGAAGAATGTATCTTTGAAGGATACTACCAAAAGCAGAGAGGTTCCACAAAAGAGTAAAGTAGCACAAATGCCCTCAAGTATGGAGCAGACAGAGCTTAAAGATCCCAAATTACCCATGTCTAACAATAGCCAAATTAATATGAATAAAATACATTCTCTAAAATGCTTGTATGCAAATGCTAGAAGTCTAAAAAAATAAGATGGGAGAGTTAGAATATATAGCACTAAATGAAAGGTTAGATATGATTGGAATATCAGAGACATGGTGGAAGGAGGACAACCAGTGGGACACTGATACCTGGGTACAAACTATATCGTAATGATAGAGCTGATCAAATTGGTGGAGGGGTTGCTCTCTATGTTAGAAAGGGCATTGAGTCAGAAAGGATTAAAGTTTTGCAGGAAACAAAATCTGCTGTAGAATCTATATGGATTGAAATTCCATGTAAAAGGGGGAAGGCAATGGCAGTGGGGGTGTACTATCGAGCGCCTGACCAGAATGACCAAATGGATGATGAAATGCTCAAAGAAATCAAGGAAGCTAACAAAAGTTACAGCACAGTAATAATAATGGGTGATTTCAACTACCCCGGTATCGACTGGGTCAGTGTCACGTCAGGACATGCTAGGGAGATAAAGTTCCTAGATGAAATAAATGACTGCTTCTTGGAGCAGCTGGTTCATGAACCAACCAGAGGGGAAGCCATATTAGACCTAATCCTTAGTGGAACATCAGATCTAGTGCAAGAGATAAGGTTGTTGGGGCCACTTGGCAATAGTGATCATAGCATGATTGCCTTTGATTTAATTAGTGGAGGAGGGATAGTAAGGAAATCCACAGTACTACCTTTTAACTTTTGAAAGGGAGACTATGATAAAATGAGGAAAACAGTTAAGAAAAAACTAAAAGGAGCAGTTGCAAAGGTTAAAGACGTACATCAGGCTTGGCTGTTGTTGAAAAATACTATCTTGGAAGCCCAGACCAGCTGTATTCCACGCTTTAAGAAAAGTGGAAGGAAGTAGAAAAAACTGCCAGCATGGTTTAAAGGTGAGGTCAGAGAGGCTGTTGTTGCCAAAAAAGCATCTTTCAGGAAATGGAAAAAAGAGCCAAACGACGAAACCTGCAAACAGCACAAGCACTGGCAAGTCAAATGCAAGGCATTGATAAGACAGGCAAAGGGAGAATTTGAGAAGAAGCTTGCTGCGGAAGCAAAAACACGAAATAAAGACCTTTTCAAGTACATTCATAGCAAAAAACCTGTGAGAGAGTCAGTTGGTCCATTAGATGATAAAGGGGTTAAAGGAGCACTAAGAGGCGACAAGGCGATAGCGGAGAGACTGAATGAATTCTTTGCTTCAGTCTTTACTGAGGAAGATGTAGGGATGTTACCCATGACTGAAGTGGTATTTAAAGGTGTGGAAGAATTGAAGGAAATATTGATACACCGGGAAGATGTATTACAACTATTAGATAAGCTGAAGAGTAGCAAATCACCTGGGCCGGATGGTATACATCCAAGGGTGTTGAAAGAACCGAAATACGAGATTGCAGACCTGCTATTAGTAATCTGTGAACCATCATTAAAATCATCTCTAATACCTGAAGATTGGAGGATCGCCAATGTAACACCAATTTTTAAAAAGGGTTCCAGGGATGATCCGGGAAACTACAGACCGGTGAGCCTGACATCAGTACCGGGAAAAATGGTAGAAACCATCATAAAGAATAAAATTACTCAGCATGTAGATAGTCATGACTGAATGGGAGACAGCCAACATGGCTTTAGACAAGGAAGATCTTGTCTTACTAATCTGTTATGTTTTTTTGAAGGAGTGAATAATCAGGTGGACAAAGGTGAGTCGGTTGATATTGTTTATCTGGACTTTCAGAAAGCCTTTGACAAGGTCCCTCATGAGAGACGTTTGGCAAAACTAACGAGTCATGGGATAGGAGGCAGTGTACTATTGTGGATCAGGAACTGGTTAAAAGATAGAAAGCAGAGGGTAGGGCTAAATGGCCAATTTTCCCAATGGAGAAAGGTGAATAGTGGTGTACCCCAGGGATCTGTGCTGGGTCCGCTGCTTTTTGACATATTCATAAATGACCTGGAAAGTGGAATAACGAGTGAGGTTATCAAATTTGCAGATGACACAAAACTATTTAAAGTTGTTAAAACCCAAGAGGATTGTGGAAAATTGCAAGAGGATCTTGATAAATTGGAAGACTGGGCATCAAAATGGCAGATGAAATTTAATGTGGACAAGTGCAAGGTTATGCACCTAGGGAAGAACAACCCAAACTATGGTTACACGATGCAAGGTTCCACATTAGGAACCACCACCCAGGAAAAAGATTTAGGCGTCATTGTGGATACCATGTTAAAACCCTCGGCCCAGTGTGCAGCGGCGGCCAAGAGAGCAAATAGAATGCTAGGTATGATAAGGAAAGGAATGGAAAATAAAACAAAAGATATTATAATGCCTCTATATCATTCCATGGTGAGACTGCACACCTTGAATAGTGTGTGCAATTCTGGTCGCCGTATCTTAAAAAGGATATAGCGATTTTAGAAAAGGTTCAGAGAAGAGCCACCAAAATGGTAAAGGGGATGGAAGGATACTCCTATGAAGAAAGGCTAAAAAGGTTAGGGCTCTTTAACCTGGAAAAGAGATGGCTGAGGGGAGATATGATAGAAGTCTATAAATTAGTGAACGGAGTGGAACGGGTAAACGTAGATCGATTGTTTACCTTATCAGAATATAGAAAGACTAGGGGACATGCAATGAAGCTACAGGGTAAACTACTTAAGACTAATAAAAGAAAATATTTTTTCACTAAACATGTAATCAAACTCTGGAATTTGTTACCGGAGGATGTAGTAAAGGCTGTTAGTGTAGCTGGGTTTAAAAAAGGTTTGGACAGGTTCCTGGAGGAAAGGTCCATAAACCATTATTAAGAAGGGACCCAGTATATCAATGCTTGAACCAGTACAAGCATTGTGGAATCTGTGTCCCTTGGGGAAACTGCTGGGTACATATGACCTAGATTGGCCACTGTTGGAAACAGAATACTGGGCTTGATGGACCTTGGTCTGACCCAGTATGGCATATCTTTTGTTCTTATGTTCTGTGGGACAGAGGATAGGTTTAGGTCCTCCATGAGAGTCAAAGGGCAATTAGGATTTGTGTGGGTACAGATCAATTCAAGGAGTATTGCAAGATCATCATTAGTTGCAGTAGGAGATCTGTACGTGAGGCATCATGACATCTGCTTATTGGTGATGGCAATAATATCCATTCCATCTGTGTTTGTTGTGAGCAACATATTTAACAATAGGTTCTTTTTTGCAAGAATGAATTCACCACCCCCTCTGTGGCTGACTCTCAGGCAGTTGAACATGTCATAATTTGGATTTGTTAGTTGATTAACAAGGATAGTGTCTGCTTCTGAGAGCCATGATTCAGTTACAGACATGACGTCCAAATCATGGTCTGTTAGTTAGATAGGATTTGAATCTTGTTTCCTGCAGAGCATGCATTGATGAGAAGGCATCTCAGAGGATTGTGATTAGCAGCTGTTTTAGCAGGTTGCGCTGGGGTGGTCAAGTCTATGAGACTGGGCTCTACTTCTTATACTTTGAGAAGAATATCTTAATTCCTGAATGCCATCTTGGCGGATAAGAGGGATAACAATGAAGGATTCCATAAGACATGAGATTTAAGATGGAAAATAGTAGTGCGATGGAAAGAATAATGTAGTAGAAGGTGTGAAGGGAAGCCATGCTTCAGATCTTTGCACATTGTATCCAAGGATTGGATAGTAGAGAAAGCATAGTTACTCACCTATAACAGGTGTTCTCTGGGGATAGCAGGAATCAGTCCTCACATATGGATGACGACAGTGCCGACGGAGCCCACGTGGAAGCACCTCCCCAGCTTTTAAAGAAAGCCTTTGGGAGATGCACTACGCATGCGTGGTCCCCTTTCCACCCAAGGGTGCCATCTTGCCTCAATCTAATGACATAGCTAAGACAGCAAAAATTAAAATACAGTAAAGAAGCAATTCCAAGGGGAGGAGGAAGGGTTGTGAGGACAGATTCTTGCTGTCCCCGGAGGATACCTGTTACATGTGAGTAACTACGCTTTTTCCGGGAACAAGCAGGAAGTCAGTCCTCTCATATGGGACTCCCCAATTACAGGCTACTGAGAAACTGTACCAATGCCACAGGTGACCAGAAAAGGTGAACCATGAGCTGCAGCAGTTGAGTTCCAACTAGGAGACTCGCAAGACCTGGTGTCCGGCAGAGAACCAGAACCCTGGTAGACTGAAAACAGAAAGGTCGGAGTGTAGGAGTTGTCTACACCTCGAAGATATTACGGAGTATGACCTGGCCGAAGGCGCTGGCCTTTCGGGACTCCCTCTCCAGGCAGTAGTGAGCTGCAAAGCTATGGACCAAAGACCAGGTGGCAGCCCGGCAGATTTCCATCACAGGTACGGAATGCAGATTTGACACAGATGTAGCCATGTCCCTGATGAGATTCACCGTGACCCGCTGGTCTAGTGATATCCCAGCCTGCTCATAGGCGAGGGCAATGCAGTACGCCACCCAAGTGGACAGAGTTTGCTTAGTCACTGGGAGCCCTCATCAACTGGGGCTATAGGAGATGAAAAGCTAAGGTGCTCTGCGGTGGCTCCGAGTCCGTTGCAGATAGAAGGACAGGGCCCTTTTACAATCCAAAGAGTGGAGGATTGTCTCCACCTTGCCGACTGAGATGGAAGGGGGACACCACCTTCAGCAGAAACTTGGGATGTGTGCAGAGCACTACCCTGTTCTTGTAGAACCTCATGTAGGGAGGCTCTGCCATCAGAAGCTAGAGCTCGCTGACCCTGTGAGCTGATGTGAGTGCCACGAGAAAGACAACCTTCCACGAGAGGTACCACAAGTGGCAGGTAGCCAAGGGCTCAAATGGTGGCTTAGTGAGCTGCAAGAGCACCATGTTGAGATCCCACTCTGCCACCAGTGGGTGGACGGGGTTTTGGATACCATGAAGCCCCGCATGAACCAAGATACAAGGAACTGAGCCGAGAGGGGTTTGCCCTCAACAGAATGGTGGTACGCTGCGACAGCACTCAGGTACACTCTGAGTTGGAATTTAGTTCCTCCTGTGACAGGTGGAGTAGGTACTGTAGTATCATCTGCACCAAGCAGGAGAATGGGTTTGCCCGCCTCTCTGCGCACCACACTGAGAAATGACACCACTTGAAGGCATACGCCCTCCTCGTGGAGGTCCTGCGGGAGGCCAGAAGGACCTCCTCCACTTCCTGTGGGAGGTTGAAGGGAATTAGAGCTACCTGTTCAGCAGCCAAGCTGCGAGTACAGGGACCCCAGGGTGGGGTGCAGGAGAGAGCTCTTCTCCTGTGAGAGTAATCCTGGGGCATGACCCAGGGAAATCGGAGACGCCGCTGAAAGATAGAGAAGCAGCGGGAACCAAGGTTGCCTGGGCCACTGGGGGGCTGTCAGTATCATTGCTGCCTTGTCACTCTGAACCTTGAAGAGGGTCTTGGCAATCAGTGGAGTCAGCGGGAAGGCATAAAGGAGGCCTTCTGTCCATGGAATGAGGAACGTGTCCACTGCCATCCAGGACATGTGCAGCTGGCAGGAGCAGAAGTGGGGCAACTGCATGTTGTCTGGGCTGGCAAACAGGCCCACTAGGGGGACGCCCCAGAGTCAAAACAGCCTGGAGGCCACCCTGGGGTCCAGAAGCCACTTGTGCAGCTGGAGGACCCTGCTTAGCTTCTCCGCCAGGCCATTGTCCTGGCCCGGGAAGTAGACAACTCTTGGGGGAATCCCATTGCATATCGCATATAAGCAGAGGACTACTGGCAGAGGGAGTACAACCCCGTACCCCTGCTTTTTGACATAGAACACTGCAACTTGGTTGTCGGTCTGGATCGGCACCGACTGGTGCTGAAACTGGTGGAGAAAAGCTCGGAGAACCAAGAATATTGCCTGAAGCTCTAGAAGGTTGATCTGCAGCTGACATTCCATCTGGGACCAGCTGCCTTGTCCTCGCAATGTGCTCCCCAGCCCAGCAGGGAGGCACCCACTGGGGGGGGGGTGGGTAAGTACCTGCTGGGGGGTGGGTGCTTGGAAGAGCATCCTGGCTTGAAAGTGGCAGAGGAGTCCACCAGTTGGCAGGTCACTCTCACCCTGTCCCAAAGCCTTCCCATCCACTGACAGCAGAGGCACTACTGGGCTGCCCTCATATGCAGGCAGGTGAATGAGGTCATGTAGACTGTGGAGGCCATGAGGCCCAGCAGGTGGAGAAGACAGGCAGGTAGCGACTGGAGGTGCTGTACCTCTGCTGCTAGCCCCGAGACATTATGACCTCTCCTGAGGGAGAAAGACCTTGGCATGGAGGGTGACCAGCTGAGTCCCTATGAACTCCAGGTGCTGACATGGGGAGAGGTGGGGTAGTTGATGATGAACCCCAGGTGCTGCAGGATGTGGATGATGCTTCAGTGGCATGGTGCACCTCTTCAGTCATACCTCCCCTTATGAGCCAGTCATTCAGGTAGGGAAAGACAAAGGCACCTTGGAGACGAAGGTGGGCTGTGACCACTGCTAGGCACTTGGTGAAGACCCTTGGTGATGAAGCCAACCATGAAGAGGAGGTACTTTCAGTGGCTGCGGTGGATTAGGTTGTGCGTATAAGCATCCTTCAAGTCTAAGGAGCTTAGCCAGTCTCCCTGCTGGAGGCATGGCAGCAGTGTTCCAAGGAAGAGCATCTTGAACTTCTCCCTTACCAGATATCAGTTTAGGTCCCACAAGTCCAGGATGAGCCCGAGTCCCCTTGTTCGCTTGGGGACAAGGAAATACCTGGAGTAGAAGCCCTTGCCCCAAATATGTTTGGGCATGGGCTCTAACACCTTGTACTCGAGGAAACCTGCGAGCTCTGTGAGGAGCACAGTCTGGTGAAGGACAGCCTTATGGGCTCTCCTGGAAAGTATGAGGGTGGCGTCCATTGAAGGTGGAAGAGGTAGCCCTCCTTGACCACTTGCAGAATCCACTTGTGGGCAAACAGGGACAGATGCACCTCGTGGGCTGTTGGGGACCTTCTGGAGGAGGGGTGGTCTTACCTAAGGAGTCAAAAAACTCCCACCAGGCTGAGCCAGGGCCAGTGCCAGTGCCTGGTATTTGGGGTCTTTTGCTTGTGGGGTCCGTGCCCCTGTCCCTTGTGTTGTTGGCTTTGCTGTAGGGACAAGAAGGCCTGGAACTGTGGGGCATTGATAAAATTTCCCTTTTTCCTCAGGAAGAAGGGCTTCTTCCCCAGAGCCTTCTAACTGTACAGGGCTGCACCGAGGTCTTTTTAGAGAATCTGGTTCTGGTCAGGAGCTCAGTCTCTATGCTTTGTCTGCCATGGGTTCCCAAAGAGATTCTCTCTGATACAGGGGACGTTGATGAGTTTGTCCTGAACCCATTGCTCGAGGTCAGACGACTGCAGCCATGCCTGTCATTGAGCCCTGATGCCTGTGGCAGCTACTCTGGCTAAGGACTCTAAGCTGTCATATGCTGCTCGGGATAAAAACTTTGAGCATTCCTTGCCCACAGAGGCCAGAGAACTGAACCACTGGAGGGGTTCCCCATCAAGCTCCTTGAGGTACATGCTGATGTACAATTGATAGAATTGGACTCGGCACTCAAGCATCGAGCCCTGGAAGGCCTTTCAGCTGAGGGTGTCGAGGGTCCGGGCCTCCCTGCCAGGGGGCACCGAGGAATGGGTCTTTTAGCTTTTGAGCCTGCATATGGCAGACTCAACAACCATCGAGTTGTGGGGAAGTTGGGTCTTCTGGAACCCAGGGCTTTGGCGGATTCAGTACATGTAGTCAAGTCGCCTGCTTACAATGGGCACTGACGCCAATGTCTCCTACATATGGAGAAGGAGGCACTCAAGGATTGTAGAGATGGGCACCATGAGGGCCTCTTTTGGAGGGACCTCATACTAGAGTGATCTCCAGTTCCTCCGTGCACGGGTTCTCCTCCGCCTCGGTCTTGAAGGTGAGCGCCTTAGCCATGACCCGCACAAAGTCAAGGAAGATGACATCCTCAAGTGGGGAATGGCACCAGGAACATGGGTGAGATGAGTCCGAGGGCATGTCTGGGTGCCGCCAAGTGTCTGGGAACTCCTCATCCTTGGTCTCCCAATCAGACTCAAAGTCCAAAGATGAGTCTGAGGCCTCGTGGTTTCCGTGGTCAAGGCCTGATCCCGAAGGCTTATGACCTCCTGAAGACCTGTGGCCCGAGCTGCATGCACTCACCGAGAGGACAGGTATCCCGAGGAAGGGGACTGGGACCTTGTCCAATGCCAATGGCTCTCTTGAGGCTAGAGGCACTCAAGGATTATCTCGATACCCGGGGAGCCCTCGAGGGTCCTGTCATTGGGGTGGATGAACCAGAGGAACCGCACATGTATTTATTTATTTATTTACATTCTCTTATATACCGCGCTATTCTGCATCAGTGCGGTTTACATTGAACAAACTGAAATTACATTGAACAGGGCATTATAACTTGGAGATAACTATTTTACAGGGAACATGGGCTATGGAGCGTTAAGTGGCTTGCCCAAGACTACAAGGAGCACCTGTGGGACTAGAAACCCCAGTCCTTCCGGCCCAAGGTTGCTGTCCTCTAGTGGGATTTGAACCCCCGACCTTCCGGCCTGAAGTACCTTGCCCCAACCACTAGGCCACTCCTCCACTCCACTGTATGCTTGCTGCTGGGCCAGGAGGGCAGAGATACTATGCTCCAGGGCCGCCAACCTGGTCTCCATGCCAGTTGGCTCCGCAGCCTTAGATGCAGGCACTGATGGCCTCAGGCCCGGCATTGGTTCCTTGAGGGGGAGTCCTCGATGAGGATGGCCTTGGGTGTCCGAGGCCAGTTGCTAGATGCCGACAACTCCTTTCGGGGCAGCTTGTGAGGCCGCTCCCGTTCTAACCCCTTGGACTCACACCAGGTACTGTGGAACCTCGAATGGGGTTTTCCTGTCTTCCTAGACCCATCCTCCGAGGTGGTCTTTGGGGGTTTTGACTTCTTGCGTTCCACCTCTAGGAATTTCCTCTCGGAGGAGCCACAGCCGCAGGATTGCGAGGCAGCCTGGGCATCGCGAGTCACTGAGATACCAGAGAAGGCCCTGGAGCACGGTGTCGCCGGAGACTCTGGGGCAGAGTCAGATATGTGTAAGATCTTTTTCTGCTGCAGCTGACTGCTCTTGATGGTCTTTGCGGTCATGGCCTTGCAAAGCTTGCAGGCCGAGTCGTCATGTTCCAGCCCAAGGCAGCGCAGGCAGCAGTCAAACATACTGAATAAAAACTAGATAAGACACTTTTTCTGAGGGAACCTGGACAGACATCCGGAGGGCTCTGCAGAAAAAAGGAGACTGAGGAAAGACTGAATCCTTGGGCCAGAAGGGGACCACGTATGTGTGGTGCATCTCCTAAAGGCTTTCTTTGAAAGCTGGAGAGATGCTTTCATGTGGGCTCCATCGCACAGACGTCATCAGTATGTGAGGACTGACTTCCTGCTTGTTCCCGGAGAAAGTATAGTTTGGATGAGAGATATAGGTAATGTACTGTTCTGCAGGATGGACGTTAGTTTGTAGCCTTACTGTAACAGCATAGGAGTTTCATAGAGGATACTGGGCTGGTAGAGGTAGCATATTTGAGAGTAGTGGAATGTTTGAGTGGGGCAGAAGTAATGATTCAGCTCTGTTGCTTTTCCTTCATGTCATAGCATGTACAGTGCATAGTATGAGTCATTTTAGGAGTCCTCTGGTTATTTTTATAGTCACTTGATCAAGCTTGATATATGAAGGATAGAGGGAATAAGCCTGCAGAGGATTTTATGTACTGGAGGGGATGATTAGAGTTCCTGTCTGCAGCGTGAGAGATTGCATAAAATAGCCCCTCAGCGTTTACAATCGGGGTGCGTTTAAAGAGAGGTCTAACCACTGTGTTTAATCACCAATAATTAGTTTTTAAAAGTAAGTAGAATAATCAATAAAACAACTGCTACTGAGACTTACAGGTAATTATGGCTGGATATCCAATGAACGAGTACTTGAGCTCCGATCCTTCAACTTGCTTTCATTCAGTCCCCCGTACTGACAGTGGTGGTGGTGATGTTGTAGAGTTTGTATCGGTACTCGGTTTATGGCAATCTGTTACGTGAAGGTGTTTTCTGTCTTCCTTGGACTGCGCCTAAGGCCCTCTGGCAAGACCTTGAGATACGGGCGCACCCGAGCATACCAGGCTTTTAAATGTGCTGCTGCTCTTCGGCCCAATTGGCCAAGTCAGAGAGAAGCGGGGAGGAACTTATCTGCCTCCTCTTCCTGGATGCCACAGATCGGTGCAGAGGGCAAGTTACCCCTGCCTGAAATGGTAATTAAAGGCGATGAGTCAGAAGAATTGAAAGAAATATTGATAAACCTGGAAGGTGTATTACAACTATTTGATAAACTGAAGAGTAGCTAATCACCTGGACTGGATGGTATACACCAGAGGGTGTTGAAAGAACTGAAATATGAGACTGAAGACCTACTATTAGTAATCTGTGAATTATCATTAAAATCATCTGTAGTACCTGAAGACTGGAGAATCATCAATGTAATGCCAATTTTTAAAAAGGGTTCCAGGGGTGATCCTGGAAACTACAGTCTGGTGAGCCTGATGTCACTATTGAGAAAAAGATAGAAACCATTATAAAGAATAAAATTATTGGACGTGTAGATAGTCATTGTTTAATGGGAGAAAGCCAACATGGATTTAGCCAAGGAAAGTCTTGTCTTACTGATCTTATATTTTTTTGAAGGTATGAATCAACAGGTAGGGAAGGGTGAGACAGTTGATATAGTGTATCTGGATTTTCAGAAAGCCTTTGACAAGGTCTCTCATGAGAGACTCTTGGCGAAATTAAAAAGTCATGGGATAGGAGGCAGTGTACTATTTGGGATCATGAACTGGTTTAAAGATAGAAAGCAGAGAGTAGGGCTAAATGACCAATTTTTTCAATGGAGAAAGGTGAATAGTGGAGTACCCCAGGGATCTGTGTTGTGATCGCTACTTTATCGTATTCATAAATGACCTGGAAATGGGAGTGAGGTAATCAAATTTGCAGATGACACAAAATTATTCAAAGTTATTAAAACATATGAGGATTGTGAAAATTTGCAAGAGGACCTTCATAAACTGAAACACTGGATGTCCAAATGGCAGATGAAATTTAATGTGGGCAGGTTCAAAGTTATGCACTTAGGGAAGAACAACCCAAACTATGGTTACATGATGCAAGTTTCCACATTATTTATTTATTTACTTTGTCTTATATACTGCGCTATTCTGCATCAGTGCGGTTTACATTGAACAAACTGAAATTACATTGAACAGGGCATTATAACTTGGAGATAACTATTTTACAGGGAACATGGGCTATGGAGGGTTAAGTGGCTTGCCCAAGACCACAAGGAGCACCAGTGGGACTAGAAACCCCAGTCCTTCCGGCCCAAGGTTGCTGTCCTCTAGTGGGATTTGAACCCCCGACCTTCCGGCCTGAAGTACCTTGCCCCAACCACTAGGCTACTCCTCCACTCCAGGAACCACCACCCAGGAAAATGATTAAGGCATCATCATGGATAATATATTGAAACCCTCTGCCCAGTCACGGTGGCCAAGAAAAGAAATGGAATGTGAGGAATCATGAAGAATGGAATGGAGAGCAAAACCAAAGATATTATAATGCCTCTGTATCATTCCATGGTGCGACTACACCTTGGATACTGTATGCAGTGCTGGTCACCATATCTTAAAAAGGCTATAGTGGAATTAGAAATGGTACAGAGAAGAGCCACCAAAATACTAAAGGGCTCTTCAACTTTGAAAACAGATGGCTGAGGGAAGATATGATGAAGGTCTTATACAGTAAATTAATGAATGGAGTGAAACGGTTATGATTATGTTTATTTGATATACTGCCAAAACTGTAAAAACAAGCTATGCAGTTAACAATATAAATACAAGAATAAAAATAAAGAAAAGGAACTCTTAAAATAAGACAGAGGCAAGTAAATAATAACATCCCAATATTAAGGGGTAGATGCCTAAAATGGGCATAGGAAGGGAAACAAAGAAATAAATGACATCCAAATAAAGGGACAGAGTAACTAAGGAAGGATGGGAAGGGACGATTTGGACTTGCCAGTACCATAGACAAACAGATGCCTTTCATGAGAAGGAAGACAAGAAGCCGAAGGCAGACTCAAAAAGAAAGGTTTTTAGTGCTTTCTTAGAGCTTTTGAAATCAGGTTCAGCCCTAATGGCAGCAGGTGAATGTAGATTAGTTGTTCACACCTTCTAAAAGTAGAAAGGACTAGGGGACACTCAATGAAGCTACAATGCCCATTTAGGACTAAGAAGAGAAAGTAGTTTTTCACTCAACGGATAATCAAACTTTGGAATTCGTTACCAGAGGAAGTAGTAAAAGCTGTTAGTGTAGCTAGGTTTAAAAAAAAGGTTTTGAACAAGTTCCTGGAGGAAAGGTCCATAAACCATTATTAAAGAGGAGCAGGGTAATCTACTGCTTACTCTGGGATAAGCATTGTGGAACCTGTGTACCTTTTTGGGTACATGATAGATACCTGTGACCTGGATTGGCCACTGTTGGCAACAGGGTACAGGGCTTGATGGACCTTGGTCTTACCCACTATGGCATTTCTTATGTTCTAACCTATGCTCTGCCATGCCCTCAGCAATGCCTATAGTAAAAGTATACATGTTCATGCCATCATGAGTACTTTTATGCCTGCTGCAATTTTGGAAGAGTCCAGTCTAAGAAGCGAGGTGAAAAGTAAGCCACCCTGTTGCCCCTGCTCCTTAACACTCTAATGCCCTTCATGCATGTTTGTCAAGACAGAGTTAAGCAGAGGCTTTTTTCATACTAGCTTCTGCTCCATACACTTGTGTCTACCTGTACATAATTTACTTTGGTTATACTGGGTAGCCTGGCACTACATTTCTACTGCCTAGGTTCTATTACATGTAGGCGCATGATGTCCCCGGTTTATACTTCTTTTTAGCCTTTTATTAGATTCAAATATGGATTTTAACATGTTCTTATGGTATAACGGTGGATATTATAATTTTTAAATTTTAATTTTTATCCTTTTATTTATTGTATTTAACAAGTTTTTTATACCACCTTATCTTATAATGGAAACTGCTTTGAATGTAACATTCTAACAACTGGAACTTTACATTGAAACAGAAATTAATCTTTGAAGGATCAAACAGGGAAAAGAATTACTATTGGTGATGAATTCCTATGTAGGAGAGGTAGTGTCAGAGCAGATGTGCGGAAAGACGGAAATGAGGAAGATAGGAGGTGCATTAGGGAGGAAGCTACTTAGAGACGGATAGGTGGAGATTGAGGAGAGCAAACTAGCTGAGTGCAAGATGGGGAGAGTAAGGACTAGATCACGTTCCATAATGATCTAGAAAAAGATATCTTTAGAGCCTTTCTGAAATCTATTAAGTCTTTGTTAGATCTTACAGTCTCAGGGAGTGCATTCCAAAGTGCAGGCTAAATATGGTTTCAGTTATTTAGGATTTATTATGTCCTCTGTTTTACTCATATAATATTTATGTACATGTAATCTCCAGGAACAAGCAGGAATGTAGTCTTCACATATGGGTACCGACGGCGCCTGTGCGGGAACGCTCCCCAGAGTCCAATAGGAAAGCTTCTGGGAGCATCCCACAGTGCCTGCGTGCTGCCTTCCCTCCTTTCCAACTCTCCCTCTTCAGTTCTTCGTTTTCTGTGGAGCCAACAGGTCACATACCTTGTCACTGCAGAAAATTATTCTTATTTTTTTGTTTTCTTGTGGTCGCCTTTACTCGATGCCTACCGGTACCGCCGGTTCTCTTTTCTTCTTTAAAAAAAAAAAAAAGAAAGAAAGAAATCTTTCTTTCTGAAGTATTTTCTCTTCAGGGGCCTTTCCTCTCTCGGTGCTAGGTGCCATTTTGGGCACTAGGCCCATTTTTCTTCAAACATGAAAAAAAACAGCTAGTGGTTTCAAAAAATGTTCTAAGTGTGGCGGTACCATATCCGTCACAGACACCCATGAATGGTGTCTTAAATGTTTAGGACCTCACCATTCTGTATCGGAGTGTCTCTCCTGTAGAAAGATGACCAAGAGGGGCCTGCAGAATACAGCTGTAAAACTCAGTACCCTTTTTGAGCAGATACGATTTTTGTTGCATCGACGTCTTCCAGGGCTTCATCTTCCTCCCATGGATCTCAGGTAACTAAACCTAAGTCTTCTAAGACTGGCTAGTCCTCGAAGGGTAGATCTCTTTCCAAGTATCGAAATGCCTTTGGCGTTGCTCTCGAGGAAAGTTAACTGTCAAAACAGCCCCGGTGGGAGCCTTTGGCTTCCAAAACATTAACGGGGCTCCAGGATGTTCTAGAGGCTCCACCTCTGCAGAACTACTGGTGCCATGCTCTGGGGTCCGGCCGCTTCCACCGGTACCGACACCCAAGCATCGTCAGGCGTGATGGATCACAGAATCCTCGCTATCGAACGCAGTCTAGCGGCTTTTAGCAGCTTTGGTACTGCTAAAACCGCTTCAGACCATTCGACATCGGTACTGGTACTGACTACACCGGCCTCAGCGGGTATGCTTCCCCCCCATGCCGAGCCTGGAGTCCATCTCAGGTATCGAAAGATTGGTACTGAGACACCCCGATACCGAGTTTGAACGATACCGGTACCGTGCATTGCACGAACATTGGCAACAGAGATACTATGAATCCTCCAATTCCGATGACTCTGATGACTCTGCCGGTACTAGAGCAGTCCTTCTGGAGGCCTTCTCCTCAACGAAGAATGTCTCCTCCAGAAGACATTTCCTTCCAGGATTTCATACGTGATGTGGCTTAAGGCCTTGCACTCATAGTGACTCCTGAAAAGGAACCTAGAGCAGAAGAATTAGAAATTCTTCAATACCCTAAGGCTCCTAAAGAGGCAGCTACTCTGCCCATTCATAAGATCCTGCATGATCTTATGCTGAGAATGTGGGAAACGCCTTTAACCACATCTCCACACTCTTGACGACTCGATAGCATGTATTGAGTTCAAAGACTCAGATACCATGTCCTGGTTTTCAAAAGACTCAGTTACCACACCATTCAATGCTAGTGGAATCGGCGATGCGTAGGATTGAGTGTGCTACAACGCATTCTTCCAATCCTCCAGGCCGTGAATCGAGAACACTCGATGCCTTTGGGTGTTGATGCTCCCAATCCTCTTATGTTGTCAGCTAGGATCAGCTCTTACATTCTCTATATGAGAATGTTCCTCAAGGAGGTTGCAGGAGACTTGGAGCTCATGAACCCTCTTCTTCCTGAGCACAAAACAGGGGAATTCCTTACTCTGGTCAAGCATGCCCAGGATGTATCCAAGTTTGTGAACCATGCAACCCTTTGATTGTTTGAATGTATCAGCAGAACTTCTGCTATCTCCATCGATGCACGTCGTATTGCCTGACTTCAGGCATCAGACTTGGAAATATGGGTGCAAGATAAACTGGGTAATATTCCTTGCACAGGAGAGAATCTCTTCAGCAAGGATTGGCAAGACAAGACATATCAGATAGTCAATTCAGAGTGGTATTATCAGATTCTATCAAAGTCTACAGCCAACCCAGCAAAGAAAAAGTCAACCAAGAAACCCTTTTTCAACAAGAAAAAGAAGTTTTACCCATCTTACGCCCATCAGGGTTATTGTACAGTTCGTGTTCCCCAAAAGGGGCAACAACAGAACATACAGCAGAGGAAGCCACAAGTATCGAGAGCTCAGCCAGCTCAGCAGGCTCAGCCTCCTCAGGGGGTTTGACTCCTTCCTAGAGAACTTAGTCTTCCTGCCCTGCAAGATCCAGAACCCTCCACCATCCCCGGCAGGTTATGCCATTTTGCCAAAAGATGGTAACAAATAACATCAGAAAACTGGACTTTGTCCATTGTACGGGAGAGGTACAGACTCCATTTTATAAGCATGCCCCCTCCTACAATCATAAAACAGTTCAATTCCAAAGTTCCTGCCTCCGATCTCTTGGACCAAGAGGTCGCATCACTTCTTGCTCAGGGAGCAATAGAAGAAGTGCCCATACCCCAACAGGGTATGGGGTTCTACTCCCCCTATTTTCTCCTTACAAAGAAAATAGGAGGACACAGACCCATACCGGACCTCAAAGAATGGAACAAATATCTGTTCTGAGAAAAATTCAAGATAATATCCCTTGGAACACTTCTGTCATACCTTCAGAGTCAGGCTTGGCTATGTTCTCTAGATCTAAAAGATGCATATTGTGACATGGTGGATTCCTCCAGCCCTTTAGAAAGAGCCAAAAAGGAGGAATCAGAAGCAGTGCTGGATGGTAAACAAAAGCACATGGCTAGTAGTTACCAGGGAAACCAGACACAGGGGAAAGAAACACGCCCTTGCTGCCAGTTAGCTCAGGAGTCAGGAGCTGAATCAGAGCACCTGCTAGGAGGAGGAGTCAGGCACTGCCCTAGAGGGCAGACACATAAAGAGGCCTCAGTAGAAAGAAAAGGGTCTCGACTAGGAGCCACACAGGAAGCTCCAACACAAGCTCAGCTGGGAGGTTACCTACAAGGCCAACCGAGGGTTCCGGTGAGAGGCCAGCAAAGAGGGCAGCTAACAGACCAAGAGGAGGACCAGGGAGGAGTCCGAGTTCCAGGCCTAGGCAGAGCTACCGGTAGAGTTCCAGCCCAGAACCGTGGGAGAGAGACCGTGGCAAGCCTAGAGGAACACTCATTAAAACGGAGAGAAAGCCCAGAGCCAGAGCCAAGTTTAAAGGTAGAAGGAGAACCTTTTATAAAGTGTTTTTCAAGAGAAGAATACAGCAAAAGCAGGCCAGGCTGTTTGCAGTATTCTGGGAATTACAAGGATAGGAAAAAGCCAGGAAGGCAGTTGCAACCCACAGCTCACAAATCAGGTTTTGAATCAACAGCTGTTTCCAAAGCCCAGAGAAAGCCGTTTGCAGGCAGACGAAGAGGTAAGCCCAGAGACTGGGTTTCAAATAAGGCTGTTGATAATCAGTGTGATTTTACTTACCCAAAGGGTTGGGACTGTGGTTTTAATACCTGTAATGAGGATGATTGTTTACAGCAATACATGTGCCAAGAGTATGATATAAAGCCTAAGGCAGAGAGGAAGGGCATGGCCCCAGAAACAACGCTGCAAACATTTCTACCTGTCTTCCATGAGGAGTTAATGGAAACAGAGCCAGGGCTAGGCAACATATCTGAAGAATTGATGGACTGTACGATTACAATATCGAATGAGATATTTTCCCTGCGTTGAGTTTAAGCAGTGCAGAGAACTGCAGAAGTGTTAAGAGAAAAAGTACAAAGCTGTGGGAAACAGAACTGTTTATTCTAATTGCTGGGAAGCAAATGTTTATTACTGCTGAATTTAAGCTATTTCTGTTGGAGACTTTTTATTTTGTCCTTTGCCAAAAGTATATGGTTTGTGTTACCTTTGTTCCATGCTGAAATCCGCCCGGAGGGGAAATAAATCCTGTTTGCTTAAAACCACTTTGAGTTCACACTACTCTTCATTGGACAGTGAAAGAAACTACATTTCCCAAAAGGCTTTGCCTCAGGAAAAGGTCAAACAGCTATTCAAAGAAGGATAACAGGTCGCTTAAGCCCTACATGCTTCGGCTAGGGGCACTAAAGGCGGTTACAATATACACATATTCTCATCCATCCAGATCACAGGAAATTCCTTGGATTCCTTTTCCAGGGAAGACACTTCCAATACAGGGTTCTTCCCTTAGGTCTGGCTTCCGCCCAAAGAGTCTTCACAAAATGCATGGCAGTAGTAGCTTCATTCCTGCGAACTCTGGGGATATTCGTCTTCTCTTACTTGGACGACTGGCTCATTCAAGCATCCACAGCCAGAAGCCAGCTTCACTCTCTCTCACACATCATAGGAGCTCGCGTAGATACCAGACAGTCAAGGGCTTTCCTTCCACAACCCCGCTGTCTTCGTATAATGCAGCTGGCTTCCCAAGCAGCGATAAAAGCCTTCCTAACTGCTCAAGAAAAGCTTCAGCTGCTAGGGCATATGGCATCCATTGTACATGTGGTTCCCTATGCTCGCCTTCACATGCTAGCAGCCCAGTGGACCCTATCCTCTCAGTGGACACAGGCCTCGGGTCGCCTATCGTACAAAATCAGAAATTCCACACGTCTCATTTCGTCCCTCCAATGGTGGCAATCACTGGAAAACCTTCTCATAGGCTCTCCTTTCCAGCAGCCTCTATTCCAGGTCACCCTAACAGATGCGTCCAAGTGGGGATGGGGGGCCCACTTGCACGATCTCTCCACCCAGGGTCTCTGGACCCCACAGGAGGCTTGTCTTCACATAAACCTTCTAGAACTCAGAGCAATTTTCCATGCTCTTCGAGTATTCCAAGCCCAGCTCAGTTACAAGACAGTCCTGGTCCAGACCAACAATCAAGTAGCCATGTTCTATGTGAACAAGCAAGGCAGAACAGGCTCTCTGTTATGCAACGAAGCTTTGCGACTGTGGGCCCTCGCCAGAGAGCACCAAATCCACCTCCTAGTGGTATATTTTCCGGGCATTCAAAACCTTTGGGCAGACAAACTCAGCCGAGTACTGCTGCCACACGAATGGTCTCTTCACTCGGACCAGCTTGCCTGAGTATTTCAAATCTGGGGAACCCCAGACATAGACCTCTTTGCAAGTCCACAGAATGCCAAACTTCTCCGATTTGGTTCCAGAATTCCGGCCCAAAACTGTCAGGCAAGGGATGCTTTCCTCCTCCACTGGGGTCAGGACTTCCTCTATGCCTTCCCACCCATTCCCCTCATTCCCAAAACACTGTTCAAGCTTCAGAGAGACAGAGGTCGTATGATACTCATAGCTCCACGTTGACCATGGCAAACGTGGTGTCCTCGGTTTCTATGTCTCTCTCAAGCCACACCTCTGGAATTGGGATATGCTCCAGATCCTCTCTCCCAGGAGAACGGGATGCTATGGCATCCGAATCCACAGTCCCTGCATCTCAGGGACTGGTTGCTGAAAGCCTAGAACTTCAGGATATCAACCTTTCTCAACAGGTAAAGGATATCCTTCAGGCTTCCAGAAAGCCCTCCACAAGGCGGTCTTATGCCTTCAAGTGGAAACGATTCACTATATGGTGTTCTTAAAAGGAACTTAATCCTCTTTTGATACCTACGGAATCGCTACTGGAGTATCTCCTCCATTTGTCAAATTCTGGTCTTAAGACCAATTCGGTAAGAATCCATCTTAGTGCCATCGCAGCTTCTTGCAAGCATCTAGATGGACAATCTATTTCCTCTCATCCACTCGTAGCAAGATTTATGAGGGCAACAAAGCCTCCCATTAGGCCACCGCTGGTGGCATGGGATTTGAATCTTGTTCTCAGGCAGCTCATGAAACTGTCCTTTGAGCCTTTAGCCACTACAACTCTAAAGTTTCTTTCTTGGAAGGTCATCTTCCTAGTTGCAATCACTTCTGCAAGACGGATTAGTGAATTACATGCTTTAGTGGCTGATCCTCCTTATACAAGATTTCACCATGATAAGGTTGTTCTTAGGACTCATCCTCGCTTTATGTCAAAGGTGGTTTTGCCTTTTCATTTAAACCAAGCAGTTTACTTCCTGTATTCTTTCCGAGGCCTCATGCCTCTAATGCAGAAAGGAACCTTCATAACTCAGACTGTAAAAGAGCTTTAGCTTTTTACCTATAAAGAACCAAGCAACACAGAAAATCTTCTCAGCTTTTTGTTGCTTTTGATTCTAGTCATTTGGGACTTCCAGTTTCCAAAAGAACTCTCTCTAGATGGATTGCACAGTGCATATCCTTTGCATATGAGAGTAAGGGACTTCCTCTTGAGGGCCATGTCACAGCTCACAATGTGAGAGCAATGGCAGCCTCTATGGCTAACCTTTATTCTGTGTCTATTGATGACATCTGTAGAGCGGCCACTTGGGCTTTGGTACACACCTTTACAGCCCACTATTGCTTAGACAAGGACTCCCGTCAGGATGCCTCGTTTGGCCAGGCTGTTCTTCAGCATCTCTTTCAGACTTAGTACAACTCCTACCCACCATCCCGGGTTGGATGCCAGAGATCCATTGGTGGAAGCATGACACATCTCCCCATGGGTTTGCAGCTTCTTGGGGCCATCTCCCTGGCATCTTTCACCTGGGGAGTCCCCATATGTGAAGACTACGTTCCTGCTTGTTCCTGGAGAAAATGTAGTTACTCACCTGTAACAGGTGATCTTCGGGAACAGCAGGAATTAACTCTTCACAACCCACCCACCTCCCCTAGGAGTTGTCTATCTCTCTCTTTATTTATTTATTTATTTAGTTTACACTTATATACCGCTACTTCCAGCGATCAGTAGCGGTTTGATTACAATTTTGGGAGATGTCAAATCAGGACAGAAAAATTGGGATAATATCTACATAGATTTGGGGTCTGGCACACCACGCAGGATTAGGCACTTTAAGGTTAGGTTTACGTATTTACATATTTACAGTTCTACAATAATTACATTTATACAGATCAGCTTCATGATTCCACTTTGGTTCACATCTGGTTATAATGATATTTGAACACACACAAAGGGGAACACACACAAAGGGGAACATTCTTGACATGGTATTTGCTCCACACCCTGTCATTGACCAAAGCCACTATCCTCCGATATCAGTCATAGAAGTACCCTGGTCCGATCACAAATTGATCATCATACAGATACCCATCAACAATGTCCAACTAGACAGAAGCCGACCTTCGAACACATCCTCTCGAACTACCACCAGATGCTTTCGCCCCTTCAATAGGGAACACATCCTGGCGGAGACCCCATCACTCATCAACAAAACTACACCAGACCTTGATGAACTAATCGCTTACTGGAACTCTAGCCTGCTTGCCATCTCACAACGCCCAAACCCGAAGATTACAGCAAGGTCAAAAAGATGCTCCGCCCCCTGGTTCTCTCCTGAGCTGCGAGCATCCCTTACGCAACTACGTAAACTTGAACGCCGATGGTGCAGATCGCATTCAACTGAAGATCAGACCGCTTACCGAACCCACCTTGCAACACACCGAGAATCAATCACTACCAAAATGAAACAATATCACACTGACACCTTAAAGAGGTCTCTGAACAAGCCACGTGATCTTTTCAATCTAATAAACTCACTCTCAAAAGAACCTTCCCCGATACAGCACAGCGAAATTCACCCGCAGGAATTTGCGGATTATCTACAATCCAAGATCGTGCAAACCAATAAAGTGATAGCAGCCCCATATCAAGAACCAATGGGCCTATCACCACTTAACATATTTTCTACACCATCCACTAAATGTATCGAGGACACCATAGCATCTCTCAACACCTCCACCGCACAAACTGACCCATGTCCAGCTTTTTGGATCAAGGAGCTACGTGATGTGTTCAGCCCTGTCATTGCAAGAATAATGAAACTATCCTTCACTACATCATATTTCCCCACTTCACTTAAGCAGACTTCCATTAGACCACTATTGAAGAACCCCAAGCTTGATCCACAAAGAACTGACTCTTACCGACCAATAGCCAGCATCCCCCTCTTGGCCAAAATAATTGAGAAAGAGGCACAACGGCAAATACAAGATCACATCGATGCTGCTTCCCCCTTAGATAGCTGCCAACACGGATTCAGAGAATATCATGGGGTAGAGACACTACTCACTGGTCTTTTCAATGAAATCATCACTGGAATTGACAACATCCGTCAAGGTTTTGTGCTCATATTTCTAGACATTGCCGCGGCGTTCGACTCCGTGAGTCACGAAATTCTCCTCGGAAGACTGAAGGAGAAGGGAGTCTGCAACAGTGCACTAGAATGGTGCAAATCTTACCTTGACGACAGATGGCAATATGTGAAATCAGGATCAGAGGAGTCAACACATTTCCATCAAAAGCAAGGAGTACCCCAGGGCTCATCGTTATCCTCATTACTTTTCAATATCTACATGCAGCCCATCTGCAATATCATAAGATCATTCAACGTGAATTGTTTGATATATGCAGACGATATCCTATTATACATGCCCTTCTCCACAACTCACATGGACCTGACCCCCCTCACAGACTGCTTCAACGCAGTTTCAACTTGGCTCCAAACACAGAACCTTCGCATCCAACATAAAAAAACGGAGGTGCTATTCATCACCAGAGACACCTACTTTACCCCCCCATCCCATGTCAGTGTCAATGAAGCTGATTTGCAAACCAAAGATGCAATAAAATATTTGGGAGTTACTTTGGATCAACATCTTAACTTGAAAAGCCACATAAGCAACATAGTCAAAGCCGTCTACTTCAAAATACGCTCTCTCAAGCACCTACGCTCCCTATTGGACCCAGATGACTTCCGAACCATATATCAAGCGCTGATACTGCCGCACTTTGATTTTGCAAATTCCATATTACAAGGTCTCCCCCAATCCACATTAACCCCCTTACAGTTGGCCATGAACACCGCAGCTAGGATCCTTTACGGAGCATCCAGATACGACCACGTGACCCCCATTCTCAAACAGCTGCACTGGCTACCAATCAATGGGAGAATCACCTTCAAAACCCTTCTATTAGCTTTCAAAGCAATCAAAGGTATTTCAGCCTCCTCACTCACTCATCTTATCCACTTTGTCCCTCCCAACAGATCCAGAAGATCAACAGCTGTAAACTTGCTTGCAATACCAAAGGCTTCGACAAAGTACAACTTATCAACCACAAACAGGGCTTTCAGCTGTTACGTACCCAAATGCTGGAATGCGCTACCCCCTGACATTAGGGCCATAGCCAGCCTATATCAGTTCAGGAAGGCCCTCAAAACCCACTTGTTTCTCCAACACTTACCTGACAGCAATTGATCCTAGATATACCCTCCAGGAATTGACCCAATTTAGTTAGAAAAGACCTACATGCATTATCTGACTTTTATCTATCCTTCCAATGTAAATAGATTATGTATATAGTTGACCCTGTTTTCCATGTTTATACTCCTGTTCGATGTAAACCTGACAGCTTGTTGTTATGGTCGTTAAGTTATAATGTAAACCGCACTGATGCTAAATAGCGCGGTATATAAGAAATTGTAATAAATAAATTGTAATAAGATGGGTTTTTAGTTTCTTTCTGAAGGCATTTATGTCTTTTATAGCTCGCAGTTCGTGTGGTAGATGATTCCAGATTATTGGGGCAGAGAATGAGAATGCTTTATTGCTAGTACTGGCTTTTACTGATCTGATGTTATTAGGAACTTGTAGTGTGTCAGAGTTGATAGTTCTCCTGTCTCTGTTGGTTGCTTGCTTGCTGACCAGGGTTGAGAGGAATGATGGCGCTAGGTCATGTATGATCTTGAATGTAGTTACCAAGGTTTTATATTGTATCCTGGCAGCAACGGGTAGCCAATGTAGCTCGATCAATACAGGTGTGATGTGTTGAGCAATTCTTGTTCGTGTGATGACTCTTGCCGCCACATTTTGGGCCAATTGCAAGATATTTAGCGTTTTCTTTGGCAGACCCTGTAGTATGGCGTTACAGTAGTCTAAGTGTGGCATAATGAGTGCTTGTGCCACCGTCCGAAAATCACAGGGTTCGATTAAGTTCCTCAGTGGTTGTAGGACTCTGAGTTTGTGGAAGATGGCCTTGTTGGTTTTTCGCAGGTGTTTTTCCATTTTCAGTTTGCTGTCGAGTGTGACTCCCAGATATTTGATCTCATTTTTTGTGTTGTACGTGTTGTTACAGAGGGTGACTGTGGTAGGAGGTTCAAAGTTCGGTTTACTTGATATATACATCACTTCGGTTTTCTTATGGTTGATTGCCATGTTGTTTTGCTGGAGCCATGCTAACATCTCATCCAGGCAGGTTTCCAGCTGGGTATACTTCGGGTCAGTTGTGTCCAATTGAGTGTATAGCATAATATCATCTGCATAGATATGGTAGCTGATATTATGTTTTTTGAAAATGTCACAGAGGGGCTGCATGTAGATGTTGAAAAGTAGCGCCGAGAGGGCCGATCCCTGGGGTATGCCTTGAGTTTGAGTGAACACTTCTGCTTTTTCTCCGTTGAATTGGGCCTGTGGCCTTCTGTTCGTTATATAGGAAGAGAACCATTTATGGGTGGTTCCAGAAATTCCTATTGATTCCAGCTTTTTTAGTAGGATACCATGATGGACAGTATCAAAGGCGGCGGAGATGTCAATGAAGATGAGTAAGAACGTTTTCTTCCTGTCTTCCAAGCCTTTGTGGAGGTTGTTGAGCAGTGCTATTAAAAGCGTTTCTACCCCATGGTTTCGTCTGAATCCGTATTGTTGCATGTCTAGTATGTTGTGGTCGTCTAGGTGCTCTTGAAGTTGTATGAGGACTGCTTTTTTCGATGATTTTTGCTAGGAAGGATATGCTGGAGATGGGGCGGTAAGATGTTGGGTCTGTTTTGTTGAGTTTATTGTTCTTTAGTACTGGTCGTATTATGGATTTCTTGAGCTGGTCAGGCATAATTCCTTGATGCAGTGATAGGTTTACAATGTGTGAGACTTGGTGGACTATATCTTTTCTCGCTGCCTTGACCCAAGTAGTGGGGCAGGGGTCCAGCGGGGAGGTGGTGGTATTGATGCTAGTTATTATGTTGTTTGTTTGTTGCTCATCGATCCTGTGGAAGTTTCTCCATGTCAGTTCTTGATCCACAGTAGTTTTCCGGTGTGCCTCTACCCTACAGGGGTCGGGCAAGGTTGCGGTCAGCTTGCTCGCGTAATGGTTTGCCAGCGTTTGTGGGTGGATAGAGGTATCCTGGTGGTCTGGTTGGAATGTTTTTGTTAGGGATTTCACCAGCTCAAATAGTTCCCTAGGTTTGTTGATCACTTTGTTTAATAGGTTTGTGTGGTGCATCCTTTTCGCAGCGTTTACCTCTTCTTTGTACTTCGAGAGGAGGTTGAGGTACTCCATCCTATGTTCCATAGATTTCGTACGTCTCCATTTTTTTTCACGCTTTCTGAGTTCTCTCTTCATTTTGGTCAGTGCTTTTGTGTACCATGGTTCTGATTGTTGTTTAGTCAGGTTCGGGGTGGTGCTCCATTTAGGGTTTGCTGCGGTCTGTATTCCGGTGTTCCAGCTGTCTGTTAGTGCATCGAGATCCGTGCTTTGAAGGTCTATGTGCGTCTTAATGTTACTTATAAGGCATTCCAAGTTTAGTTTGTTAAATCTCCTTTGTTGGTGTATTACTCTTCGTGCTTTTGTGTCCTTTGGTAAAGACGGTTGTTTTACCTGAATATCGATTTGGTGGTGGTCTGACCACAGCATCGGGTTGATCTTTATCAAAGGCTTCTCTACAATGCACTGATTACTCGTGGGAGTGAAGACCATGTCGAGTGTGTGGCCCTTGTCATGCGTGGGCTCATTTATTAGTTGTTGAAATCCTAGTTGGGTCATGGGTCTCCTTGGGTCTCCATGGGTCATGGGTCTCCTTTCTTCTCAGTTATAAACTCAACTGAAGAGGGGGAGTTGGACAGGCGGGAATGCAGCACACAGGCACTGTGGGATGCTCCCAAAAGCTTTCCTATTGGATGTTGGGAAGCGTTCCCACGCAGGCTCCGTCGGTACCGACGATACCCATATGTGAAGACTTAATTCCTGCTGTTCCCGGAGATCACCTGTTATAGGTGAGTAACTATGCTTTATGGTCTTATGATTACAACCAAAGCTTCTGTATACCCCCGATGAAGGGACATTCCAAAACATGGTCGTGTAGGGTAAACCATTCAAGCATCCAACAAAAGTCTACATACACTATTTACCTCACGTGTGGCTTGCTTTTCACCTCGCTCCTTAGACTGTGCTTGGCCTTGCGAGCGTGAGTGCTTTTCCATTGCACTGCAATTTTAGAACAGCCATTTTACATGTGTATACAGCCACATACATGGTGAAAGGATTTTATAAAATTGTCCCTAGGACTCCTATATTTAGCACAGGCATTGCAGGAACGATCTTCTCAGTCCCCCAGGATCTACTAAATGCAAAGTATTATTACCAATGATGAAAGTACGTACTTGCCATACAGAACAGGAGCGGTTGGTGTCCCTTCCTTGCCCTCAGGAGCAGTATGTTCTTTGGTTGTGTCTGAAGAGTTTATGGTCCTTTCTTTGACAAATAGAGTGTTCTTGGCTGTATCTATCTTTACCATCTTGCATGCAGAGATGTCCTTCAGCACCTTGTCCACACTCGATTGGAATCCTGGGAAGCCATAGCAAATACTGCATTATAAACGAGGGAATGATAACCCTCCTTCATTACCATATGCCTCATTGACTATCCAGCATCCCAGACATTGCAATTAGACAGTGATATGAATAATGTACAATATATAATGAGAGCCATAAACTATATACACCTAGGAATCACCTCACTATTTGCAAGACATTGCCACTATAGTATGAAATCCATATGATGTACATATCTGGAATAAACTCAAATGCAAAATGCCTTCATTCTATTTAAAATCAACATTGCTTCATCAGTCCTAGAATATTTCTTTCCATATACACTGCAGCAGGACACACAACACATAAAAGAGGAGCATGAAAGTATAAAGGACATCACATAACTCTCTGTGCTATGTATTCCATCTGAAAATACTTTATTTAACAGATTTTGTATTCTGCTTTATCATTTTAGTCAAAGCAGTTTAATGCTTATTATCAAGTTTAAATTACAATATAAACAGGGACATTGATAACTTGGATTCTTCTGAGGCAATGGAGGGTTAAGAGACTTGTACAAGGCCACAAAGAGTACTAGTAGGAACTGAACTGTGATCTCCTGGGGGTCTCAAGCCAGTGCTCTAACCTTTAGGTTACTCCTCCACTCAACTTTATCTATCCGTTTTCTTGCAGAAGCCAATCAGTCCCAACTCCCAGGCAGGGAAAGCTGAACAACTTAATTCTGCCCAGCTCTACCAACCTGCACGACCACAAGTTGATTGAAGCCAGCACTATCTTACATAAGAAAAGATCCGATAGCGGCACTGCACTGAGGTGGCAGAGAAGTGCACCCAAAGAGCATGATGCCTTCCTTGAGGTGCTTCTTTGGGCGACTCTACTATACCGGGTTATTTTTTGCCATTAATGAATCTTGTCTCCCTTTTTACATTGCTTATCCTGAGTGACTTAATTTGAATAACATCTGTGATCCCAGTTGCTCACTCAGCCCAGATGACATTTGCTTTGAGATACAACTTTACCCAACTATTATACCCGACTACTTATTTAATGTTTACAGAAATATTCTTACAAGCCTATGCAAAAAAAATTAAGTGCATGAAACAATAAAAACAAACCTCACATAACAATTCGGTATGACTCAATCCCCCCTCCCAACTCCTTTTGACAACAAAACATAAATTTTCTATCAACCACTCCCACACCCCTTATTCCCAAAGAAACACAAAATAAAAAATAAAAACCAAACAAAATCAAAATTAACTGCTGCTGGTCAAAGAGGAACCCAAAGGCCTGAACAAATAACCACGGGCTCCATATTCAAAAGCATTTACATGGTTTACAGAGCTGTAAACTGTGTAAATGTCCCTAAGCGGGATAGTCAACAGCAGTTACATGGTTAGTATGGCTGAATTTATTTATTTAGCAAGTTTTATATACCGCTATATCTACAAGTCATAATAGTTTACAATCAATATAACTGTTGCATTAACAGAAATGGACTATTAAGCAGTTTACAAGGAACTTTGATTTAAGAACGAACAGGTTTACAATGAACTATATCTTAAAAATAAATATGTGGAATATTTCTGAGTAATGCTGCTATATGCGGGAGTTCAGGGGCATTCCGGGGGATAACCATGTAGCGGCGATAACCCAGGGGTAACAATGTAGCAGCGATATTTAGCTGCTGTCCGGTTATCCATCAGCATTGAAAGATAGTTGTAGCAAAAGCTGTCCTAACGTTTGCCACTGGAGCTAACTGGGTACCAGCTGAATATTGCCACTGCACGGTTAGCTTCTTCACGGTGTGCGGTGACCCCTGATACTCAATACCGGTGGCTGGATATGGCTCTGAATTGAATATCTGGGGTTGAAGTTCGGCAGAGACGGCTATGCACCTTAGAGGCACATAGCCGTCGCAAATGAATATTGGGTCCCACATCTTTACCTGCTTCTCCATATTCACCATACCCTTCGCCTCTCAAAGGTGGGCTTGTGAATGCTAGATCTGTTTGTGAGAACACTACATTATTTGGGGACTTAACTGAAGATAGTGCTTTGGATTTCTTCTGGCTTACCGAAACATTGGTGTGAGAGGGAGAAGCTGCACTATTTCATCAACTTTGCCCTCCAAGCTTTCCTTCTTTTTGAGGCCCAGGGAGGGAAAGAGGGGTGGAGGAGTGACCTTTATTTATAATAAAACTCTATCCTACATCACACCTGCGAATTACAAAAGTTTCAGTATGCAACAGCAAAAGCAGCATTTCCACAGATCCACTCACTACTCTTCTCCTATATTGCCCGCCATTCTCCCATGGGAAAGGCTTTATAGAACTGTCTTCTTTCATCTCAGACCTAGCTTGCCACTAATCCTCATCAATAATCCTTGCAGACTAACTTACTGACCGATGACCCACAAAAGTCCCAGGAGAAGGAATTCCTTTAACATATGAAGCTATTGGAGTTTTGCCAGCATGGCTCATTTTCTACAAGCAGTGCAAGCAATTCACTTCCTCTTGCACCAAAAGAGCCTCCAGGTCCCTTGGTCTGACCTCTGAGACATCCTGAGAATCTGGGTGCAAAAGACACCCAGATCTAGAAGGACTCTCTCTTCCATTGACCTCACTCTGACCTAACATACACAGGCTCTTTGCATATCTTGGCATCCTTATCCTTACCTTACACACTTTAACCCACATGTTAGCATTCACTACTCCTTCCCTCATTCCCATCATACATCACTCACACCACAGCAGACTTCAGCCCATCTTCCCCAACACTAGAAGCAGAAACTCCTATAACCTAATCAACATCCAGCCATTCCCCAACCATACCATCCCGCCCTACCCCAACCACACACCTTGCACTCAACCTCTCAAATGAGCCCTCATTAACACACGCTCCATCCGCAAAATCCCCATCCTGGTTGACTACATTAAGGATAGCCACATTGACATATTGTGCATTACAGAATCATGGCTAGATAATTCCGATACAGTCATTCTGAACCAACTGAACCTCCCTTCTTACCAGCTCTTCAATCGCCCTAGGGCGTCCAAAAGAGATGGAGGTGTACTCATATTCACCAAGCAGGGCCTCCAATTCAAAACCACCAGCTCCAGCAACGAATTGAACCTCATCACCATCTCTAATGCCCACCTGACAATCTGCCTGACATACAGATCTCCAACAGCATATATCTGCAACCTCTCTCCTATCATTGAGGAAACATGCTCAAAAGACCACAGAAACAAAGAATTCATTCTTCTTGGTGACATCAACTTACCATCCTTATCCACCAAACACTCCACCTTTTCTACCAGCAATTGAAACTCTCCAACTCAAGCAAATTATCTCATAATCAACTCACTCCAGAGGAGGAACTCTCGACTTAAGATTCACCCCAGCCAGATGGCCGCACCAATATCTAGCTTCCATGACACAAAACACACCAGTACCCTGGTCAGACCATAATCTGTTCACCTTCTTCCTGCCAAACCTCCCCAATTCTCACATCCATCACACCTCCCATCTGACTCATGCAGGTTTCGAACCAATGACAGAGATACCTTCATCACTACCCTTCTACCCATCCCCTATACGATCCAAACATCAACTTCATAATACCTGAATGGAACCACTGCATTTTCTCATACGCCACCACAACCAATGGCTCAGTTGTGATTTTAACATCCAAGCATGTTCGATGGTTTACCCCCAAACTCAAGCTTCTAAAGAACAAGCTAGAGCACAAGTGGAGGCACCACAAGGATCCACTTACCCACTCAGTATATGCTACTGCCCAGGCTGAATACTGCTTGCTCATCCTCCTGAAGAAGATGGAATAATATGCCACCCTGATTATATCATCCCTCAACAGACCTAAAGAGCTCTTCGACCTAGCCTTACAGCTTCTTAAAGACCCCACCACATTCAAATCTGATGCTACCCTATTTCTTCAGTCCAAACAACCATCCACTGCCAGAAATTCCTGAGTCCCCACCGATACTTCCAACAACACAAACAGCCAAACCTGGTCCTATTTCAGTCCATATCTCCACTTGAAAACATTATCATGAACCTCAACAGCACCAGTTCACCTTTTAACCCTTGCCCTTTCTCCTGGATCAATATGCCCAAGAGCTCTCACCAACCATCCTGCACATTGCTCAGATGTCCTTGTCCTCAAGCTACATGACATCTATCCTGAAGTATGCTTCCATCAGACCCCTTCTAAGAAACATGCAGCTGGCCCACTCTCACCATAATCTTACAGACCTATCTCCAGCATCCCCTCTCTTGGCAAAATCATTGAAAAAGCAGTGCAGCTGCAGATGCAAGACTTCATAGACTCCCATGCCCAAGCACCAACATGGCTTCAAGCCCCACCATAACACTGAAACCCTTCTGACTTCACTATTAGACACACTAATCAAGGGCACAGAAAAAACATCACAAGGATTCATCCTCATTGCTTTCCTGAGGGCAATGGAGTCATTTAAATACAACAAAATTATCAATGCACCATCTCATCAGCTAGGCACAGTGCTCGACCTTATCTTCGTACCGAAAAAGATGATTGAACAGAACTACATACCACCTCCATCAATCATGCCCATTCCTTGGTCAGACAATCACATTATAGCCTTCAAGATGAGGAGCTGGCTCAGTGGTTGGGACAGGTTACCTCAGGCCAGAAGGCCAGGGGTTCAATTCCTGCATGGGGACAAGCAACCTCAAGCTGGAGGGACTGGAGTCTATAGTCCCATTGCCACTCCTTGTGGCCTTGGGCAAGCCACTTAACCCTCCATTGCCTCAGGTACACTTAGACTGTGAGCCCTTCGGGGGACAAGGGAATAAAAAGTACCTGTTAGTATTCATGTAAACTGCACTGATTCTAAAGAGTGTGGTATAAAAAAATAAATAAAATAAAATGAGTATCAAAAAAACTTTTGACATCACACCCCAGCAGCTCACTGAGAGAAGATTCAAGAGCTTCCATAAAGAAAACATCTTGCAAGAAATATCCACAATGCTGAATCACAAAATACTTGACCTGGACATCACCATGGAAAACTAGAACCAAACTATTCTCACAGCAGTTCAGCTCCAAACAAGAAAAATACAACTACACGAAAAATCAAAAGAGCACCATGGTACTCCACAAAGAGCAAGCAAGCACGCAAGCAAATGGACACTATGGAAACTGGAGAGACAATGGAGACAGACAAAATCTTCTATCATCCTAGAACAATACCAACACAAACAAAAAAAATAACCTCAAACAAATCTAAACAATAATTCCACACCAACTTCACTATGAAATCAGTCAATAAACCACACAAACATTGTGAAATAGTCCGGTCACTCACCAAAGATCCAGAACAACAATCAGCCCCAGAATACACCCACAAGATGTAGGTAACCCTCTAATGACCAGAACTTCGCAACAAACTTTGAACATCTTTCCAGTCATAACAGCCAGCAACCGAGATACAACATTCACTATAGTTGGGGTGAGTTTCATATGCCAAACTGCCAACAAATTGAGCACATTATTTCCTCCCTCAACACCACAACCTCTTCATCAGACCTTTGCCGTGTAGCCTGGATAAAATCAATGAAGGAACAACTCATACTCTTTATACACAACATAACAATGGCTCTTACCAAAGAATACATACCAAATTCACTCAAGCATGCTACCATGAGGCCAATCCTGAAGAACACATTACTCAACAGAAGCAATCCAGCATCATATTGCCCAATTTCCAGTCTACCATTCATGGCAAAAATCATTGAAAAGTGGTCCATAGGCAGTTACAGGATCACATAGACCAGCATGCAGACCCATCAACATGGGTTCAAACCAAATCATAATGTCGAAACATTAACATCACTCTTTGACACCATCATCAGGGGAATGGACAACATCAAATCAGGCTTCATTCTCAAATTCATGGCCATATCAGCTGCCTTCCAAACAGTATCCCACAATATAAAGCTCTGATGACTCCAGAAAATTGGCCTTTATGGCACCACACTAAAATGGTTTCAATCATACTTCAGCAACAGACAACAGCAAGTAAAATGTTGCACGCACAAATCCACACTCTTCTGCCTAAAACAGGGCATCCCTCAAGGATCATCAATGCTATTCAACATGTACGTACAGCCCGTCTGTAATATAATCATATGTCACATCAACTAAAGAGTCATGGGATAGCAGGCAGTATACTATTGTGGATCAGGAACTGGTTAAAAGATAGAAAGCAGAGGGTAGGGCTAAATGGCCAATTTTCCCAATGGAGAAAGGTGAATAGTGGTGTACCCCAGGGATCTGTGCTGGGTCTGCTGCTTTTTGACATATCCATAAATGACCTGGAAGAGGGCATAACGAGTGAGGCTATCAGATTTGCAGATGACACAAAACTATTTAAAGTTGTTTAAACCCAGGAGGATTGTGGAAAATTGCAAAAGGATCTTGATAAATTAGAAGATTGGGCATCAAAATGGCAGATGAAATTTAATGTGGACAAGTGCAAAGTTATGCACCTAGGGAAGAACAACCCAAACTATAGCTACACGATGCAAGGTTCCACATTAGGAACCACCACCCAGGAAAAAGATGGGCTTAAAAAAGGTTTGGGCAAGTTCCTGGAGGAAAGGTCCATAAACCATTATTAAGAATGGACCCAGGATATCAATGCTTGACCCAGTGCAAGCATTGTGGAACATAAGAACATAAGATATGCCATACTGGGTCAGACCAGGGTCCATCAAGCCCAGTATTCTGTTTCCAACAGTGGCCAATCTAGGTCATATGTACCTAGCAGTATCCCCAAGAGACACAAGTGTCTTTTGGGGAAACTGCTAGGTACGTATGATCTAGATTGGCCACTGTTGGAAACAGGATACAGGGCTTGATGGACCTTGGTCTGACCCAGTATGGCATATCTTATAGTAACATAGTAAATGACGGCAGATAAAGACCAGCATGGTCCATCTAGTCTGCTCGGCAAGAGCAGGTGCACCTGTCGCTCTGTGCAGGCCACCCCTCCCCATGTCTTTGTTTAGGGGTAAACCAACCACTCCATGTAGGACACCCCTATCTGTTGAGACGTTATATGGTTCAGAAGTTAGATGGTACCATTTATTTTGTTTTTATCCTATTGCTGTAAAGGGATCCTCTGTGTTTGTCCCATGCCTTTTTTGAATTCCGTCACCGTGTTCGCCCCTACCACTTCCATCGGGAGGGCATTCCAAGCATCCACCACCCTTTCAGTGAAAAAATATTTCCTGACATTGCCTTTAAATATGGGGACTAGGTTGGCAGGAACCACAGCTGGGACTTGAACCTGTGACCTTCTGCTCCTGAACACACTGGCTATGTGTACTGCACCACCATTTTGCCACTTATGTTCTTAAGATTTTATGTAAAATCATTTTTATTGGTTTTCAATAATCAGCACACACTCAAACTGCTACCCATACAATCTGGGGCAGTGTTGCTAGGATACAATATCAGAGAAAGAAAATATTCTGATAAATACAAGGAAACTACAGAAAGTATATATAGAAACAACTGCACTAGAGCGTCCATGTTGAACCATTGCGCGCAAATCCAATAATAGAACATAACAGAAAAAATAGCAGTCATGTTAGTTACGAACCTTGACAGAGCTAAATCTGTATCAGAGGTCCCCCGTTGATCCCGGACCCATGAATTGCCCAACAGTGGTGCACCCGGAAGCAGCAACCATAAAGAGGCCATATACTCCCAGAAGCCCCCATCCCCCCCCTCCCCAACCCCCCAAAGACAGCTCCCTCTCGACCCCCCTCCCCACCACCCCACCCCTATCCCATACCAAGGAGAAACCCAAAGGGGAAACCATATCCGTCTCGCCCACCTGGACCCTCGAGTCCCCCCCCCACTACCAGACCCTCAAGCATAATTCGTCTCCCGAGTTACCCGTCACCCTCCTCTCCTTGGGTCGAGCTAACAGCCTCAAACAGGGGTCCCCAGGTAATCTGAAAACGCTCCCAGGGTTTACGTCCGAGGAGTCGAGCTGATCTACGTTCCATCTGCATTAAATCGCGCAGCTGATGTTCCCAGTCCCTCGATACTGGGCCTGTCTCAGACAGCCAATGGCGTAAAATACATTGCTTGGCACCTAAGAAACCCTTCTCATAGAACTGCCGTTGGGCTTTTGTTCCCCGGATCCCTGGATAGGCCAAGTGAAACAAACACCATAGCGGATGAAGTGAAATCTGTGTTTGCGTCCACTGACTCAATTTCATCTCAAGACCCCCCCAGAATAGTTGAATGATAGGGCAGGACCAAAATCTGTGCAGCAATGTGCCTACTTCCCTCTTGCAAAGACCACACACATCCGCCGGCACAATGCCCATCTTCCACACTCCAACTTCCGAGACATACGCTCGCCACAGCAATTTGAATTGCAGTTCGCGATATCGCACTGCTTCCACGAGCCCCCTTACTAGCAGAAACGCCTGCCCCATAGTCTCCTCGGTGAGGTCTTCCAAACCATCCTTCCGCCAGCGAGCCACCAGTGGGGACAAACACTGCGGTGCGGCCGGGAGAACCAGCTCGGCACGGAGCTGACTGGCAGACGCGCTCTCCTGCAGTCTGTCCATCAATAACCAAAGACTATTGATTCTCGACAAGGGCACTGGATCCCTTGGTAGACTAGCCACATAGTGTCGGACCTGCAAATAAAAATAGAATGTCGTCCTCTGCAGAGGATATCGGCAGATCAATTGCTGAAACGAGTCCAGCTGATCGGAAGCCTCCATTCGCAGCTGTCCAAGATATTCCACACCCGCCTGCTTCCAAAGCCGAGCCACTCCCCCCGTTCTACCAGGCACAAAACTACGATTACCGCACAAAGGCAAACAGTCCGTGGTCGCCCAGCGCCGTCCCCGAGAGTGACACAGGACTCTCCACACCAGCCGAAGCGTCCTCAAATAATACGACTCCCTCCAAAACGATGGTAGCATTGTTTCCCCACAGTGTAGCAAATACGTTCTATGCCAGGACTCTGAAACTTGATCCAGCAGGGTTATGGGGAGGCTCTCCACATTGCCCGCAACGAGATCGCTCACCCGGCGCGCTAGATAACAGAGGTTGTAAATTCTCAGAGACGACCAGCCCACACCCCCTTCACTCACCGGGCGCATAAGTGCCGCCAACGCTATGCGGGGCCTTTTAGATTTCCATAAAAACCTGCCCAGCTGTTTATGACGTTCCATCAGGTCCTTCCTTGTTAACCACAAGGGTAATTGCCGTAGAAGATAAATCCAACGCGGCCATTCCACCATTCTCACCAGAGCTATCTGTCCCATTAGAGATAATGGGAGGGCTCTCCATTTTTGCAGTTTCACCAACGTCGACGTCAGTAGAGGCCGAACATTGACCTCATACAGATGTCGTGGATGAGCAGGGATATGAATACCCAGATAGCGAATGGACCCAGTCGCCCAGGTTAATGGAAAGTCTCCCTGCCATAACTTACGAGATTGGTCATCCACATCTAGTACCAAGGACTTCGAGCGATTGATACGGAGCCCAGAAAACCCCCCAAAGCTCTCAAAAATGCGAAGGGCCTCCGGCAAAGATTTCGAGGGACACGTTAGACAGAGCAAGAGGTCGTCTGCAAAAGCACTCACCTTGATGCCCCCACCGCGCCACTCGATACCCTGCACCAAGGAAGACTCAGTCAGATGACTAACAGCGGCTCCAATTGTAAGACATACAGCAGTGGGGAGAGAGGACATCCCTGTCTAGTCCCCCTATGCAATGCAAAAGGTTGAGAGCACCCCCCCCCAGTTTCGACTACCGCTAAGGGGGCATCGTAGAGTGCCTGGATCCATTGTAAAAACTGACCCCGAAAACCAAACTTCTGCAGGGCCGCAAACATGTAATTCCAAGACACCCTATCGAATGCCTTCTCCGAATCTAAGCTGGCAAGAATCAATGGCTCCCGATTGAGCAGACACTTCTCCATTCCTAATAGCACCTTGCCTATATTTACCGAAGCCTCACGCCCCTTAACAAAGCCTGCCTGGTGACGACCTACTAAGGCCGGGAGAAACAATTGAAGGCGATTCGCCAGTACCGAAGCAAATAACTTCATATCGACGTTGATCAATGAGATAGGTCTATAGGAGGCCGGGTCCTCCAAGTCTTTCCCCTGTTTTGGAATCAAAATGATAGAGGCAGTGCACATGTCACGGGGAAAGGTGCTCAACTCCACAGCTTCTTCATACACCGCCGCCAGCGTGGGGACCCACGACGAAGCCAACATCTTGTACGCTTCATAGGTGAATCCGTCCGGCCCGGGAGCCTTATGTGAGGCTCCCGCGTGAATCGCTTTTTGTATTTCCCCTCCTGTTATAGGTTGATTCAAGACAGTCTGTTGCTCTTCCGAAAGGAGAGGGAGGGATACCCGTTGCAGAAAGGTTGCCAACTGATCGGCATCCCCATCTTCCCGCGCATAAAGCTGTTCATAGAAGGTACGAAATACTCGCGCCACATCATCTCCTCACGTATGCTGCCGGCCCTCACCATCCCGAATTACCGTCACCCCTCGGGGACCCGCCTTATCTCTCACTAGGCGTGCCAGCAGTTTACCCGACCGGTCACCATATCGAAAAAATTGATGACGATAGTATTGTTGCGATTGTATGGCTCTCTCCTGTAACAAGCCATTCAATTGTCTCTGAATGCTAACATAAGGCGGGACGCCACTCGTCCGACGAATTGCCTGGAGCTTAGCTTGACGAAGATCCCGAGTCAATCTAAGTATATCTTCATTGACCCTGCGATTCTCTGCAGCTACATAGGCTATGATATGACCCCGAAGAACAGCCTTACCGGCTTCCCAGAAAGCAGCTACAGAACTAGCCGTGCCCTCATTAAAATGCACATACTCCGACCATTGTCGCTGCAGATACTCAGAAAAATCCTGCTTCTTCCAGAGATGACTGGGGAAGGTCCATTTGCTTCTCCCCGAGCACTCCCCACGCCAATCCAGACTAACCATAGCGTGGTCCGACACAATCATGGGCTCTATTTCCACTTTAATCACTTTCCCAAACCACTGCCTCGACACCAGAATATAATCAATTCTCGACCAGGTTTGATGAGCTCGCGACAGATGTGTGTAGTCTCTGCCTTCCTGATGCAACACCCGCCACGTGTCCACTAAGTCTCCCAGATCACACAGGAAACCCACTCCTCTAGTACTCCACTTCCGCCCAGAATGGGGTTGAGATTTGTCTAGGGATGGGTCATGTGGGCAATTAAAATCCCCCGCTAGGACTATCGGTATTTTCGGGGCCTCCAAGACTTTAGTCAAGATTTTCCGGAAGAAAATATGATCATAGGTGTTGGGGGCATAGACATTGCCAATGAAGAATTCTTCACCCTGAATTTTGGCATGTAGAAAAAGATATCGACCCATGGGGTCCACCTCAATTCCCAGAACTTCGCAAATTAGACTCTTATGTACTAGAATGGCCACCCCTTTCCGTCTCGTATCCGAGGAGGCAGAAAAAACTGTCCCCACCCAGTCCCGCTTCAATTTAGCGTGTTCTATAGAGGTTAAGTGGGTCTCCTGCAGCAGCGCTACTTGGGCCTTACGTCGCTGATAAATTTCAAGTCAGGAGACATATGGCATTCTCTGATGATATTGCAAAATGATATTGCAAAATATTGCAAAATGGCCTAAATGAGTATTGCTCTTGGTGCGGAGCAGCCCAGCCTCCACTCCGCATCCGGCCAATAGCAGCTCAAAAAGTGGGGTCATACAACTCCAGGTCTCGCTCTGGGCCTCCATCCAAATGAGCAGATTGTTTAGTTCCCTTCCTTTAGGTTCCCTGTCCTTGTCTATTCCCCCCGCCCCCCATCCCTCCCTGTCCCCTCCCTTCCCCCCTTTAAGACCCTTAAAACCCAATCGCACCATGACCCCCAGTTAACTTCACTGAGGTCTGGGCCTTAAGTGATGCCGCGTGGCAGCCCCAACTTCCCTCCCCCCCCTCTCAAGCCACTGACATGTTTGCTGCACACCCAGTAATTAACCTACCCAAACAGCAGGGTAATTGTGGGTGAGCACGACATAGAGGCAAAAGAAAGAACACAGAGTATAGGCATCAGAATAAAACAAAAAAAAGAATAATAAAAGTCTACTCTGTTAAGTTAAAATTAGAAACTGAGAGCATCAGTTCTGATGTCGGAGGCCTCTCACCGGGGTACCCATAGATAGGCCTTCCCGAAGCTCGATCAAAAAGAGCCACCCAAGTTCAGTTGAGCTTCAAACAGCCAAGTCCGAGTCCTGTTTCGCCGCACCCACGTTGTCAAAGGTATGGGTCTGCCCCTGATGGGTGACTCGCAGCGTGGCGGGAAATGCCAGGGTGAATCTGGCGCGACGTCGAAACAGCTCTGCACAGACCGGGCCAAATTCCCTTCTCTTTGTTGCCACCGTTGCGGAGTAATCCTGAAGCAATAGGATCTTCCGATTGTCCAACAAAAGCTCACCGTGTTTCCTATACGCCTGCAGAATTTGTGCCTTGTGCTGGAAGTTCAGGACCCTCAATATCACAACACGGGGCCGATCTACTGCATCTCGACGGGCCCCCAACCGGTGGGCCCGCTCAATTTTAAAGTGACCAGCCAGATCTGTTAGGCCCAAGGCCTCTGGTAACCAGCTCTCCAGAAACGCTAATAGTGCCTGTTCGGGCTTTTCCTCTCCAAGGCCCACAATACGGAGATTGTTGCGTCTTGATCTGTTCTCCAAATCATCAAGTTTTTGTTGGAGCTCATGCAGCAGTTGTTTTTGGGCCACAATCGTTCTATCTCGGCTTCCCTCTCCCTCCTCCACGCTCGCCACGCGACGTTCCAACTCATCCATCCTTTTTCCAAAATCGGTTAGCGATTCCTCCATTCCGTCCAATTTTTTCATTAAAAGGTCAAATTTGGGGTCTAACAGCTTGACCACTTCTTTGGCCAACTCGGCCGTGGCCGAATCGGTGCTGTCTCCACCCGGCGAGGACGGCTGTGTCATGGCCACGGAGGAAGGCCCCGCTCTAACCGGCCGTTCCCGGTCTTTCTTCTGGGCTAAAGGCATCGGAGGGCAGCTCAGAAAGGCTCTGTAGGTTGCACCCGATCTCGGAAGCGCTCCTAATAGCTAGGAGGAGAGCTATTGCTAAAAAGTGCAGGTTTATTTTCAGATTAAGCGTCGGGGCTGCACCAGAGCGAGCGGGAGACGTCCACCCTCACTCACGCATCACGTGACCTCTCTATGTTCTTAAGATTTTAATAAACTTATGTTCATACAATCCCGGCTTTATACCGACGACATCATGGTTTTCACTTCATACATCCCCTCCAAATGGCAGAAAATACATCCACCTGTATTATTACTGGAAGTTCCAAACAAGATCACATAACCCCCATACTAAACCAGTTCCATTGGCTTCCAATACTCTCCCAGTCTAAGTTCAAGACAACGTTCAGAATCTTTAAAATCCTACACTACTCCTCCACGATATCCTACAAGAACTGATTGCTTGAGACACCAGCACACTTCCCAGAAGAATCAAAAATAAAAGCAGGATTGTCATCCCTTCCGAATACCAGAAATCCAACCAAACTACATCAAAAAGGCCAATTTCCCTTTCTGCCCCAGTGTTATGGAATTCTCTGCCAGAAGACATTAGAACCACAACAGATAAAGGATTTCCGTAAAAAACTCAAAAACACAAGACATTTTGGACAGATCACTTAAACAAATATATGTTTCCTCCACAGCCCACTTTCAAACTGAGTATTAATACCCTAATGTCTTCCCCTCTTACTGTATATAAGTTCTATGGTTTACTGTAAGAAATTCATGTTCAACGTAAACCGCTTTGATTGAAGTTTGATAAGGTGGTATAAAAAAAGCAGTTAAATAAATTGTCCCCGAGATCTCTGCAGCCTTCGACTGTCATCCATGGGCACTTCCTTCACAGCTCCAATTAATTGGCCTCCGAGATACAATTCAATGGTTCCAATCCTACCTAACCGACCGATACCAACAAACCTTTCAGACTTCTACCCCAGGGCTCAGCTTTATCCTCCCTCCTCTTTAATTTTATCCAGCCACTATGCACAATAATCCAAAACCATAACATCCTCTACCATCTCTATGCCATTGATATCTTAATCTACATAGCATTCACCATCTTAAACCCTGAATACTTTGTGATCGGGCTATGCCTCACTGCCGTCATAGAATGGCTCAGCCATCATAAAATGCACATCAGTCCTAACATGTCGGAAGTCCTCTTCATAACCAAAAGCCTCTCATTCTCCGCACCATATACAATCAATCTAGCCAAACGAATGCTGCAAGTAAAAGAAAAAGTAAAATACCTCGGCATAGTCCTAGACCAGAATTTAAACTTCCATGCACACATCAAGCAAGTCACTAAAGCAGCATACTTCTGTATGAGGACAGTTCAAAAGCTCCGACCTCTTCTGGAACAAGCCAACTTCAGAAATGTCTTTCAGGCCCTCATAACCCCAATTCTTGATTATTTCAATATCATATATCAGGGTCTCCTAATATCCCCCATATTCCCCCTGCAACTTGCACAGAATATAACCACCACAATCATCATAGGTACTACTCAATGAGCCAACATCATCCAAGTCCTGAAGCAACTACACTGGCTCCCTGTCTACCTGAGAATCAAATACAAAATTGCCCTGACCATCTTCAAGACCCTTAAAGGCCTCTCGCTGCATATCAAACCTTCTTTTTGCATTAAATGTAGTAGAAAATGACAGCCCCACTTGCTTCTCTTTGGATATCCACTGCACATGTGAGTACTGATCTGAGATTTCTTGTGATAGAAGTTGCTATGGTATTGCCTATGATGAGTGACTTTTCATAGCGTTTACTTGGAAGGAATAAGAATTACATTTGTAAGCAGCAACTTTGAGACTGAATAGGGGGGCTTTTTCTAGATTTCACCGATATTTACAGGGTCTTTTACTAAGCTGTGGTAAGTGCTTACCGTGAGTTTAGCAAGTGCTAAACCCTAATTGTAACCGCTACTGTGGGGCAAGCGCAATCAACGCTGTCAAGAAACGGCACTTTCTGCACTCACAGAAGGTGGGCAGGATGGGAGCACGAAGGAGGCGTGACAGCTGGTGCACTCACAGAAGGTGGGCAGGATGGGAGCGGGATCGGAGCACGAAGGAGGCGTGACAGCTGGTGCACTCTAGCTGTTAAGACTGCTGATAGTCCGCCAGCCAAAGAGACAGCGGTAAATGCAGCCGTGCCACCATCAGCCAGAAATATTGCTGCAGCCAATGTCCTGCTGGCTATCTGCCCCCGTGATCATCCTGCCCCAATGTATCCTTCCCTGGGAAACTACCCCCCTGTGATATTACCCCCCTCACAGAGTATCCCTTTTCAGGACCTGAAAGCTTTCCGGCCATGGTGGTTCTGAGAAGGGGTACCAATGGGGGGGGGGGGGGGATATCATTTGCGGAAGTTTCTCTGGGTGGGACATGTTGGGGGGGAGTGATTGCAGGGGGCTTGTGAGCAGTGATGGGGTACCTGCTAAGCCCTATGTTGTGTTTCCTACCTTTGCAGGACACGCGAGTGCTTCGCCCCCCTGGCAGGGAATGTGAGTGCTCCAGTGTTCCCTGATTAAGTAGGGCTCGTGGGCCCATGTGGTATTTGGTTGCCCTCTGCACTAAATGCAGGGCACAACTCCTTCATTTACCACAGAAGCTTTGCACTTACCACACAGTTTTTCCAGTGATAAATTCACGGTAGATGCAAAGCCCTACCTTATTTTAATATTTTCCTGTGTTTTCCATTCTGATTGGTTGCGGGACGCTTCAAAGTTGACACCTGTGTGTGGACGTTTAGCCTGCACAAGCTATACAGTGTCAACGCTTGATTATAGTAAGTAAGTGACGAGTGTTATCAAACTGTTTTTTTACATGTTTAGTTATTTTAAAATTGTGATTTTTGTTGGAGTTCATGTCCCTGAGAAAGCCCTAATATGTATGTAGGTGAAACCTACTAGCAGGATGGGCTACATTTATATATCAAGAAAAGCGCACAGCGACACAGGTTGTCATCTACAAGGAGGTGAAATAAACCCTCCTGATTAAGATACGTACTAATGTATACATTCAATATGTTACTGAATAATATATTTGATTGAATTCTAATTGGGTGCAATAAGGAAGTTATATAACATTCTGAGGCAATGATGAATAATTAAGGCAGCATTGTCTTTATGGAGTGGAGGGCTAGCCTAATGGTTAGAGCACTGGCTAGGGAACGAAGAGACCAGCGTTTGATTCCCACCAGCACCCCTTGTGGCTTTGGGCAAGTCAATTAATTCTCCATTGTCTCAGAAGAAATCTAAGTTATCAATGTCCCTGTTTAATGTACATTTCCAAGTTTAAGTTACAATGTAAACCACTTTGACTAAAAATGATAAAATATAAAATAACTTATAAGAACATAAGATATGCCATACTGGTTCAGACCAAGGTCCATCAAGCCCAGTATTCTGTTTCCAACAGTGGCCAATCTAGGTCATATGTACCTAGCAGTTTCCACAAGGGACACAGGTTCCACAATGCTTGTACCGTGGAGATATTACCCTCATTGTCTCTCTCGACCTTTCCGCGGCATTTGATCTCATCGACCACCACATTCTTCTTTCTCGTCTAGCGGATCTGGGGTTACGTGGTGAGGTCTGGAAATGGTACTCTTCTTTTCTCTCCGGCCGTTCTTTTACCGTCCATTCCAACAACCAGCGCTCCTCTCCGTTCCCTCTTGCCTGTGGTGTTCCCCAGGGTTCGGTTCTTTCTCCTCTTCTGTTTAATATCTTTCTCTCCCCTCTCCCTCTCTTGATCCAGCAATATCCAGTTTCATCATACATCTACGCCGATGATATTATTCTCCTGTATCACACTTCACCATTGAACCTTGACATCCCTCCGTTTAATCGTTGCCTTGCTCATGTTGCTTCCTGGCTGTCCCTTAACCTCCTGCACCTCAACCCAGCAAAATCTACAGCTATGTGGGTCTCCTTGAGCGGCTCCTGTCCGACGGTCGCTCCCCAGATCGGCCCCACTCTAATTCCACTTGTCTCCTCCTTCCGTTACCTGGGGGTTACTCTAGACTCCACTCTTTCTTTCTCTGGTCACATCTCCACTCTCACCCGCCGGTCTTTTGCAGTCCTATGACAAATTAGAACTGTTCGGCCCATTCTCCCTTCTACTGCACTGATTACTCTTGTTCTAGCCTTGGTCATCAGCCGACTTGACTACTGCAATGTTTTCCTAGCTAATCTCCCTGCCACTCAACTTAAGCGTCTTCAATTAATTCAAAATACAGCGGCTCGTCTTATCAACTTTTCCCATCGTTACGAACATGTTACTCCCATCCTATTCCGTTTACATTGGTTGCCCCTCCCCTTTCGTTTCCGTTATAAGTTCCTTATCCTAACACATAAAGCTATCTACACCTCTACTCCACGTTTTCTGGCCGATCTTATTTCTCCGCACACACCCTACCGTCAACTCCGTTCCCTGCATGCTAATCGCCTATCCTTACCCTCTCCATCACAAGCACACTTAGAACTGACCCGTCACTCTGCTTTCTTTTTTCTGGGTCCCTCCCTTTGGAATGCTTTGCCTCCTTCCCTCCGACTAGAACCTTCATATTCCAAATTTAAAGAGCAATTGAAAACTCACCTGTTTCAGCAAGCATTTGACCTTCCCCCAGATGCCCCCTCCTGAAACCCTCTGTCCTTGTTTGCTTATCCTTGGTGCTGTTGTCTAGTCCTGTATTGTTGTCTCCCTTTTATTGTTTTGTCCTGCTTTCTGTACCTGTTGTCTGTTTTGAATCCTTCGCCTGTTATGTCTCTGTGCTCTTTTGCTGTTGTTGTATTCTGTCCTTTACCCTCTCTTTCTATTTATAATTTGGCGTTCCTTTTCCTTAGTTTAGTGGCGTATTACCTTTTATTGTACACCGCTCAAATGTCTTGACAAGAGCGGTCTATCAAATGACGCAATAAAGATAAAGATATTGGTTTAAGCATTGATATCCTGGGTCTCTTCTTAATAATGGTTTATGGACCTTTCCTCCAGGAACTTGTCCAAACCTTTTTTAAACCCAGCTACACTAACAGCCTTTACTACATCCTCCGGTAACAAATTCCAGAGTTTGATTACATGTTGAGTGAAAAAAATATTTTCTTTTATTAGTCTTAAATAGTTTACCCTGTAGCTTCATTGCATGCCCCCTAGTCTTTCTATATTCTGATAACAATCGATCTACGTTTACCCGTTCCACTCCGTTCATTAATTTATAGACTTCTATCATATCTCCCCTCAGCCGTCTCTTTTCCAGGTTAAAGAGCCCTAACCTTTTTAGCCTTTCTTCATAGGACTATCCTTCCATCCGCTTTACCATTTTGGTGGCTCTTCTCTGAACCTTTTCTAAAATCGCTATATCCTTTTTAAGATACGGCGACCAGAACTGCACACAATATTCAAGGTGCGGTCTCACCTTGGAACGATATAGAGGCATTATAATATCTTTTGGTTTTATTTTCCATTCCTTTCCTTATCATACCTAGCATTCTATTTGCTCTCTTGGCCGCTGCTGCTGCACACTGGGCCGAGGGTTTTAACATGGTATCCACAATGACGCCTAAATCTTTTTCCTGGGCGGTAGTTCCTAATGTGGAACCTTGCATCGTGTAACCATAGTTTGGGTTGATCTTCCCTAGGTGCATAACCTTGCACTTGTCCACATTAAATTTCATCTGCCATTTTGATGCCCAGTCTTCCAATTTATCAAGATCCTCTTGCAATTTTCCACAATCCTCTTGGGTTTTAACAACTTTAAATAGTTTTGTGTCATCTGCAAATTTGATAACCTCACTCGTTATTCCACTTTCCAGATCATTTATGAATATGTCAAAAAGCAGCGGACCCAGCACAGATCCCTGGGGTACACCACTATTCACCTTTCTCCATTGGGAAAATTGGCCATTTAGCCCAACCCTCTGCTTTCTATCTTTTAACCAGTTCCTGATCCACAATAGTACACTGCCTCCTATCCCATGACTCTTTAGTTTTGCCAAAGGTCTCTCATGAGGGACCTTGTCAAAGGCTTTCTGAAAGTCCAGATACACAATATCAACCGACTCACCTTTGTCCACCTGATTATTCACTCCTTCAAAAAAACATAACAGATTAGTAAGACAAGATCTTCCTTGTCTAAAGCCATGTTGGCTGTCTCCCATTAGGTGATGACTATCTACATGCTGAGTAATTTTATTCTTTATGATGGTTTCTACCATTTTTCCCGGTACTGATGTCAGGCTCACCGGTCTGTAGTTTCCCGGATCACCCCTGGAACCCTTTTTAAAAATTGGTGTTACACTGGCGATCCTCCAATCTTCAGTTATTAGAGATGATTTTAATGATAGTTCACAGATTACTAATAGCAGGTCTGCAATCTCATATTTCAGTTCTTTCAACACCCTTGGATGTATACCATCAGGCCCAGGGGATTTGCTACTCTTCAGTTTATCTAATAGTTGTAATAAATCTTCCCGATGTATCGATATTTTCTTCAATTCTTCCGCACCTTGTGATAAGGAAGCTTATCATAGCTCAGGAAGGAGCTATAGGAAAGGTGAAGTGACTCTGAACAAGCAACCTGTCAGTTCTGGTAGAAATAAGAAAACAGAATTTTCCCATAAAAGACTACCAGTCCCAGAATGCACCAGGTTTCCAGCAGCCATTAGAGGAGCTGAAGTGGGGAAATGTATGTTCAATCAGGAGGGCTATGAGGTAATCCCTAAGCACTCATCTCAAAGGGCAGGGCCTGATTCAGCACAGCTGCGCTGTGTTAGGGAGGAGCACTCATCTAAGCAGAATAAAGGTAGAGTTTATTCTAAAGAGAATTATCCTGAGGATCATCATCATCTTCATGATCAACTTGGATATCCTCAGTTTCATGTAGAGGATCATGAGAAGCAGAAGCCCAACCGGACGGACAGAGAGGGAAAGAAACCCTCTGGAAGAAAGAGGAGAAAAGCCTTTGAGAGGTCTGGAAGAGTCCAGAGCAGTACGTAAACTGGGAGGCATTCCAAGGGCCAGCATACACCATTGGACTGGGGAAAGCCAGAGGAATGGTGCTGCAGAGCTAGGAATCTCCAGACGCTACCTGTGAGGGAGACGGCTGCACGTGGAAGGGACCCTAAGACCCGTGCCAGAAGGTATGTGAAGAGAGATCCAGTGTCCAGGGATCTGGATTGGAAGGCTGGACATAATAACTGTGCTACATACTGGCCAGGCTATATAGAGAGGAACTCTAACAGCAATGGAAGCTCAGGTATGAACAGTGATCTATGCCCTAGCTATAACCTTGAAAGACAGCAGAGAAATAAGTATTCTCCTGAAAGTGCTCCATTGGGAGATTCATCTGTGCCAATCCATGATATTGAACCCATGCTTGTTGAAGAAGAGGGGGTGATAGCAGATGAAGAATCTGTTTACATGGACTGCTCTCTGTCTAAACTCCTTTGGTGATTTTCTGTTATAAAGTACAGCAACCATCACAAAGAAATACAAACTTGTTCTTTAATCTACTCAGAAAAGCTCCTGGGTAGGATTTTTAGCCACTCAGTAGAAAGAAAGCCAGCTAAGGGGTTTCAGCTGGATAACTGCTAGCAATTGAGCCTTACCTAATTGCTTGTGAGCTAGGAGAGAATCACTTCTGAATCTATGTGGGAAGATATAAGAAGTTTACCTGAAAAGAACAGTTTTTTTCTTTCTTTGTGGCTTTTGGTTTGTTGTTTGATACTGCTAAGAAAACATTAGCTAATGCCTACAGAAAAGACCAGTTTGTATCAACCAGGTCTTATTTCTTTTGCTTTGCTTGCCTGACAAGTTTAAATGTTGTTTTCCTGATTTTGGGTTTTTTTCAAGTTTAACACTGAAAGCAAGTAACCTGATTTATGTGCTACCAAGCATATCTGTGTTGGGAGAAATAACCCCATAAATAAATATCTTATTGGCTTTACACTTGAGCACAACTAAATTATTGTCAGCAGCTGTGTCTGGTGTGAATGAACTGCATTGCCCACAATCCCTTGCAAATCATATAGATATATGCACTTGCCAAGACTGTGAAGATTCTCACCCAGGCAGCCGTCTGACAACGTTTAAATACCACTTCAGTCATGGGTAACATCCCTACATCTTCCTCAGTAAAGACTGAAGCAAAGAATTCATTCAGTCTCTCCGCTCTCGCCTTGTCGCCTCTTAGTGCTCCTTTAACCCCTTTATCATCATAACTTGTCAAATCTTATTTATTTAACAACAAAAACAAAAAGGAGTCCATGAAAAGAACCACAGAACCAGTTTATTCGGCCAAACACCACCATGTTTTGCCACAATTTGCCTACATCAGGAGCAAAATGAAGTGGTCCGGAAAGACAACATAGCCAAGCCGTGGCAATAACTTGTGCAATTTGTCAGTACAGAAGCCTAGTTTCCTGGGTTTGTTTTGAGTGACTATTCTATGATGTTATTGGAATCTATTTTAATGAAATTTGTGAAGCCTGAAATCTAGAGTACAGAGTACTAGATAGGAATCAATGTTTCTCAGACCTAGTTTGCCAAGTGGCTCCAGATGCGCCCGACAAGCTTCATCCAGTCCTGGGTTTACCCCACTGCATGCAGGAACATGTAGTTCTGATTTCTGTATTGCACTCCATAAGATTACACTTCCCTGCATTCAGTGGGGTAAACCCAGAACCAGATCAAGCTTGTCGGGTGCATCTGGAGCCAGTTGGTGACCCTACTCACACCCAATACCTGCACAGAGACAAGGAGTTCTTACAGACATTACGTTCCCCTCCTCACATCTGGTTTCTGTATAGAGACAAGCAGCGGTTACTGATGTTGCTGCCTCACCTTGTATCTGCAGGACTTGCTTCCAGTTAATGACATCAGTGTTTGTCAGCATTTCTCGCAGGTTTTCTGGGTCTGTGGTGAACAGGAAGTAACTATTTGTGTAGTTATCCAGGTCATCTTTCATTTCCTGTGGGAGAGGTCATTGTGGAAGCAACAGAGAAAGAAGATTCAGCACATGTACCTTCTGCACTTTTCACATATTTCCAGTTTTATTCTTATAATGTGCCCTCGGTGAGAGCATCATATAAAAACTGAAAAAATAAACAAGCACAAAATGAATTGGGGGTTCCTCCGTTTCCCAGCCGGCTGTGCAGCTGATGATTTGAGCCATCATTAGTAAAGAGGCCAAAAACCTTAGCAAGCTCTGGACATCATCCCTGCTCGTTTCTGGCTGCCCCTCCAGAGCTCTATTCAGATGAAGTCTCTCTCTACTAGTCCCAGGAACTAGATTTATTGTAAGGATGATACAGACAAACTAATATCAAAATGCCCTAATGTATGCAGATGAAGGTTTTTGACTGTGACATACCTGTGTGCTACCTATCAGCTAGAGTTACTAATATGTGATAATGATGTTATCAGTAACTAGGTCCCACTGCATAAAATGGGACCTGCAGTAAAATTATGTGCATTAGCACACTTAGTGGGTCATTTTAAAAGTCTCAGACGTGATTTGGACGCACACCAATTGGCTTTTAAAGACGTCTCCAGTGCAGGGATGTCCATGTGGGCAGGGGGTGTGGCCAAGGCATTGTTAGGAAAGTGCGATGGACTTAGACATCCCTACTCAGTTTCCAAACCATCAGTGATCCCATCCAAGTTTAGACCTTCTCCAGACAGGGAAAGTGCATGTTTTGGCCATATAACTTCCAGGGGGAATAGAAATGGAGAGTTGTGACTTGCCCAAGATCACAAGGATCAGCAGTAGGATTTGAATCCTAACCACAACCCACTACTCTAACCATTAGGCTATTAGACTTCCCCGTTCTGGAAGACTGTTCTAGGGATGTCTATTTAGACGTACCCGTAGATGTTCATATCGGGCATGTCCACCTTTGTGTGATCGTGCCTGAACTTGAATGTGGCTGTTTTATTTCCAGATATTCTGGCTTGGATGTCCCAGATTGCACTTGGACATCCTTTGTAAAAGGTGCTTTGTAGGGCATAGTAACGCAGTAGCACAGATTAGTATCTCTAGCTGAATGTACCCTTTTCACAAAAACTGTGAGAGACACGTGCTGTGACAGTAGAATGGGGGATATTGAAAGAGGACCTTTAACCTTTCCCAGCATTCACAGATACAGCCGCTAGCAGGAGGGAAAAGACTCCTCACGCTAGCGGCTGTGCAGAGGGAGGCGGTGCCTTGCGCGGGCTTCCCTGGCTCCCCCCCCCCCAGCCCTTTAGACGGCCACGGGGCTGTTGCGGGGGGGGGGGGGAACTAGGACTGGATGAGCTATAATGGAGGGAGGGGGAACTAGGGCTAGAAATGGGCTCTAATGGGGGGGGCTAGGACTGCAAATGGGCCGTGATGGGGGGCTAGGACTGCAAATGGGCCGTGAGGGGGGGCCTAGGACTGGATGGGCCGTGATGGGGGGGGCTAGGACTGGATGGGCTGTGATGGGGTGTTAGTACTGCAAATGGGCTGTGAACGAGGCGGGGATGCTATAACAGGAAATGGGCTGTGATGGAGGGGGGAACGTGGACTGGAAATGGGCTGTGATGTGGGGGCTAGGACTGGAAATGGGCTGACAAGGGGGCTGGAAATTGGCTGATGGGGGAGCTTGGAGTGGAACTGGGCTGATGGGGGGCTGGAATGGAACTGGAAAAGAGCATATGGGGGCTAGGACTGGAAATGGACTGATGGGGGCTGGAATAGGACTGGAAATGGGCTGACGAGGGGGCTAGGATTGGAACTAGAAAAGAGCATATGGGGGGAGCTTGGACTGGAAATGGGAGATGGGCTGGAATAGGACTGGAAATGGGCTGATGGGGGCTGGAATATGACTGGAAGCGAGCTGAGGGGAGTTGGAATAGGGCTGGAAATGGGCTGACAAGGGGGCTAGGATTGGAAACTGGCTGATGGGGGAGCTGGGAGTGGAAATGAGCTGATGGGGGAGCTGGGAGTGGAAATGAGCTGATGGGGGGCTGGAATGGAACTGGAAAAAAAGCATATGGGGGGCTAGGACTAGAAATGGGCTGAGGTGGGGGCTTAGGACTATAAGGAAGCGGATGTTGGGTGGGTCTAGAACTGTAAGGGAGCTGATTTTGGGGAAGGACTAGGAAGTGTTGGGGATGGGAAATGAGGAATGAGAATGGAGAGGGGAAAAGATATTTTGTGTGGAAGGGAAGAAAAGTCTATGATGGGCCGGGTATTGGGAGAGTAAGTGGGGATTGAGAATGGAAGGGTGAAATTTAAATGGATGATAAAGGATAAGGAAAGAATTGGGGGAAAGAGCAAAAGGGAAACAATCAGTTTGTTAAAACAGAAATAGAGAGAGAATGGAAAAAATCTAAAAGAGAAGAAAGGACAAATGGATAGCTCACAGAAGACACGAAGAAACCAGAAGAAAGTTACTGGAGCAATTGCAGCTGAAAAATAAAATCCCAAACAGAAGGTAGAAAAATACTCTTTATTTTGAATTTATTAACTGGAAGATGTCTGGTCTGGGAAGTGTGTATTGCTAATATCTTCGCGTTTGCTTAGTGCAAGCGGAAATTAATTTATATAGTTTTATTTCTCCAGTGTTGTACATTTCATGTTTGGCTTTTGGGGTTCCCAGTTTAATTATCATCTTCCTATTTCTAAATTGTGATCCCTTGTTCTTTGTGTGGTGACAGTCTATGTTCTGCATGTGTAACCAAGTTGAGGTATTCTGTTCATATTGTTTCTATTTGACAGTCCCACTTGTTCTCTTTCCCCCAGTGAGATGTATTGGTATTTTCTGAGATGTACTGGCTTTAATATCTGCAGTGTTGCCTTTTGATAGGTAGGGTTTGGTGCTTTGTGAGTCCTGATAGTGCTGTTATGATACGGTGGATTTGCTATGGATTCTAAATGATCAGTGTTTGTAGTACTTCCTAATGGGTCTGGTGGTTGTCACTGCAGTATAGTAATGTAGAAATCCGTTAGTTTTTCTTTATTCAGACACTCATTAAGAGGCATGTTTACTAAAAGCGCATGTTAACATCATGCAAATATTTACGCAAATGAGGATCCTTATTCAAATGAGTTCCCGCAATTAATCTCTGCACATGGCCCCACACCCCCCTTGGGCTGCTCCTGTTTGGGAGATGCACCACGTATGTGTGGTCCCCTTCCCGCCCAAGGGTTCCATCTTGCTCAGTCAAATGACATAGCTAAGACAGCAAAAAACAGTACAATTAAGGCAACGGCACCTGCTGCATCTCCAAGAGGACAGCCAGGGACTCTGGACTGCAGTCCAGGTGGCACCACAGCCTTTGGTGCGCACACTGGGGTCAGGTGTTGGTGAAGAGTGGGAGTCCTCAACAGTCTGAGACTAATTGCCAGGGGCCGATGATTCCTTCCTGGGGACCTTAGGCGGCTGCTCCGACTCCTCTGTCCTTCTCTGGGGGCTGAGGGAGCTAGTATGAGGCTTGTCTACCTTATCCGAGTCCCACAAAGAGGTTCTCAAGGATTTCTTCTTTCTTTTTCATTCTCTGTCTCGGGAACCTCTGACCGAGGACCCATGGGGTTTCCACGGGGTCACTATGAGACTCCGGGGTTTGGAAAAGGGCCCTGGAGCGTGGGGTCAACGGGGACTTGGGGGCAGAGTCTGTCCTCAAAAAAAATCTGGTCATGCCTCTGCTGCCGAAGTTTGATTACTTTAGTGGCCATCTGCTTGCAGCGGCCATAAACCTCCGAATCATGGTCGGGGCCTAGGCAACAATCGTGTGTGTTGGTGAGGGCACCGATCACACTTCTGAAAGCCGCCGGCCATCGAGGGGAAAAAGGACCCCAGCGAGGTCAAATATTTGAGGAACTGCCAGCCAGCAGAAAAAAGGTACGCTGATGGAAAAAACTCAAACTAAATAAAAAAGGACAGTCCAAGATGCGGTGCCAGAGCAAGCAAACTCTGAGGCGGGAAAGGAACTGGCCATAGACCGAGAAAATATTCATCCTATAGTGTTTTGTTTAACTGCTTTTTCAGGGGAAATCACATCCAAAAGGAGTCTGAGCAAGATGGCACCCTTGGGCGAGAAGGGGACCACACATGCGTTTTGCTACTCCCAAGGGTTTTCTTTGAAAGCTGGGGAAATGCCTCTGCGCTGGGCTTCGTCGGCGCTGACGTCATCTATATGTGAGGACTGACTTCCTGCTTGTTCCTGGAGAAAGCACTTGAGAGGTATCTTGTTACCCTAGCTCATCTTTCTAGATCCCTAAGTGTCCCTTGTGTTCCACGCAACTCTGGGTGCACTAAGGATACAGCAGAGAATCTGTGAGAAACTGCACAAAATGTGAAAGAAATACATAAAAACAATGCAAAGGTGATTACGCTTTCATGAGGCCTGGTGATCACAGTCTTGAACTTTGGCCAGGAATCCACAATCACTTCCAGATTGAAGGGATTCCCACGGTTAATGTAATAAAGAGTGCCGTAAACCTGTAGGAAACAGAATCAACCAAACATCAATATCAGTGTCTAAGTAGTTAAATAAAGAGAGAAAACAAAAAAGGAAAAAAAATATACTTTTTTTATTGCAATGTTACAGCAATTAGTCAGACAATATTGCATAAATAAAACTTTATTCATTTTGGTCACAGCGCCCAATGGGGACAGAGTTCTCAGTAGCAATGATTCTCAATCCACCCTACACATCTCCAGCAGTTTGCTAAGTAGAACACTCAGGCAAACATTATCCTAGACACACCTCTGCATCTGCCTAATACAAGACATACAAGGCAATAAAGTCGCAGTTGTGTACAAAGAAATACTAGTCAGCAAAATTATCCGCTATGGTGGGGGCTACTTACTAAACACATTTCTTATCAGAGGCTGCTTAAACTATTAAAAAAAAAAAAAGAGGAAAATCATCAGCAATCCCTCTCACTGGGCCATGAGTTCAGAGTTCATCCAGTGTGTCTCAGTCCAGGGGAGAACTGCTTTTTGTCAATCTAAGGCAGTCGGATAAGAATGCCGTAAGTAATGGTATTTTTGCATAGACCTCTGCCCAGTTTACATATTCATTTACACACATTTTAAGTTAGTCACATAGACCACTATAGGCTACATTGTGAAATGTTATTTCTATTCCCTCACATAACTTAAAACATTTTTTGATTAGCTTTCGGAGCTTAAACCTTGTGCTAAGGTGTGCCCCCAGTGGGTGTCTTTGTAGAATGATAGAAGCCACAATAACGTTTTTTCTTGGTCACTCTGGTCATTTACAGGTTTGACATATTTGCTCTGATGATTTTGGACTTTAAAGTGCAGGTGCACTGGCTCAGCAATTATACCATAGGGGGTATCCCCATCAGGTTGTTAAAGACACATACTTATGGGCCTTACATGGTAGTCGATCTTTGCTTTTAAATAACAAGCCCCGATGGATAAACAAGTATGCATTCTGCAATATTCATAGGAAGCCACAAGTCTGACGTGCAGCATATGTGCATATTGGCATGGCTTGGCTCTCCATGGGATATTCGAGACAGGGCTACGCATTGCTTACACTTGTGATAAAGATCTCCGCGACTATGTGGTTCATTCAGACATTAATCGAGAAACTCGTGAGGATCTTGTGGAAGGGAATCATTCACCTTGTGGACAATGTAGTATGTGTGCGACTTCTTACTCTCTATCAAGGGAGTGATTCCCAGATGGGGCATCTATACTAACTGAGATATGTGACTAACTGTCGTTCTACTTGGGCTGTTTATATAATTGTTTGCCTTTGTGCTAAGGTCTATGTCGACAGGACCTGCTGTATGATAAAAACTCATTTAACTGAACACAAGTTTCGATTCTCATCCTTCTTGACCTTTCTGCTGCTTTTAACACTGTTGACTACAACCTTCTCCTTGATACCATGTCCTTGCTTGGCTTTAAGGGCTCTGTGCTATCCTAGTTCTCTTCTCTCTCCGATCACTCTTTCAGTGTTTGTTCTGGTGGATCCTCCTCTACTGTTATCCCACTCTCAGTTGATATACTCCAAAGATGTGTCTTGGGTCCACTTCTTTTCTCTCTCTATACCCAGTCCTCTGGTGCACTCATGGCTTTCAGTACCATCTTTACGCTGATGACTTCCAGATCTACCTTCCTACACCTGAAATCTCTCTGGCAATCCAGGCCCAACTCTCTGCCTGAAATTCTCACAGCCGTCTGAAACTGAACATGGCCAAAACTGAGCTTTTCCCTCCCCTATCCCTCTCCTCACCTAACCCCTTCTCTTAGCTTTCATTCTGCCTCTGTGCCTCCCATCATATCAATGCCAACACCCTCCAGCAGTTCCCCTCTTCAGATACCCTGTTCCCCTCCGACTTTCATCTCCTTTCCCCTGACTCCCAGGTACGTACCTGGAATACGACCCTTTCCTCAGCCCTTGGTACTCTTGCTCCCCTTCGCCCTCATCGTTTCCCCCACCGCCCTACTCGTCACCCTTGGTTTCACTCTGGGCTTTCCCTTCACTGCAGATATCTCCACCGTGCTGAGCGTCTGTGGCAAAAACATTCTTGTCCTTCCAATCTGCTTCACTTCCGTTTGTCCCATCATCACTATTGTTCTCTTCTTCACTCTGCTAAACAGAACTATTTTTCCAAGCTTATCTCCTCCTCTTCTAACTCTTCCCTCCAACTATATTCCATTCTCCGTTCTCTCTCCGCCACTCACTCCTCTCCCGCTCCCCCTTCTTCCCTTTCTACCCCTGATCCCGCTTCCCTAGCTTCTCACTTTGTTTCCAAAGTCCAGTCTCTTCGCCTCTCTTTTCCCTCTTGCCCTCCTCCCCTCTCCCCTGGTGGCACTCCTGACCCCCATCTCCCCCCTCCCTCTCCCTCTCTGTCTCCACCCTTCCTTCCCTCTCCCATCACTGGTCCACATTTGAGTCCATTTCTCCCGCTAATCTCGCTAACGTTTTTGCCTCCACCTGGAAAAATCTTTTGCACCGCAGATCCTATTCCTTCTCACTGGTTGTTGGAATCTTCTCTTGCCCTATTCCCTATCATCCTTTCCATCTTTAACTCTAGTCTGTCATCTGGTTATCTTTCCCACCCCCTGGAAGCATGCCTCTGTTTGCCCCATTCTTAAGAAAGGCCCCCTAGATCCCTCTACCCCCTCTAGCTGGTGTCCCATCTCTAATCTTCCTTTCCTCTCTAAACTCTTGGAAAAACTAGTTCTCTCATCTCTCATCTTACCTCGAAGCTTCCCTTACCCTTCACCCCCGGCAATCTGGTTTCCGCCCCGGCCACAGCACAGAATCTGTCCTTCTCTCTCTTCTCAACGACCTGCATGTTGCTCACGATTGTGGTTTGCTTTCTCTTGCTGTTTCCCTGGATCTTTCTGCTGCCTTCGACCTGGTTGATCATCGCACTCTCTTATGTTGCCTCCAGGATGCCGGTCTCTCCAGTCTGGTTCTTCACTGGTTTCCCTCTTTTCTTTCCTGTCGCTCCTTCTCAGTTCAAACTGGGTCTGGTACATCCTCTTCCACTCCCCTCCCCTGTGGTGTTGAGGGTTCTGTTCTTGCTACCTTTCTTTTTAACGTATTTCTAGCTCCTCTTGCTCTTCTAGTTCAGCAACACGGTGTTTCTGCATACTACTACGCTGATGACATTTTCCTTCTATACTACACTGACTCTTCTGCACCGTATATTACCTCCTTCAATACCTGTCTTTCCTCTGTTGCCTCCTGGCTTTTTTCTAATTTCCTCCATATTAACCTCTCCAAAACCTCCGCTATTTGGTTCACCTTTGGTAATCCCACCCTCCCCCTCGTTCCTCTGCTTTCTTCTCCTATTCCCATTGTTTCTTTTTTACGGTATTTAGGTGTAACTCTCAATTCCTCTTTCCTTTAAAGACCACATCTCCTCAGTTATCCAATGCTCTTTTTTTACTCTGAAACAACTCCGTGTTGTTCGTCCTTTTCTCACTTCTTGCTCTATGACTACCCTCCTTCTTTCTCTTGTTATGTCTCGTCTTGACTATTGTAATGTTTGTCTTACTGGCATCCCCCAATCACAAATTCAACATGTACAAAATACTGCCGTTCATATTCTGACTCACGCTTCACACTTTGATCACATCACTCCCCTCCTAATACACCTGCACTGGCTTCCTATTGTTTTTCGAATTCAGTTCAAATTTCTCATTTTTGTGCACAGGGCGATCCACTCTGGTACTCCCCTTTACCTTGCTGACCAGGTTCATCTCCACACCCCTCACCGTTCCCTCCGTTCTATCCACATTAACCGCATGTGCCTTCCCTCCCCTTCCCAGGCCCACTTGGAATCCACCCGGTCCTCAGCTTTCTTTTTCCTAGGTCCTAGACTCTGGAACTCACTCCCCCCTACACTCCGCCTAGAACCCTCCTTTAAGTCTTTCAAAGTCAAACTAAAAACTCATCTTTTCTGCTCCGCCTTTGATCTTCCCTTCCCTTCCTCACCCCTCTTCCTTGTTAATGTTAGATGTCTCCTACCCCTTCCCCCCTCCTTACTCCCTTGTTCTTCTTCCCCTCCCAATGTTCAGTACTTCTCTTCTATGGTATGTACTTTTGTCTTTTTTTTTTTTTTTTAGTGCCATCAAGTCAGTGTTGACTCATAACGACCCTGCTACCTCTGGATTTTCTTGGCAATGTATCACTGGAAGTAGATTGCCAGCCTTTTCTTCTGAGGCAATGGAGGGTAAAGTGACTTGCCCAAAGTCACAAGGAGTGCCAGTGGGAATCGAACCCTTGATCCTCTGGGTACGAGGCAGTTGCTCTAACCACTAGGCTACTCCTCCACTCCACTCTTTATCTCTACTGATCCTTTTCTTCTCTATCCTTTATAAAAAGATTTTATGGCGTTCCTTTCCTTTTCCTCTTCACAGCTTTTTAAATTTTTGTATGTAAACAGCCCAGATGCTACTCGTTTATGGGCGGTATATAAAGTTTTAAATAAACAAACATAAGCTCCTTATTTCTCCCCCTAAACCCACCTCCTCTCTTCTCTATGTCTACCGATAACATACTCCTTATTTCATCAGCTTGCAACATTGGGGACATCTTTGACTCTACTATCTCATTTTGTGCACACATCCAATAGATAGCTAAAACCTGTCGCTTCTTTCTCTATAACATTGGCAAAATTATTTCCTTCATTTCTACACACACTACTAAAACACTTATCCACTCTTTTGTCACCTCTTGTCTAAACTATTGCAACCTTCTTCTTGCTGGTCTCCTTCTGAATTATCTCTCTCCCCTTTAATCTGTTCAAAACCCACCTGCATGTCTAATCTTCTGCTGCTTCGATATGCTCATATAACCCTCTTCTCAAATTGCTTCACTGGCTACCTATTTGTTTCCGTATCCAGTGTAAATTTCTCCTACTGATCTATAAGTGTACTCATTCTGCTGCTCCTCACTACCTTTCCTCTCTTCTCACCCTACACCTCTCCTTGAGAACTCTCTCTGCTCTTCTGGCACATCCCTTCTATCTGTGCCCTTCTCTTCTATTGCCAGCTCCAGATTTTGATCCTTCCAACTTGCTGCTCCTTATACCTGTAACAAACTACCTGAGTCTGTATGTTGGGCTTCATCTCTGGCCCTTTTCAAATCTAGGCTGAAAACTCACCTCTATGAGGCCGCTTTTGTATCCTGATCTGCTTAGTCTCCTATGTATTTCCTTACCTTTCCCCTAGATATATCCTTGTTGTGTTGTGTTGTCTGTTGTGTTGTCCATTGTGACTACATTGTAAGCTCTGATAAGCAGGGACTGTCTTTTACTTGTGTCTATACAGCAATGCGTATGTCTTGTAGAGCTATACAAATGATAAGTAGTAGTAGGTTGTCTACTCAGTCCTTATCGGCACCACTAGTTCAACACTGCATTGCATTATCTCATTTTTGGTATGATATGTAGTGGTAGCTCACACAATATCAGGGGACAGAGATTTATTGCTGGCATGTCTAGGACAGCGTTTGAATTTTCACCTAAACAGTTTACAGCCTAATGATGTTAATGAAGACATAGAATGGTTGGTTCTCCGTGTTAATTCTTTTTGACCTGCAGGCTCCTTTAAAAATACCGGAAGTGTGTGAGTATTTTTACAAGAATGCTATTACCCTCCAGCCTTGCAGTTGGTCCTCATGAAACAGCCATTTGGAAGTGAATGTTATGAAACTTGAGTCAAGTATAGGGTCAACAGCAGAGGGGGTTTACATCGAGTCCTTTGGATATTTGAAATTATGTACTTTTTTATATGCCTTTAAAAAATTAAAAAGCATATGGACTTTGTTGACAAGGACCAATGAAGGAAATTCACCAGGGGTTGTTTAGTCATGGTAGCTATCAATTCTCCCACACGCCTTGTCCCATTAGCCGTGGTGGTGGTGTTGGACGTCTACTCTCTCCTTTTTGTCAATTTCAACCTCTTCTTCTGCCTCAGTCTCACTCCTTTCCCTCCTTTGAAGTCCACTCTATTTGTCTTTTTACTCCACTACCTCTCCGATTAGCTGTTAATTTATCGACCCCCTGACGTCCACCTACTTTTCTCTCTGACTTTGACTCATGGCTTTCCTTCTTTCTGGATTCATCTTCCTCCTCCCTTATCCTTTGGGATTTTAACATTCATGTTGATAACCCCTCTGACCCTTATGCTTTAAAGCTTCACTCCCTTTACCTCATCATTCAGCCTCCAGCTTTGCTCTACTACCCCTACTCACTAGCAAAGCCACTGCCTCGACCTTCTACTCTTCTCTAATTGCTTACCCTCAAACTTCTGTACCTCACTTCTTCCCTTACCAGACGATGACCTGCTAAGCTTCACTCTTCATCACCCGCCACCTCAACTTTGCCCTGTCTCCTCCAACCTCTTTAGAAATCTTCATGCTATTGACCCATTGGCTCTCTCCTCCACTATTTCATCACCTCTTTCCTTGACTGTGTCACCTGAGTCTGTTGAGGCAGTAGCTTCCTATAACACTGTACTTTCCTCTGCTCTGGATGTTCTCTCTCAAGCCATGCCACATCCTTTGAGGCGTACTGTACCTAAAACCTGGCTGCCTTCCACTATCTGCTATCTACTTTCCTGCGTCCACTCAGCTGAGCGTGGTTGGCTGAAATCCCATACCCTCGCAGACTTTCCATACTTCAAATTCATGCTTGTCTCTTTCTAGTCAGCCATAGCACTCACCAAACAAGACTATTATGTCTGACTAACTCTCTTGCCTCTGACCCTCGCCTTCTCTTTACAACAATCACCTCTCTCCTCAAGGTGACTTCGCCTCCAACGCCTCCCTCCCTTTCTTCCCAAACCCTGGCTGACTATTTCCATGACAAAATTCCACAAGATGTCACTCCAGTTCCCCACAAGGTCAGCTACTCCCTCTCCACTTCCAACCTTCCCCTCCTACCTCTGCTACCCTTTCTTCCTTTTCTATGATCTCAGAGGAGGAAAACATTCACCTTCTTTCCTTTTTCAAACTCACTATCTGCTCCTATGATCCTATTCCTACTTGTCTCCTTAGCTCCATCTCCTCCACTGTAGTCCCTTCCATTTCTCATATTCACAACCTATCACTCTCCACTGTAAACTTTCCCTGCAGCCTTCAGGTATGCTGTGGTCACTCCTCTCCTCAAGAAACCCTCACTAGATCCTACCTTTTCTCACTATATTGACCCATCTCCCTCCTCCCCTTAATTTCTATACTACTTGAACATGTGGTTCGGCACAGTTGCCTTGACTTTCTCTTCTCTCAAGCCCTTCTGAGTCATCTACCATCTGGCTTTCGTCCTTTACATTCTACCAAAACAGCTCTTGCCAAAATCTCCAGTTATCTATTCCTGGCAAAATCCAAGGGGCTTTACTCGATTCTCATCCTTCTTGACCTTTCTTCTGCTTTTGATACTGTTGACCACAGCCTTCTCCTTGATACTTTGTACTTGCTTGGTTTTAAGGGCTCTGTGCTATCCTAGTTCTCTTTTTATCTCTCCCATTGCTCTTTCAGTGTTTGTTCTGATGGATCCTCCTCTGCTGCTACCCCACTCTCAGTTGGTATATGCCAAGGATCTGTCTTGGGTCCATTCTTTTTCTCATTCTATACCCAATCCCTTAGTGCACTCATCTCTTCCCATGGCTTTCAGTGCCATCTTTACACTGATGACTCCAAGATCTACTTCCCTACATCTGAAATCTCTCCGGCAATCCAGGCTAGGATCTCTACCTGCCTTTCTGACATTGCTGCTTGGATGTCTCACCGCTGCTTGAAATTGAACTTGGCCAAAACTGAGCTTTTTATTTTTCCCCCCTAAACCCTCCTCTCTCCTTCCTCCTTTCTCAATCTCTGTGATAACTCTCTACTGTTCCCTATCGCCTCAGCTCACAACCTTGGGGTCATCTTTGACTGTTCTCTCTCCTTCTCCACACACATCTAACTGATAGCTAAAACCTGTCATTTCTTTCTCTACAGCATCAACAAAATGTGCCCATTCCTTTTTGAACACACAACTAAGACACTTATCCACTCCTTAGTCACCTCCTGTCTAAATTATTGTAAGCAGCTCCTTGCTGGTCTCCCTCAGAATCATCTCTCTCCCCTTCAATCTGTTCAACACTCTGCTGCGTGGCTAATCTTCTGCCAGCCTCATCATGCTCATATTGCTCCTCTTCTCAAGACACTTCATTGGTTTTCTATTTGTTTCTGATCTAGTTCAAATTTCTCCTACTGACCTAGAGGTGCTTTCACTCTGCACACTACCTTCCCTCTTTTTTCTATCCCTAAACCCCATCTTGGGAACTCTGCTCTTCTGGCAAATCACTTCTATCTCTGATCTTCTCTTCAATTTCTAACTCCAGACTTCGCTCCTTTCATCTGGCTGCTCCTTATGCCTGGAACAAACTGCCTGAGTCTCTACATCAAGCGTCTTCTCTGACCCTTTTCAAATCCAGGCTGAAAACTCATCGCATCGCTGCCGCTTTCGGATCTTAACTCAACTGATCTCCTTTGTGTTTCCTTACCATTCTGCCTAGATATATCGCATGTCTACTGCTACTGTGTTGTCTGTCTTACCTAAGCTCGGATGAGGAGGGACCGTCTTTTACATGTGTCTGTGCAGCGCTGTTTACATTTTGTAGAGCTATACAAAATGTTCAGTAGTAGTAGTAGTGGTAGTGGTGCCTACAGCCTTGGCTTATAGTGTAAATAAGCCACTTAACCCTCCATAGCCCATGTTCCCTGTAAATAGTTACCTCCAAGTTATAATGCCCTGTTCAATATAATTTCAGTTTGTTCAATGTAAACCGCACTGATGCAGAATAGCGCGGTATATAAGAGAATGTAAATAAATAAATAAAGATGGGGACACCCCAACTGAGTTCCTTTGTCATTTATAATTTTTAAGCATTTGGTTCTGTTATGGCGGAGCGGTGTTTCTTTTTGCATAAGTGATTGTGAACATAGTTTTTCTCCAGGAATAAGCAGGAAATTAGTCCTCACATTTGGGTGATGTCAGCTCTTCTGGCTATGGGGGATTCCACTGATGGACCTCTCTGCCAGTCTGGTCAACACTTAGCTGGCCAGCTTCTCCTCCAGGCAGCCACACCCATGGCGGTGGATGCATTTCTCATCCCATGGATGGATGGCCTTCTCTATGCCTTCCCACCCATGCCGCTGATAACCAAAACCTTGTTCAAGGTTCAGCGCAAAGGGCCTCGCTGATACTGGTAGTTCCTCGGTGGCCCAGACAGCCATGGTTCCCCCTACTTCTTTGCCTATCCACTGCACATCCAGTTCCCTGGGGTGTTCCCTGGATCTACTGTCGAAGGAGGGGGGGGGCTCTCTTCCATACCGAAACTTGGGATCTCTGATGCTAATGGCCTGGCTGCTGAAGGGCAGCCCTGGCCCCTTTCAATCTCTCAAGGGAAGTGGAGGAGGTTCTCCTGACACCCCATAATACCTCCACCAGATAAACTTATGCCTTCAAATGGCAGAGATTCTCAGTGTGGTGCACAGAGTGGTGGTCAACCAGTTCTCCTGCTTTGTGCAGCTTGTGTACTCCAGCTCTCTGCAAAGTTCTTTAGCTTTGTGCAAAGTCCAACTCCACCACCTCATTGAGGGCAAGTCCCTCGCCATCCAATCCCTTGTGACTTGCTTCCTGCGGTGTCTCTTGCTGTCTAAACCTCTTGTCTGCCCCGCCAGCAGCAGAGTGGGATCTCAACATGGTGCTGTCACAGTTGACTGCCTCACTGTTTGGGCACATGCCACCCGTGGTACCTTTCCTGGAAGGCCGTGTTTCTGAAGGCACTTACATCAGCTCGCAAGGTGAACATAAGAACATAAGATATGCCATACTGGGTCAGACCAAGGTCCATCAAGCCCAGTATCCTGTTTCCAACAGTGGCCAATCTAGGACATACGTACCTAGCGGTTTCCCCAAAAGACACAGGTTCCGCAATGCTTGTACTGGGTCAAGCATTGATATCCTAGGTCCCTTCTTAATAATGGTTTATGGACCTTTCCTCCAGGAAATTCTCCAAACCTTTTTTTAAACCCAGCTACAAAAAACAGCCTTTACTACATCCTCCGGTAACAAATTCCAGAGTTTGATTACACGTTGAGTGAAAAAATATTTTCTTTTCTTAGTCTTAAATAGTTTACCCTGTAGCTTCATTGCATGTCCTCTAGTCTTTCCATATTCCGATAACGTAAACAATCGATCTATGTTTACTCGTTCCACGCGGTTCATTAATTTATAGGCTTCCATCATATCTCCCCTCAGCCGTCTCTTTTCCAGGTTAAAGAGCCCTAACCTTTTTAGCCTTTCTTCATAGGAGTAGCCTTCCACCCCCTTTACCATTTTGGTGGCTCTTCTCTGAACCTTTTCTAATAACGCTATATCCTTTTTAAGATACGGCGACCAGAATTGCACACAATATTCAAGGTGCGGTCTCACCATGGAACGATATAGAGGCATTCTAATATCTTTTGTTTTATTTTCCATTCCTTTCCTTATGACACCTAGCATTCTATTTACTCTCTTGGCTGCCGCTGCACACTGGGCCGAGGGTTTTAACATGTTATCCACAATGACTCCCAAATCTTTTTCCTGTGTGGTGATTCCTAATGTGGAACCTTGCATTGTGTAACTGTAGTTTAGTTTGTTCTTCCCTAGGTGCATAACTGCACTTGTCCACATTAAATTTCATCTGCCATTTTGATGCCAGTCTTCCAATTTATCAAGATCCTCTTGCAATTTTCCACAATTCTCTTGGGTTTTAACAACTTTAAATAGTTTTGTGTCATCTGCAAATTTGATAACCTCACTCGTTATTCCACTTTCCAGGTCATTTATGAATATATCAAAAAGGAGCGGACCCAGCACAGATCCCTGGGGTACACCACTATTCACCTTTCTCCATTGGGAAAATTGGCCATTTAGCCCAACCCTCTCCTTTCTATCTTTTGACCAGTTCCTGATCCATAGTAGTACACTGCCTCCTCTCCCAAGACTCTTTAGTTTTGCCAAAAGTCTCTGATGAGGGACCTTGTCAAAGGCTTTCTGAAAGTCCAGATACACTATATCAACCGACTCACCTTTGTCCACCTGTTTATTCCCACTTTCAAAAAAAACAGATTAGTAAGACAAGATCTTCCTTGACTAAAGTAATGTTCGCTGTCTCCCATTAGGCCATGACTATCTATATGCTGAGTAATTTTATTCTTTATGATGGTTTCTACCATTTTCCCCAGTACTGACGTGAGGCTCACCGGTCTGTAGTTTCCCAGATCAACCCTGGAACCATTTTTAAAAATTGGTGTTACATTGGCGATCCTCCAATCTTCAGGTATTAGAGATTATTTTAATGATAGTTCACAGATTACTAATAGCAGGTCTGCAATCTCATATTTCAGTTCTTTCAACACCCTTGGATGTACACCATCCGGCCCAGGTGATTTGCTACTTCAGTTTATCTAATAGTTGTAATACATCTTCCCGATGTATCGATATTTCCTTCATTTCTTCCACACCTTTAAATACCACCAGTCATGGGTAACATCCCTACACTTTCCTCAGTAAAGTCCGAAGCAAACAATTCATTCAGTCTCTCCGCTATCATCTTGTCGCCTCTTAGTGCCCCTTTAACTCCTCTATCATCTAATGGACCAACTGACTCTCTCACAGGTTTTTTGCTACAGATGTACTTGAAAAAAAATCTTTATTTTGCGTTTTTGCTTCTGCAGCAAGCTTCTTCTCAAATTCTCCCTTTGCCTGCTTTATCAATGCCTTGCATTTGACTTGCCAGTGCTTTTGCTGTTTCCAGGTTTCGTCGTTTGGCTCTTTTTTCCATTTCCTGAAAGATGCTTTTTTGGCAACAGCCTCTCTGACCTCACCTTTAAACCATGCTGGTAGTTTTTTGGACTTCCTTCCACTTTTCTTAAAACGTGGAATACAACTGGTCTGGGCTTCCAAGATAGTATTTTTCAACAACACCCAAGCTTGATGTAAGCCTTTAACCTTTGCAACTGCTCCTTTTAGTGTTTTCTTAACTATTTTCCTCATTTTATCATAGTCTCCCTTTCGAAAGTTAAAAGGTAGTATTGTGGATTTCCTTAATATCCCTCCTCCACTAATTAAATCAAAGGCGATCATGCTATGATCACTATTGCCAAGTGGCCCCAACACCCTTATCTCTTGCACTAGATCTGGTGTTCCACTAAGGACTAGGTCTAATATGGCTTCCCCTCTGGTCGGTTCATGAACCAGCTGCTCCAAGAAGCAGACATTTATTTCATCTAGAAACTATATCTCCCTAGCATGTCCTGCCGTGACACTGACCCAGTCAATACTGGGGTACTTGAAATCACCCATTATTATTACTGCGCTGTAACTTTTGTTAGCTTCCTTGATTTCTTTGAGCATTTCATCATCCATTTGTTCATTCTGGCCAGGCGGTCGATAATACACCCCCAATGCCATTGCCTTCCCCTTTTTACATGGAATTTCAATCCATAGAGATTCTACAACAAATTTTGTTTCCTGCAAAACTTTAATCCTTTCTGACTCAACGACATCTCTAACAGAGCGCAACCCCTCCACCAATTTGATCAGCTCTATCATTACGATATAGTTTGTACCCAGGTATCACAGTGTCCCACTGGTTGTCCTCCTTCCACCATGTCTCTGAGATTCCAATCATATCTAACCTCTCATTTAGTGCTATATATTCTAACTCTCCCATCTTATTTTTTAGACTTCTAGCGAGCTCCAGGCATTGGAGTTGCACCCATCTTATATGAGGTTCTACAGAAACAGGGTCATGCTTCGCATGCACCCCAAATTCCTTCCCAAGGTGGTATCCCTGTTCCACCTCAATCAGGAGATGGTACTCCCAACCTTCTTTCCGCGGCCTCACGCCAGCAGGGTGAAGGCTGGACTATAAGAGGGCTCTGGCCTTCTACCTTGAATGTACCCAGGGACATAGCTAAGCCTCAAAACCTTTCCTCTTTTAGGTTGGCTGCCATCCCTAAAGCTCAACATTTACATTTTAGATGCTGAAGATTTTCTTTTTTTCAGTCTTTTTATTGACTATCAACAATTCACAAAATTAAAATTAAAGAATGTAAACGAGAGAAAAATGACCAGTATCAAGCATGGTAGGACATAGGAAAGTGTGGTAGGGAGGTTCTGGAGGCTAAATATAGGCTTTTAGGTAGGAAGTTGAAATCCAGAACTCCCAGTGTTGCATTCTCTGAAATGCTTTCTGTTCCATGCGCAGGACCCAAAAGGCAGGCAGAGCTCCGGAGTCTCAATGTGTGGTTGAGACAATGGTGCAAGGAAGAGGTTTTTGGATTTGTTAGGAACTACGGAACATTCTGGGGAAAAGAGGGGCTTTTCCGAAGGGACGGGCTCCACCTTAACCAGGATGGAACCAGGCTACTGGCTTTAACCTTTAAAAAGGAGATAGAGCAGTTTTTAAACTAGATAAAAGGGTAGAGCTGACAGATGCCCAAGAGTGCATGGTTCGGAACAATGTATTCTTAAAGGATAAAAGCAAAAGAATGAAGTTAGGGCATATCAGCAGAGAGGTTCCAATAAAGACAAAAGTAGCCGAAATGCCCTTGAGTACAGGGCAGAAACAGCTTAAAGATTCCAAACTATCCCTGCCTACTGATAGCCAGATTAATATGGATAAAATACAGTCTCTAAAATGCTTGTATGCAAATGCTAGATGTCTAAAAAAATAAGATGGGAGAGTTAGAATAGATAGCACTAAATGAGAGGTTACATATGATTGGTATTTCAGAAATATGATGAAAGGAGGACAACCTGGGTACACATTTTATCGTAATGATACAGCAAATCAAATTGGTGGAGGAGTGGCACTCTATGTTAGAGAGGGCAATGAGTCACAAAGGATTAAAGATTTGCAGGAAACAAAATTCACTGTAGAATCTTGTGATAAGGAAGCTTATCAAAGCTCAGGGAGTAAGGACAAAAGAGGGGAATTTACTCTGATCAAGGGACCTGTGCTTGCAGGTCAGAGAAATAAGACAGCTTGTTTCCCTAAAAGACTACATGTTCCAGGATGCATCAGTTTGCAGAAAGCCCCTAGAGGAGCTAAAGTGGAAAAGCATGAGTCTAATCAGAGAAACCATTATGTCATCCCTAATCAATCATCTTCTAGGAGAGCGCTTAATCCACAACACCTGAAGAATGCAAGGGAGGAGTTGCAATCTAAGCCCTTTAAAACTAGAAGGGAATCTTCAGGAGGGAAGAACAGGGAGCGCAGGAGGAACAGAAGCAAGGAGAGCGAGGAGAACCACCGGAACCTGAAGGAACAAGGACAAGGAAGCAGACGGTCCAAGAGAGGAGCTCAGAGAAGTACGTATGCCTGGAGAGATTCCTGGGGGAAACAACCTTCAGAGAACTGGAGAAAGCCAGAGGTCTGGAGATACACAGCCAGGGACCCTCAAGCAGCACCTAGGAAGAGGTCTGCTGCAGCTAAGGAGAAAAGGAGCCCAAATATCTCTTGGAGGACGTATGGAGAAAAGGCCCTAAGGCCCAGAGATAACAACTAGAGGACAGGACACAGAAGCTCTATTGCATACTGGCCAGAATACCAAAGGAATCAGCCTGATGCCAGCCTGGATTCAGGTATGAACTGTGAATGTTTCTCTAGCTTTGAGCAATGCAAACAGCAGGGAAACAGTTTCTCTCCGTATAGAGGTCAGTTAATAAAGCCCTCTGAGCCGGACAGTGAAAGTGAACCCATGCAATTCCAGGAGCAAGGTTTAATGTCTGATGAAGAGAATGTTTGTATGGACTGTTCCCTGTGTAGGTTGTTGTTGTTGTTATTAACTGCCGTCGAGTCGGAGTCGACTCATGGCGACCCTCTGGATAGCTATCCTAAATTGTGTTGGGTCTTCAGTCAGGCGGCTCATTGTTGACAGACTGGTACCCGTAGCTGCTGTTATTGTATCGATCCATCTCATTGCTGGCCTTCCTCTTTTGCGTTGACCTTCTATCTTGCCAAGCATAATGTCTTTCTCTAATGATTTCTCTCTTCGCATGATGTGTCCAAAGTATGAAAGTCAAAGTCTTGTCATCTGAGCTTCTAAAGAAAGCTTAGGTTTGATCTCCTCTAGTACCGACTGGTTTGTTCTTTGGGCAGTCCATGGTATACACAGTATTCGCCGCCAACACCATAATTCAAAGGCATCAATTTTCTTCCTATCTGTCTTTTTCACTGTCCAGCTTTCACATCCATATGATGTTATTGAAAATACCATGGCTTGAACAAGTCATATCTTTGTATGGGAGAGAGACATCTCTGCTCTTGAGAATCTTATCTAGGTCTTTCATAGCCATTCTGCCAAGAGCAATGCGTCGTCTGATTTCTTGACTGCTTGTTGCTTCTTTATTGATAGTTGATCCAAGTAGGTTAAAGTTGTTCACAATTTCAATTTCTTCTCCTTCAACGATGAACCTGTTGATTATGCCAGTTGTCATGATCTTTGTCTTCTTTACATTAAGGTGCAGGCCCATTTTGAGACTATGTTCTTTGATTGTGAGAAGCAAATGTTTCAAATCATCTTCACTTTCAGCCAGTAATGTAGTATCATCAGCATAGCGAAGGTTGTTGATGAGTCTTCCACCAATCTTCACACCTCTGTCATCTTCATACATTCCTGCTTCTCTGATGATTTGTTCTGCATATAAATTAAACAGGTAGGGGGAAAGTATGCAGCCTTGTCTTACACCATTGCTTATTTTAAACCATTCTGTTTCTCCTTGTTCCGTTCGAACTGTTGCTTCTTGATCAATGTACAGATTGCGCAAGAGAACGATCAGGTGTTCTGGTATACCCATGCTTCTTAATGTGGTCCAGAGTTTCTCATGGTTTACACAGTCAAAAGACTTGCTATAGTCGATAAAGCACAAATAGATATCCTTTTGGTATTCTTTAGTCTTTTCAAGGATCCATCTCACATCTGCAATGATGTCCCTCGTTCCTCGCCCTTTCCTGAACCCTGCTTGCACTTCAGGTAGTTCTTGTTCCAGGTATGGATGTAGTCTCTTTTGAATAATCTTCAGTAGAATCTTGCTGGCATGTGGGATCAGAGCGATTGTGCGATAATTTCCACAGTCAGTTGGATCACCTTTCTTTAGTATTGGTATAAACACAGATCTTTTCCAGTCAGTTGGCCATGATGTTGTCTTCCATATTTCTTGGCAGAGCCTTGTGAGTACGGTAACAGCTGCATCAGATTGCTGCAATACTTCTATGGGAATGCTATCAATGCCTGGCGCTTTGTTCTTTGATAAGGCTTTCAAAGCTGCTTCAACTTCTTCTTTCATCACCAATGGTTCCCGATCATAAGGTACAGGTTGAAACTGCTGTTGGTCCACTTGATCTTTATCATATAAAAACTCTGTATATTCCTTCCACCTTTTCTTGATCTTCTCAGCATCATTCAACATAGAACCTTGAGCATCTTGTAACATTCCAATTTGAGGCTGGAACTTTTTCTTTAACTGTCTTAGCTTTAGGAAAGCCAATCTTGTTCTCCCTCTAATAGTTTCTGCTTCTATTTCCTTGCAAGTGTCATTGTAGTACTTTTCCTTGTCCTGTCTTGCTGCACGTTGGAAATCTCTGTTGAGTTCTGCGATTGTCTTTCTTTCTCCTCTGGCTTTAGCTTCTCTGCGTTTCTGGGCAATTTTCAGAGTTTCTTCCGTCATCCATTTTGGCTGTTTTTGCTTTTTCAACTTTTGTAGAGACTTCTCGCTTTCTTCCAACACAACTTTCTTGATGTCATTCCATAACTCTTCCGGAGCTCTGTCATTTGTATCTAAAGCAGCAAATCGATTTTGCAGGCAGTCTTTAAATTCCAGTGGTATATTCTCAAGGTCATATTTTGCTGCATTCATGAGTGGTTTGCTCTTTTTCAACTTTAGCTTGAGTTTGCATACTAGTAGTTGATGATCTGTACCACAGTCAGCTCCAGGTTTTGTCTTTGTTGACAGAGCTTTTCCATCATTGACTTCCACAGATTTTTATTTTATTTTATTTAGAGAACATTTGTATACCGCTGCTTCCAGCGATCAGATGTAGTCAATTTGACTTTTATACAATCCATTGGGTGAAGTCCATGTGTACAGTCGCCGCTTGTGTTGCTGGAAGAAGGTGTTTGAGATGAATAGGTCATTGGTCTTGCAGAATTCTATCAGTCTTTCTCCAGCTTCATTTCTGTTGCCAAGTCCATATTTTCCAACTACTTTGCCTTCTTCTTTGTTGCCAACTTTTGCGTTCCAGTCACCCATGACTATCAGGATATCCTGTTTGCATGTTCTGTCAATTTCAGCTTGTACTTGTTCATAGAACTCTTCAGTTTCATTCTCTTCTGCAGCTGTTGTTGGGGCATATACTTGAATTATAGTTGTGTTGATAGGCAATCCTCGTAGACGAATAGAGATTAAGCGTTCACTGACTGCATTGTATTTCATTACAGTTCTTGCAAGTTTCTTCTTTATTATAAATGCAACATCATTTCTTCTTTGTCTTTCATTTCCAGCATAGTAGACCATGTGATCATCTGATGCAAAGTGCCCGATGCCAGTCCATTTCAGTTCACTGATACCCAACAGATCAAGATGTACACGTTCCATTTCATTCTTGACCACCTCCAACTTCCCTTGGTTCATGCTTCGTATGTTCCATGTTCCAATGCGTAAGACATCTTTACAGCTTCTGACTCTCATTTCATGCGCAGCTACATCAGCAGTCAGACTTCCCGAGGGCTTTGATCCAACCACATCATAAATGCTGGCTTTACTCTGAAAAGTCTTCAGCTCTTCCCCAGTAGCTAGTAGAGTGCCTTCTGACCTGGGGGTCTCATCTTCCAGCACCATAGCACAATTTGTTTTGTTGTAACTATCCATTGGGTTTTCATGGCAAGATACAGAAGTAGATTGCCGGGCCTTTCTTCCATGCAGTTTAAGTTTGGTGTTGTTGCCGTTGTCACAAAAATGTGATCCTCCGCCGTCAACACTGTCCCATTCTGCTGCTGCCCAGATGGGTGGTTTGTCTTGGTCTGGCACCTCAGCTGAGACCTGTCCATCTTGGGAGACCCTGCCAGTAGTTAAACTACCGATAGTTTAGCTCTCAGCATCACTGATGCACGCAAGCCCTCACAGCACGACAAGCTGCAAACCAAGTGAGAGGTGTAGGTTGTTAGTTTAGAAAAATCCTCCAAATAAGAGCAAACATCAAAAGGAAACATTCTAATTATTGGCTCCCCAGAAAGTTCTTAGAGAGAGAAAGCTTTTGGGGAAGTTTGCCATGTGCTGAGAACAAGTTTTTGATTGCATCAGGATTGTCACCTGTTGGTAGAGCAGAGCACAGCACAAGCCAAGCACACATGGAATGTAAAAGTTCTTTTCTGTATGGATAAAGAGAGCTGTTTTTTTGTATAAAGAAGTTTTTCCTTTTTTGGTTTGTTTCCACCTCAGCATTGCTACGAAGTTTGATAGCAGTGGCTGTAAGAAAGCCTTTCTGTTCCATAAAGGATTTTGATACTTATTTACATAAGCTTTTCAGTTGCCTTGTTTATGTTAAATAAACTCTGGAACAGTTATCCGGATGGTGTTACCAAGTATATCTGTGTGTGGAATATTCACCCCATAAATAAACTCTAATTTTGCCTTACACTCGACCAACTACAAGTTTCTTCATTTATTTAAAAGGCAAGCTTTGTGTGAATGGACTTCAATAACCACAATCCTTTGCAAGACAGTTAATTTACATATTTGCCAAGGTGATGGTACCTCCATAACAAGCACCCCCTTTTACAATCTTTATGGTTTGAAATTCCATGTAAAAAGAGGAAGGGAAAGGTGATGGCAATGGGTGTGTATTATCAACCACCTGGCCAGAATAAACAAATGGATGATAAAATGCTCAAAGAAATCAGGGAAGCTAAAATAAGTTACAGCAAAGTAATAGTAATGGGCGATTTCAATTACCCCGATATCGATTGGGTCAGTGACACGGTAGGACATGCTAGAGAGTTAAAGTTTCTAGATGAAATAAAAGCTTCTTGGAGCAGCTGGTTCATGAACTAACCAGAGGGGAAGCCATTTTGAATCTAGTCCTTAGTGGAACAAAAGATCTGGTGCAAGAAATAAGGGTGTTGGGGCCATTTAGCAATAGTGATCATAGCATGAAGGATGGTAAGGAAGTCCACAGTACTACCATTTAACTTTCAAAAGGCAGACAATGGTAAAATGATGAAAATAGTTAAGAAAAAACTAAAAGGAGCAGTTGCAAAGGTTAAAGGCTTACATCAAGCTTGGGTGTTTAAAAATACTAACTTGGAAGCCCAGACCAGCTGCATTCCATGGTTTAACACTAGAAGCCCCAAAAGGAATTTTACCTAGAAACCCCAAAGTGCATCAACTGACGCATTATCACAACGCCTGCCTTTAGCATGAAATGCAGATGTGAATTAATGTGAAGTTACTTATTTGTTAAATGCGTGCAGTATGTGACGTCATTACATGACGTCATCGTGTGTTTATTGTTTGTAATGTCGGAGTAAAACTGTAAACAGTGATTGAGATACGCCACCTAGTGGGAACATGAATTTATACCTAGAAGCCCCAAATGTATGTCAATTGATGCATCCAAGACAACCGAGTGCGTCAATTAACGTACTTTGGGGCTTCTAGGTATAAATTCATTTTCCCATTAGGTGGTGCATCTGTCATTAATTTTCGATGCACACATTTGAACATCTTGACCTTGCTAACAAAGTCATGGAACATGACTGACATGGTTCTAGCAGTGGCGCTGGTATACAACTTCGAAGATGCATTTGCGTCAATTTACGCACTTTGGGGCTTCTAGTGTTAAGAAAAGTGGAAGGAAGTCCAAAACACTGCTAGCATGGTTTAAAGGTGAGGTCAGAGAGGCTGTTGCCAAAAAAACCATCTTTCAGGAAATGGAAAAAAGAGCCAAATGACGAAACTAGAAATAACATAAGCACTGGCAAGTTAGATGCAAGGCATTGATAAGGCAGGCTGAGAGAGAATTTGAGAAAAAGCTTGCTGTGGAAGCAAAAACACATAATAAAGGCTTTTTCAAGTACATTTGTAGCAAAAAAACTGTGACAGAGTCAGCTGGACCATTAGATGATAGAGGGATTAAAAGGGCACTAAGAGGGGACAAGTCCATAGCGGAGAGACTGAATGAATTCTTTGCTTCAGTCTTTACTGAGGAAAATGTAGCGATGTTACCCATAACTGAAATGGTATTTAAAGGTGATGCTACAGAAGAACTGAAAGAAATATCGCTACACCAGGAAGATGTATTACAACTATTTGTTAAACTGAAGAGTAGCAAATCACCTGGACCAGATGGTATACATCCAAGGGTGTTGAAAGAACTGAAATATGAGATTGCAGACCTACTATTAGTAATCTTTGAACTATCATTAAAATCATCTGTAATACCTGAAGATTGGAAAATGGCCAATGTAATGCCAATTTTTAAAAAGGATACCAGGGGTTTTCTGGGAAACTACAGACCGGTAAGCCTGACGTCAGTACCGGGAAAAAGGGTAGAAACCTTCATAAAAATAAAATTACTCAACATGTAGACAGTCATGGCTTAATGGGAGACAGCCACCATGGCTTTAGCCAAGGAAGATCTTGTCTTGCTAATCTGTTAAAGGGGGAGGACTGAGGAGAACTATCGAGTAAGGCTGCTGTTTAATACTTACTTTCAGAGATTCGGGAAAGCTTTTCATCAAAATCTTCTCCAGAGCTGCCAACTTCTGTGAGCAATGTAAGAGCAACATACTGAGGAAGGACAGTGACCAGTGAGCCTGGAGGAGAAGAAACAACAGAGTGAGGTACTGAACAACAAAGAGAAAGATGATTATTTAGATTAGAACATGTAAAGATCTAAGGGACCAGTATACGCTGTTGGTTTTTTCATCTTCGTCAGATAAGATCCATTCGCCCATTTCTAACTGCCCCCGCGCTCACTACTCTCCTTCTGACCCTAGTTTCCCATATCGATTGTAATGTCATCTTCACAGGCCTCCCCCTCTATCAGCTCAGTCGCCTCCCACTGTTGCATTACTACTACAAGGATAATCTCCTTTGCATCACGCTATGACTATATCACCCCATTGCTTCTGCATTTTCACTGACTTCTGGTCAAATTCTGCATCCAAGACACTCACTCTGATACATAAAGCCATTCACATCCACGCCCCCCCCCCCCACCCAATATTTGGCTGACTCCCTCCCATTCCACACTCCCTCGTGCAGTCTGCAATCCAGTCACCTTCATCTTCCCTCTGTTTCATAAGCACATTTATACTCCACTCGCAACTCTGCTTTCTTCTATCTGGGTCCATCCCTCTGGAACTCTCTGCCTACTGCCATCTGTCTAGAACCCTCATTCCAAAAAGTCCCTTCTCAAAACCTACCTCTCCCAGTCTGCCTATGACCTTCCCTCCTCCTGTCCCTAAATTCCCTCTAGTATGCCCCTTCTTGCTATCCTTTTTTCTCTACTGATGTGTGATTGTATTTCTATCCTGTCAACCATTCTAGTTCTTTTCCACTTCCCGGCCCTGCCATCCTTTATCATCTTTTGAACTGTAAACTGTAAAGATAAGTAAACCTTATGAATGCCCCTGAATATCGGGCCCTTAGATCTTTATAGTAGTGTCTCTGATTCTTTCACAATCCTATAGTGCAGGCATGTCCAACAGGTAGATCACGGAGGGGTCAGAGGTAGATCGGCAGCCCCACTTGGCTCCATCTCTCCAGCAGCTCACCCCATCACTAGGAGAGAGCTCGTGCCAGCAGGTCGTCTGCCGAGGGTTTGCTGCCACTGCTGATCCTTTGCCTGTGGGTGTATTGGGGGCACTTGTTGTTTTGTGCCAATAGTTTGTGGGTACCCCAGGGGGCCGCCGCCTGCACCCTGCGTCATACCTGCATCATACCTGCCGCCCGCGCCCTGCGTCATACCTGGTCTCCTGCCTCTCAGAATCACCCATTCCTGCCCCACCCCAGCACCCCTTAGAAGTGTGTTATATACCGGGCGATATTCATTCGCCTGGGCTTTACCTGAATACACTTACCGTATTAGTTGTGTCATCTGCTGGTCGTTGGTCGCTTTATAGTAAGCTTTCATTAAACGTTTTCGGGAAGACACAACAAAGTGTCAAGAATTTGGTGATTTTGGCGGGCTTTTCCAATTTTGCTCTAACTTGCCTATGCCTTGCCTTTGAATTGGTTCAAACCACTGTGACTTTTGCTTGCCTCTGCAATTTTATTTTGCCTAGCTTTTGCGTTGATTCTACACTGCAATTTTATTTCACCTTGCCTTTGCGCTGATTCTACACTGTGTGCAGAATTTATTAAATCGCGTGTGGTGGTATTTGAACTTGATTGGCGTAATTTGATTATATCTGGCTTGCTGGACAGTTGTTTGAGTTTTTTTGATGATTGTTTGGTGGTATTTGATTATTGGTGCCAGTATGATGAATTCTTATTTTTACTTTTAGAAATGCATGTCTGGTTTTGGCATCCCCAGTCTTTGTATTGCACATCATCCAGAGGTCTTCAGTTCCTGTTATCTTTAACACTTTGGGACAGTGACAGTTTTGGCCCAGATTCAGCCAGTGTTTATACTAACTTAGCAGATTTGGCCTTCTTACATCCAGTCAGCCCAGTATAACGAAGATGAGTGTTCCAAAGAAGAGCAAAACCTACCACTTTCATGATGAATGGGAAATGGACTACTTCTTCATCATGGTGAAAGATAAGTGTTATTGTCTAATTTGTAACGCCCCAGTATCCTTGCCCAAAAAGGGTAATCTGGAACGTCTTTATAGAGCTCTGCATAGCAATAAGTTTGATGCTTTTTTTCCACTCAAAAGTGAAATTCGTAAACTGAAGCTCAAAGAACTTAAATCAAAATTGGCTACTCAGCAACAGTTGATGGCGAAGCCAAGGTCACAATCGGTCAATGCAACCATTGCATCCTTCAAGGTCAGCAACCTGATCGCAAAGAAATGCAAACCTTTCACTGAAGGGGAATTTTTAAAAGATTGTTTTCTTGAAGCAGCTGACAATCTTTTTGAAGGATTTAAAAATATGAAAGAGATCATAGCTGCTATTCAAGATGTACAATTGTCAAGAAACACCTTTATGCAGCGAATAGAAAAGATGTGTGGAGACACAACTGAACAATTGTTGGAGGATGTTTCAAATTGTGTTGCTTTCTCACTCCAACTGGATGAATCTACAGACATAAGAGAAATAGCCCAGTTACTAGTCTTTATCCGGATGGTTTTTGAAGACTTCAGTGTTAAAGAGGAACTACTTGGAATAATTTCTTTAAAAGGGAGAACTACCGGTCAGGAAATATTCAGTTCTTTCCATTCTTTTGTGACAAAATGTAATCTTCCATTGCATAGACTTGTTTCCATCACTACTGATGGAGCAACAGCAATGACAGGTGAGGTTAACGGTTTCATAGCCCTCTGTAGACAGCATGACGACTTCCCAGATTTCCTTTCTTTCTTACCACTGCATCATTCACCAGCAAGTTTTGGCAAGCAAAAGACTCAATACAAAGATTTTCTGAACGAAATAAGAAGTTTTTTGAAGGAGAGGGGAAATGACCAAACAGTTGGAAGATGAGGAGTGGTTATGTGATCTGGCATTTCTCGCTGACTTTACAGGCGAACTAAGTGATATGAACCTTGAACTACAAGGTAAAAACAAATGCATTGGCGAGATGAGTACAATTTTATCCTACAAGAGCAAATTTGAGCTAATGATGACTGACCTTGCAAACAACACTTTTGATCATTTTCCTAATAAGCAGGACCATCTGGGACAATATCCAAATTTTGGTTTTCAGACCGTGAAGTACATGACAGAAATCTGTTCTGTTATCCAGGAATTCGAAAATAGATTCTGTGACTTCCAAAAAATTGGAACAGTTGTGGAGTACTTGTCATACCCATTCAAAGTAGATGTGGACATTAAAGAAACTGCAGCTGCTATCAGTAAAAATTACTCATTGAACAAGCCATCTCTTGAAAACGAAATATTAACCCTTAAAAATGTCATTTTTCTCAAGACCCGTGCTGAGCAAGAATTGTTTTGGAAGCTAGTGCCTAGAGACAAATTTCCCAACTTGAGAAGATGCAGTGAAGCTGTACACTCCTGTTTCGGTTCAACTTATTTGTGTGAATCTGCGTTTTCCCATCTGAAAATGACAAAGAGTACACAACGTTCCAACATGACAGATGAACGTCTCCAGGATTCCCCGAGACTGGCCCTCACGCAATATACACCCAAATTCAAAAAGCTGGTGGATGAAATGCAGGCTCAGACGTCTCACTAATGAGCAAGAGCGAAATATTAGAGATTGCAAGATTAGTCTGGATCAATACTCGACCTAAATTTAACACAAATTACTCAATAAAAGTTAAAGAAAGTTATTAAGACAGTTAAAGAAAATTATTACTCAATAAAACTTTAAGAAAAAATGTACTTTCCATTTCCTCTGCAGTTCTTACTGGATCTTCGTCTCTCTGTTTTGTTTCTGCTTAATTTGCTTAACAGCTGATCACATCCAAGTAAATGACAGAAGGTTCATTAAAAATGGGGGGGGGGGGAGGAAATCCTCCAACTTTATTGGGTTAAAATTTAAATTTGAAACTAAAATTTGAAACTTCATTTTCATGGTGGTAGATCACCAGCACTTTTGGCCAGAAAAAATAGATCACGACCTGTTCGAAGTTGGACATGCCTGCTATAGTGTATTGTAAACCGCTTTGTTGTTTTTTTCTAAAGGTAGGATTTTAAATATAAATAAACTAAACTAAGGGGCACCAAACAGCAACCTTGGTTCATCTCTAATATACTACCTCCACAGATTCTCTGGCTAAATCATGTTCCTTTGTTGATTTATACTTTTCAAATTAATTCTTACCCCCTTCCAATCTGCTTGGGGCATCCGAAAATGGGGATAAAGATGTCTCCACAGCTAGTTTAGAAGCCGGGTCTGGGGGACGTTCTCAGCGCGAGGATGTCCAAGTCAGAAAAGAGGTGTGGTTGAGGTGTGGTCAGGGTATTTGCAAGAATCTGGATATCCCCACCTAATTTCAGAAATGTCATGGAAGTCCAGAGTTGCACCTAACTTTAGACCTACTTAAGGCATGAACAAGCATCTCAAAAGTGTTCATTTTGGCTGAAAAACATCTAGAGAGTTTAAAGAAGGCATTCCATCATTTCCAGTACTCACCACAATGTAAATGATGGCAGTAGTGGGATGCGATCCATGGCTGTTGTGTTCCTCGTTCGTTACTCTAACCATCGGGCTATTATAGATGTCCAAATTATCAAATACTATGATGTCTACGTAGATGCCCCTGCAGACGTTCATACAGGGCACATCTAAGTTTGTGAAATGTACAACTACAGGGAAAACTACAGGGCCTAGTGCTAGACATAGTAGCACTATCAGGCTGTGATGGAGTACAGGGACTGTGGAAGCATATGCTTTGTGGAGAATGGCCTAGTAGTGGTTAGAGCAAGGAGCTGAAAAACAGTATAGCTCTCCACTGCTTCTAGTACAAATCAAGGATGCCAATGGTGATGAACACCAAAATTGAGATTTATGGGTGATGTGGCTGAGGTATAAATTTAGGAAATTCTTTAGTGTCTGCACCAGGCATGCCTGCATTTTTTTTCAGACTTTCTGGCTTAGACATTGCTTCTAAATCCCCCTCCATCTGTCTAGACCAGAGATATGCATTCATTTTAAAACTAATGATAAAATGTGAAACATGAGGCATTTTTGATTTGTGTGCCTTTAAACACATCACATGACCATGCAACTAGAATGAATCATCTTCACTTGTGTCATTCATTTTTGGCAACAATGTGGTCTATGAGGCCAAATACAGGAGAGCCAGTTTTGGAGGAATAGAAGATGGGTGGTGAAATTAGACCTTACCTGCTAATTTTCTTTCCTTGAGTCCCTCCAGGTCAGTCTAGTATACATGGGTTTTCTCTGCCCACCAGCATCTGAGGACTGAATATGACAGAGTTCTGATGTCATCCTACAAGAGCTCCTTCTTCAGCTCCACAAATCAGTCTACCACTGACAAAGCAGACTCCAAAAAAGAAACTTGTACCACACATTTTCTAATGGCAGCCAAAGCCAGGCATTAACCAAGGAAGAAACAGAATACTCATGCCAACATGGGATCACCAACTCCAAACTATGTACATATGTACTGAGAAGATAAAGATAAAGATATGCATTCCTACCCAGCCGCCCACCCTCAGAAGATCCCGAAGGAACCCCCCAGAGGGTGCTGCATTTATGCTGACCATACCACTGACTCCTCCAAGATCCCTCCCGGACTCACCCTGCCTAACACTTCTATCAATGAGCGAATCCTGGACTGGCCTGGAGGGACCCAAGGAAAGACAATTAGCAGGTAAGGTCTAATTTCGCCTTCCTAATCGTCTCTCCAGGCCAGTCCAATGCTCATGTGACATACCAGAGCAGTGTCTAAAGATGGGAGGGACCTGCGAGTCTGGCTTGGAGCACCAAAGCCCCGAAACGCACATCCTGCGCTGCTTGAACATACAGGCGATAGGGTCACATAAAAGTAAGCAGCAATGACCAAGTTGCTGCCTGACAGATGTCTGCAGGCAGTACTAGACTGTGCTCCACCCAGGACGCTGCCTGCGATTTGGTAGAATGAGCCCTGAGTCCCGCCAGAACTGCCTGGCCTTGACTTGTGTAGGCTACTGCAATGGCCTGTTTCACCTAACGCGCTATGGAGGTCTTATAAGCGGCCTCCCCCTTTCGGGAACCTCCAAATAGTAAAAACAAGCAATCTGACTTGCAGAAAGACTGTCGTCATATTTCAATGTTTCTAAGTAAGTCTAAGATATCGTCGCAATGCCATGAGTATAGAAACATGATGACAGAAAAAGATCACATGGCCTTTCTAGTCTGCCCTTCCATATTAACCACTACAACAGTCCCCTTTTTTCCTTTGAGATCCTCTGTGTTTGTCCCATGCTTCTTTGAATTCAGATACTTTCCTTCTCTCTACCACCTCCACTAGGAGACTATTCCACGGATCCACCACTCTTTCCGTAAAGAAATATTTCCACATATCACTCCTGAATCTATTCCCTTTCACCCTCATAGCAGAACCTGCTTTCAGTCGAAAGAGGCTCTTCCCCTGTGTATTTATGCCATGGAGATATTTAAACGTCTCAATCATATCACCTCTATCCCGCCTTTACTCCAAGGTGTACATATTAAGATCCTTAAGTCTGTCCTCATATGCTTTATAATGAAGACCACTAACCATTTTAGTAGCCACCCTCTGTACTGACTCCAGCCTGTTTATATCCTTCTGAAGGTGAGGTTTCCAGAACTGCACACAATACTCTAAATGAGGTCGCACCAAAGACTTATACAGAGGCACTATCAACTCCTTTCTTCTGATGGCTATTCCTCTCCCTATGTACCCAAGCATCCTTCTAGCTTTTCCTGTTGCCTTTTCTATCTGTTTCGCTACTTTAAGATCAGACACAATCAGGCCTAGGTCCTGCTCTTCTTTAATGGACAAAAGTACTTCACCCCCTATACTATATTGCTTCCTTGGATTGCTGCAGCCCAAATGTATGACCTTGAATTTTTTAACATTAAATCTCAGCTGCCAAATTCTAAACCATTCTTCAAGCTTAGCTAGATCCCTCCTCATTTAATCTACACCTTCCTAGTCTACTCTATTGCAGATTTTGGTATCATCCACAAAGAGGCAAACCTTACCCGACAGCCCTTCCGCAATATCACTAACAAAGATGTTAAAAAGAATCGAACCAAGAACAGATAGTAACACAGTAACATAGTAAATGACGGCAGATAAAGACCAGCATGATCCATCCAGTCTGCCCAGCAAGATATGGCAAGAGTAGGTGCACCTGTCGCTCTGTGCAGGCCACCCCTCCCCATGTCTTTGTTTAGGGGTGGACACAACACTCCATGTAGGACACCCCTATTTGTTGAGAAGTTAGATGGTTCAGTTTATTTTGTGTTTATCCTGTTGTTGTAAAGGGATCCGCTGTGCTTGTCCCATGCTGTTTTGAATTCCGTCACCGTGTTTGCCCCCAACACTTCCATTGGGAGAGCATTCCAAGCATCCACCACCCTTTCAGTGAAAAAATATTTCCTGACATTGCCTTTCAATTTTCCACCTTGCAGCTTCATGTTATGCCCACTAGTTTTGCAGCTTCCCCATTTTTGGAAGAGGTTTGTTTCTTCATCTTTCCTCTTTAAGTATTTAAAGGTCTGAATCATATCTCCTCTATCCCTCCTCTCCTCCAAAGTGTACATATTTAGGTCTTCAAGTCTCTTCTCATAAGGTTTCTTACGCAGGCTCCAAATCATTTTGGTCGCCTTCCTCTGAACAGTTTCCAGTCTTTTTACATCTTTTGCAAGATATGGTCTCCAAAACTGGAGGCCTCACCAGCGACCTGTACAGTGGCATAAGTACCTCTTCCTTTCTGCTGGTAATCCCTCTTTGTATACACTCCAATATCCTCCTGGCTTTTGCCACCGCCTTGTCGCACGGTTTTGTCACCTTGAGATCATTAGAGATAATCACACCAAGGTCTTTCTCCTGAACTATGCACACCAACCTCTCGCCCCCTATTATGTACATTTCCCTTGGATTTCTGCTACCTAAGTGCATGACACTGCACTTTTTCGCATTAAATCGTAAATGCCAAGCATTAGACCATTCTTCCAGCTTTTGTAGATCGTTCCTCATGTTATCCACTCTGTTGCAAATTTTTGTGTCATCTGCAAAAAGACAGACTTTTCCATTCAGTCCTTCAGCAATATCACTCACAAATACATTGAACAGTGCAGAGCCCAGGACCGAACCCTGGGGCACCCCGCTAATCACCTTCCTTTCATCCGAGTGAGCTCCATGTACCATCACCTTCTGTTGTCTGTCAGTCAACCAATTTCTAATCCAGTTTACCATCTTGGTACCCCATCCCCAAGCTACTTTGTTTATTGACAAGCCTCCTATAAGGAAAAGTATCAAAGGCTTTGCTGAAATCCAGGTAGATGACATCCACCGCATGCCCCTGATCTAGTTCCTTGGTCACCCAGTCAAAGAACTCAATCAGATTTGTTTGGCAAGACCGTCCTTCAGTTAAACCATGTTGCCTCGGATCTTGCAACCTGTTGGTTTTGAGAAAGTTCACTATTCACTCTTTCAGGAGCACCTCCATTACTTTTCCCGCCACCGAGGTAAGGCGCACGGGTCTGACACTTCTTCCCTATCACCACTTTTGTGTAGAGGTAAGACATCAGCCATTCTCCAGTCCTGAGGAAACTCTCCTGTTTCCAAGGATCTGTTGAATACATCCTTTAACGGCCCTGCAAGAACTTCTCTGAGCTCTTTCAGTATCCTGGGATGTATCCCATCCGGTCTCATGGCTTTATCCACTTTCAGTTTAGCAAGTTGTTCCAACACCTCATCTTCTGTGAATGGTGTGGTATCTTCTACATTCCCATTTTTATATTTGGGAGTCACAGCTGGTCCATCTCCAGGATTTTCTTTAGTAAAAACAGAGCAGAAGTATTTGTTTATCAATTTCGCTTTTTCTATGTCACTTTCCACGAGTCCTTTCCCAGCACTTCTGAGTCCTGCAATTCCAACTCTGATCTTCTTCCTTTCCCGAATATACCTGAAGAAAGTTTTGTCGCCACACTTAACATCTTTAGCCATCTTTTCCTCTGCCTTTGATTTTGCTATCCTTATTTCTCTTTTTGATCCTGTATTCATTTCTGTGTTCTTCTGTTTGCAAGCTTTTGAATTTTACGAAAGCTGTGTTTTTTGCCTTTATTTGAGCAGCCACTTCTTTGGAAAACCAAATAGGTTTCCTTCTCCTCTTGTTTTTCTTTACTTTTTTTTACATATTTGTCTGTTGCCTCTTTTATTGCCACCTTTAGTTTAGCCCATTGCAATTCCACTCTCCTTATCTCCTTCCACTCCGTCATCTCCTCCTTTAGGTACTCGACCATTTTATTGAGGCATACCACTGATAACCTCCTCCTCCTCAGAGTGAGCTCCATTTACCTGTACCCTTTGTTGCCTCGCACTCAATCAATTTCTAACCCAAGCAGTCACTTTATGGTCCATCCCTAGGGTCCAACCGATGGAGCTGCTGTTCCTCCATGGACTCGCCCCACTCGACAAATACCGGCAGGGACACTGCCTGGTTCACATGAAACTTACAGACCACCTTAGGAAGGAAGGAAGACATGTGTCACAGCACCACTTTCTCAGCAATCAGAAGAGGGAGGAGTGGCCTAGTTGTTGGGGCAAGTTACCTCAGGCTGATGGGTCAGGGGTTTGAATCTCACTAGGGGGACAGCAACCAAGGGCTGGGGTTTCTAGTCCCTTAGGTGTGCCTTGTGGTCTTCTGCAAGCCACTTAACCCTCCGTTGCCTCAAGAACAAAAACAGATTGTGAGCCCTTTGGGGATAGGGGGAAAAAGTGTATATATATACACTGCTTTGACTGGTAGAAAAAGTGTTATTATAAGCCTAGCTAATTAAAAAATAAAGAAGCAGAAAAAGCTCCCTACATAATACAACCTGTGACTCTGAGATCCACTGGGCAGAACAAATTGCTACCAAAAAACCACCTTCAATGTCAAGTCTCAGAGGGGTGCTCAAAAGGTGGCTCTCTCAAGGCTGGCAATACCAAGTTCAAGTCCCACAGAGGTATTACCAGGTGAAAAAAGGAGGACACTCCTGTTTTACTGCCTTCAAAAACCTGGCCACATCCAGATGTCACCCCAGGGACTGCCCCCCGGACTTGCCCTCTGTAACAAGCAAGCGCTGCCAGATGAACCTTCAGCAAATTTAATGCCAACCCTTTTTCAAGCCTCTGCTGCAAAAACAAGAGGATGTCTCGTAGAGAGCAAGCAAATGAACAGATGTCCTGCTCTGAACACCAATTCTCAAATATTCTCCAGACCCTCACGTAGGCCAGTGAGGTCAATGCATAACCTCTCTGCAGCAAGCACGTCCACTCAAGAGCCAAGCCATAAGTGAAAATCAAGTCACCTGTGGCATCAGTATTGGCCATTATGATAGCAGGTTGATTCTGTCAGGCAGCATCCATGGTTGCTCGATCAACAGACAAATCAGGCCTGCAAACCAGGGTCTCTATGGACAATCTGGAGCAATGAGGATCACCAGACCATGGTGAGCTGCAGTCCTCTGAAGGGTGCACTCTATGAGCGCCCACAGCGGGAAGATATAGAGCAGACCATCCTCGGGCCAGCTTTGAGCTAGGGTGTCGAGCCCCTCAGAGATGTGTTCTCTACGTTGGCTGAAAAAACGTCTCACTTTACCACTGGTCAGGGAGGTCATGAGGTCCACCATTGGTTCCCTCCAATGGACCATGAAGTCATGATACACCACTGCATTCAGCTCCCATTTTCATGGATCCAACCAGTGACGGCTGAGGAAATACGCCTGTACATTGTCCTTTCCCGCTATATATGGAGTGGAGGAGTGGCCTAGTGGTTGGGGTAAGGTACTTCAGGCCGGAAGGTTGGGGGTTCAAATCCCACTAGAGGAGAGCAACCTTGGACCGGAAGGACTGGGGTTTCTAGTCCCACAGGTGCTCCTTGTGGTCTTAGGCAAGCCACTTAACCCTCCATAGCCCATGTTCCCTGTAAAATAGTTATCTCCAAGTTATAATGCCCTGTAAAATGTAATTTCAGTTTGTTCAATGTAAACCACACTAATACAGAATAGCGAGGTATATAAGAGAATGTAAATAAATATATGCTCTTTATTTGCAACATTTGATATACCGCCCATTACTGGAGCATTAAAGCGGTGTATAACAAAAAATTTGGGCTGCGAGAAAGTACAGAAGGAAAAGAAACGCCATTAACATGATAGGAAAGTGATAGAAAAGAAAGGGAGAAAGACAGTCAAGGACAGATAACAATCAAACGAAAACACCAAGGGAAGAGGCACGGGAGGGAATGGGTGAGTGGGGGGGGGGGGGGGAGGGATTATAATGGATGATGGAGAACCCGTAGTGTTGAGTAATTGGTGGCAGAGAGCATAGTGAACAGATTATGAATCGTTGGAGGGAGTGGGAAGGTCGAAAGTCTGGCAGAAAAGATATGTTTTGAGAAGAGCCTTAAACTGAGGAAAAGATACTTCAGTGTGAAGAGAATGTGGGAGAGAATTCCAGAGGGCGGGACTTGCAAAGAAGAAGGCAGCGTGACGGGTGGATTCGAGGTGGGCCTGGGTGGGAGATGGCAGGAAGAGGAGGTTGCCATGTGCCGAGCGGAGCAGACGGGGGAGTGGGTTGAAGATAGATAAGATCAGCTAAGTACTGGCTAATCTACTGAAGAGGGCTTTAAACTAGATTCATTGGGGATGGGTGAAGAAAACTCCCAGGTAAGTGAAAGCCCCCAGGTAGGTTATACATTAAATAACTTTATGGAAATGGGTAACAGGGGTAACATATGGAAAGCAGTGTGTATAAATGCCCCTAGCATGGGAAATAAGATCCCTGATGTTGAAGCTTTGGTGGGAGTGGCTAACTTGGATTTAGTGGCAGTTACAGAAACATGGTTCATAGAAAACCATGATTGGGATGTAACTATACCTGGCTATAATTTATTCAGAAAGGACAGGGTAGGAAGTATGGGAGGAGGAGAGGCACTATATGTAAAAACTACTATTAAAGCTTTGGAATTACAGAGCTTAAAAGGGAGAGGGGAGGCATTGTGGGTTAAACTAGAAAGAGGGAAAGAGAAATCTATTTAAATTGGTGTGATATACAGACCTCTCTCACAAGAGGAAGAGGTGGACAGAGAGTTAATTGAAGACATGCGCAGCATTGCTAGGAAAGGGGAAGTGCTACTGATAGGAGATTTCAATATACCAGATGTTGATTGGCACATTCCTGCTGCAGTATCATCTAGAAGTAAGGAGATCTTGGATTCTCTACAGGAAGAACTATTCAGGCAATTGGTAACAGACCCCACACGTGAAGGGGCCATACTGGACTTGGTGCTTACCAATGGTGAAAGTGTTTCTGATGCTGTAGTGGGAGATCATTTTGCATCCAGTGATTACCAGATGGTGTGGTTCAGTATTAGGACTAGGGCTGTTAGAATCCATTCAAAGGCGAGGAGCTTAGACTTTAGGAAGACTAACTTTGCGAAGATGGGCCAATACCTCAGGGAGTCGTTAGTTGGATGGGAACAGCTGAGGGATGTAGAAAAACAGTGGGAAAAACTGAAAGGGGATATTTCAAGGGCAACCAACCTTTTTGTTAAAATGGTAAATAAAGGTAAAAGGAAAAGTGGAGTGGAGGAGTGGCCTAGTGGTTGGGGCAAGGTACTTCAGGCCGGAAGGTCGGGGGTTCAAATCCCACTAGAGGACAGCAACCTTGGGCCGGAAGGACTGGGGTTTCTAGTCCCACAGGTGCTCCTTGTGGTCTTGGGCAAGCCACTTAACCCTCCATAGCCCATGTTCCCTGTAAAATAGTTATCTCCAAGTTATAATGCCCTGTTTAATGTAATTTCAGTTTGTTCAATGTAAACCGCACTGATGCAGAATAGCACGGTATATAAGAGAATATAAAATAAAAGAAGACCGCTATGGTTTTCGAAAGAAGTAGCTGAAAAAGTGAAGAAAAAGAGGGAGGCCTTCATGAAATACAAGAGATCACAGAGAGAGGAAGACAGGCATCTGTATTTGGAAAAAAACTTAGAGAAGCTAGCAAAGTAGTCAAGAAGGCAAAGATTCAAAAGGAGGAGGGAGGAAATAGCCAATGCAATAAAATGGGGGATAAGACATTTTTCTGATATATTAATGAGAAGAGGAAGGGCAAGAGTGGTATTGTCAAACTCAAGGGTGCAGGGGAGGAATATGTAGAAGCTGATAAGGATAAAGTGGAATTGCTTAACAAATATTTTTGTTCGGTGTTCACAGATGAGGAACCAGGAGCAGGACCTCAGAAAACACCCACAAATAGGAACAGAAGCAACAGGACACCTTGAACAATTTTCAAAAGACTGTGTTCGTGAGAAACTATCTCAACTTAAAGTAGACAAAGCGATGGGACCGGATGGGATACACCCAAGAATACTGAGGGAACTTGGGGACATTCTAGCAGCTCCACTGACTGACCTTTTCAATGCCTCGTTGGAGTCGGGAGTGGTGCCAAAGGACTGGAGAGAGGCTCATGTGGTGCCTTTACACAAAAGCAGAAGTAAGGATATGGTTGAAAACTACAGGCAGGTTAGTTTAACTTCGGTGGCGAGTAAATTATTGGAAACGCTGCTGAAAGAGAAAATAGTGAGGTTTCTGGAGTCCAGCGGATTACAGAATCCGAGGCAGCATGGATTCACCAGAGGCAGGTCTTGTCAGACAAATCTGATTGATTTCTTTGACTGGGTGAACAGGGAGCTGGACCGAGGGAGAGCCCTAGAAGTGGTGTATTTCGATTTCAGGAAAGCCTTTGACGCTGTTCCTCACAGGCGACTTATAAACAAACTGAGCACCCTAGGGATGGACCCTAAAGTTACTGCTTAGGTTAGAAATTGGTTGGGTGGGAGGCAACAAAGAGTACAAGTAAATGGAGCTCACTCTGAGGAGAAGGATGTTATCAGTGGTGTGCCCCAGGGATCTGTCCTTGGTCCGATTCTTTTTAACATCTTTGTTAGTGATATAGCGGAAGGGCTTTCAGGTAAGGTTTGCCTCTTTGCGGATGATACCAAAATCTGCAATAGAGTAGACACCCAGGAAAAGGTAGATAACATGAGGAGGGATCTAGCTAAGCTTGAAGAATGGTTTAGAATTTGGCAGCTGGAATTTAATGTTAAAAAATGTAAGGTCATGCATTTGGGCTGCAGCAATCCAAGGGAGCAATATAGTATAGGGGGTGAAGTACTTTTGTCCACTAAAGAAGAGCGGGACCTAGGCGTGGTTGTGTCTGATGATCTTAAAGTAGCTAAACAGGTAGAAAAGGCGACGGCAAAAGCTAGATGGATGCTTGGGTGCATACGGAGAGGAATGGCTAGCAGAAAAAAAGGAGGTGATAATGCCTCTGTATAAGTCTTTGGTGCGACCTCATTTGGAGTATAGTGTGCAATTCTGGAGACCGCACCTTCAAAAGGATGTGAACAGGATGGAGTCGGTGCAGAGGGTGGCTACTAAAATGATTAGTGGTCTTCATTATAAAGCATATGAGGACAGACTGAAGGATCTTAATATGTGCACCTTAGAGGAAAGGCGGGATAGAGGTGATATGATTGAGAGGAAAGGCGGGATAGAGGTGATATGATTGAGATGTTTAAATACCTCCGTGGCATAAATGTTCAGGGAGAGAGCCTCTTTCAATTGAAAGCAAGTTCTGCTACGAGGGGACATGGGATGAGGGTGAAGGGAGATAGATTCAGGAGTGATATGCGAAATATTTCTTTACGGAAAGAGTAGTGGATCCGTGGAATAGTCTCCCAGTGGAGGTGGTAGAGATGAGGACAGTAACTGAATTCAAAAAAGCATGGGACAAACACAGAGGATCTCTAAAGGTAAAAAGGGGACTGTTGTAGTTGTTATGGAAGGACAGACTAGATAGGCCATGTGGTCTTTTTCTGTCATCATATTTTTATGTTTCTATGTTTACTGGGGAGTGTTTAGTATGGAGGACCTTATGAGTGATAGTGAGTAACTTATACACAAATCGGACCTTGATAGGAAGCCAGTGGAGGGAGAGAAGGCAGGGGGTGATGTGATCCCGGTGGGAGGAGAAAGTAAGGAGACGTGTGGCTGTGTTTTGGATTAGTTGTAATCTTCGGAGTTGATATTGGGGGAGACCAGCGAATAGCGAGTTACAATAATCAAGTTGTGTAATCACCAAAGAAAGAACAAGAGTGGTAAGGGACGCAGGTGGAAGGAGAGAATGAACAGACCTAGTCCTGCGAAGATGGAAGAAGGAACTACGCACCACTCCCAAGATGTGCTGATGGAATGAGAGGGAAGAGTCCAGAGTAACACCAAGATAACGAAGAGTTGAGACCAGAGGGATTGGAGAGTTGGACATGAACGGTGTCAAGGTAGGAGAAGGAGCACCAAAGGTGAACCAGATAGCTGCTGATTTAGAGGGGTTAACGATAAGATAGTTGCCATGGAACCAGTCGGCAATGGAGGCGAGACAATTGTTGAGGAGTGAGAGATCTGGAGCTGAAGGCGATGTGTGGTGAATCAGGAGGATATCGTCGGCGAAAAAATAGGTGGATAAACCGGATTGTTGAATTAGTAAGGCTGCCGAGAGTGCCATCAGATGCACCTCTGCCCATGACAAGAGCGGTCGAATCTCCTCCACCAAGGTCTCACTGCCAGTGCCTCCCTGTCGGTTGATGTACGCCACCGTAGTTTATTTTTTATTTATTTATTTACAGTCTCTTTTAAACCGTACTATTCAACATCAGTGCGGTTATCATGAAAACAGAAAGCTTACACGGTGCCGGAATCTGCTCCACATTTACAAAGAACAGCTGTAGTTTAAATTTCATAGTCACTCAGGGCCTAGCATCAGCAAAGTACTTTTAGTTTCAAATTAAAACACAGAAGAAAGCTTTCTGGTTAAATTTAGAATCCAGCAGAGAGCTTGTAGTTTAAATTTCTTAATAGGTTAAAGCCTAGTAGCAGCAAAGAGCTATAATTTAAATCAAATCAGAATATAGCTTACCTCAGCGGCACAGGACAAGGTACTGTGTAGCAGCCCTTCTTTAATAAGTGTTATATCCCTCCCTCCCTCCCCACACCCACCCTCCCCTGGGATAATCACAGCTTTATAGGTACTTGCACAACTTAAAAGACAGGAGGTGCTCTCAGGTGAAGCTCATTACCCAAATCAGTCATACACTAAGGACCTGAGATTAATTAAGCTTCAGGTGAACAAGGTATATTAAACTTCTTAGGTACAGTTTTAGTGGTATAAATATCCATAGCACCCTTTAGTACATAAAGAACTTAAAGATCTAAACACAAACTTAAAACTAAGATGCAGACAGCAGTCCAGCAGCGGGATGTGGGCTTTCCAGTCTTTTGCATTGAGTGTCACATGTATGATTTTCTCCCAGCTGGTGAGAGGTCTTACGTGTGCACTAGGTGCAAGGAGCTCTCTGCTCTCAGGGAACGAGTCCGTTCTCTAGAGGCTAGAGTAGCAGACTTGGAAAACATAAGACAGACAGAGAGGTACATAGACAAGACCTACAGGGATATAGTCCTGAAGTCCCACCTCCAGTCTGGCAGCATCCCTGTTGCCAGGGAGGAGAGAGGTCACGTGACAGGAGAGCATCACCCTGGTGTGGCAGGAAGTGATCCTGTAACTAGGACCTGTCCTCCAGGTGATGTAAACCCCTCTCGCACCGAGGAGGTTTCTCCAGGGCCAAGTGCCCATGAGGGAAGGGTTAGGACAGCAGTTATAGTTGGTGATTCGATCATTAGGCATGTAGATAGCTGGGTGGCTGGTGGACGTGAGGATCGCCTGGTAACATGCCTGCCTGGTGCGAAGGTAGCGGACCTCACACGCCACCTAGATAAGGTCTTAGATAGTGCTGGGGAGGAGTCTGCTGTCTTGGTACATGTCGGTACCAATGACATAGGAAAATGTGGTAGGGAGGTTCTGGAAGCTAAATTTAGGCTTTTAGGTAGGAAGTTGAAATCCAGAACTTCCAGGGTAGCGTTCTCCGAAATGCTTCCCGTTCCACGCGCAGGACCCAAAAGGCAGGCAGAGCTCCGGAGTCTCAATGCGTGGATGAGACAATGGTGCAGAGATGAGGGGTTCGGATTTGTTAGGAACTGGGGAACATTCTGGGGAAAGGAGGGGCTCTTCCGAAGGGATGGGCTTCACCTTAACCGGGATGGAGCCAGGCTGCTGGCATTAACCTTTAAAAAGGAGATAGAGCAGCTTTTAAACTAGATAATAGGGGAAAGCCGACAGTCGCCCAAGAGCGCATGGTTCGGAAGAATGTATCCTTGAAGGATACTACAAAAAGCAAGGAGGTTCCAAAAAAGAGTAAAGTAGCCAAATGCCCTCGAGTATGGAGCAGACAGAACTTAAAGATCCCAAATTACCCATGTCTACCAATAGCCAAATTAATATGAATAAAATACAGTCTCTAAAATGCTTGTATGCAAATGCTAGAAGTCTACAAAACAAGATGGGAGAGTTAGAATATATAGCACTAAACGAGAGGTTAGATATGATTGCAATATCAGAGACATGGTGGAAGGAGGACAACCAGTGGGACACTGTGATACCTGGGTACAAACTATATCGTAATGATAGAGCTGACCAAATTGGTGGAGGGGTTGCGCTCTATGTTAGAGAGGGCATTGAGTCAGAAAGGATTAAAGTTTTGCAAGAAACAAAATTTGCTGTAGAATCTCTATGGATTGAAATTCCATGTAAAAAGGGGAAGGCGATGGCAGTGGGGGTGTACTATCGTCCGCCTGGCCAGAATGAACAAATGGATGATGAAATGCTCAAAGAAATCAAGGAAGCTAGCAAAAGTTACAGTGCAGTAATAATAATGGGTGATTTCAATTACCCCGGCATCGACTGGGTCAGTGTCACAACAGGACATGCTAGGGAGATAAAGTTCCTAGATGAAATAAATGACTGCTTCTTGGAGCAGCTGGTTCATGAACCAACCAGAGGGGAAGCAATATTAGACCTAGTCCTTAGTGGAACACCAGATGTAGTGCAAGAGATAAGGGTGTTGGGGCCACTTGGCAATAGTGATCATAGCATGATCACCTTTGATTTAATTAGTGGAGGAGGGATAGTAAGGAAATCCACAGTACTACCCTTTAACTTTCGAAAGGGAGACTATGATAAAATGAGGAAAACAGTTAAGAAAAAACTAAAAGGAGCAGTTGCAAAGGTTAAAGACGTACATCAAGCTTGGGTGTTGTTGAAAAATACTATCTTGGAAGCCCAGACCAGCTGTATTCCACGCTTTAAGAAAAGTGGAAGGAAGTCCAAAAAACTGCCAGCATGGTTTAAAGGTGAGGTCAGAGAGGCTGTTGCCAAAAAAGCATCTTTCAGGAAATGGAAAAAAGAGCCAAACGATGAAACCTGGAAACAGCACAAGCACTGGCAAGTCAAATGCAAGGCATTGATAAGGCAGGCAAAGAGAGAATTTGAGAAGAAGCTTGCTGCGGAAGCAAAAACGCGAAATAAAGACCTTTTCAAGTACATTTGTAGCAAAAAACCTGTGAGAGAGTCAGTTGGTCCATTAGATGATAAAGGGGTTAAAGGAGCACTAAGAGGCGACAAGGCGATAGCGGAGAGACTGAATGAATTCTTTGCTTCGGTCTTTACTGAGGAAGATGTAGGGATGTTACCCATGACTGAAGTGGTATTTAAAGGTGTGGAAGAATTGAAGGAAATATCGATACATCAGGAAGATGTCTTACAACTATTAGATAAACTGAAGAGTAGCAAATCACCTGGGCCGGATGGTATACATCCAAGGGTGTTGAAAGAACTGAAATTTGAGATTGCAGACCTGCTATCAGTAATCTGTGAACTATCATTAAAATCATCTCTAATACCTGAGGATTGGAGGATCGCCAATGTAATACCAATTTTTAAAAAGGGTTCGAGGGGTGATCCGGGAAACTACAGACCAGTGAGCCTGACATCAGTACCGGGAAAAAATGGTAGAAACCATCATAAAGAATAAAATTACTCAGCATGTAGATAGTCACGACCTAATGGGAGACAGCCAACATGGCTTTAGACAAGGAAGATCTTGTCTTACTAATCTGTTATGTTTTTTTGAAGGAGTGAATAAACTGGTGGACAAAGGTGAGTCGGTTGATATTGTGTATCTGGACTTTCAGAAAGCCTTTGACAAAGTCCCTCATCAGAGACTTTTGGCAAAACTAAAGAGTCATGGGATAGGAGGCAGTGTACTACTGTGGATCAGGAACTGGTTAAAAGATAGAAAGCAGAGGGTAGGGCTAAATGGCCAATTTTCCCAATGGAGAAAGGTGAATAGTGGTGTACCCCAGGGATCTGTGCTGGGTCCGCTGCTTTTTGACATATTCATAAATGACCTGGAAAGTGGAATAACAAGTGAGGTTATCAAATTTGCAGATGACACAAAACTGTTTAAAGTTGTTAAAACCCAGGAGGATTGTGGAAAATTGCAAGAGGATCTTGATAAATTGGAAGACTGGGCATCAAAATGGCAGATGAAATTTAATGTGGAGAAGTGCAAGGTTATGCACCTAGGGAAGAACAACCCAAACTATGGTTACACGATGCAAGGTTCCACATTAGGAACCACCACCCAGGAAAAAGATTTAGGCGTCATTGTGGATACCTTGTTAAACCCCTCGGCCCAGTGTGCAGCGGCGGCCAAGAGAGCAAATAGAATGCTAGGTATGATAAGGAAAGGAATGGAAAATAAAACAAAAGATATTATAATGCCTCTATATCGTTCCATGGTGAGACCGCACCTTGAATATTTTGTGCAATTCTGGTCGCCGTATCTTAAAAAGGATATAGCGATTTTAGAAAAGGTTCAGAGAAGAGCCACCAAAATGGTAAAGGGGATGGAAGGCTACTCCTATGAAGAAAGGCTAAAAAGGTTGGGGCTCTTTAGCCTGGAGAAGAGACGGCTGAGGGGAGATATGATAGAAGTCTATAAATTAATGAACGGAGTGGAACGGGTAAACGTAGATCGATTGTTTACCTTATCAGAATATGGAAAGACTAGGGGACATGCAATGAAGCTACAGGGTAAACTATTTAAGACTAATAAAAGAAAATATGTAATCAAACTCTGGAATTTGTTACCGGAGGATGTAGTAAAGGCTGTTAGTGTAGCTGGGTTTAAAAAAGGTTTGGACAAGTTCCTGGAGGAAAGGTCCATAAACCATTATTAAGAAGGGACCCAGGATATCAATGCTTGAACCAGTACAAGCATTGTGGAACCTGTGTCCCTTGGGGAAACTGCTAGGTATGTATGACCTAGATTGGCCACTGTTGGAAACAGAATGCTGGGCTTGATGGACCTTGGTCTGACCCAGTATGGCATATCTTATGTTATGTTCTTATGTAACTTGGGTAAAACCGGGGAAACTATTTAACATATAGGCATCACATCAAGTCGAATCAAAGAGTATTCATAGTGCATTGGAACTAGAAGGGGGAGCAGTTAATGGTGCGCAATCATCCGGGTAGTGTTTGAGGAAGATGTGGTGCTTCAACGCCTTCTTAAATTGTGTTAGGTCAGGGATTGCCCGGATGCTAGGTGGAAGGGCGTTCCAGCATCTGGGCGTGCAGAATCTAAATGCCCTGCTTGCTGTTGCCTGGATGTATTGTGTTACTGCTTTCGATATTACTAGTGTGTTGATTGCTGCAGATCTTCTGGCTCTGTCGGGGGGAGTAGTGTGGATAAGCTCTGAGAGTGAGGCGGAGGAGAGCCCATTGATGGCCTTGAAGGTCAGCAGTAGGATCTTGAAGGAAATTCTACCGTGAATAGGGAGCCAGTGGAGCTATTTCAGGATGGGTGTCACATGGTCACGCCTGGAGGCACCATATAGAACTCTAGCCGCGGTATTCATTGCGAGCTGGAGCGGATCCAGGGTGGAAAGTGGGAGCCTTTGTAGAATTGCATTAGCGTAATCAAAATGTGGGATAACCAGCGCTTGAAAGATTGTCTGGAAGTCATCTGGTTCTAGCAGGGAGCATAAGTGTCTGAGTGTCCGGATCTTATGGTAGACTGCTCTTACCGTGTTGCTTATGTGCGCCCTCATGTCCAGGCGTTGGTCTAATGTGACTCCAAGGTATCGGATTGTGGACTTGGTTTGCAGCTCTGCTTCCTTGACCTTTAGGTAGGTCGGAGGGGAGAAGTTCTGGTTCCTCGTGATGAAGAGAACTTCTCTTTTCTTGTGCTGTATTCAGAGGTTTTGGGTCTGCAGCCAATTGGCCACTGCGTCAAAGCAGTCTGTCAGTGGAGAGAGGTCAAGCTGATCGGTTGAGAAAGGCATGTAGAGTATCACGTCGTCAGCATATATCAAGCAGTCAACACTGAATGAACGGATGAGGTTTGTCAGACGGCTGCCTGGGTGAGAATGTTCACAGTCTTGGCAAGTGCATATATCAATATGATTTGCAAGGGACTGTGGGAAATGCAGTCCATTCACTCCAGACACAGCCGCTCACAATAATTAGTTGTGCTTGAGTGTAAAGCCAATAAGATATTTATTTATGGGGTTATTTCTCACAACACGGGCCCGGGACGGCGGTCGGGGGTCTTAGACCTGGCCCTCGAGGGACCAGGGACCTCCTCCGACGACGCCCTCACGAGCCGCTTCTTCCTCTTGCGTTCTCGGTCGGGGGACCCCCTGTCCGAGGAGCTTCAACGGCGCTTGGGATCAGAATCCCGAGATGTCGAGGCCTCAGACAAGGTCCGGGCCCAGCCGGAGGCAGAATCCGAGAAAAACCTTTCCTTCTGATGCTGTCGACTTTTGAGTGCCTTGGAAGACATCTTCCCACATGGCACACACGACTTGGGGTCGTGGTCAGGGCCGAGGCAGCGAAGGCAGCAGTCGTGTGAGAGACATAAGTTTCTTACACCGATCACACTTTTTGAAACCACTGGAAGCCATCGGGGAAAAAAGAGCCCCTGCAAGGTCAAAAGACCGGCCTTCCAGGGAAAAAATGAAAAAAGGGCGCGAACGCCAGCCATGAAGGGCAAAAACTGAAAAAGAAATAAGCGGGCTCAATACCGGTGTACCGAACCCGGCGGGAGGGGAACCGGTGTCGAACTGGAGACAAAAATAGCGAAAAATCGCCGAAGAAAAAAATCACTTTTATCCGGGAGAACAGGACACACGTCCGGTGGGCTTCTCGGAAAAAAAAAAAGAGACTGAGGTAAGATGGCACCTTTAGGCAGGAAGGGAACCGCACATGCGTGCCAGCATTCCCAAAGGCTTTCATGGAAAGCTGGGAAAACGCTCCGCTGGGGCTTCATCGGCGCCGATGACACCCATATGTGAGGACTGACTTCCTGCTTGGTCCTGGAGAACACTGGCACTGCGTAACCTGCAACAGACAATGCAATTCCCACCTGGTGAGGCTGGCATCTGTCATTACTAATATCGATTGCAGTGGCTCCAGTTGTACCCCAGCTGTCAGGTTTGTGGATTGCCGCCATCTTTCCAGACTATTGTGCACCTCCTCCAGGCATTCCAATCGTTGGGACAAGGCGTGGTACTGAGGAGACCATCGTGTGAGTAGCGCCTCCTGCAACAGTCTCATGTGCACTCTGGCCCAGGACACCAGGTCCAATGCTGCTGCCATTGACCCCAGCAACTGGAGATATTACCATGCCGTAAAAGTTTTTATGCTAAAGAACCGCTGCACCTGCCCCTGAATCTGTAGCATTCTGTCCACTGGAAGTGACACTAGTCCTGTAAATTAACCTCTGGACCAGTTGCAGCAGACTCGTGGCCATGTTGACCAGGGGCAGCTCAAAGCAATCTGCTGCCTGAGGCAAAGAATGAGATGGCGCCCCCACCCCCCACCTTAGAGGGGGCAGGGCTTTTTCAGAACTCCAATCAGGGACTGAACTAAACCAAAAAGCCAATTAGATTATATGGCGGGAATGCAAGAGGTTTGCACACAGGGCTATACCAAGCTGCAATCGCACCCTGTGCGACTTGCAGCTTTGGCACACACCCCCCTCCCCATACCTCTGTCCAGGTATGGTCCTGTTTGCACATCAAGGAACTAAAAGAGAGCAAGAACCAACAGCACAGTTTATAAAACTAAATTATAACTTGCTTTTATTTTGTTGTTATAAACTGCGTTATGGTTCTTGCTTTTTATTTTTCAACATATATTTTGCATCCACAGTGGGTGCAGAGAAGAACCAGGACATTCACCCACAGAACTTATTTATTTTGTTTAAAAGGATTTATATCCCGCCTTCTCCTTTAATCAAGGCGGTGTACACAGCAACCAATCGAATTATATTGACTTTTGTGTTATTATGCAGTGTCATACAGTGAATGTGCGTGTGTAAGTTGGCGTTGATTCGTGGTAGGCTATTTACAGCATTGGCTACATTACAATGTTATGTACATGAGTGAGAAAGGGTGGGGGGCTGGTATTAGTCCAAGGGCTGTCGGGTACCATTATGTGCTATTGCCGTAGTGCTCGATGAAGAGCGCTGTCTTGAGTTGTTTTCGAAAGTCCTTAATAGCTTCTGTCGATCGTAGTTCGTCAGGGAGGGCTTCCATACTGCAGGTGCTGCCATCGATAGAGCTCTTCTTACGGTGTTCTTGCGAGCCTTTGTGAAGTCTTTTGGTGTGTTGATGGTGTCAGAGGTGCCTCTCCTCCTTGGTCTTGTGCTGGTGTCTGGTTGTATGAGTGGTTGTAGGCTGAGTGCTGAGGTCCGGTGTTGATTTTGAATATGTTTAGGACTGTCTTGTACCTGATGCGGGAGCCGATTGGGAGCCAGTGGAGGTATTTTAGAATGGGGGTGATGTGGTCTTGTCTTGATGAGCCGGATATTATGCGTGCTGCTGTGTTTTGAGCCATTTGCAATGGCCTGAGTGTCTGCTTGGTTAGGCCAAGATAGATTGGGTTGCAGAAATCTAGGATGGGAGTTAGTGCTTGACAGACTGTGCGTAAATGATCTTGAGCGAGGAGGGGTTTGAGGCATCTGATTAGTCTCATCTTAAGGTATGCATTTTTAGTGGTTCTGCTGCTGTGTGACTGTAGGTTTAGTTCTTAGTCAAGAGTCACTCCGAGGTATTTAACATTTTTTTAAAAAATCCGATTCTGATCATCTCACTAACCACCACCACTATTCTCCAGTACCAGGCAACCCTACAACAAAGAGCAAACCTACCATACCATACCATACCATATCAGCACAAACTTCCAAAACTCACATAAGGAGCCCATCCAAAAAAAGCATCACTGTAAATACTACAGTGGGCCCTGGAACATCCATACACCTATCTGAAAAGCTGAACATGTCAAATTACTGCAGTACAGTACAGATCTTTATTTATTTAACTGTATTTATATCCCACTTTTCACCGGGTCAAAGCGGCTTAACATTGAAGAGCGGGGGACAGTGATCAATTCTAGGGGTGGGGGGGGGGAGTCTGTCACCAGGGGGCCAACATTAATGATCTGAACAAACAGTGGACATGAGACTCTTAGTAGATAGATCTGAGGGTATGTTATGAGGTCTGGAGGAGTATTTAGTGACGGATGTTTGTTTCTGGTCCGAGGTATTCCTGGAACAGGATGGTTTTTAGTTGTTTCCTGAATGTTGAGGGATCTCTGTTTCGGATTTGACTTGGTAGAGAGTTCCAGAGGGATGGTGCGTACAGTTCGAAGAATCTGTTGCAGGTCCGTTGAATGTATTTAGTTCGTTCGTAGGGAATGGTGAGGGTGTTGTTGGTGGTTTGTCTGGTTGTGGATAAGTAGGGCAGATTTGTATTTGATTCTTGCTTCAAGAGGGAGTATGTGCAGTTCTCTCAGGACTGGGGTGATGTGATCTTGTTTTTTTGCTTTCTGGATAATTCTTGCTGTGGTATTTAAGGCTGTTTGTAGTGGGTTGATGTGGGTGGCGCGCAGTCCGTGGTAGATTATATTGCAGTAGTCCAGGTGGGGGAGCGTCACAGCTTGCATAACTGTACTGAAATCCTGTGGGTCAATAAGGGGCCTTAGGCGTTGTACTGTTTTAGCCTTGTGGAATATTATTCCGGTAGTTGTTTTGATCTGTTGTTTGAGTGTGAGCGCTTGGTCTATGATGACTCCTAGGTATTTTGTGTGTGGTTGAATTTGTATTTATGTGGCTCCTAAGTTGAGGTGCGTAGGTGGGGTGAAGTTTGGGTCTTTGGTTACTATGAGGGCTTCTGTTTTTTTTATGTTGATGGATAGGTTGTTTCTTTGTAGCCAGCTGGAAACTTCTATGAAGCAGTCTGAGAGGTGGTTGTTCACCGGGTTGGTGGTTGTGATTGGTCCATAGAGCATTATGTCATCTGCATAGATGTGGTAGTTGATGTTATGAGCACATATGATTGAGCATAGTGGTTGTAAGTAGATGTTGAAGAGCATGGCGGATAGTGTGGATCCTTGGGGTACTCCTTGGTGTTGCTGGAGGGGGGGGGGGGAGGTTGCTAAGTTTGTACGGATTAGTTGTTGTCTATTGTTCAGGTAAGAGTGGAACCATTGAAGTACGACATTTTTGATGCTAATTTCTTGGAGTCTGTGTAGGAGGATGTTGTGGGAGATGGTGTCAAAGGCTGCAGATATGCCCAGGAAGATCGGAACGTATCAAAAGTGACTTCATGGCTCTGGAACAGAGGGTGAAGCAGTTAACACCACCTGTGCACCTCTTCAATCCTCCCTGTTGAGGGTAAAGGCCAAGGCAGAGAGGCTCGCATCCTGGAGATGAATGCATGGCTGCGTGGATGGTGTCATCAAGAGCGTTTTGGTTTCCTAGAATATGGGATGCTGTTCCAAGGGTCGCAGAGCAGAGATGGCATCCATCTGTCCAAGAAAGGTCAACGCGTCTTCGGTAGTAGACTGGCTAATCTACTGAAGAGGGCTTTAAACTAGATTTGTTGGGGATGGGTGAAGAAAGCCCCCAGGTAAGTGAAAGCCCCCAGGTAGGTGATACATTAAATACCTTTATGGAAATGGGTAACAGGGGTAACATATGGAAAGCAGTGTGTATAAATGCCCGTAGTATGGGAAATAAGATCCCTGATGTTGAAGCTTTGGTGGGAGTGGCTGACTTGGATTTAGTGGCAGTTACAGAAACATGGTTCACAGAAAACCATGATTGGGATGTAACTATACCTGGCTATACTTTATTCAGAAAGGACAGGGTAGGAAGAAGGGGAGGAGGAGTGGAACTATATGTAAAAACTATTATTAAAGCTTTGGAATTACAGAGCTTAAAAGGGAGAGAGGAGGCACTGTGGGTTAAACTAGAAAGAGGGAAAGAGAAATCTATTTGCATTGGTGTGATATACAGACCTCCCTCACAAGAGGAAGAGGTGGACAGAGAGTTAATTGAAGACATACGCAGCATTGCTAGAAAAGGGGAAGTGCTACTGATAGGAGATTTCAATATGCCAGATGTTGATTGGCACATTCCTGCTGCAGTATCATCTAGAAGGAGATCCTGGATTCTCTACAGGGAGAACTATTCAAGCAATTGGTAACAGACCCCACACGTGAAGGGGCCATACTGGACTTGGTGCTTACCAATGGTGAAAGTGTTTCTGATGTTCTAGTGGGAGATCATTTTGTATCCAGTGATCACCAGATGGTGTGGTTCAGTATTAGGACTAGGGCTGTTAGAATCCATTCAAAGGTGAGGATCTTAGACTTTAGGAAGACTAACTTTGCGAAGATGGGCCAGGAAGGTGTAGATAACATGAGGGATCTAGCTAAGCTTGAAGAATGGTCTAGAATTTGGCAGCTGGGATTTAATGTTAAAAAATGTAAGGTCATGCATTTGGGCTGCAGCAATCCAAGGGAGCAATACAGTATAGGGGGTGAAGTACTTTTGTCCACTAAAGAAGAGCGGACCTAGGCGTGGTTGTGTCTGATGATCTTAAAGTAGCTAAACAGATAGAATAGGCGACGGCAAAAGCTAGAAGGATGCTTGGGTGCATACGGAGAGGAATGGCTAGAAGAAAAAAGGGAGGTGATAATGCCTCTCTATAAGTCTTTGGTGCAACCTCATTTGGAGTATAGCGTGCAATTCTGAAGACCGCACCTTCAAAGGGATGTGAACAGGATAGATTCGGTGCAGAGGATGGCTACTAAAATGATTAGTGGGCTTCATTATAAAGCATATGAGGACAGACTTAAGGATCCTAATATGTACACCTCACCTTAGAGGAAAGGCGGGTTAGAGGTGATATGATTGAGATGTTTAAATACCTCCGAGGCATAAATGTTCAGGGAAAGAGCCTCTTTCAATTGAAAGCAAGTTCTGCTACGAGGGGACATGGGATGAGGGTTAAGGGAGATAGATTCAGGAGTGATATGCGGAAATATTTCTTTACGGAAAGAGTAGTGGATCCATGGAATAGTCTCCCAGTGGAGGTGGTAGAGATGAGGACAGTAACTGAATTCAAAAAAGCATGGGACCAACACAGAGGATCTCTAAAAGGTAAAAAGTGGACTGTTGTAGTTAAGAACATAAGATATGCCATACTAGGTCAGACCGAGGTCCATCAAGCCCAGTATCCTGTTTCCAACAGTGGCCAATCTAGGTCATACGTACCTAGCAATATCCCCAAGACACAGGTTCCACAATGCTTGTACTGAGTCAAGCATTGATTATCCTGGGTCCCTTTTTAATAGTGGTTTATGGACCTTTCCTCCAGGAACTTGTCCAAACCTTTTTTTAAACCCAGCTACACTAACAGCCCTTACTACATCCTCCAGTAACAAATTCCAGAGTTTGATTACACGTTGAGTGAAAAAATATTTTCTCTTATTTGTCTTAAATAGTTTACCTGGTAGCTTCATTGCATGTCCCCTAGTCTTTCTATATTCTGATAGCATAAACAATTGATCCATGTTTACCTGCTCCACTCCATTCATTAATTTATAGACCTCTATCATATCTCCCCTCAGGCGTCTCTTTTCCAGGTTGAAGAGCCCCAACCTTTGTAGCCTCTCTTCATAGGAGTAGCCTTCCATCCCCTTTACCATTTTGGTGGCTCTTCTCTGTACTTTTTCTAATAATGCTATGTCCTTTTTAAGATACGGTGACCAGAACTGCACACAATATTCAAGGTGCGGTCGTACCATGGAACGATACAGAGGCATTATAATATCCTTTGTTTTATTTTCCATCCCTTTCTATATGATACCTAGCATTCTATTTGCTTTCTTGATGCTGCTGCACACTGGGCAGAGGGTTTTAACATGTTATCCATGATGACTCCTAAATCTTTTTCCTGGGTGGTGGTTCCCAATGTGGAACCTTGCATTGTGTAACTATAGTGTGAGTTGTTCTTTCCTAGGTGCATAACTTTGCACTTGTCCACATTGAATTTCATCTGCCATTTGGATGCCCAGTCTTCCAATTTATCCAGATCCTCCTGCAGTTTTCCACAATCCTCTTGGGTTTTAACAAAACTGTTTAAAGTTGTATCATCTGCAAATTTGATAACCTCACTCGTTATTCCCTTTTCCAGGTCATTTATGAATATGTCAAAAAGTAGCCGACCCAGTACAGATCCCTGGGGTACTCCACTATTCACATTTTTCCATTGGGAATATTGGCCATTTAGCCCTACCCTCTGCTTTCTATCTTTTAACCAGTTCCCGATCCACAATAGTACACTGCCTCCTATCCCATGACTTTTTAGTTTCGCCAAAAGCCTCTGATGAGGGACCTTATCAAAAGCTTTCTGAAAGTCCAGATACACTATATCAACCGACTCACCTTTGTCTACCTGTTTATGCACACCTTCAAAAAAACATATCAGATTAGTAAGACAAGATCTTCCTTGTCTAAAGCCATGTTGGCTGTCTCCCATTAGGCCATGACTATCTACGTGCTGTGTAATTTTGTTCTTTATGGTTTCTACCATTTTCCCCGGTACTGACGTCAGACTCACCGGTCTGTAATTTCCCGGGTCACCCCTGGAACCCTTTTTAAAGATTGGAGGGTCGCCAACGTAACACCAATCTTCAGGTATTACAGATGATTTTAATGAAAGCTCACAGATTACCAATAGCAGGTCCGCAATCTCATATTTCAGTTCTTTCAACATTCTTGGATGTATACCATCCGGTCCAGGTGATTTGCTACTATTCAGTTTATCAAATAGTTGTAATATATCTTCCCGGTGTAGCGATATTTCTCTCAATTCCTCTGCAGTATCACCTTTAAATACCACTTCAGTTTTGGGTAAGTAGAAATTAGACCTTACCTGCTAATTGTCTTTCCTTGAGTTCTCTCCGGGCCAGTCTCCAATCCCCTTCAGCAACTGAGGACTGATCACTGAAACCTTTCTCCTGACAGGCTACCTAGCCCCCCCTGGAGTGATGAGCTCAGTCTACTTCTGTCAAAGCAGCCAACTAACCACAATAGAAAAAACCAATGCTCCAAAACACCAAAAACACTGCAAACTTCCCAACAACGCCCGGAACCAACGCCATCAAGAATTAACCGACTGAGGGCGAATCCCAGTCCACACCTCTGTTTGCTATCGCCCTATAGATATCACTGTTTCCTTATGTCTTTTTTTTTTGTTGTTGTTTTCCTTTTTACCTATTTCGTTTTCTCTCTGAGTAACTAAGGAAGTAAGGTAAGAGGCTGTGCAGGAGTACAGAATCCACCCCGGTAGAAGCCTCACCGGACTCGGCCAAGAAGCAAAATCCCGCACGAGCACCGCAAGTCCTACCAACTCCTGGCGCTGTTCGACCCATGCTGAACTCCAAAACCTAACAACGAGCCATACAGGGTGGGACCTGGACTGGCCCGGAGTGAACTCAAGGAAAGACAATTAGCAGGTAAGGTCTAATTTCTACTTCCTTTACGTTTCTCCGGGCCAGTCCAGGAGCTCTCGGGAAGTACCAAAGCAGTTCCTATAACTGGGAGGGACCGGCGAGCCCCGCTACTAGAACAGACGCGCCAACTCTCACGTCATTACGCGCCTGAAGGTCTAACCGATAATGCTTCGTAAAGGTGTGAAGCGACGACAGCGTCGCCGCCCGACAGATGCCCACTGGAGGAACAAAGGCGAACTCCGCCCAGGACGCAGCTTGCCCCCTAGTAGAATGCGCTCTGAGTCCCGGTGGCAGCGGTTTTCCCTGTGCTTCATACGTCGCCACCACAGCTTGCTTCACCCAGCGGGAAATAGAAGCTTTGGCAGCCGCCTCACCTTTACGGACACCTCCAAACAAAATGAACAATCTGTCCGACCTCCGAAACGGAGCCGTCTTCCGCAAGTACCGCCTCAGGACTCTACCCATGTCGAACTGCCGAAGAACGCGATCCTGCGCCCCTAAGACGCTATCCGAAAACGTAGGAAGGGAGATCGACTGATTCAAGTGAAAACTGGAAATCACTTTCGGCAGGTAGGACAGGATGGGATGCAGCCACACCTTGTCCGCCGAAAATTGCAAATATGGTTCCCGACACGAAAGAGCTTGAAGATCCGAGATCCGCCTAGCAGAACATAAGGCTACGAGAAAAGCGGTTTTCCACAAAAGCTCCTTTAAACCATGCGCCGCTGCGGAACGCAAAGGAGGCTGCGACCAGGCTTCGAGCACCAAGTTCAAATCCCAAGCTGGTACCACTGGCCGCAATGGAGGCCTTATGTTCTTCGCCGCTCAGAAAAAACGCAGAACATCCGGATGAGAGGGCAAAGACACACCGTGCACCCGACCTCTATAGCAGGCTAAAGCCGCCAGATGCACCCGGAGAGTACTGAGCGCCAAGCCCTTCTCCAGCCTTCCTTGCAAAAAAGCCAAAATGTCCGGCACGGAGGCCGCAAGAGGCCTACACCCTCTTTCGTCGCACCAACCTTCGAAAATACGCCAGACACGAATATACGCCACCGTCGTCGACCGTCTTTTGGACCGCAAGAGAGTGGCAATCACTGACGGCGAGTAACCACGCCGCCGCAACCTGTCCCTCTCAAGAGCCAAGCCGTAAGCAAGAACTGATCCACTTGCGGCATGAGAATGGGACCCTGCGCTAGCAGATTGATCCGCGCTGGAAGCCGCCATGGTCGATCCAGCAGAAGGCGCACGAGGTCCGCATACCACGGCCGTCGCGGCCAATCTGAGGCAATGAGAATGACTGTCCCCGCGTGACCCGCAATTCGCTGGACCACCCGACCTATCATCGGCCAAGGCTGCACGAGGCCGTCGAGGCCCTCCAACATGTGTTCCCTGCCCCTGCTGTAAAAGCGAGACGCCTTGGCATTGCGAAACGTCGCCATCAAATCCATAACGGGCTGTCCCCACTTGAGCGTGAGGTCGTGAAACACAGCCGCATTCAGTTCCCATTCTCCGGGGTCGAGAAAATGACGACTGAGGAAATCCGCCTGCAGGTTGTCCCGTCCTGCAACATGCGCCGCTGACAACGCCAACAAATGGTTTTCCGCCCAATGAAGTAACTGGCTCTTTTCGAGCATCGTTACACTTCTCGTGCCCCCTTGTCTGTTGATGTAGGACACTGTAACCAGATTGTCGGAAAACACGCGAACGGCTTTCTGCCGAACGAGATCCGCAAACTCCTGCAGAGCTAGCCGCACCGCCCGGAGCTCCAACCGATTTATCGACCAAGCACTCTCCTCCTTTGTCCAGACTCCTTGCGCTACTCGGGAGAGGCAATGCGCTCCCCAGCCCAAGAGACTGGCATCTGTGGTGAGCAACAACCACTCCGGTTCCCGCAACGGCACCCCCGCTCGAAGATGCTGCGGGTCCAACCACCACACCAAGCTGTCGTGGACGTCCTCCGGGCAAACCAACCGCTGCGCAAGAGAATGCTCCTGAGGCGACCATCTGGAGCTTGCTGAAGAGGACGCCTATAAGCACGTGCCCACGGCACCAAATCCAAGGCCGCCGCCATGGAACCTAGAAGCTGTAAGTACCGCCAAGCCGTCGGCATCTGCATGCGGAGGAACAGAGAGACCTGTCTCAAAAACTTCTGCACTCTGTCCTCGGGCAAGAACACGAACCCTAACTCCGTGTCGAACAACGCCCCCAGATAAGAAAGACGCTGCACCGGCAGCAGCTTGCTCTTGGCTTGGTTGATAACCCAGCCGAGACTCTCCAGAAAGATCACCACCCTCCGGGAGGCGGACTCCAACTTCGAGGGTGCCCGAATCAACCAATCGTCCAGATAGGGATGCACTTAAATGCCCTCCAGGCACAAGGCCGCCGCCACCACTACCATCACCTTTGCAAAGGTGCGAGGCGCTGTTGCTAGTCTGAAGGGCATCGCCCGGAACTGGAAATGACCCGCAGGCACCGCAAAACGCAAAAACCTTTGATGGTCTTCCCTGATGGGAATGTGCAGATAAGCCTCCGTCAAATCTATTGAGGAAAGCCACTCGCCCGGCTGGACGGAACGTATCATGGACCGGAGTGTCTCCATGCGAAAATGCGGCACGCGCAAACAGCGGTTGACATGCTTCAGATCTAAAATTGGCCGAAAAGAGCCTTCTTTCTTGGGGACAACGAAATAAATCGAGTATCGAACTAAACCGTACTGGTCGGGAGGTACCGGAACCACCGCTCAAAGCTGCAACAACCGCTGTAGTGTGGCTGAGATGGTGACCGCCTTTGCTGGGGACCCGCATGGAGACCGCATGAAGGCCCCCGGCAGCGGTTGAGAGAACTCCAGGGCGTACCCGTCGCGGATGACTTCCAGCACCCACCGGTCCGATGTCACCGTGGCCCAGACAGAGACAAACTCCCTCAAACGACCTCCCACCGAAATCTCCGTCTGGACCGGCGTCCCTTCATTGGGACTTCTTGTTAGGGTTCTGCTGGGCACCAAAGTATCCCCTGCCGAACCCCCGGGCACCTCGAAAGGGCTGACCCCTGGAGAGAAACCTGCCCCTCTGATATGGAGAAAAGCGCGAGCTCCGGAATCTGCTCCTGCCTGTCCCTCTGGACAGCAGACTTTGCTTCGTCTGCTTTGGTCTGTCCTCCGGTAAACGACCTCCCTTAGAATCTCCCAAATCCTTAACTATCTTCTCTAGTGCTTCCCCAAAAAGCAGCTTCCCTTTATATGGAAGCTTACTCAGACGAGTCTTAGAGGAAGAATCCGTCGCCCAGCTTCGAAGCCAAAGAAACCGCCTAGCGGCAATCACCGATGCCATAGATTTAGCCGCTATCCGCACTAAATCATAAAAGGCATCCGCCAAATAGGCCACCGCAGACTCCAACTTCACTCCTTCGGGAGACGACCCCGCGTCCTTGGTAGGCTCCAGACCCCCCTGGAGCCACCGGATAGAGGCTCGTGACACATACGCCCCACACACGGAGGCCTGCAGAGACAAAGCACACGAATCAAACGCCTGTTTAAGAAGCGCCTCCAACTTCCGGTCCTGCAGATCTTTAAGGGCCGTACCACCTTCTACCGGAATAGTGGTCTTCTTAGTCACCGCCGCAACCAAGGCATCTACCTTAGGCATGCGGAATAACTCCTTCACTTCCTGCGGCAACGGATGCAGGCGAGCCATAGCTCGGCCCCCTCTTAAGGAGGCCTCCGGACATTCCCACTCAGAATCAATCATTTGCTGTATTACCCTATGAAGTGGGAAACAACATTGCTCTGGTTTAAAACCTTGAAGCAAAGGATCCTCCAGAGGCTCCTGCGTAACCACTGGTAGAGCGAGATTCAAAGCCGCTAACGACTGAGAAATCAACGCTCCCAGCTCCTCCTTACGAAATACCCTAAAAACATTAGGGTCCTCCCCAGGCAGCAGTTCCCCATCCTCAAAGTCCCCTGCCCAGGAGTCTAAACCTGCCTCCGAGAGGACCTCGCCTTCCTCCATCCCCGAAGGCAGATCTAAAGGCAAACTACAAGGCTTCTCACCTGTCTCAGCAGGTTTTCCTTGATGAGAGGGCCCCTCTCCTGGGTCTGCTAACAGTTTATCCTCCAACGGAGTACCCAGAGTGGGAGAAACCGCCTGTGATACTCCTTGACTAACATTCATACAATACGCTTTGTGTAGGGCTAATATGAAATCTGCCGAGAAAACGGACTGCAACCCCTCAGGGAAAACCGCCGTCTGCGCTTGGGCCGGCTCTGCAGCCGACGAGCTTTTCTTGGCGCGCACCTTCTTCTTTCCAGCCACCGCCCGACCATCTAAAATGGCCGCCGTTCCCGCGCTAATTAGGGCTGGCTGAGAAGCCGCTGCCGGCTCCCCCGTAGCAGAAGGTGACTCCATAATGCCCTGAAATAGCCGCTCCACACAAGAGCTGTCCCGAACGCACGATCGACAAAAAACGGAACCAGACAGCCCCCGGCGATTTCCACAGTGCGGGCACGGAGCCGCCGCAAACATGCGCTCTCACGTTCCGAGGCCCAACCGAACACCGGCCCACACACTGCACTCACTCACAACTCACCTCCGAGAAGCTGGCTGAAACTGTGCGCTCTCCTTGCTCCCGCTGCTAGCGGGACAGAGAGAGATCGCACACGCACCGGAGCGAGAGGGGAGGATTCTGGGGCTCCCAGCGTCTCCCTCACCTCCGCGGAGAAAACAGAACTGCTAGCAAGGCGTTTAACAGGCAGGCTCTGCCCGATTTGCCGCTGAGGGAAGTCTGCAGCCATTTCTGATTAGTGCTGTACAGAGAAATTATTTTCATGCAGCCCAAAAGAACTGCGGTATTATCACCCCGCTAGGGCAAATACCCAGCCAAAGCTTCTCGTTGTCTGAAACCAACTTTAAACCAACAGTCCACCAAGCCACTCCAGGGAGCCTACCTACCACGTCCTGTTCAGTTGCTGAGGACTGAAAGACTGAGCTCATCACTCCAGGGGGGGCTAGGTAGCCTGTCAGGAGAAAGTTTTCAGTGATCAGTCCTCAGTTGCTGAAGGGGATTGGAGACTACCCGAGAATTCCTGGACTGGCCCGGAGAAACGTAAAGGAACATCCCTACATCTTCCTCAGTAAAGACCGAAGCAAAAAATTCATTCAGTCTCTCTGCTATAGCCTCATCTCCTCTTACTGACCCTTTTACCCCTCTATCATCTAATGGCCCAACGGACTCTCTCACAGGCCTTTTGCTACGAATGTACTTGAAGGACAGACGAGATAGGCCATGTGGTCTTTTTCTGTCATCTATGTTTCTATAGCGTATCCAGAGTGCTTGGTCTGTGTGCCCTTGATGAGGGTGTTCATTAATGATGTCATGAGGGTCTCAACTCTGTGGAATGGACAGAAACCATGTTGTTGTGGGTCCAGTATGTTGTTATCATCCAAGTGGTCCTGAAGTTGTTGTTGGACTATCTTCTCGATGATTTTGGTGGTGATGGAAGACTTGCTATGGGTCTGAAGGAGGCGGGGTCAAGGTTTTGTTTTTTTAGGGTTGGGCAGATGATGGAGGTTTTGAGGATGTCTGGCATGCGTCCTTGTTTGAGGGACTCTAACAATGTGGGTTAGGGGTGTGCTTAAGTCCTCTTTGGATTTCTTTATCCATTCTGCAGGGCAGGGATCCAGTGGAGAGGTGGTAGTATTTAGGGAGGAGATGGTGGATTCTATTTTTTTGTTTTGTGATTGTTTCAAATGTGCTCCAGTTTGCGTTTATGGTAGTAGGGTGGGTTGTTGCTTCTGCATTCAGTTGTGGATTTTGTGGTTGTTGAAGCTGTTTGTATTGGCATGCTAGTAGTTCTGGTGGTATGTTTGGTAGCTGGTCGGAGTGGTTGGGTGCTTTTGTTAGCTTCTTGACAATCCCAAAGAGCTCACATGGTTTGTTTATTGAGATGTTTATGATCTTTGTGGTAGGTCCTTTTTGCTTTATCAGTTTCTCTGTGGTAAGCGTCCAGTTCAGTTCATTCATGTATTTTGTTTTATCCTCTTCTTTTTTGGTTTTTCTCCATCTTCTCTCCACTCTCTTGGAGTTTGGTTTTTAGTCTCCGTAGGGTGGGGGTGAACCATAGGGCTTTTGTTGAGATATGTTTGGTTTTGGTGCTGTTTGCTGTTGCACGGGATGCAGAGGAGATTGTAGTATTCCAGTTTAAGATCCCTACATCTTCCTCAGTAAAGACCGAAGCAAAGAATTCATTCAGCATTGATATCGGTGGAACTTGTTTGGAGTTTAGGTAGTATTTGTGCCAGGAAGTCCTCTTTGATGAATGGTTTAAATCTTCTTGTATGTTGTTCTCTTTAACGTTGGTGTGCTGGTAGGCATGGGAGATGTTGATGAGATAGTGGTCTGACCATGGTACACACTTTATCTCTGGGTTTTCGTATGAGGTGGCATTTTGGGAGTTCAGGAATATGAGATCAAGTGTATTCTTTATGTACAAACTCCATGTTATCAGATCACCTGGCCTTAGTCACACACTCACAACATCGACCCTCACCAAGTACAGAATAAGTAACCATAATCTAAAGTAAAAATAAAACTATGTAGACAAAATTTAAACTGAAACCCCAAGAAGCCAAAGCCCACATGCAGTGCAACATCAGATAAATAATTTATTTATTTACATTCTCTTATATACTGTGCTATTCTGCATCAGTGTGGTTTACATTGAACAAACTGAAATTACATTGAACAGGGCATTATAACTTGGAGATAACTATTTTAAAGGGCACATGGGCTATGGAGAGTTAAGGGGCTTGCCCAAGACCACAAGGAGCATCTGTGGGACTAGAAACCCCAGTCCTTCCGGCCCAAGGTTGCTGTCCTCTAGTGGGATTTGAACCCCTGACCTTCTGGCCTGAAGTACCTTGCCCCAACCACTAGGCCACTCCTCCACTCCATATAAGAGATGCAGTTCCCCAATACTGTGTAAAATATAAAGATAGCACCAAGTCCAATCACTAATATGAAATACAATTATTTTTTCTACCTTTGCTGTCTGACCAATTTATTCTCCGATCCTTTTGTTGCATGCTGGTCCCGATCTGAGGCTTCTGCTATCCTGTCTTCTCATAAGAACATAAGATATGCCATACTGGGTCAGACCAAGGTCCATAAAGCCCAGTATCCTGTTTCCAACAGTGGCCAATCTAGGTCATACGTACCTAGCAGTTTCCCCAAAAGACACAGGTTCCGCAATGCTTGTACTGGGTCAAGCATTGATATCCTGGATCCCTTCTTAATAATGGTTTATGGACCTTTCCTCCAGGAACTTGTCCAAACCTTTTTTAAACCCAGCTACACTAACAGCCTTTACTACATCCTCCGGTAACAAATTCCAGAGTTTGATTACACATTGAATGAAAAAATATTTTCTTTTATTAGTCTTAAATAGTTTACCCTGTAGCTTCATTGCATGTCCCCTTGTCTTTCTATATTCTGATAACGTAAACAATCGATCTACGTTTACCCGTTCCACTCCGTTCATTAATTTATAGACTTCTATCATATCTCCCCTCAGCCATCTCTTTTCCAGGTTAAAGAGCCCTAACCTTTTTAGCCTTTCTTCATAGGAGTATCCTTCCATCTCCTTTACCATTTTAGTGACTCTTCTCTGAACCTTTTCTAATAACGCTATATCCTTTTTAAGATACAGCGACCAGAATTGCACACAATATTCAAGGTGCGGTCACACCATGGAACGGTATAGAGGTATTATAATATCTTTTGTTTTATTTTCCATTCCTTTCTCTGAGCTCTCTTTCTGTGGTCTATGGTCCATCTGCCATTTCTTATCTCTTATATTGTTTTCTTCACTTCTTTCCATCAGCCTATTTCCAGTCCCTGTAACCCTTCCCAGTATCAGCTCCTTTACAGTCTTCCCTCCCAGTACCTTCAACTTGCATTCCCATGATTGCCACTGGTGTCCACTCCCTTCCAGTCCCCTTCCTTCCCCACTGTCCAGGTCCTTCTAGTCCAAATACCAGCCCCTCTCAGCATCCACTTTCTTCCAGTCCCATTCTCCCATCCCTTGCATCAGCCCATTTGTACCCCTAGCCCCCAGTTTTCTTCCAAGGCCAGCAGCTCTATCCTCCTCTCCCCACTATCAGCCCATTTCCAGTTGAAGTTCCCCCAATCAGCTCACTTCCAGTGCTAGTCCCCCCTCAACCCCATTACCAGTCCTAGTCTCCCCGATCAGCTCATTTCCAATGCTAGCCCCCCTGTCCATTACCAGTCCTATCCCCCCCCCGCCCACCATCAGCAGTCCTAGCCTCCCCTAATCAGCTCATTTCTAGTCCTAACCTCCCCGATCAGCTTATTTCCAATGCTAGTCCCCCATCAGTCCATTACCAGTCCTACCCCCATCAGCCTATAACCAGTCCCAACCCCCCCTTGATCAGTCCATTCCCAGTCCTAGCCTTCCCTAATCAACCCATTAGCAGTCCTAGCCCCCCACCGATCTGCCCATTACCAGTGCTAGCCCCCCCATCAGCCCATTATAATCCTAACCCGCACTGTCTCTCCCCTCTGTCCAGCATTTATCCCGTTTATCCAGTATGTCCCCCCGTCTCTCCCCTTTGTCCAGTACTTGTCCCCTGTCTCTCCCTTTGTCCCCATCTCTCATCTTTGTCTCTCCTTGTCCTCCTCCTGTCCCCACTCCCTCCACCTGCACCTCTCATCCGGCGGTGGCGGGGGCACTCTGGCTGTTTTCATTTTAGATTTTGCCGCCGCAGAGGCGGCAAAATCGAAAATTAAAACAGCCAGAGAGCCGCCACCGCACAAATTAGCCTGATGGCTTGCAGCGACCAGGCTGATTTGTTTGATGCCGGTTGTTCCTGCTGGATGTGAGGAAACCCTTGCAAGTTCCCTTCCAGCCTTCTCCTCCCTCCCTCCATATCAGTCCCCCCTCCATCCATATCAGCCTCGTTGTTGGTTCCTGGCCCCCCCTCCCCATGTCTGCCTGCTACCGCCCTGTGCCTCCTCCTTCTGCAGCCGTGGTTCCCTGGATCATAGGGAACCGCAGCTGTGCCTATGAAGCCATTGCAGAGCCTTTCTGTCTCTAAAACGGGCTCCGTGCAGCATTGTCCCGCCTCCAAAAGGAAGTGTAAATAACTTCCTTTGGAGGCGGGGCAATGCTGCACGGAGCCCGTCGAGAGATGGGAAGGCTCTGCAATGCGCCAGTGGTTTGGGGGCACCGCATTGCTGCCCCTCTCCAGGACCAACAGTGGCAGTAATGGTCAGAAACAGCCCTGCAGCTCTTCTCTTCAAACACCAGCGCTCCGAGGCTCTCTGTTCCGGAAGTTGGCATTGGGCCTTGGCAGAGTGGGAGCTGGAGGTTGAAGATAAGACGGAGGGATGTTTGTGACCATTGCTGTCCCTGCAGGTCCTGGAGAGGGGTAGCAGCAGTAGTGGCAATGGGGGCTGGGGAGAGGGCAGGAGCAGGAGCTAGGAGGTGCAAGGAATGGGGTTCTCCTAGGTTGCCTCATCTCCTTGTGCCAGCCCTACAGCTGGCCTACCTGTATATAGTTACCCTAGTTATGTCCAAGTTACGGCACCTGTCCATTGTAAATGCAGTACAGACTCGACTGCATTGTATAAGTTACCATTTTAGGTAAACCACACTGATTTTAAAGAGCATGGTATAGAAGAAACATTAAATAAATAAATGTTGTTGTTGTTGTTAAGTGCCGTCGAGTCGGAGTCGACTCATGGCGACCCTCTGGATAGCGATCCCAAATTGTGTTCGGTCTTCAGTCAGGCGGCTCATTGTTGTCAGACCGGTACCCGTAGCTGCTGTTATTGTATCGATCCATTTCATTGCTGGCCTTCCTCTTTTGCGTTGACCTATCTTGCCAAGCATGATGTCTTTCTCTAATGATCTCTCTCTTCACATGATGTGTCCAAAGTATGAAAGTCGAAGTCTTGTCATCTGAGCTTCTAAAGAATGCTTAGGTTTGATCTCCTCTAATACCGACTGGTTTGTTCTTCGGGCAGTCCATGGTATACACAGTATTCACCGCCAGCATCATAATTCACAGGCATCAATTTTCATCCTGTCTATCTTTTTCACTGTCCAGCTTTCACATCCATACGATATTGAAAATACCATGGCTTGAACAAGTCGAATCTTTGTATGGAGAGAGACATCTCTGCTCTTGAGAATCTTATCTAGGTCTTTCATAGCCATTCTGCCAAGAGCAATGCATCGTCTGATTTCTTGACTGCTTGTTGCTTCTTTATTGATAGTTGATCCAAGTAGGTTAAAGTTGTTCACAATTTCAATTTCTTCTCCTTCAACGATGAACCTGTTGATTATGCCAGTTGTCATGATCTTTGTCTTCTTTACATTAAGGTGCAGGCCCATTTTGAGACTATGTTCTTTGATTGTGAGAAGCAAATGTTTCAGATCATCTTCACTTTCAGCCAGTAATGTAGTATCATCAGCATAGCGAAGGTTGTTGATGAGTCTTCCACCAATCTTCACACCTCTGTTGTCTTCATACAATCCTGCTTCTCTGATGATTTGTTCTGCATATAAATTAAACAGGTAGGGGGAAAGTATGCAGCCTTGTCTTACACCTTTGCTTATTTTAAACCATTCTGTTTCTCCTTGTTCTGTTCGAACTGTTGCTTTTAGATCAATGTACAGATATCGCAAGAGAATGATCAGATGTTCTGGTATACCCATGCTTCTTAATGTGGCCCAGAATTTCTCATGGTTTACACAGTCAAAAGCCTTGCTATAGTCGATAAAGCACAAATAGATATCTTTTTGGTATTCTTTAGTCTTTTCAAGGATCCATCTCACATCCGCAATGATGTCTCTTGTTCCTCACCCTTTCCTGAACCCTTCTTGCACTTCAGATAGTTCTTGTTCCAGGTATAGTTGTAGTCTCTTTTGAATAATCTTCAGTAGAATCTTGCTGGCATGTGGGATCAAAGTGATTGTGCGATAATTTCCACACTCAGTTGGATCACCTTTCTTTAGAATTGGTATAAACACAGATCTTTTCCAGTCAGTCGGCCATGATGTTGTCTTCCATATTTCTTGGCAAAGCCTTGTAAGTACGGTAACAACTGCATCAGATTGCTGTAATACTTCTATAGGAATGCTATCAATGCCTGAACATAAGAACATAAGATATGCCATACTGGGTCAGACCAAGGTCCATCAAGCCCAGTATTCTGTTTCCAACAGTGGCCAATCTAGGTTATATGTACCTAGCAGTTTCCCCAAGGGACACAGGTTCCACAATGCTTGTATTGGTTCAAGCATTGATATCCTGGGTCCCTTCTTAATAATGGTTTATGGACCTTTCCTCCAGGAACTTGTCCAAACCTTTTTTAAACCCATCTACACTAACAGCCTTTACTACATCCTCCGGTAACAAATTCCAGAGTTTGATTACACGTTGAGTGAAAAAATATTTTCTTTTATTAGTCTTAAATAGTTTACCCTGTAGCTTCATTGCATGTCCCCTTGTCTTTCTATATTCTGATAACGTAAACAATCGATCAACGTTTACCCATTCCACTCCGTTCATTAATTTATAGACTTCTATCATATCTCCCCTCAGCCGTCTCTTTTCCAGGTTAAAGAGCCCTAACCTTTTTAGCCTTTCTTCATAGGAGTATCCTTCCATCCCCTTTACCATTTTGGTGGCTCTTCTCTGAACCTTTTCTAAAATCGCTATATCCTTTTTAAGATACGGCGACCAGAATTGCACACAATATTCAAGGTGCGGTCTCACCATGGGATGATATAGAGGCATTATAATATCTTTTGTTTTATTTTCCATTCCTTTCCTTATCATACCTGAAATTCTATTTGCTCTCTTGGCCGCCGCTGCACACTGGGCCGAGGGTTTTAACATGGTATTCACAATGACGCCTAAATCTTTTTCCTGGGTGGTGGTTCCTAATGTGGATCCTTGCATCGTGTAACCATAGTTTGGGTTGTTCTTCCCTAGGTGCCTCCACAAGCCCCTTTGAACTTGTTGGAAAAGAACCCCTGTTCAAAGGGGCGTGTGGAGGCACCATTCTGCATAAGATAAGTAGAGTGGTGACTAGCATGTAAAGTTTTTTAAGAAAAGATAAACGTATAAAAAAAGAGCAATGCAGATGCTAAAAAATTAAGAATACTTGCCTATGGTCATTGATGTGAACGGACACTATATTGGGAGAGTTTTATTACCCATAAAAAAAAGTGTCAAACAATACCGTTTATCTGAGACCGCTGGCAAGAGAAAAAAATGAGTAAAAAGCTGAGTTTAAAAAATGAGTTGAAACTAAAGAAATTTAATTGAGTGAATTTAAGTATTTTTTGTGTCCCATTAGGTCATGGCTATCTACATGCTGAGTAATTTTATTCTTTATGATAGTTTCTACCATTTTTCCCAGTACTGATGTCAGGTGCTTTGTTCTTTGATAAGGCTTTCAATGCTGCTTCAACTTCTTCTTTCATCACCATTGGTTCACGATCATAAGGTACAGGTTGAAACGGCTGTTGGTCCACTTGATCTTAATCATATAAAAACTCTGTATATTCCTTCCATCTTTTCTTGATCTTCTCAGCAAATAAATACAGTTAAATATTTAGATACTTTTGCACATTCCTTTGAAAAACTCTCCTAATATTGTCTCCATTCTGTCTACATCCTTTCAGAGGTACAAAAAATGGCTAAATTTTGCCTTTTTCATTGGTGAAGCCTAATAGACACTAAAAACATTCTAAATTTATACCTCAGCTACATCACTCAGCAAGAGATATCCAACGTGCAGCAAGACAGGACAAGGAAAAGTACTACAATGACACTTGCAAGGAAATAGAAGCAGAAACTATTAGAGGAAAAACAAGATCGGCTTTCCTATAGCTACGAGAGTTAAAGAAAATGTTCCAGCATCGAATTGGAATGTTACAAGATGCTCAAGGTTCTATGTTGAATGATGCTGAGAAGATCAAGAAAAGGTGGAAGGAATATACAGAGTTTTTATATGATATCAAAGAACAAAGCACCAGGCATTGATAGCATTCCCATAGAAGTATTGCAGCAATCTGATGCAGCTGTTACCGTACTCACATGGCTCTGCCAAGAAATATGGAAGACAACATCATGGCCAACTGACTGGAAAAGATCTGTGTTTATACCAATTCTAAAGAAAGGTGATCCAACTGACTATAGCAAGGCTTTTGACTGTGTAAACCATGAGAAACTCTGGGGCACATTAAGAAGCATGGGTATACCAGAACACCTGATCGTTCTCTTGCGCAATCTGTACATTGATCAAGAAGCAACAGTTCGAACGGAACAAGGTTTAAAATAAGCAAAGGTGTAAGACAAGGCTGCATACTTTCCCCCTACCTGTTTAATTTATATGCAGAACAAATCATCTCTTTGTCTATCTGTTTCTCCTACTCTGTCCTATCTTATTAATGGCGTTCTTTTCTTATTTTCCATAACATAAATGTAGGATTGTAAACCGCTCTGATGCTTCTTGGCCTGAGCGGTATATCAAATGTAATAAACAAACAAACATCAGAGAAGCAGGATTGTATGAAGACAGAGGTGTGAAGATTGGAAGACTCATCAACAACCTTCGCTATGCTGATGATACCACATTACTGGCTGAAAGTGAAGATGATCTGAAACATTTGCTTCTCACAATCAAAGAACATAGTCTCAAAATGGGCCTGCACCTTAATGTAAAGAAGACAAAGATCATGACAACTGGCATAATCAACAGGTTCATCGTTGAAGAAGAAGAAATTGAAATTGTGAACAACTTTAACCTACTTGGATCAACTATCAATAAAGAAGCAACAAGCAGTCAAGATCAGACGACGCATTGCTCTTGGCAGAATGGCTATGAAAGACCTAGATAAGATTCTCAAGAGCAGAGACGTCTCTCTCCATACAAAGATTCGACTTGTTCAAGCCATGGTATTTTCAACAACATCATATGGATGTGAAAGCTGGACAGTGAAAAAGATAGACAGGAAGAAAATTGATGCCTTTGAATTATGGTGCTGGCGGTGAATACTGTGTATACCATGGACAGCCCAAAGAACAAACCAGTCGGTACTAGAGGAGATCAAACCTAAGCTTTCTTTAGAAGCTCAGATGACAAGACTTCGACTTTCATACTTTGGACACATCATGCGAAGAGAGAGATCATTAGAGAAAGACATTATGCTTGCCAAGATAGAAGGTTAACGCAAAAGAGGAAGGCCAGCAATGAGATGGATCGATACAATAACAGCAGCTACGTGTACCAGTCTGTCAACAATGAGCCGCCTGACTGAAGACCGAACACAATTTAGGATAGCTATCCAGAGGGTCGCCATGAGTTGACTCCGACTCGACAGCACTTAACAACAACACATCACTCATAAATCTCAGTCTTGGAGATGATCACTCTTGGGCATCACTGGTTTGTACTAGAGGCAGTGAAGAGCTTCCCTGGTTTTCAGCCCCTCGGCTCTAAGCACTTCCAGACAATTCCATTCAAAGCGTAGGCTTCCACAGTTCCCATCCTCTGTCACAACCTGATACTGTGGCTATGCTAGCACTAGGTCTGTAGTTGTCCCCACACTATTTCTACGGAGGTTTAAGTTCTGGCAGCCTGGGAGGAAGACCATGAGCAAAGAATCCAGGGGAAGGGGGCTGCAGGGCAGGGAAAGAGTGGATGTATCTTGGGGGGGAGAGAAATTGATAAAATAATTAAATGGGATTCCATGGTAGAGAATCAAAATATATGTTTGCTTAGGGCACACTATTTTGTTAATACAGTCTTAGGAAGCAGAGATGAAGTCCTGTAACCATCAGAAATATGGAGATATTTTAAAGTGCTTGCGGGTCTGGAGGATCCAAGATGGTGGCAAAGTAATGGCTGCTGATCTCGGATTCAGCCATTGGAGAGCCTGGCTCCTATTGCTTTAGGGCAAATGGATGCCCTGTGAGCCTTTGGAGGCAGTCTATAGTGAGCGCTTACCAACTGAGGACTCTCCAGAGACAGGTGTACTGGTTTAGTGGCCACTCTTAGCCCGGAATGATGGATTCCTGCAGAGGAACCATTTGTTTTTTTTTTTTTTTAATATTTTATTTTCCTTTTATAACACAACCAAAGTAAAAGACATACAGAAAGATACAAATACAAAACCATACATATAAAAGCAACCCCATATTTCCCCCCACCCCCATGCTCCTTCTCTAGGAAAGGAATACAACGTTCGGGTAATCAATGATTAGTTCTCATTCTTTGTAAACCAGTATAGAGCGAGTGAAGATCATAATAAATGAGTGTACATGATAAATGGAGTTAAACAGTTAGATGAGAGCATTTGGCAGTTTGCACATATTCATTGAGCAAATTCCATTTAGAAACATGATGCAAGGTTTGGGCGTGGGGAGCCATTCGGCGTGGTATCTGTTCATATTTACTATATAAACATACAAGATTCCACCACTCATGGGGACTTAGATGGGAGCTATTTTTCCAGTGTTTCGTGATTAAAGATATAGCTATACCCATCAAGAAATTTAGCAAAAAGCGGCCCGACTTTGGAAGAGAGGGGATCCCCGCCGCAGAGCGAAGTCCCACTATCCGCCAAGAGAGAGGCTCGTGAAATTGTAAAATGAGTTGAATACGACCCCAGACCCGACTCCAGAATTGCTGTAATGTAGAACATTCATACATTATATGAGCTAGTGTGCCTGTGGCGGCGTGGCAATTCCAACACCTGTCATTAACATTGGCATTCCATTTGGCAAGCTTCACAGGCGTATAGAAACTTCTATGTGCAAAATAGAAAAGTGTCTGGGTTATCGATGCTGACCGGGAAACCCGAACAACTTTACTCCAGAAGAGGCTCCATTGCTCAGGAGTTAGTGTGATTTGTAGCTCCCGTTCCCATGTCTGTTGGACTGCGGGAATGCTACTGCTCTCATGATTGCTTAACATTTTATAAAAGTTAGAGGCTACGCCAGATTGACTCCCAATAGAGCGAATTATCTCTGCTAGACCTTCATCATTGGTTTCAATTAGTGGAAGAATCCGAACACTCCTAAGGCAGTGCTGAAGCTGCACCCACTGGAAATAATTTCTTGCTAGTAAACCAAATTCCTCTTGCAATTCTTTAAAAGTTTTCCAGCGCTCGCTGGCAATCAATTGGTAAGGCATCCATATCCCTTTGGAATACCAGGGGGTCCATGCTATCGGTTTATTTTGTATTTGAAGGCGCAAGTTATGCCATAGCGGGGGTCTATATGGCGGGCACTGTTGTGGTCCCTGAGACTGAATGAAAGTGTTAAAGGCAAGTAGTGTATCCACAACCATTGGTGGATGGTGGGAATCTAGTTGGAAGGTCATGCCGGGAAGGTGGGTAAGAGGAATTGGCCTACAGAGTTCCTCCTCAATGTCGAGCCAGACTGGTCTACCTTCTACCGGGGGGTCTAACCAACGGGCACCCTGTTTAAGGAGGAAAGCATTATGATATTTAAGAAAATCTGGGAACCGGACCCCTCCATTTTCTTTGTCCGCCTGTAACTTACGCTTAGCTATCCTTGGTGGTTTGCCATGCCATAAATAACGAATCAGGAGACCTTCTATATCTTTGTAGATGTGTGCAGGCAGGAGGCATGGTAGCATTTCTAGGATGTAATTTATTTTGGGAACCATCATCATTTTGATTGTTTCCAGTCGGCCCCACCATGTGAGTGTTAAAGGAGACCACCGGTTGGTAAGATCACGCGCTTTGGAGATTAGCTCTTTAGCATTATGGCTAAGAGTATCTTCTAATGGATAACAATAATGAACCCCCAGGTATTTGACCATACGGGGCTGCCATACAAAGGGGAAAGCCTGCATGTCTGCAGCATGGACTCGATGATTCAAAGGGAAGGCAACAGATTTAGTCCAGTTAATCTTGTATCCCGAGAGTAGGGAATAGCTATCAATCTTGTTTAAAACAGCAGGGACGGAGTCCAAGGATACAAAAAGCATGAGATCATCTGCATATGCAGAAATTTTAATATCTCTATGTTGAAAGGGGGCTCCATGGATATCTGTGGCCTGTCGGATGAGGAGGGCTAGGGGTTCAAGTGCTAGATCAAAGAGCAGAGGAGATAAGGGACATCCTTGCCGAGTGCCTCTGTGAAGATTGAACGGTTGAGACTTTGTGGCATTGGCAGAAATAGTGGCTGTCGGATGTGCATACAGAGTTTGAAGGTATCGGAGAAAGCCTTCCCCAAACCCATACCAGCGGAGAACCGCATATAGAAAGGGCCATTCTAATCGGTCAAATGCCTTTTCGGCATCAAGAGAGAGGCCGACGAGGGGTTGATCATGATGCGCTGCTGCAGCTAGTATATGACACAAGGTCCTGGCATTATCAGCAGTGGACCTACCAGGTATGAAACCACATTGGTCTGGGTGAATTAGAGCAGGCATTTTATCGGATAATCTAGTGGCCAGAATGGTTGCAAATATCTTGTAATCAGCATTAAGGAGGGAAATTGGACGGTAATTTGCAGTCAGCATCGGGTCTCTCCCCTCTTTCTCAAAGACTACAACATTTGCCGTCGAGAAAGATCCTGTAAAGGAGCTATCTTTGGCCAAAGCAGAGAAATAGAGTTGTAGGAATGGGGCCAAATCAGCGCTGAAAGTTTTGAAAAATTCTGCCGGGAGGCCATCTGGGCCGGCAGCCCGACCCGAGGCACATCGCTTGAGTGCAAATTGAATTTCTGAAAGAGTAAATGACTGGTCTAGTGACTCCTTGTCCTCTACAGAAAGGGTCGGTCGTTGTATACCAGCTAATAGCCGGTCAAAAGCCTCTGGGTCAAATTCACATTCTGATTGATAGAGGCGGGTGTAGAAATCCCGAAAAAGCTCTACTATCTCTGTATCATTGGTGACTAAATTCCCCCCCGTTGGACTACGCAGGGCCGCTACGCGTTTGGCTTCTTTTTGACCTTTCAGAGCGTTAGCTAAGAGTTTACCGGCACGATTGCTTTCCCGATAGTACGTCCCTTGCTGTAGTTCAATATTTTTGGCCGCTGCAGTCGTTAAGAGCGAGTTATATTGGAAACGCAAGCGTTGCAAGCGAATCAACACACCTGGGTCAGTACGAGAGGTAAGAACACGTTCACCGGCCTTGATCTGCTGCTCTAGTGCTAAGAGTTGCCGTTTACGCTGCTTCCCTAAACGGATTTGATAGCTAGTGATGGTTGCACGGATAGACGCTTTAAAGCCCTCCCACCATGCCCAGTTCATTGTATCATGGGGTGAGTTAAAGTGGAAGTAATCTTGTATGGCAGCCCGTATGTCAGCCTGAAAATCCTGCTGTTCAAGCAGGGTCCGATCAAAATACCAAGCCCGTGGATTATCCCTCTGTGCACTAGTGTTCAAAAGGAAGGAAATAGCAGCATGGTCTGAGATGTGCAGAGAGTGTATCTTAGCTGTATCCGTGCTGGAGATTAATGCTTTGGATACGAGGAAAAAATCTATCCTAGATTGTGACTGATGTGGGGGGGAGAAAAACGTGAATTCTAAGTCCGAAGGGTGTAGCAGCCTCCACAGGTCCACTAAAGCTAGATCTTTAATCAAAGACGCTAGCGTGAGGTGACTCTTGGTGGGACCACTCGTTCTGGGTGGTCGCCTATCTACCAATGGATCAACCACCTGGTTAAAGTCGCCTCCTATTACTAACGAAGTATTGGCAGAAGCTTGTGCAACCTGGGCAAGGTTAGCAAAGAAAATAGGATCATCCACATTAGGAGCATATAAACATATACATGTCAGTTCAAGATTACCTACTTTAAGGTGGACTCGGGACCACCGACCCTCAGTATCAGAACTGCTATCTATAACAGTGGCTTGTAAGGATTTCCTAATCAAGATGGCTACCCCACATCTCTTCGCTATAGCGGGAGAGTAGGCGGCCACCATGTAGGGTTTAACATTGAGCTTCAGTGTCTCCTTGGCATTTAGATGCGTTTCTTGGAGAAAAACCAAATCAGCATTTTCGTGACTTAAGTAACTAAGGATTTTCTTCCTTTTTATCGGATTATTAATACCTTTGACGTTCAATGACAAAAGCTTACATGGGGCCATAGAAATAACTGAGTCTATTCAAGACAAAAATATCATAATGCACACAATTTCCATTATCCCCCATCTTGACTGCTTGATTCAGAGAAGACCTAACCAAATCATATACAATAAGCACTATATCTGGTATTCCCCCAAACCAAAAGTAAACACCGAAGTGTAGTAGAGAAGAAGCATAACCCCAATGATTAATGGCGACCATATGTCTGCGGGAGGAAGCCCCGACGAGGGCCAAACATTCTACATATTAACTGTAATAGCTACATAGGCTCCGGAGCCCACCGAGGTGCATGCTATGGAAAGGTCCCTCACAGGAGAGTCCGACGGTCAGCAGGCCATGATAAGCTAGGCCGCAGGGCCTCCGATCCAGGCTGTATGTGCAGCGTCGACGACACAAAATGGCGATCAGTTCCAAATCGATGGGCAAATGAAAGGTCCCTGGTTCAGCGCATTTGGTCCGCTTCTTTGGCTTCCAGATAGGCCGCAAGCACGTCCGGATCCTCAAAAGTCCTGGTTTGATTATGAAGAGTAACTCTAAGTTTCGCCGGATACATTAGGCCAAAGCGCGCTTGAAGCTGCTGCAAACGCGGTCGAAATTCGAGGAGTCTTTTCATGCGGTCCACTGTGGGCTTCGCCAGGTCGGGGAAGAATGAAATCCGATGGCTCTCATAATCCAGCCGGGGGTTTGCACGGGCAGCGTTTAGAATTTGTTCAACTTGCTGATATCTCAACAATCGGAAAATGATGGGCCGAGGGGTCTTCCGGTTGAGCGCCAAAGTCGTGGGTACTCGATGGGCCCGATCAATCTCCAAATCCTTGGTGAACGTTGTTTTAAGCAAGGAGGGAAGCAATTTAGAGAGGAACTCTTTCATATCTCCTGATTCTGCTCCCTCCGGAATTCCCACGAGCCGTATATTGTTGCGACGGGCTCGGTTGTTACTGTCCTCCAGCTCTTTCTGAAGGGCCTGCACTTGTCGTTCGACCTTGTCCAATTTTGCCAAGCGGACCGCATGCGAGTCAAGAGTACCCTCCATTTTGTCCTGTCTCAGCGATAACCCCTCTAGCCTTTCCTGTAGCTTGCCGAGGTCTTCCCGCATGGATCTGAGTGCTTCACCGTTGGATTGCACAAGTTCTTTCACGCCGCGGATCTCATCTAAGATCTCCTGCTGCATCGCGGGACCCTCCCGGAGTGGAACCATCTTCTGTGGGGACGGCGGCTCAGTTTTAGAGCGTTTGCCATGGGAGTTCGTTGAAGAGCCGAATTCTAGACGCGCTGGCTTGGGCCCCGCCATCCCCCCGAGGCACCCCGGTAGGATCAGAGCCCGATTGAAAAGATAAGTTGTATTAAAGTCAGGATTCTGAGTAGGCCACTCGGGAGCTTCAGCGTTAAGCGTCTATCCCGCTGGACATCAGGCTCCGCCCCCCAGAGGAACCATTTGTTTCAATTCCCATTCTTCCTGCTGTTGTGCAGATGCATATGAAAAAGATTGGCGATATGTTTGTCCGAGGTGTAGAGATCAGAGCCACTAGTCTGTTGCAGAAGCAGCAGCGTTTGGAAGCTGGGATCATTGATGAAGCCCTGGGAGTACAGAGAATTGAAGCAGATTTGAACGGTTCATCTAGTTTTGCGGCTTGTGGCCGTTTTCCAGGGGGGTGTAATTTCAGGTGTTGTGCCCCCTTTGTCTGGAGCTCCAGGTCATTCTTCTGCATCTCATTTGACTTTTCAGTGCACCCTACTCCAACCTGAAAAGTTTTTCTTGTAGGCTTATTTGGCAAGTCATTCTGGAACTTGGGCAAGCAATTGCTCTACAGATGAATGTTTTTCTGTACAGCTTGATGAGTGTGTGGGAGTAAAGCAGCAGTTTGTGACCATGATATTAAAATTTTGCATCAGTCAGTGGAGGTTTATGACACTACTGTTAAGTCTGTTCTGGCTTTAGATTCAATATTGGTTAAAGAGAACTTTGCTTTGAGATCTAAAGTTGAAGCTTTGGAAAATGAGGCAAGGTCTTCCAATATTCTTATTATTAAATTTTCCTTGAGGCCCCTGAAAGAACTTTATTGCTATTTGGTAGAAGTTTTGAAAGTCTTTCCTGAAGCTCCTCCTCCTCCAATTTAAAGGATTTATTATCTTCTTACTACTAAGACAATATCTCCTAATGATATTGGGGATTTATTGAATATATCCAATATTTTGGAAACCTCTGACTCTGAATTAGTGACTACTTCTTCTTGGTTGTAACTTTTGCATTGAAATCTGATAAGGAATTGTATTGTGTTTTCTAAATACCATGATGATCTATTTTTATAGTCCAAGATAAGGATATTTCCAGATACTACCGAGGATTCTCAACAGAAGCAAAGGGAATTTCTTTTATTGCACTGTAGACTGCTTCAGTTGGGGGCACTATTTTATCTTAAATTTCTCTGCAACTGTGTGCTTAGTTATAAGTCGGTTAAATGTGTGTTTTTGAGCTATCTCAATTCTCATTTGCTTTTTGCAGCTATAAAAGATCCTTCCTGACCCTTCTGCTTTTAGTGTCCTACCTTGTGTTTATTCCACTAAATAATAATATCTCCCCGGGTTTCAGCAGTTGCCATGCCTTAGCTTTTAATTTGCAATATAACTTCTTTTCTAATGTTCTGTTTTGGATTTTCCTAAATTGAGGAATTTAGTGTAATGTTGGGTAAATTTCTCTTGTACGTTCAGTTATTTATTTAACAGGTTTTTTTTATATTGCTTTATCATTTCGGTCAAAGCTGTTGATATTGTAACTTAAACTTGGTAATGTACATTAGAGAGGGACATTGATAACTTGGATTTTTTTCTCTTTTTCTTTAAATTTACTTTTCCTTTTGCAGTTGTGCCTATGTGACACTTTATAAGTTGTTCTTGGCTCTTCATTACTCTAAATTAAATAAAAAATTAAAATGCTTGAGGATTTGTATTCATCAGAATGCATTTACTTTTGGAAGGTCGTCAATAGAAGGCAGCTAATGGGCTGTCCTAACAGTGGTGTGCGGCATCATTTGCAGAAACAGTACACTTCTGAGCTAGATTCAAAGGAGGCTGCTGAGCCTAGGGTGGGGACTCCATTTTCTGCACTGCAGGTAACCACAGCATAAAGCTAAAGAGAAGAAGGAATCCAATCCCAAGCTAGGCCCCTATATTCTTACCCCAGCGGGACGGCAAGTGAGCAGCCAGCCCTAAGGCCAGTCTCAGTAAGTCACAAGGGAGGATGTTTGACATCACTGTCTCAGGGCAAATGGCAGGCTGCTTCAAAGGTGGCGACATGGTGAACTGGAGAAATGATGGCAGTAGGATTTAAGGACCTGATATTCCATAGCAACGGCTATGTGCTCCTACGAGATCATATGCGACCCCAGCATTGAGTATCGGGTCACCACACAGCCTCCGTAGCCACAAAAACTAACCAGGCAACGGCGATATTGAGCCGCTGCCCGAATAGCTCCTACAGGTAAAAGATAGGTCAGCTTTTGCTATGCCTAGTAACCTTTACCCGCAAGTTGCTAACTGGGCAGTGATTAAGGTGAATGAAAAGGAGTACCAGAGGCAGATGGGTAATGAGGATGCCCGGAGGGAAAGTAGGCATGCTATTAATCAGTTATTGGTACCATGAGAAGCACTCTGTCAGCTAACCCTTCACCTTTATCTCTCCGTTCTCTGTGAGCATTAATGAACCGTCTTTGTTGATACAGGTAATAGCTACAGCAATAAGTGGCAGAGATAAGCATCAGACCATTGCTGTTGAGATCTCTGCATGGATTTCTGTGAAGTATCAACAGACCATAGCCACACAATTGTCGGCAAAGTGGATACACAAGTCCAGAGTCTGGCCAGTGCTGGCAAAGGCCACCCGGCATTTCCTGTCCTACTCATCTACCAGTGTCCCCACTGAATGGATATTCTGAATGGCATGAGATACTGTAAGTCCACATCATTCTTGGCTACTGCAAGATTTGGTAGAAAAGCTGGTCTTTCCAAGGACAAACCTGCCACTATTTCGTTTTCCTTTATTCCATGTGATTGACAAGAGGGCCCAGTGTTTAACTATACTAAAGCATTATATTTTCTATGCATTTGGCCCTTAGATCGCACTGGCTTTTGGGATCTGGGAGATCATCTCCAGTGGATGGATGACGTTATATCTCTGCTAGGTTTTCTAAATTAATCTTTTTTCCAGTTTTATTTTATTCATTATATTTTACCAGTTTTTGTAAACTGCTTTGATACTACTGTTATTTTTGTATACTACTTAGATATTAACTTTGAGGGGCAGTATATCAAATAAATAGGACACTTAAAACACATATGCACAGGGCTGACTTTATTAAATTGCACTTATTATGGGCATACCACAACCTTACACTAAAACAGAATTTTTTGCACTAGCCATTTGATATGCCTTTAAATGTTGCAAAATTTTAAAATAGTGGCTCAAAAGGTATGTCATGGATAGACCTCTAATGATAAGGGTAGTAGTTATACTTTGGCTTATATTTGGAGAATAAGTTATTAGATTGTTTCATGCTGTTACTGGGAAAGTTTCTGACAAAGTGTATTCTATGCTTATGACTTTGCTTCCTCTTCCTAATATTGCTTGAATGTGATCCATTCTTCTAAGCCTCTCAGTTTTCACTCTCTGCAATCCCTACCTTTCTACATAGAAGTCAGTTATCCTCCTCTGTCCACTTTGCACGTTTTTTGCTGCCTTGGGTCTTCATGCCACCGTTGCTGATAATGCTTTCTGCTTTCGTTCAACATTGTGTACAGTAAATGATTGATGCAACTCCTAGCTGCCTTATCGAGCGTCCTCCAAGGATTGACGGCACTTGAAATACTGACCTGCCCACTAAGCTCTACTGGCCAAATATGTGTTGATAACTCCCCCCCCATAAAACAAAATCACATTTCATCCTTACCTTCCTTCTGAAAAAACTATAATTTGTCTCTTCTCTAACAGCAATAGCAAGCTGTTGCAGAGTAGGAGCTAGCATTCTGAAGGCCGGCTGTGGAGCAAAAGACTTCCTCACTTCCTCGTTCCATGCTGCTCTCGCCTCACTCTCTTAAAGCTTCGTGGCAGCACGGGGAGGAATGAGGGGAAGGAAGGGGACCTGCTACCTCAGCATCGCAACTGGGGACTCCAACCTCCTCCTGTCTCTCCTTTGGACACTTCATAAAACTTGGACACCTGGGCTTTCCCTCTGATGGCAAACTCCTTCTCTCTTCTCCCTGTAGACCCAGTCCTGAGGACACAGTTAGTTAGTTAGCCAGCCAGGTTTTCAGGCTAAGTGCAAGCGTGCCACGTACCGCTGATCAGGGAAAGTCGGGAGCAGACAGTGTGTCCGGCCACCGGGACTCAGAGCGACGCGCGTGGAAAAAAGTTACGTTCCGGAAACAAAGCCAGTGACGTCAAAGAGTGAGAGGGGGGGGGGGGTAGGCGTGGCCTGGCATGTGCCTTCGTCTCGAGCTCTTTCTGTCTCTTGTACCCCTGCCGCCGGTTCGGGGGGCGGGGGAAGTGATGATTCCGCCTCACAGGCAGGGAGCTTGGGATAGAGCAGCTCCCGCCTCCCAGCTCCTGGAGTGAAGTCGGGGGAGGCGCGCAGAGCCGCAGCCTGGGATACAGAGACCCCCCTAGCCCCCAGAGATCTGTGCCACAGTTACGGGGGTGTAGGTAAGCCTTGGGGGACCCAGCTGAGCACTATAACCTCCCCCCCCCCCCGCGTTACCTCGAGGGGGGGAGTGCATATTCCTTTAAGATGTACTTTCATAATTAAAATCAATTGTACAACCCTTAGAGCCCCTTTGCACTTGAATTACTTTTTCTTGAAATAAAGCTTATTTAGACTACAGACACCATAAACTGCCCAAACTGGGAAGCAAGAGTCGGGAGGATGGAACCCTAGGCGTTCCCCTTCCTCTGTTATTTCTTTAACAGATAGTTGCAGGTCTTCGAACAACAGATTATAACACTGTGGCCTGCCGGTGACACGTTCCGTGCAATGTGTTTTGAAAAGAGTTTAAAAAAAAGTTACCCTGCAAAATGCTAGGAATATCTATGCAAGATTGAGGGTAATATTCAGATCCCCACCATAGGTAAATGAAGGATTCTTGTTGGGAAATTTGACTTAAGTCTGCCTTAGGTCTGCTTATATATTGGCTTTATATGACTGCACCCTTGCCTGATGAAACTACACAGTATATGGATGGCACAGAAAGCACAGTTACTTACCTGTAACAGGTGATCTCTGGGAACAGCAGGAATTAGTCCTCACATATGGTACGTCGGTACCGGAGCCTGCGCGGGAACGCTTCCCAGAAAGGAAAGCTTTTGGGAGCATCTCACAGCGCCTGCGCACTGCCTTCTCGCCTTTCCTAACCAACTCTCCTCAGTTCAAGTTTAAAGCTGAGACAATAGAGAGAGAGAGGAAAGGAAAGATAGAGAGAGATACAACTCCTAGGGGAGGTGGGAGGGTTGTGAGCAATGTTCCCGCTAATTTTCTGTAGGCTGTGTGCGCATAAAATATCAGCTGTGCAGCTTTTGAAGGAAGGTTAAATTTTTGTGCGCCACATAACGGCACTCGGAGTTATCTACTTTAAAATTTGACTACACATCAGAATACAGTATGTACACCACATTGATTTTAATCAAATTAAATGAAAATAGACAATTACTAAATGAAGCAGAAAATTTCTAGTAATTACAATCACAACTTTTAAATTTTAAGACGTCTGTGTTTTCTATCAGAATCAGAACCATAATTTTTGTGCGCTCTGTTGTAAAGTATGTGCGCTCACTTGGTGAGGTGTGTGCGCGCGCACATGCGCACAGCTTAGAGGGAACAGTGGTTGTGAGGACTAATTCCTGCTGTTCCCAGAGATCACCTGTTACAGGTAAGTAACTGTGCTATCTCCAGGAACAAGCAGGAATGAGTCCTCACATATGGGGACTCCCTAGCTAAGAAGCCTGGGAGATCCCCAAGGATATGAGACCCTGAAGGGTTCCTCGTCTTCCAATGGATCTCAGGCATCCATACAGGGAAGGAGGGCAGGAGTTGTTCAAGAATGGAACAGGTGTCTGAGGACAGCCTGACCAAACAAGGCATCCCGGCGGGAGTCCTTGTCCAAGCAGTAATGGGCTGTGAAGGTATGAACCGAAGCCCAGGTGGCTGCTCGACAGATCTGGTCAATTTATTTTATTTTATTTATTTATTTACTTCTCTTATATACCGCGCTATTAAAATCAGTGCAGTTTACAATTGAACAAAAAACATACTGCAATGTCACACGACAATTGAGTTTTTACATTGAACATGGACGAGATAACCTGGAGGTAACAGGGGTAACTAATTACAGAGTAATTATTCATGGAGTATGGTGAGAAATTATACATATAGTATGGTGAGAAATTATACATATAGTATAGCTTGGTTTCAACATATTTATAAGAGGTTTAATCAATAAGATGTGTGATCAGTACCAATAATAAATAAGAGAGGGGATATGGTGGTAGAGCTAGTCATTTTCTTTATGGTGTTGCATTTTGGGTGGATACAGAATGAAGATGAGCCATAGAGGTGGCCATGGCCCTCACATTGTGAGCTGTGACATGGCCCTCCAGAGAAAGGTTCTTACTCTGGTAAGCAAAAGAAATACACTGAGCAATCCAATTGGACAGTGTTCTTTTAGAGACTAGAAGTCCTAAATGAGAAGGAGCAAAAGCAACAAAAAGCTGGGAAGACTTTCTATGTTGCTGTGTCCTGTGTAAGTAAAAAGCAAGAGCTCTTTTACAATCTAGAGTGTGAAGATTCCTCTCTGCACTAGATGCATGAGGAGCTGGAAAAAAGACAGGTAAATATACCTCTTGATTAAGATGAAAAGGTGAGACCACTTTAGGCATAAAGTGTGGATTTGTCCTAAGGACTACCTTATCATGATGGAACCTTGTATAAGGTGGATTAGCCACTAAGGCCTGCAGTTCACTAATGCGGCGAGCAGAAGTTACTGCAATAAGGAAAATAACCTTCCAGGAAAGAAATTTCAAGGAGGTAGTGGCTAAGGGTTCAAAAGGTGGCTTCATAAGCTGACCAAGAACCAAGTTTAAGTCCCATGCCACCGGAGGAGGTCGAATGGGAGGCTTAGTCAAAGTTAGGCCTCTCATGAATCTTGCAATAAGAGGATGAGAGGAAATAGGTTGTCCATTGAGAGGCTTAAGGGATGCTGCAATAGCACTCAAATGGACCCTTACTGAATTCGTCTTAAGGCCTGCATTGGAAAGATGCAGGAGATATTCCAATAGAGAATTCACAGGAAGTGCCAGAGGGTCAAGACCCTTTTGAGCACACCAAATGGAAAATCTTTTCCACTTAAAAGCATAGGAACGCCTAGTGGAAGGTTTTCTGGAAGCATGGAGGATATCCTTCACTTGCTGAGAAAGATTTAAGTCTTGAAGGTCTAGGCCTTCAGTAACCAAGCTCTGAGGTGAAGGGACTTGGGGTTTGGATGCCACAAAGTCCCTTCCTCTTGGGACAGAAGGTCTGGAGCAGCTCCCAAGTCCAGGGAGGGGGCTTGGGAAAGATGCAGAAGTAGAGGGTACCACACTTGGCGAGGCCAGCGTGGAGCTATGAGGATCATGGATCCTTGATCCCTCTGGAGTTTGAACAGAGTCTTGGGAATCAAAGGAATGGGTGGAAAGGCATACAGGAAGCCCTGACCCCAATGAAGGAGGAAGGCATCCTTGGCCTGGACTCCCTGACACGGAATTCTGGAACAGAACCGGGAAGTTTGCCATTCCACGGACTTTCAAAGAGGTCTATGTCCGGGGTTCCCCATTCTTGGAAGATTCGGAGTACCTGATCCATGTTAAGGGACCATTCGTGTGGAAGCAGAACTCGACTGAGTCTGTCTGCCCAAGAGTTTTGGATTCCTGGGAGGTATACTGCCAGGAGATGGATTTGATGCTCTCTGGCAAAGGCCCATAATCTTAGAGCTTCGTTGCAAAGCGACAGAGAGCCAGTTCCTCCTTGCTTGTTTATGTAAAACATGGCTACTTGATTGTCCGTATGAATGAGGACTGTCTTGTAGCTGAGGAGGGTATGAAAGACCTTGAGAGCTAGGAACACTGCTCGAAGTTCCAAGTGGTTGATATGAAGAGAGGTCTCCTGTGGGGACCAAGTGCCTTGGGTGGAGAGGTCTTGTAGATGAGCTCCCCATCCTGTTTGGGAGGCATCTGTTGTGAGGGTTGCCTGGGGTAACAAAGGTTGGAAGGGGGACCCCAGCAACAGATTTTGAGTGGACCTCCACCACTGGAGAGACCAAAAGAGACGTTTGGAGGTTGCTATTTGGTCTGAGAGAGCTCCTGAAGCTTGAGTCCACTGGGTGGACAAAGTCCACTGAGCTGCTCTCATGTGTAGGCGAGCATAGGGTACCACATGTACTGTGGAAGCCATGTGGCCTAGCAGTTGTAGCATCTCCCTGGCAGTTAAGTGGCTCTTTGACTGAATCTGGGAGGCTAACTGCACTAGACGTTGGCAACGGGCCTGAGGAAGGTAGGCCCTTGCAGAGGTGGTGTCCAACCAGGCCCCTATGAATTCCAGGGACTGAGTAGGGGTGAGCTGGGATTTTGGGAGGTTTACCACAAGTCCCAGGTATTGCAGAATGCGCCTGGTGCGGTTCAGGGAGATCTGAGCCTCTGACTGGGTTGGAGCTCGGATGAGCTAGTCGTCCAGGTATGGGAAGACAAATATTCCCAGAGTGCGTAGAAATGCAGCAACTATTGCCATGCATTTGGTGAACACTCTCGGAGCAGAGGCTAGACCAAAAGGAAGCACTCTGTATTGGTACAGAAAACGTAGGAATTTTCTCTGAGATGGATGGATGAGGACATGAGTGTACGCATCCTTGAGATCTAGAGAACAAAGCCAATCCTGACTCTGCAGATATGGAAGGAGAGTGCCTAGAGAAAGCATCTTGAACTTCTCCTTGCATAGGAATTTGTTCAATTCACGGTACCGAGAAAAAGCCCTGGACAAGGAACCGGAGTCGGTATCCTGGTCGATGTCGATGCAGTCGGTACCGGTATCGGAGCTGGTACCGGTACCAGCTCCGGTACCAACAACGGGACTCGTTGCGGTACCGTCGGCGTCGCAGCTTTAATAAAAGCCATTATAGCCTGCTGCATGGATTGAACAGTGTGATCCATGGACGCCACGACTGCCTGGATGTCAGTACCGGGAGATAGTGCTGGTACCCCAGAGCAGTCTAACAGGTGATCGGTCGAGGCCGTGCCATCGATGTCAACCTGTAACCCCATAGGAGGAGCTTTGGAAGCCGGAGCTTCCCGCCGGGGTTGTTTGGCTGGGGCAGGATCCTCGAGGGTAAGCCCGGAGGCATCTCGATGCTTAGAGGGAGATTTGCCCTTCAAGGACCTGCTAGGTTTATGTTTGGTTACCTGAGACCCATCAGGAGAGGAAGACCTGGAAGATGTTGATGCCACCGCCGGTGCATCCGTGGGAAACAGCACATGGAGCTTGGCTGCTCGGTTCTGTAACCCCCGTTTAGACATTAGAGAGCAGGACTGGCAATCCGGAACGGAGTGTTCAGGACCCAAACATTTAAGACACCATTCATGGGTATCTGTAACAGAAATTGTACCGCTACACTTAGTGCATTTTTTGAACCCGGAGGCTGGTTTTTCCATGATGGAAAATTTTCTTGTGGGCCTGGAGGCCTAAGAAGAAAAATACACCAAGTGAGGAAAATATATATATATATATTTTTTTTTTTAGAAAGAAAAGAAAAGAAAAAGACCGGCGGTACCGGTCCGGCGTCGGGGAAGGCAGACACGCGACCAAAGAAATAAATTAAAATAAAGAGCTTCTTCAGCGGTGACAGGAACATGACCTGCTGGCTCCGCGGAAAAGAAGAACTGAGGAGAGTTGGTTAGGAAAGGCGGGAAGGCAGCGCGTAGGCGCTGTGAGATGCTCCCAAAAGCTTTCCTTTCTGGGAAGCTGGGGAACGTTCCCGCGCAGGCTCCGTCGGTACCGACGTACCATATGTGAGGACTCATTCCTGCTTGTTCCTGGAGATGACAAGCATGTAGGTATAAAGGAGTAGATGCGGCCTGCTATGGAGGATTCTGGGTAACCATGTTCTGCATAGGAGTATGCAAAATATTGGGCCTAGCAGTATTGGAGCCTAAGCAAGAAAATACAGGCCAAGCTAAGAATTCAACGAATTCAAACTAATGAGCACTCCTGCCCTGAACATAAGAACATAAGATATGCCATACTGGGTCAGACCGAGGTCCATCAAGCCCAGTATCCTGTTTCCAACAGTGGCCAATCTAGGTCATACGTACCTAGCAGTATCCCCAAAAGACACAGGTACTACAATGCTTGTACTGGGTCAAGCACTGATTATCCTGGGTCCTTTTTTAATAGTGGTTTATGGACCTTTCCTCCAGGAACTTGTCCAAACCTTTTTTAAAACCAGCTACACTAAAAGCCCTTACCACATCCTCTGGTAACAAATTCCAGAGTTTGATTACATGTTGAGTGAAAAAATATTTTCTCTTATTTGTCTTAAATAGTTTACCCTGTAGCTTCATTGCATGTCCCCTAGTCTTTCTATATTCTGATAGCATAAACAATTGATCCACGTTTACCTGCTCCACTCCATTCATTAATTTATAGACCTCTATCATATCTCCCCTCAGCCGTCTCTTTTCCAGGTTGAAGAGCCCCAACCTTTGTAGCCTCTCTTCATAGGAGTAGCCTTCCATCCCCTTCACCATTTTGGTGACTCTTCTCTGTACTTTTTCTAATAATGCTATGTCCTTTTTAAGATACGGTGACCAGAACTGCACACAATATTCAAGGTGCGGTCGTACCATGGAACGATACAGAGGCATTATAATATCCTTTGTTTTATTTTCCATCCCTTTCTTTATGATACCTAGCATTCTATTTGCTTTCTTGGCTGCCGCTGCACACTTGGCAGAGGGTTTTAACATGTTATCCACGAAGGTTTCAATTAAGTGCCCGAAGAAGGAAAAACACAGGAAGGGGCAGAGGTCACAGGCCATGCATAGATAGGCAGACCTTAAAAGCAGATCCAGATGTATAAATGTAAAGGGATCCTCCCCTGGGGAAAAGTGTTACAGGAGGCCTGGGACCTTGCAGACACTTAAGAACTTATGATGAATTCACTGAAACTAATTTGAAGCAGACATATGAGACAAGGAGAAAATGTATATAAACCAGCCATTTTAAAGGATCATTGGGCAGTGCTTTCTCCCCTTACAGGGAGAAGGTGCTGTCCGTCATGGGCATTTGCTGTTCTGCATGTCACTATTATTTTGCTGTTATGCTAAATAAAAGTCCTTGTATCAACTGCCGTCTAAGTAATTTATTGGTAATTAATAATATTCGGGGAGACTTTGTAGGTGGACCCGGCCTACATTCTAAAATAAGAATGAGATTCTAAGGATGATACACAGAAGAGATTTTGTTTGTAGATGACTTCAGTCAGCCAGATGTGGATTGCAGCCCACCTGTGCTAGCCTTAGCTAGGAGTGGAGACCTGGATCTGCGAGAAAGGGAATTCCGCAATAACGAATTTCACGGAGGATGTAGTGAAATGGGTACTGACAAATGGAGAGGAAAATGCTGGCTGTGATGGGGTGAGGTGGGTGGATCAGCTCAGTGGAGGGGAGGGAGGATGGCTATGGGATGCAAGATGATAAAGCATAGCTACTCACCTGTAACAGGTGATCTCCGGGAACAGTAGGAATTTAGTCTTCACATATGGGTATCGTCGGTACCGACGGAGCCTGTGCGGGAACGCTCCCCAGCATCCAATTAGAAAGCTTTTGGGAGCGCCTGCGTGCTGCCTTCCCGCCTTTCCCAACTGCCTCTCTCCAGTTGAATTTAAAGCTGAGACAAAGAGAGAGGGAAAGGGAAAGAGATAGATAGAGAGATACAACTCCTAGGGGAGGTGGGTGGGTTGTGAAAGCTAAATTCCTGCTGTTCCCAGAGATCACCTGTTACAGGTGAGTAACTATGCTATCTCCAGGAACAAGCAGGAATGTAGTATTCATATATGGGTACTCCCTAGCTTTAGATACCAGGGAGAGACCCCAGAAGTTGTGTGCCCCTGTGAAAGGGCTCCACTTCCCCCCATGGATCTCTGGCATCCACCCAGGGATGGTGGGTAGGAGTTGATTAGGTATGGAACAGGTGTTGGAGAACAGCCTGACCAAACAAAGTATCCCAGCGGGAGTCCTTCTCCAAGCAGTAATGGGCTGTAAAGGTATGAACCGAGACCCAGGTGGCTGCTCGACAGATGTCGTCGATAGACACAGAGTGCAGATGAGCCATTGAAGCTGCCATGGCTCTCACATTGTGAGCTGTGACATGGCCCTCCAGAGGAAGATTCTTACTCTGATAGGCAAAGGAAATACACTGAGCAATCCAGTTAGATAGTGTTCTCTTGGAGACTGGAAGTCCCAAATGAGAAGGATCAAAAGCAACAAAGAGTTGAGAGGACTTTCTGTGTTGCTGTGTTCCTTGCAAGTAAAAGGCTAAAGCTCTTTTACAGTCCAAAGTATGAAGATTCCTTTCTGCATTTGATGCATGAGGCCTTGGAAAGAACACAGGTAGGTAGACCGCTTGGTTTAGATGAAAAGACAAGACCACCTTTGGCATAAAGCGTGCATGAGTCCTAAGGACTACCTTATCATGATGGAACCTTGTGTAAGGTGGATCAGCCACTAGTGCCTGCAACTCACTATTGCGACGTGCTGATGTGATTGCAACGAGAAAGATAACCTTCCAAGAAAGGAATTTCAAGGAGGTAGTAGCTAAGGGTTCGAAAGGTGGCTTCATGAGCTGACCAAGAACCAAGTTTAAGTCCCATGCCACAGGTGGTGGCCTAATGGGAGGCTTAGTTAGCAGAAGGCCTCTCATAAATCTTGCTATAAGAGGATGGGAGGAAATAGGTTGTCCATTTAGGGGCTTGAAGGAAGCTGCAATAGCACTTAAATGGACCCTCACTGAGTTAGTCTTGTCCTGCATTGGATAAATGAAGGAGATGCTCCAGTAATGATTCCAGAGGTACCGGAAGGGGGTTAAGACCCTTCTGCGAACACCATATGGTAAGCCTTTTCCACTTGAAAGCATAAGAGCGTCTTGTGAAAGGCTTCCTGGAAGCAAAAAGGATATCCTTTACTTGCTGAGGGAGGTTAAGATCATGGAGATCTAGGCCTTCAGCAACCAAGCCCTGAGATGCAGAGACTGGGGATTGGGATGCCATAACATTCTGTCCTCCTGAGATAGGAGATCTGGAGCAGACCCTAACTCCAGGGAGGGAGCTTGAGAGAGATGTAGAAGCAGAGGGTACCACACTTGCCAAGGCCAATGTGGAGCTATGAGAATCATACGGCCTCTATCTCTCTGAAGCTTGAATAGGGTCTTGGGAATTAGGGGAATGGGTGGAAAGGCATAAAGGAAGTCTTGGCCCCAGTGAAGGAGGAAAGCATCCTTGGCCTGAAAGCTCTGAGCCGGGATTCTGGAACAAAACCAGGGAAGTTTGGCATTCAATGGACTTGCAAAGAGGTCTATGTCCGGGGTTCCCCAAATTTGAAAAATCTTGGCCACCTGGTCTACATGTAGAGACCATTCGTGTGGAAGCAGAACTTGACTGAGTCTGTCTGCCCAAGAGTTTTGTATGCCTGGAAGATACACTGCCAGGAGATGAATCTGATGCTCTCTGGCGAGGGCCCATAGTCGCAAAGCTTTGTTGCAAAGCGACAGAGCCTGTTCCTCCCTGCTTGTTCACATAGAACATGGCTACTTGGTTGTCCGTGTGAATAAGGACTATCTTGCAGCTGAGTAGGGTGTGGAACACTCGAAGAGCAAGGAAGATTGCTCTGAGCTCTAAGAGATTGATATGTAGATGAGTCTCCTGTGGAGTCCAAGTACCTTGGGCGGAGAGGTCTTGTAGATGAGCTCCCCAACCCATTGGAGAAGCATCTGTTGTGAGAGTTGCCTGGGATAAAGGCTGTTGAAAAGGGGACCCCAGCAACAGGTTTTGAGTGGACTGCCACCATTGAAGGGACAAAATAAGGCGATTTGTGTTTGCTATTTTGTCTGACGGCACCCTGATGCCTGGGTCCACTGAGTGGATAAAGTCCACTGGGCTGCTCTCATATGGAGGCGAGCATAAGAAACCACATGCACGGTAGATGCCATGTGGCCTAGTAGTTGTAACATTTCTCGAGCAGTGAGATGGGATTTTAGCACTGCTTGAGAAGCTAACTGCACCATGCGAAGGCAACGGTTCTGAGGAAGATAGGCCCTTGCCTATCTGGTATCCAACAACGCTCCTATGAACTCTAGAGAATGAGTGGGAGTTAGGCTGGATTTTGGGATGCTGATGACCAGACCCAAATACTGAAGGATATGCATTGTGCAAGATAGAGAAGTCCTGGCCTCTGACTCTGATGGGGCTCGAATGAGCTAGTCGTCTAAGTAGGGGAAGACAAATAGTCCTAGAGTGCGGAGAAATGCTGCTACCACAGCCATGCATTTCGTGAACACCCTTGGTGCTGAGGCCAGGCCAAACGGAAGCACCCTGTATTGATAGTGCTTCCCCTGAAAAAAGAACCGAAGGAATTTTCTGTGAGATGGATGGATGAGAACATGAGTGTACGCTGTCATGGTGTAGATCAGTCAGAGCCTATGGAAATAGGAAAATCTGAGGATAACAGATCTGATACTGACAGCTCAGAGCAGCACATGGCCCAGAGTTGCTATAGGCAACGTACACAGACTGCATCACAAGGTGTGAGAGCATGCCCAAACAGCAAGCTATCTCACAGCTCATTAGATAATAAGGGGCAGCTGGGAGGGGGCGGAGCCCAAGCAAACACCAGGACACACGCAGATAAAAGTCACTTACCGGAGGTTAGTGAGGAGAGACCACCAGGGAATTACAGAACAGCTGGTAACTGGAGGACGGGAGGAACTTGGAAACCCGGTAGAACCAGAGCAGCTGAAAGAACCACAAGGAACTGCTTCAGAGAGCAGTGCACAGCTAAACAGGAGCCCAGTGAGCTTTGCCACGAAGGGGGCAGAGGAGATATTCCTGGAACCAGGCTTAGGAAAGCCAACCAACCCGGTAACAGGTACAAGGAGGGAGAGAGCTGCTACCCTGAAGGTAGTTTTATGCCCAAAGGAAAGCTGAGAGAGAGAGGCAGTAAAACGCTTTCGTCCGGGCAAGGCTCTGCTGTACCGAGAAACTCTGAGCAGAGAGAGTGTGGAGGTAGGCTTATTGCTTCTAATAGAAGAGAAATAGAATGTGAAGATTTTCCCTGCACTTACCAAGAGTTATGTGGCTCTCAAAAGAGAAACTCCAAACAATGTGGTAACTGCCCATTCTACTCTAGCAGTGAGGAGGAGAGGAACTCTCTTAGCCATAGAGAGAGACTGTTTAATAATAACGTGGATTACAATCCAAAAGGAATTTATTCAGAAGAGGAATGTGAAGAAATGCAGTGTGATTTATATGAGGAACCTGCTTCTGATAATTGTATGGATTGTACGTTTACTATGTCTGATGAAATCACCTCTTTGTGCTGAAGAGGTTTGGAAGTTTTTGCTAGAGAAACGGAAGTGAAGAAACTTACCTTGTGTGAAAAGGACTGTTTGAATTACCTTTTCTGTTCCACTGTAAAGCTGAAGATAAGCAGTATTTTTGTTCCGGTTGTTCCTTTTATTTTGTACCAGACATATGGTCCTTTTGTCCTTGTTTCCATTGCTTTGAAAATCTGCCCGGGAAGGGGAATAAAAAGTCCTGTCTTAAGCCTTACTACTTGAATACAACTCAATTCTTTCATTAGCTTGTGGGACTACAACTCCCAGAGGGCACTGCAACGCCTTTTGTACCACTCCCCTTGCTACTTAAGAGGATGCCCCGGTGAAATGCCCACGCTTTTAGCCTCTGGGGACCTTCACGGGTGGCAACACATCCTTGAGATCTAGAGAACATAGCCAATCCTGACTGAAGTTATGGCAGCAGAGTTCCTAGAGAAACCATCTTGAATTTCTCCTTGAACAGGAACTTGTTCAATTCTCTGAGGTCTAAAATAGGTCTATGTCCCCCTGTTTTCTTTGGGATAAGGAAATAGGGGGAGTAAAACCCTGTACCCTGTTGAGAAATGGGTACTTCTTCTATTGCCCCTTGGGAAAGAAGTATGGTGACCTCTTGATCTAAAAGGCTGGTGAGAGAGGTCTGAGAATTGAACTGTCTTATCATTATGGGAGGGGGCATGCTCAAAAAATGAAGCTTGTACCTCTCTTTTATGATGGGAGTGTCCAATGCTCTGCTGTTATCTGCCCCCATCTGGTGGCAAAGTGACATAACCTTCCTGGAATGGTGGAAGGCTCTGGTCCCCTGAGAGCCAGGAAGCCTAAGTTCTCTAGTTGAAAGTCAAAGACCTTGTGGAGGCTGAGACGGTTGAGGCTTAGCAGTCTTTGCTTTCCTTTGTTTGGGTGGTTGCTGACCTTTCCGGACAGATTGACCTGCAGAGCGTCCCTGTTGGGAATAAGCAGGATAAAACCTTTTTCTTTTTGGAAAAGTGTGGGTTTTTGAAAGATTTCTTTCTTGCAGGATCAGCTGTGGCCTTGGATAGTCTATCCAAGGTGGAATTGTCAGCATCCAACTCATTGGCTTTTTCTTGCCAGTCTTTGCCAAACAGGTTCTCACCAGTACAAGGAATATTGCCCAGTTTGTCTTGTACCCAGAGCTCCAAATCAGATGCCTGGAGCTACGTCCACCTATGGCAATGGCAGAGGTTCTGCTTATGCACTCAAAACAGTCAAAAGCTGCACGGTTGACAAATTTGGAAACATCCTGGGCATGTTTGACTAATGTGAGAAAATCCTGCCTTCTAGCCTCAGGAAGAAGAGGGCTTAAAACCTCTAAATCTCCTGTGACTTCCTTCAGGAACATTCCCATATACATAATATAGGAACTGATCCTGGCAGAAAGCATGGAAGCTTGGAAAGTACAACGTCCAAAAGCATCCAAGGTTCTGCACTCACGTCCTGGAGGATTAGATGCATGTCTCTTTGCACTCCTGATCCTTCTCATAGCTGATTCCACTACAATAGAGTGGTGAGGAAGCTGAGTTTTCTGGAAACCAGGACAAGGAGGGACTCGATACATAGTATCCAGTCTATGAGAGTGAGGAGAGGTGGTAAGAGGTGTCTCCCACATTCTTAGCATGAGATCATGAAAGATCTCATGGATGGGCAAAGTGACTGCCTCCTTAGGAGCTTTGGGATATTGAAAAATCTCCAACTCCTTTGCTCTAGGCTCTGTTTCAGGAGCCACAGTAATGGACAGACCTCGAGCCACCTCCCTGATGAAGTCTTGAAAGGAAATATCCTCTGGAGGAGACATCCTGCCTTTAGGGGAGGAAGGCTCCTCTGGGAGAAGTATTCCTGTACCGACAGAACTGTCAGAATCCTCAGATTCCTCTGAAGACTCGAAGTACCTTCTGTCCAGATGCTCTTGAAGAGCACGATACCTGTACCGACCGAAGTCGGTACCGGGGGGAATCGGTACCGGTGTATCGGTACTGGAAGGCATCGCATGACTGGGTGCCTGCAATGCGGACACCGATGTCGATGCCGATGCTGTCAGTGCTGGAGTCGGTGCCGGTACCGTTTGAACTGTCTGACGCGGTTCCGAGGGTGTCGATGCCGCAAGGAGAGCCGCCAGACTGCGTTCAATAGCCAGGAACCTCTGGTCTATCGACGCTGCCGATGCCTGGATGTCGGTACCGGAGAAAACAGCCGGTACCCCAGAGCATGGCACCAGTAGTTCTGCCGAGGTCGAGGTCTCGAACGTCCTGGAGCCCCGATAATGGTTTGGAAGCTGAAGCCTCCCGCCAGGGCAATTTTGCCGGTGCAGAATCCTCAAGGGCAACTCCAGAGGCATCTCGATGCTTGGAAGGAGATCTACTCTTTGAGGACCGGCTGGACTTATGTTTAGTTACCTGAGATCCATGGGAGGAAGACGAAGCCCTGGAAGACGTCAATGCCACCGAGGCTGCATCAGAGGGAAACAGGGTACTGAGCTTGGCAGCCCGGGTCTGTCAACCTCTCTTGGACATGGCACAGGCCATACATTCCATGATGGAGTGGTCAGGACCTAAACATTTAAGACACCACTCATGGGTGTTGGTGATAGAGATGGTACCGCCACACTTGGTGCACTTTTTAAAACCCGAAGCGGTTTTTCCATTGTGGGAAAATTTTGGGCCTAAAGCCCAAAATGGCACGTGCACCTGGAAAAAATGGGAAAAAAAGTATATATATATTGTCATGCAGCGAGGGCTGATGAAAGCCAGGATAGAAAAAAAGAAGCTGTTTGTCAGGAAGGAAAAGATGTGCACAGAGTGCAATATTCACAGGGAGCAGGAGTGCAGTCAGAGAGACTGAAGGGCCACGCCCAGCTGGTCAGGAGCACATGACAAACAATTCACAAGCCTCAAAGAGAGGAGTCCTTTATAAGGAAGAACTGCCTCAAGCTAAACAGAAAGAGAGAGGACCGGGTCAGGTCGAGCGAGGACCTAACAGAGAATCTCCAGGAGCTAACAGGAAACCACAAGGAGCCAAGGAAGGGCCGGCTCAGGTTGGTGAGAAAGCTGTTTGCTGGCAGAGGAGAAAGACTTACACTGATTGCAAGCAAGAAGCAAGTGGGAATCAGCTGGGAAGGAAAAGCCAGGCTGAGCAGGGAGGCCAGGATTTGGGCCGTTGCAGGAGCAAGCGTTTACCAGGAGAGCTGTTCCCACGGGTGAAAGAGGAACCAAACTTTCAGAGAAAAAAGCTTGGCACGAAGCTTCTGAAGGGAGGAAGCAAGCCAAAGGAGAAACCCTTTCATCATCGTGCTGCTGCAATAAAAGGTATGAGAATTATATTCCTACAAAGAAACCTTTGCCCTGTAAAAGGTCTTGTGAAGGAAGTGTGGAATCTCTAAGAAGAGAAAACCCAGTTAATACTAAGGGGACACGTGGCCAGCGCTCCAGGCTAGGCCCGAGGCACTGGAAAGTATTAAGGGAAATATACAAAGCTCCAGAATACCATATTCCAGAGACTGTTAACACAGAATTAGACCTATCATCTCCAGAGCCGATGCAAGTGGAACTGGTGGAACCATTGCCAGACCCAGAGGAGATGGATTGCTCTCTCTGCATTTCCCATAGCACAGAGTCTTTGGTGGACGTATGAACTGCTTGTGGTATCTGCAGAATGTCTATTATGTGCTGAGCAGAAGAATAGTACAAATTTGCTTTAAACTGGAAGCTATGTTAGTGCCCTGCTACTACTGTGAAGTTAACAGGTTTCCTTAAACCTTGAGTTTTCTTTTGTGCCTGAAGTTAAGGACATTATTTTCAGTTGTGACCAACTTATGAACCCATGCGTAAAGGGAATAAAAGCCTTTTTCATCCCTACCACTCTGTTTTCATTGTTGCTTTAAAGGATTGGAGTTTAAAACCACTAGACCAAGTTTCCTTGGTTCTTAAAAAGGACTCTCCTATCTAATAATAATAGTTTTTGTGTCCCACCTGCCTTGGCCTACTACGCCACCAGGGCGGGTGTGTGACTATAATTTTTTTTTTTTTTTAAGAAAAGAAAGAAGAACCGGCGGTACCGGTAAGCATCGAAGGCAGACGCGACCACAAAAAAGGAAGGGCAATAAGGAAAAGTTTCTGCGGTGACAGGAACAATGACCTGCTGGCTTCGCAGAAAACGAAGAACTGGAGAGAGGCAGTTGGGGAAGGCAGCACGCAGGTGCTGTGGGATGCTCCCAAAAGCTTTCTAATTAGATGCTGGGGAGCGTTCCCGCGCAGGCTCCGTCGGTACTGACCATACCCATATGTGAAGACTACATTCCTCCTTGTTCCTGGAGATTACAGGCTATGGTGGGATAGGATGGGATCTGATGGGGAGGGAGAAAGCAGGGATGATGAGAATTAGGAGGGAGAGTGTGAAAGAAAAGGGGACAGAAAGATGTGGAGAGAGATCTGCAAGACCCTGCTTTTCTGCATAGTGTCACTCACCTACTACCCCGGAGGCGGAAGGCCTGGGGCTTCAATGAGGATCCTCTTATGTAGCAAGGGCGGAGTAATGCCTCCTGGGATTTTGAGTCCCAATAGCTATTCTAATAAGAAGGTAGCTGTGGTCGAGTAGCTATGCTTAAAGAGGTATTTATTTCCCTTCCCGGGAGAATTCTTGCAACAAGGGTCAAAAGAAATTAAACCATGAAAACTGGTATAACACAAATGGGAACTACAAATTACAACAAAAATGCTTCTTGTCAGCTTTAAACAAACCAAAAAGGGAAAACAGGCTTTTTCTCTTACAAAAGCTTTCCAGTGAAATCTGTGTTCCTCCACAGATTTCTCTTAGGCAGGGTTTTACTCAGGCTTCAACAAAAAGAGGTTACGCTGTCTGAAAATACCATTGTACAGTCCATTTTACAACTATCTGAGTTCTCTTCACAGAAGTCACATTCCATGTCCTCGTGTGCTTCTTGGGAGTTATATTTGTCAGGGTTGTAATGTGTATCAGTGTTTAAAAGTTCCCTCTCTTCTTGGCTAGAGCTTCTCTCCCCTCTCCCCCTGCAGAAAGGCTGGTTACCGTGCACTATGGATTCTCTCCTTACAGGGCCATATCCTTCAGGACCAATGTAGTTAAAATCCAGTGCCCCTCTATTCAAGGTACTATGCCTTTCTTCAGGCTGAGCTCTGACTCTCCGTTTTGCAACCGGGAAGTTGAAAGTTTTCTCCCTTCCCTTCAAGGGACGTCTTTCTCTCGGGTAAGAAATTACTTCTGGATAATAGCTTTTGCTCCCCAGGTGCCTGCTCTCGTGGGTATTCCCTCTCCCAGCTCCTCGTGGTTTGCGGCTTGGAATCTCTCTCTGTCCCCAACCGGACTTTGGCTTAGTGCAGCCCCACTTTCCAGCACTAACCTCTGAGAATTCCTCCTGGGCAAACCCCTCTGAGGTACAGATGGAATCCACGTCAGAAGCTTGCAGGTATGACTCCTGGCTCTCCTGAGCTCTGCTCTTTCTTCTCCAGTGAATCCTCTCAGGGTCTCTTTCTCCCTTGGCATCAGAGAATGAGTCTGACTCCCTGCTCCCGTCTCTTTTTCCCTTGTGTGTGTGTCTGCTCCTGAGACTGCTGCTTTCTCGGTTCTCGAGACTGAGTCTCCTCCTCTCTCGGTTCCACCCTGCTTTGCTCAAGACTGACTTTTTAAGTGTGTCATTCTCTGAGACTCCTGTTAGCTCAAACTGCTGCAGCTGTTTCTGCTTCCCTGATGAGCCATGACATAATTCTCTATCTGGGCGTTTACCTACAGCCTGTGCTCTTGTTTTGCTTGGTTGCTCATAGCAACCCCTAGCCATGTGCTTTGTACTGCCGGTTTTAAAACTGCCCTGTGTGTTTTCATCTACTTTTATAGGCACTATCTGCCTTGCTCCATGACAATAGACATGGTTGGTGGGAGATAGAGTGGGGGATGGAAACTGGGAGGGAGAGTGTGATATGGGGACTAGGAGGAAAGGAAGAGAGTTAGTGATGGGAACTGGGAGAGAGAGTGTGAAAAGATGGGGATTACTTGGAAAGGGAGAGAGTGAGTGATAGAGAATAATGGGGAGGGGGTGGAGTGTCCGCTGAGGGATGACGGAGAGTGAAAAATGGGGAGTGGGAGGGAAGGGAGAGAGTGTGATGGGGACTGGCTGGGGAGAGAGAGTGAGTGCTGAGAACTAGCTTGGAGTTGATTTACTACTCATACCCTTTTTATACTTTGGGGTATGTCTAGTAAACTGGGCTAATGGTTAACCTGGGCTATCTGCACCTAGGTTCCATGTTATTCAATGGGACTTAGGAGCAGATAGCCCGTGTTAACTGTTAGCCCAGCTTAGTAGACATACGCCTTTGTATAGGGCTTTTTTTTCATTATTTATTTATTTTGATATTGTGTGTATATGTTTTAATTGCGGAGGGGGGTCATTGTTTGTTTGTATTAGTTTCCTACTTGTCCCTAACTGGATAGCTTTTATTTATCTAATGTTGTGGCACGCTTTGGGATTTGATGTAAGTCCTATTATAAATAAAAAGTTGACTGAAGAAATTGATGTATAATTTTATTTATTTAGCTATTTTTCTATACTGCTAACCGCTATTTATCTTTATTTATATTCTCTTTTATATACCGCGCTATTCTGCATCAGTGCGGTTTACATTGAACAAACTGAAATTACATTGAACAGGGCATTATAACTTGGAGATAACCCTCCATAGCCCATGTTCCCTGTAAAATAGTTAAGTGGCTTGCCCAAGACCACAAGGAGCACCTGTGGGACTAGAAACCCCAGTCCTTCCGGCCCAAGGTTGCTGTCCTCTAGTGGGATTTGAACCCCCGACCTTCTGGCCTGAAGTACCTTGCCCCAACCACTAGGCCACTCCTCTACTCCACAATTTATCTTTTCTTTCTATTTTATGGGACCTCCTCTCATTGATGGTGTCTACTAAAGGTTTATGAAAAAGCTGGCAAATTTTCTGATTCACCACCAACTTTAGCAGTCACCCTGTGTCCCTGTTATCATACCCCACACCAGTGGTAATTACCTGTGCCCTGAGTAGGTGAGGCCCACATCTATAATGCAAAGCAATGGATTCCCTTATAAGCACACCGAAGGAGGAAAAGTTTCAGTGGGGTGTTTCACACAGGTAAACAGACATTTCCTGGCAGGAATGCTCTAAAATTGGCTTTCCCATAATGAAAAAGAATATCCGTGCAATTGCCCTATCTGTGAGTTCAGTAATATGATTAATGTGAGACTAAACTCAAAAAAATTTTTTTATATTGGACTCCCATCTCTCTCTTTGAAATTAGACACTTGGCCACAGCCCGTGCCAAAACTGTCACTCCCTTAAAGATTAACCAACTTTTCTGCTCTAGCAACTTCTACTACTATTAATCATTTATAAAGCAGGACCAAAAGCTTAAGAAATTTATTTAACAGGTTTTATATACTGCTTTATCATTTCAATCAAAATGGTTTACATTGTAACTTAAACTTAGCAATATACATTAAACAGGGATATTGATAACTTGGATGTTTCTGAGGCAATGGAGGGTTAAGTGACTTGCCCAAGGCCACAAAGAATGTTGGTGGGAATTGAACCCTGGTCTCTGGGTTCCCAAGCTAGTGCTCTTAACCATTAGGCTACTCCTCCAGTCTGTTCACTGTATGATGCGTTTCACATAAAACATTCAGCAGTTGCTCAGCTTAAGTAAAGACATCACCCTGGCACCTAAAGAGACATTGCTCTCACATTTAGCTTGTAAAGAGGGATCCGCTGATACCAATTCCCCCATGTCTGCTGTCAGCTTTGTGTACAGTCTCTGAGACTCAGTTGCATCATTGGGAGTAGAAAATAACTTCCTTATTGGTATAGGCTGCATAAAGATGATAACTACAGTATGTCTCCTGTTCATTGTGATTTATTGCCAAATTATAGGCGTGGGTACAGAAGCAAGGTGTCTTTTCATCTGACCCTGAATAACCCCCCAGAGACAGAAGTTTTGGATTGATTTGAACTCTGATCTTTCAACATAATAAATTATGGAATAAGAGATATATTCTGTTTTAAGGCTGACGGCTGACTCCAGTTTCTTAGGGCAGAATATTCCAGTCTTATTTTCCACCCCATTGAATATATGGGCTTACAGGTCTGCTTTCCCTAAGGAAACCAGAATTACTGAAGCGTTTGGTGTAAAGCAAAATCTGAATCACTCTATCTTGAAAAAACTGAAACCATGTGATACTTTTACGATATTTGTACAGATTTTGCAATCAGAGGCTATTTGCATTCCTCAAGAGTTCTTACTCAATAAGAAACATATTCAGTGTCTCAGAAAATGCTTTCACTCACACTGCATGGACTTCCTATCAGAATCATTGCTTCCAATGTACATTAATATGCAGAGAAGAATTATCACAGAATATAAAACTTACCAAGCAGTGGAGGTTCTCTACGACTTGCTGGTTGAACTGCAAAAAACGATTCATTTAGCTTAATCTAGGTCTAATTAAGCCTTTAATCCCTATTGAATTAACCAGAACATGAGAAGGGGTTGCATTTATGCATGGCTGGTTTCCAGTGCAGGAGAAGGCAGTGTGTTGCTGCTGGTGGAGTGATGTCACGGTTACTCTACATAATCCTTGGAGACACCGGAGAAGCAGCATAAACAGCATGTAGCTTCCACTGAAAACGAGTTTCTGTAGGCTTTTGTGGGGGCTGGGCTCAAGTTTCCACAACCCTTTCCTCACAGCTAAATCCATCCATTTTGATAAATTCAGCAGCTAGATTTAGAAACTGAAGGGGGAGGGAGTATAAATTCAGAGATGTCGTGTTACCCAGTTCCAGGAAAGAGATTTTAAACTTGTCTTGGATTTCTGCCAGCCCTATGCTGGTGCTTTATAATACCTGGAACATTGATTTGAGGGGTATGTAGTGCCCCCTAGTGGGCATCTCTGGGCCCTGGGCCAATCTGGCAGGAGTCTCCCCCACCCTAGGCAGACTCCATCCATCCCTGAAGGTTTGGCACCTAATGCTTCACATGAGGAAGAAGGGTGGAAGAGAGTGTTTTCCTTCCTTCTCCCCTAAAATACAAAAAAGGTATGTCTGAACAAGACAGGTTGGCAATATTTACAAGTTCTAGTAACCTCTATGACTATACATTTTCATATAGCATCAACAGTAGTAGTTTAAACAATTCAGGTAGTGATCCTTCTGAAGCATAACCAGTCAATAAAGAGCAAAAGAATTTCTTACATGTATTCCTATGACCATTCATCCGCTGTAATAAAACTAGTTAACTAGGCAAAATCTCTTTTCTTTTGTGGAATTCTATTACCAGAGCCTTCCCTTCCCCTTTCCCTTCCCACAAGTCTCACCCAACTGGACTGCTGACTGCTGTGGGTCCTGGGAGATCTGCTAGATCTCACATAGCTTGTCTCTGCTAAAGCCTCCCTTTTCCTGGGCTTATAATCTCTATTTTTCCAAAACACAAAGTCCAGCAGGCTGTCCCTTCTTAGCGGGCGTTCCCATCACTGGAGATCACATGCCTGCTTTACCCTTGCTGAATGATTCCAGCTTTTACGGATTCAAGCTCATTATGATTCCAGTTCTTTGAGCCATTGGGTTGTACTTCAGCTCCCCCAGCTCGGCCAAGAGCCAAGAATCAGGCAGAGAAAGGGAAAGGAATTTGCAAGCACCCTTTGTAAACTTATCAGATTCCTCAGAGTCAGTTAGCCTGGGTTCTTCCACTCCACCCAGTAAGTCAAGATGAGGGTCTGCCTCTCCAGAGAACATAGTCGTTCAGCCCTCTCTCAAGCCCCAGCACATTTTCCAACATATATACCTCTCAAATTTGGAATGATATTGTCTTGTGTGTGTGTGTAAACAACAGTGGTATACAATCTGTACTCATCATTGAAAACCAATTTCATGCCTTGCCCTCTGTAGTCCCACTGATGGATCATATTATACTACAGGAGTTGGCAGCCTCTGCCCCATGTTTTGGAAGTTTTTTTTCTAAATAAAAATTGAATGAAACCTTTTTCTATACGTTCCCAAAACCCTGGGGAGATGAGGGGTTCAGGAAGAATCATGGATTACATGTGCCACTCTGCTTTAGGATGTAAGTTTAAACACCATGATTGACCAAAAATACACCTCCCTCCCTCTGGAAATGGACAAAGTAAATCCCTTTGAAAATTATCCTCAATATGATCAGAGACAGTACTGGACAGTAGACATTTGGAAATGTCTTTATTATTTCTCTTCTATAATTTGTCATTACTCCCTTTTATTGATTTGGCAACACATGCACAAATTGCAATGTCAATAAAGTTATCTTCAGCTGAACAGAACTGAGACTGTGCTGAGAAAGGGTTATGTAGGTAGCTTCTGGATACAACATTTCTTTCAAATCATAAGAAACAATTTCTCAGAGGAACATAGAGCAGAGTCAGTAATGACTTGTCAATTCTCACGTTCACTCTACAAAAACGTATTTTTAGGTGGAAGAAAACCTGACCCAAGGAGATTCATATATTAGCCTAAATGGGAAAGTGGGATTAATTTAGCAATAAATGATGCCCATTGGCCGTAAGGCATGTGCATGCCAAAGATTTTCATGCTTGTTTGTTCATCAGACTACACTCATTCGGTTAGTTTTCAGGAGGCAGTAGATATGTACATTCATCCCATTTGTCCCCATTAAAGTCAATGGCGTAAGCTATTTTACAACAGAACAGTGAGGCTTGCTATCGATATTCAATTAAATCTGATTGAAACTTGATAAAGACATCTTTAATAGCATCACAAGCCATTGAGCCAAGGCCACCAGAAAACAAGAACAAAAGATATGCCATATTGGGTCAGACCAAGGTCTATCAAACCCAGTATTCTTTTTCCAACAGGGTCCCAAAAAGGTACACAGATTCCACAATGCTTGTCCCAGGGCAAGCAGTGTATTTCCTGGGTCCCCTTTAACATATAGTAACATAGTAAATGATGGCAGATAAAGACCAGTATGGTCCATCTAGTCTGCCCAGTAAGATGGCAAGAATAGGTGCACCTGCCGCTCCGTGCAGGCCACCCCTCCTCATGTCTGTTTTAGGGGGGTAAACCCACCGCTCCATGGGGACACCCCTGTATGTACAAAAATTTGATAAGTTTAGTTTGATTTTATCCTGTTGCTGTAAAGGGATCCACTAAGTCTGTCCCATGCCATTTTGAATTCTGTCACTGTATTTGCCCCCACCACTTCCATCGGGAGGGCATTCCAAGCATCCACCATCCTTTCAGTGAAACAGTATTTCCTGACATTGCCTTTCAATTTACTCTTTTTCAGCTTCCTGTTATGCCCTCTAGTTTTACAGCTTCCCTTTCTTTGGAGGAGGTTTGTTTGTTCATTATTTCTCTTTATGTATTTAAAGGTCTGAATCATATCTCCCCTGTCCCTCCTGTCCTCCAGAGTGTACATATTTAGGTCTTCAAGTCTCTTCTCATAAGACTTCTGACACAGGCTCCAAATCATTTTGGTCGCCTTCCTCTGAACCGTTTCCAGTCTTTTTATCTCCTTTGCAAGATACGGTCTCCAAAACCGAACACAGTATTCCAAGTGAGGCCTCACCAGCGACTTATACAGTGGCATTATTACCTCTTCCTTTCTGCTGGTAATTCCTCTTTGTATGCAGCCCAACATCCTCCTGGCTTTTGTCACCGCCTTGTTGCACTGTTTTGCCACCTTGAGATCCTCAGAAATAATCACACCAAGGTCATCTGTCAGTCAACCAATTTATAATCCAGTTTGTCACCTTTAATAATGATTTATGACCTTAATAATAATGATTTCACCACCCTTTAATAATGATTTATGGACCTTTCCTCCAGGAACTTGTCCAAACCTCTCTTAAAACCAGCATCAATAGCGGCTTTTACTGCATGCTTTGGTAACGCATTCCAGAGTTTAATTATGTGTTGAGTGCAAAAATATTTTCTCAGATTAGTCTTAAATATGCTACATTGTATCTTTCTACTTTCTGAAGGAGTAAACAACCCCCACCTACATTTACCCATTTCACTCCATATTTCATAGACCACTATCATATCTCCTCTCAGGGCAAATAGTACATACAATGGCAGTATAAGTACCAGAAGCCATTATCAGAAGGATAAAGTGATATAGAGTACAATGAACAGGGGTGGCCCAAGGGAGGTGCGGGGCCAAGTGCAGAGCCTCATTTACATAAGGTCCTAATTTGCATAAATATTTGCATAATGTTAACCTGCACTAACCTTTAGTAAACATGCCTCTTATGGATAAGGAAAGACTACCAGATTTCTACATTACTATATTCCAGTGCCAACTGCCAGGCACATTTGTAGTACTTCCTAACACTGCCCATTTAGAATCCATAGCAAACCCACCTTTCATAACATCACTATCAGGCCTCACAAAGAACCATACCCTACCTATCAATAGGCAACACTGCAAATATTAAACCAGTACATCTCAGACAATACCAATACACTTCCTACTGGGGAAAGAGAACAAGTGACACTGTCACATAGAAACTACATAAAGAGAATACCTCAGCTTGGTTACACATGTAGAACATAGACCATAACTAAAGAACAAGGGATCACAATTTAGAAATAGGAAAACAATTAAACTGGGAACCCCAAAAACCAAATTTGGAATGTATAACACTGGAAAATAAAACTATAAATTTCCTCTGTACAAACCGTTAACGATGCACATTTCCCAGAGCTGACATATTCCAGTTAGTAAATTCAAAACAAAAAAGTAGTTTTCTACCTTTTGTTGTTTGGGCATTTATTTTTCAGTTGCAATTGCTCCAGTCACTTTCTTCTGGTTTCTTCGTGTCTTCTGCTAACTCTCCATTGTCTTCTGTCCATTTGTCCTTTCTTCTCTCTTCTAGTTTTTTTTTCCATTCTCTCTCTATATCTGCTTTAACATACTGATCTTTCTCCTTTTGCTCTTTCCTCCATTTCTTTATTTATTCTTTTTTTCATCCACTCAAATTTCACCCTTCCATCCTCAATCTCTACTTAAGAACATAAGAACATAAGATATGCCATACTGGGTCAGACCAAGGTCCATCAAGCCCAGTATCCTGTTTCCAACAGTGGCCAATCTAGGTCATACGTACCTAGCAGTTTTCCCAAAAGACACAGGTTCCGCAATGCTTGTACTGGGTCAAGCATTGATATCCTGGGTCCTGGGATCCTTACTCTCCCAATACCCAGCCAATCGTAGATTTTTCTTCCTTCCCACACAAAATATCTTTTCTATTCTCCATCTTCACTTCCCCAGCCCCATCCCATTCTAGTCCTCCCGCAACATCAACTCCCTTCTAGTTCCAGCCCCACCCAGCATCCACACCCTTCTAGTCCCATTCTCCCATCCCCCATCAGCCCATTTCCAGTCCTAGCCCTCCCATCATCTATTTTCAGTCCTATCTTAGCCCCCCCATCAGCCATTTCCAGTCCTATCCTGGCAACCCTCATCAGCCCATCAGCCATATCCTAGTCCCTCCATCAGCCCATTTCCAGTCCAGCTCCCCCATCAGCTATTTTCAGTCCTATCCTAGCCCCCCCATCAGCCCATTTCCAGCCCTAGTCCCCCCATCAGCTATTTCCAGTCCTAGCCCCCCCCCCCCCCCGAAGAGCCCCACGGCTGTGTGATTGGCTTAAGAGGGCTCCTGACAGACTTCAAGTTACCTCTCTATAGCTGCCAAAGTGAAGAGCGCCATTTTTCTTCATTTCAGCAGCTGTGTTCTAATGTAGTCCGTTGGCGCACCGGAAGGCAAAGGACATTTCCTATGTCCTGGCACTCAGTGCACCAGTGGCCTACATTAGAACACAGTTGCCAAAGTGAAGAAAAATGGCGCTCTTCACTGCGGCATCTGTAAAGAAGTGAGCCGAGGCCTGTTGGGAGTCGCTGTAGGGAGATGCGTTGGGGCCTGCCAGGAGCCGAACAGCATACGTGGGATCTTGGTGGTGCGGGGCCCTGTGCGAACAACATTCTCGCACAATGGATGAGCCGGCCCTAACAATGAACCCCTCAAGATAGTAGATGAGGCAAAGCAGCACCATAATTGGTAGAAGCACACCAAGGAACTTTGAGAGGAGTAAAACGGCAACAACATGCATGTATTTATTTATTTTACTTTATTTTATTTAAAAGCTTTTATGTACCATCTTTTTAACATGTTGTTCAAAATGCTTTACAAATAAAATAAACAATAAAGAAAAGTTAGAATTCTACATACTGTAAGTATAGATAGCTCTTCAAATCAAGTTAAAAGTACCCTATTCAACAGCGTTTTCAAGCCTTTCCTAAAGGCTATTAAATAGTTTCCTCTTTTAAGGAAACAAGCAAGGCATTCCATTGCTCTAGCCCCTCCACAGTAAAACCTTTCACCCTCCAAGATAGCTCTCGAATGTAAGAAACCCCAGAATCTCCAATAAGTTATATTGCGAAGAGCAAAGCGGTCTTCCTGGCCTGTATCTCTGAAGTTTATTCTGCAAATATTGTGGTTTGCCTAATTTAATTGCTTTAAAACAGTCACAAAAAGCTTAAAATAACACCTCTGCTTAATGGGGAGCCACTGCAATTTTTCCATTTATGGACTCACATTTCCCCTCTTCTTCCCCTCCCTCCCCCCATGTAAAATTCTAGGTGCTGCATTGTGCATCACCTGCAGTTTCTTTAGCCATTTATTTTTCAGACCAACATATAAAACATAACTGGGTGCTCTGTTAGTCCTCTTGTTATAATTTGGAGCATTGCTCCCAGTTTGGACTCTCTGCTGGTTTCCTTGGCATATTTTAGGGCCATGAAGCTGATCTGGTTGCTGTACTATTCCCAGGGCCGGCCTGTCCATTGAGCAAGAATGTTTTTTGCACAGGGCCCCGCGTTTCAGGGGGCCCCGCGCAAAAAACATTCATTAGCCCAAGTACATTTAAAAAAAAAATACCGGCTGCTGCCGCCGTGGCAGCGGCAGAATCAAACAACGCCGCGGGGCCCCAACTGCCCCGCAGAACCTCCCTCGAGCATCAGCTCCCGAAGCCCTCCCAAAGTGCAGGCTTTCAGAGCCGCGAGAGCTTCTCTGACCTCTCGCGGCTCTGTTAATCCCGCCGGGGCTGATGGGAAATCCCAACAGCCCCGGCGAGATTAACAGAGCCGCGAGAAGAAGGGAAACTCTTGCGGCTCTGAAAGCCCGCGCTTTGGGAGGGATTCGGGAGCTGATGCTCAAGAGAGGTTCTGCCGGGCAGTCGGGGCCCCACGGCGTTGACGTTTGATTCTGCCGCTGCCACGGCGGCAGCAGCAGCAGCCGGTATTTTTTTTAAATCTATCTGGGCGGGGGGGGGGGTAGGACTACTAATGAGCTACGGGGGGGAACTAAGACTGGAAGTGGGCTTATGGGGAGGGGGTTAGGACTACTAATGAGCTATGGGGGGGACTAAGATGAAGTGGGCTGAAGGGGGGAGGGGGTTAGGACTGGTAAGGGCCGATGGGGGGGTAGGACAACTAATGTGCTATGGGGGGACTAAGACTGGAAGTGGGCTGATGGGGGGGGGGGTTAGGACTGGTAATGGGCTATGGGGGGTTAGGACTACTAATGGGCTACGGGGGGGAATAATACTGGAAGTGGGCTGATGGGGGGGAGGGGGTTAGGACTGGTAATGGGCTATGGGGGGGCTAAGACTGGAAATGGACTGATGGGGGGTAGGACTGGTAATGGGCTATGGGGGGGGCTAGGACTGGAAATGGGCTAATGGGCGGGTTAGGACTGGAATGGGCTGTGGGGAAGCTACTACTGGAAATGGGCTGATGGGGGTTATGACTGGTAATGGGCTATGGGGGAGCTAAGACAAAATGGGGTGATGGGAGGGCTTAGGACTGGTAATGGGCTATGGGGGGGCTTAGGACTGGTAATGGGCTATGGGGGGGCTAGGACTGGAAATGGGCTGTTGGGGGGGCTTGGATTGAAATGGACACATGGAGGGATTAGAACTGGAAATAGGCTCATGGGGGGCTTGGATTGGAAATGGCCTGAATGGAGGGGAGCTAGGATTTGACATGGGCTGATGGTGTGGCTAGGAAAGGAGTAGAAATGGGCTGATGGGGAGCTGGGATTGGAAATGAGCTGCTGGAGGGACTCGGATGGGGGAGCTAGGACTGGAAATGGGCTGATGGTGGGGCTAGGATAGGACTAGAAATGGGCTTATGGGGGGCTAGGACTGGAAATGGGCTGATGCGTGGACTAGAAGGGAGCGGATGCTGGGTGGGGCTGGAACTAGAAGGGAGCTGATGTTGGGGGAGGAATAGAATGGGATAGAGCTGGGAGAGTCAAAAATATTTTGTGTGGGAGGGAAGACAAATCTACAATTGGCCGGATACTGGGAGAGTAAGTGGGGATTGAGGATGGAGGGGTAAAATTTGAGTGGATGAAATAGGAATGAGGAAAGAGCAAAAGGAGAAAGATTAGTATGTTAAAGCAGATGTAGAGAGAGAATGGAAAAAAACTAGAAGCGTGAAGAAAAGACAAATGGACAACAGACGATGGAGAGTTAGCAGAAGACACGAAGAAACCAGAAGTAAGTGGCTGGAGCAATTGCAACTGAAAAAAATGCACAAAAGGTAGAAAAATATCTCTCTATTGAATTTATTAACTGAAATATGTCAGCTCTGGGAAAAGTGCATCATTAACGTCTGCGCTTTGTTTAGTACAAGAGGAAATTAATTTATAGTTTTATTTCTACAGTGTTGTTGGGCTTGTGGGGTTCCCAGTTTAATTATTGTCTTCCTGTTTCTAAATTGTGATTCCTTGTTTGGTGATGGCCTATGTTCTGCATGTGTAACTGAGCTGAGGTATTCTGTTTATGTAATTCCTATTTGACATTGCCACTTGTTCTCTTTCCCCAGTAGGTCATGTATTGTTATTCTCTGAAATGTATTGGTTTAATATTTTCAGTGTAGCCTTTTGATAGGTAGGGTCTTGTGCTTTGTGAGTCCTGGTAGTGCTGTTATGATACGGCGGGTTTGCTATGGGTTCTAAATGGGCAGTGTTTGTAGTAGTTCCTAATGTGCCTGGCGGTTGGCACTGGATTATAGTAATGTAGAAACCTTTTAGTCTTTCTTTATCCATACACTCATTAAGAGGCATGTTTACTAAAAGTTAGTGTAAGGTAACATTATGCAAATATTTATGCAAATGAGGCCCCACACCGAGTCTCCGCACAATGCCCCGCACCCCCCTTGGTCCGCCCCTGACTATTCCCCTTTGAATTTTTCTATCACTCCCACTGATCAAACCTCTGGCCAGGACTGCCCTACTCCAGCCTTACTTCCTTAGTGGGGGGAGCTAGAGTAATTTCCCATTCATAAGTGAGAGGCTCGGGAGTGGGGAACAAACTTTAATGAAACATCTAGCTCCTCTCCTCCCTCTTCAGTCACTGGGAGTTAGAGAGTGTGGTCTTTCAGACTCTACTGATGGGGAGAACCTTTCCCTGCCTGTGGGCTCTAGTCCCTAAGAGGAAGTAGCCTAATGATCAAAGCAGCCAGCTAAGATCAGGAAAGCCTAGTTGAAATCCTACTGACATTCCTTGTGAACATGGGAAAGCCGCTTCTTTCCGTTGTCTCCGGTACAAAATTAGATGTAAGTCAACTGAGGACAGGAAAACAGCTACTGTATTTTCCAGCTGTTCCTGACTATAACTCACCTTGAACACCTGAGAAAAGGTGTGAAATAAATCAAATTAACTAGTGGGGCAGTTTGAGTTGCCAACCCTTAGCTTGCTTCCTCCTCCGTGCCGGCCCGTCCATTGTGCGAGAATGTTGTTCACACAGGGCCCTGCGCTTCAGGGGGCCTGTGTGAACTTCATCCCAAATGGTGAATCCTGGCTTGGCAATGCTGGCTTTAGAGGGAGCAGCGGAGGTCCGCCAAGGCCCCAGCTCACCTCTGCACAGCCACCAGCGTGAAGAGCAGTGTTCCCTTAAGCTGACAGCTGTGTTCTTGTGAAGTGTGTGAGTGCCGCAAAACAGGAAATGCCCTTTAATCTTTCCCAGTACTTGCGTGCTTCATGAGAACACAGCTGCCAGCGTAAGGGAGTACACCACTCTTCACATTAGCGGCTGTGTAGAAATGAGCCTGGGGGCCTTGAGTGGGTTTCCACAGCTTCCTCTGAAGATGACCAGACGGGCCTGAGGCTCTTCGGGGGGGGGGGGGGGGACTGGAAATGGGCTGATGGGGAGCTTAGACTGGAAATAGGCTGATGGGAGGCCTAGGACTCAAAATGGACTGATTTGGGGAGCTAGGACTTGAAATGGGGGGCTAGGATAGGACTAGAAATGCTGATGTGGGGACTAGAACTTGAAATGGCTTGATGGGGGGCTAGAATAGGTCTAGAAATGGGCTGATGGGGGTGCCTATTAGGGGGGAGCTTGGTCTGGAAATGGGCTGATTGGGGGGAGGTGTGGACTGGAAAAGGACTGATGGGTGGCTAGGACTGGAAATGGGCTGATGGTGGGGATGGGAGAATGGTAGTAGAAGGGAGCGGATGCTGGGCAGGGCTGGAACTAGAAGGGAGCTGATGTTGTGGAGGACTAAAGGACTGGGGGAGGGAGAATGGAGAGGAGAACAAATATTTTGTGTGTGGAAGAATTAAAATCTCTGATTGGTTGAGTATTGAGAGAGTAAGTGGGGACTGAGGATGGAAGGGTGAAATTTCAGTGGATGAAAAAGGAATAAAGAAAGAAATGGAGGAAAGAGCAAAAGGGGATTTAGAGAGAGACTGGAAAAAATCCTAGAAGGGTGAAGGAAGGACAAATGGACAGAAGACAATGGAGAGTTAGCAGAAGACACGAAGAAACCAGAAGAAAGCAACTGGAGCAATTGCAACTGAAAAATAAATGCTCAAACAACAAAATTTAGAAAAATACTTTTTTATTTTGAATTTATTAACTGGAGTATATCAGCTCTGGGAAATGTGCATCGTTAATGTCGTTGCATTTTGTTTAGTACAAGCAAAATTTAATTTATAGTTTTATTTCTCCAGTGTTGTTGTACATTCCAAGTTTGGCTTTTGGGGTTCCCAGTTTAATTATTCTCTACCTATCTCTAAATTGTGATCCTTTGTTCTTTGTTTGGTGACGGTCTATGTTCTGCATGTGTAACCGAGCTGAGGTATATTCTTCTTGTAGTTTCTCTTTGACAGTGCCACTTGTTCTCTTTTTCCAGTAGGAAATGTATTGGTAATCTCTGAGATGTATTGGTTTAATATTTGCAGTGTTGCCTTTTCCTAGGTAGGGTTTGGTGCTTTGTGAGTCTTGGTAGGCTGTTATGATACAGTGGGTTTGCTATGGATTCTAAATGGGCAGTGTTTATAGTACTTCCTAATGTGCCTGGCAATTGGCACTGGAGTATAGTAATATAGAAATTCAGTAGTCTTTCTTTATCCAGACACACATTAAGTAGCATGTTTACTAAAAGTTAGCACACGTTAACATTATGCAAGTATTTCTGCAAATTAGGCCCCTTATGCTAATGATGCCCCGTAATGAGTTTCTGCACATGGCCCCACACCCCCCTTGGGTCACCCCTGAGTGAAGCTTCTTTGGACGCAATGAAAAAGATGACACTAAAGAAAAAGTCCTTCTTGGCCGTTGTAACCATGGAATGGTAGAGTCTGCGCTTCTCTCGAAAGAGGTAGAGTGAGTCAATGGATTTGCAATGGCGCCCACTCTCATTTTGGCAGGCCACAATCATGAGCATGTGGATCGAAGGTCAAGTGGAACTATGGACGGTGAGGCAATGTCTTTGGAGAAATAGGTCTAAGCAGAGCTTTGTCGTCAAGAGCAGCAGTTAAGAGTGAATTCCACAGTGGGGCCTGCTATTCGAGAGGCAGAGACTGGAAATCCAGTGGGAAGATGCGGTCTGCAGAAGAAAAATATTTGAGGGTATTAGGGGAGAGCTTATGGGAGTATCTGATGGAGGTTGGGGGCAAATTTGGGGGTAGTGGAGAAGCCAAGATGAGATGGAACTTGAGGAGGAAATGATTGATCCAAGGTAAAGGAGAAGCAGAGAGGTGAGTAAAGGTAGGAGAAAGAGAGTCCAGAGATATAAGAAGATCCAGAGTATGTCCAGCGGTGTGCTTTGGAAAAGAAACATGTATAAGTTGTAGGTCAGAAAGATGAGCGAGGAACAAATGATTGCGGGGCCTGGAAGATAAATTGACATGGATATTAAAATCCCCAAGAATGTAGAGCTCAAGGAACTGAAGGGACACTTCAGAGAGTGTCAAGAGTAAACAGTCCCAAAGGGCATTGGAGAGAGCCAGAGAGGAATATAATAGAAGAAAATAAGCTGGAGGGTTCCTAGGAAGGTGAAGCAGTAACGAAGGATAGAGGAGGCTAACAGAAGAAACTTCAAGAAGACTTAAGGACAGCTGGAAAATGACAGCTATCCTGCTACCCATTCTTGTGGCATGGGGGTAAAGAAGAATGAAAATCCCACTGGGAGACATTGATGTAGTAGAGGCTATTCACCTGGCTTAAGCCAGGTTTCGGTCAAAGAAATAAGATCCAAAGCATAAGAGCATAAGCATAAGTATAAGATCATGTAATAAAGTGGTCTTAGAATGAAGCAACCTGCAATTCAAAAGTCCACATCGCAAAGACAGGCTTACCACGGGTAGAGCAACCACCTTTGACCCCACTACCGTCTGAGTTGAAAAAGGAAGAGGAGGAACCAAGGGACCACGAGTCGCACAATAAATTAGATTACTGATGTTCCTTCCAACAGATTGCCTGGCCAAGAAAGTGTGGCGGGTTGTAGAATGTATTGGGATTGCAGACATTGTCGAGACCACACCAACCAGGAAGAGTAGCAACAGTGGCGGTAATTGCTGCAGAACTGTAATAAGATTAGGAGACAAACAACACTTACCAAGTCTCACAGAAGAAGATGAATGCCAGCAAAAAAGCTGTTGCACAGGCTCAGCAGTGGCATTACTGATTGGCAGGAGATGATCATGTGATCATGACTGGAGCTGGTAGAGGGAACGAAGACCAGTACATCTAGGCAATCAGCAGTGGCAATACTGGAGTGGAATGGAGTAACAGCCTAATGGATAAAATACTGGCTTGGGAACCAAGAGTCCAGAGTTTGATTCCCACTAATACTCCTTGTGGCCTTGGGCAAGTCACTTAACCCTCCACTGCCTCAGAAAATTCAAGTTATCAATGTCTCTGTTTAATGTACATAACCAAGTTTAAGTTACAATGTAAACTGCTTTGACTGAAATAATAAAGCAGTATAAAAAAACCTGTCACATAAATAAATACTGATTGACTGGTAATGATCAGGTGATTGTGACTGGAGCCAGTAGAGTGAACAGAGACCAGTGCATCTAGGCAATCAGCAGTGGCAATACTGATTGGCTGGTGATGGTCACATGATCATGCCTGGAGCTGGTAGAGAAAACAGAGCTCAGTGCATCTAGGCAATCAATGGAAGCAATACTACAAAAATATCATCAGAGACAATTCTGTCACTAACAGCTACAGCAAATAGCCTAGAGATACACTTCTGAGCTTAAAGCTCAAAAATGTATTCTAAGAAAATACACACGTTGATGGAGACGCGCACTAGGGAACACAGTCAAGAATAAATACCTATCAAGCCTACACAATTATCGGATTCAAGTTAACAAAGTCAAGATAACCTATCACTTACATCTAATTATGAAATCTCTCAACAAACCCAGGGAACTGTTTGATTTAGTGAAATCCCTAGCATATGTTCATGTACAGCTTTCTTCTAGCAGCATTCCAAGTTTGCAAGAACTCGCCAACCATTTCCACTCAAAATCCATTCAGTCCCCCCCCCGTCCCCCCTCCCAAGGAGAACAAGCACCTCTGACAATCCAACTCCTTCCATCCCTGGCAACCTTCTCCACTCCTTCAGCCCAATCTTCCTAGATAACATTGAGACTATAATCTACAGCCTCAACACAACCACATCACCACTAGACCCTTGTCCTGTAAGCTGGGTTAAACTATCAAGAACAGAGCCTTGAAGCAACTGCACAATGGCTGTATGACCAATGCCTCGCCATCAATTACAAGAAAACAGAGGTGCTCTTTATAACTAGAGATCACTCATTCTCCCCACCAGCATCAATAACAATCAATAATGCAGAGTTAGTTGTAAAAACAGAGGTGCGTTACCTTGACATCATCCTTGATCAACACCTCACCTTACACTCACACATCAGAAAAATCACTCAAAACTATCTACAATAAAATAAGATTTCTTTACCACCTCAGACCACTTCTCAAAACACAAGACTTTTAAAAAGTATTCCAGGCACTGATATTCCCACATTTCGACTTTTGCAACGCCATCCTCCAAGGGCTACCAACAAGCTCTCTCCTCCCATTACAAGTTGCCCAAAATGCTGCTGTATGTGTACTTGCAGGTGCACCAGGTCTTGCCACATTACATCTATACTAAAAGACTTACATTGGCCCCCTGTCCAGTCCTGAGTCAAGTATAAAATACTTATAACAACCTTCAAAGTCTATCATAGCTTGACCTCTTTCTACCTACAACAGCTCCTACAACGACCTCCTGCTAACAGGCTCAGAAGAGCAATCACTCAAAACAGGTTTGCAATACCCCAAGAGCTGACAAAATGGAACCAATCAACATATGCTAGATCATTCTCACTGTATGTCTCCCCCCCCCCCCCCCTCTGGAATGCCTTTCTGCAAAATATCAGCGCCATCTCTGATCTACCAACATTCCGCAAGTTATTAAAAACTTATCTATTCTGAGACCACTTCAAAGGCACCACCTGAAGCATTCATTATGTATCATCCATGATAGATACCTCTTTTTGCATCATCCACAATGAATGAACTATGAACATTGCCCCGATCACTTGTGCAATAATTCTTATTTTTTCTGGTAGAAAATGTTATCTTCTATCATTCCTAGACCTGTTATTGCACCAAGCTATAATGTTTACTGTTGAACTAATTTAACTGTTCCATGTTACAATGTTCTCTATAAAGTAAGGTTCCTTCTCGTCCCTCCAGTCTAGTCCCAGAAACTCAGGAGTTGTCATCCTCTTCCAGCAGCTTGGAGACTGATACACATCATTCTTTGATGACACTGGTATAAGGACTCAGGCACCAGCTCCTCCCACTCCTGTTATATCAGTCTCCAAGCAGCTGGAGGATGTGAGCCAGGGCTCCTGGCTCACTAGAGATACAATTAAGGACTGTAGTGTTAGTAGTTTTAGTTAGTGGGGTTAATTTTCTCCCAAATTGGGTCATTTATTTTGCATTCGGATTTTCTGGTTAATTTTCTGGTTAATTTTCAGTACTGTGGGGCAGTGTTTGAATTGAGGGAGATCCCTTTAATTTGTCTGTGGGGCTTCTCTTTCAATCTTTCTCCCTCTTACCGGAGAACCAGGGGGCAGAAAGATTTACAAGCCGGGGGGCAGCCCGGGGGTGTCCCATTTGATTTCACTGCCTTCTCCAGCACAACGCAGAGGTTTCGCCTGCAGGCGCTTTGGAGATCGGGCAGCTGGGAGCAGCTCAGAACAGTTCTCTGCGGAGCTCTTTGCCGGTTCAGTTTGGAAGTGGGACACGTCGTTGTTGAGCAAGCCCCGAGGAGAGGGGCTCTTCCCTGGCTCTTGGGCGGTCAGGTAAGCTCCAAATTTGTTTTAAGTTGTCTGCTGACATTGGGGGTATAAGGCTGGAAAGTAGGCCCACGTAGAAGCAGTTTCCCGCCGTGGCCCGTTTTGGGCGGGAAAAGTCGACAGCGCATCGGGGGACACAATTTGAACTTTTAAGCGAAGGAAGCTTTGTTTTGCAATCCTTTTGGTGTGATTCAAGTCGGGGGACCTTCTGCTTTATTTTGGCACTACTGATTTGAAAAAAAAAAAAGACGGCTCTGGAGAGGCAGATCAGTTTCAGTTCAAACTCCTATTTTCAGGTTAGGTGCTTGGGGGAGAATTTGGTACAAGGCTTTTCAAACTTTTAAGATCTTTAAAGTTTGGGATAGAGCTGTGAGGAGTCAGGATGCCTACAAAGACTTTGTTTGCTCTGTGGGGTGAAAAGGTCTACAGTGTCAGAGGCAGGCATCTGTAGGAGCTGTAGCCAGGCTCCCTCAGTAGAGCATCAGCGCCTAGAGGCAACAGAGGAGCGGGAAGTGGCATCGCAGGGTGCTTTGGCTCCTTTGATTGAATCCGTAGAACCTATTCCAGGTCCTTCCACGGCACCGGATGTGCCACGAGCGGCGGCATCCGTGGCTGGTGATTTACTCTCCATTTTTTCTCCGGATTTTGTAGCTTTTATTCAAAGAGCATTTGGCAGTGCTCCTAGGGAAGCTGCTTCCTCGACGGTGGATTTAGGGCAGAAAAGGCCAGGCACTCCTCTGTCAGTGTCACCTTCAACCTTAGGGCCAAAGAGAACCCGTGTAGAGTCGGATAGGAGGTGTCAGTCCGAGTTTTCAGAGGATTTGCACATGGAAGGAGAAGAGCAGGATTCACAGCTGGGCGAGGAGCTGGAAGAAGGAGAGATTTCAGAACAGGAGGATCAGGCTAGAGTGGTGCGTATTTTTCGGCAGGAAGAGTTACCCGCATTAATTTCAGAGACATTGAAGGCGCTGAATGTGCCAGCGTCGGAGCCGGTTGAGGATGCTACCTTAGAGGATCCTCTCTTGCAGGCCTTTCGGAAGATGCAAAAAGTGTTTCCCATGCATAGAGTTATTAAAGAGATGATACAAGGTGAGTGGGATATGCCTGAATCCACACTCAAAGGCTCTCGGGTGATGTCGCGGCGTTATCCGCTAGTGGAGCAGGATAAGGAGCTCTTTAAGTTACCTAAGGTGGATGCAGCTGTTTTGGCGGTGACCAAGAAGATGACCATTCCAGTGGAAGGGAGTGCAGCTCTGAAGGATACTCAGGACAGAAAGCTGGATCCCTTATTGAGACAAGTTTTTGAGGTTAATGCTCTTTCTATGTAAGCTTCCATTTGTGGGGCTTGGGTAGTAAGAGCTTGTCTCCGTTGGGCTCAGCGAGTCCAAGGGGAGCAGGCTGACTCAGCTGGTGAGGCGGCACGTGTGGAGTCGGGAGCAGCATATCTCGCGGATATTCATTGTGATCTTATTCGGGGCCTATCGAACAGTATGGCTTCGGCAGTGGCCGCAAGGAGGTATCTCTGGCTGTGTAATTGGGCAGTGGATGCTTCGTCCAAGGCCAGGTTGAGTAAGCTTCCCTTTAAGGGGCGGATACTCTTTGGAGAGGATTTGGAGAAGATAGTCAAGGATCTGGGAGAATCTAAAGGCGGTAGGCTGCCAGAGGATAAGCAGAGGCAAGGGACATTTCCACCGGTGGCTAGATTTCCGCAGAGGGATTTTCGTCGTTTTCGCTCCCCTAGAGTCAAAGAGGGCGTTTTTCCTTTAGGAGCCAGAGCTTTTGGGGATTCCGGGGTGCCAGCAGAGGTTTTGCTGCCGTCACGTCGGATGCCAAAAAGCCACAATGAAGTCAGGAAGGCCCAGGTGGACGTAGCAGTGGGCGGTCGTCTGCAGCAGTTTTACGCTGCCTGGGTCAGGATTACGTCCGACTGGTGAGTGTTAGAGGTGATTCGAGAAGGTTATGCTTTGGAGTTTTAAAGACCGGTGGCCGAGGCCTTCGTTCAGTCCTCTTGCAAGGCGCCTTCCAAGCGCAAGGCAGTCCAGCAACCTTTTCAGAGGTTGCTGGACCTCGAAGCGGTAGTGCCGGTGCCTCAGGATCAATGTGGGTTAGGTCGATACTCCATTTATTTTGTGGTTCCAAAGAAGGAAGGAACGTATCGGCCGATTTTGTACCTAAAAAAGGTGAACAAGTGTCTCAGGGTTTCTCATTTTCATATGGAGATGCTGAGATCGGTCATCATGGCAGTCAGAAAAGGGGAGTATCTGACTTCTCTGGATTTGTCCGAGGCATATCTGCACATTCCAATTCGGCGCGACCATCAAATGTTCCTCAGGTTTGCGGTTCCAATGGGACATTTTCAGTTTCGGGCACTATCTTTTGGACTGGCAACGGCGCCATGGACCTTTACCAAAGTCATGGTAGTCGTAGCATCGGAACAGCGGAAGGACGGTGTGCTGGTGCACCCGTATCTGGACGACTGGTTGATTAGAACAAAGTCCAGGAGGGAAAGCGAGGAGGCTACTGCCAAAGTGATCGTCTGCCTACAGAAGCTAGGTTGGGTAGTCAATGTGGCCAAGAGCAGTCTGGTGCCTTCCCAGGATCTCGAGTATCTCGGGGCGCGTTTCGATACTGGGGCAGGCAAAGTATTTCTTCCTCCGCATCGAGTGTTGACCTTACAAAAGCTGATTTGGCGGTTTCTCGGCCGGCCGCGTCCGTCAGCATGGCATTACTTGCAGGGCCTAGGGACGATGGCGGCAACGATAGACTTGGTGCCCTGGGCGAGGGCGCATATGAGGCCGTTGCAGAGAGCGTTGCTCAGAAGGTGGTCGCATCAAAACAATCCGCTTCCAAGAGACTTATCTGTCCAGACGCAACGCGGGAGGTGTTGCAGTGTGTTACCCGCAGCCCCCCCTAGTGGCGGCGTAGTTTTCCACAGAAGGGCTGGGGGACACAAGATTGTGATGATTGGGGTTGGACAGGTGCGAGGGTCAAGGGTGGCAGTCCCTTGTGCCGGCCTCGTAACCAACTTCCCAAAGAGAAACAAGTCCGCACGAAAATGGAGGGAAAATGAAAAGGCTTTATTTCCCCTTTTTGCACAAAATGGTTCAAAACAGGATAAACGGATTGGATGGTATCACAACTGAACAAGTCCCTTGCATCAGGTTTAAACCATAAATGAAAAAGACCAAAGTAATGACTGTTAACTTCACAGTAGCTTAAGGCAACACAATATACTGCATTCATTTATTCATTCATAGAGCTAGGGATAAACTCCAGATTCTCTGCTGTGCAGTATGTGCATTCCATCAGCTGGTCAGACTCTTCGCCTGCAGATTCCACTTGCATGAATTCTACCTCTGATAGTTCTGAATCCGATGTCTCCACACAACTATACTCTGGCTTTTTAAAAGCTTGCTGTACTGTTTTCCAGTGTCTGGCAGATAGCTTAGGGCGTCGGTTTCTGGCCACTGGATAAAACAAAGGCTCCTCTTCAGTTAGAGTTTTAAAAGCCTGTTCAGCGCAATGCTTAGCATTTACAGTCCTCTTTTTAGACCAATTGTTTTCAAGCTTTTGCTTATAAGTATCTCGGTTACAAGGAGAAGCTTCCTTCCACTGTCCTTCTCTTATGTTAGGATTATGTAGACAATTACAAGTAATAAAAGTGTTACCTTTAAGTTTTCTCCTTTCCTTCTCTGAGAAGGCTTGAGGCCCACCCCAGTCGGCTTCTAGCTTAGCATGGTCCAGGTTCTCCAAGGGTATCTCTCCTTCCTCAGTATAGGGAAGAATCTCACTGTTCCAAGGCTGCAGCTGTTGCCATCTGCCAGATATTTGCTTACAGTTTGTTTCTCTGCCTCTGCCCTTGCCTCGTAGCCCAGCTCCTTCAGCTTTTCTGTGCACACCGGTTCTTTGTGTTCTCCACTTGTCTTCAAGGCCAGCACTCTCTTTGCCTCTCAGGCCTGCTTTCTCTCTGCCTTTTGAGTCTGTTCTTTCTTTGGCTTTTGGGTCTCCTTCCTTCCCTGATTCAGACCTGTCTCTGTTTAAATCCAAACTGACTGGGCCTAAGTCCTGCCCATAGAGGCGTGGTTCTTCAGACTCTGTACTGACTCTCGTGCTCCCTCTAGGTGGATCCTCAGGACATTGCAGGCTAGGGAGGAGTAGCCTAGTGGTTGGGGCAAGGTACTTCAGGCCGGAAGGTCGGAGGTTCAAATCCCACTAGAGGACAGCAACCTTGGGCCGGAAGGACTGGGGTTTCTAGTCCCACAGATGCTCCTTGTGGTCTTGGGCAAGCCACTTAACCCTCCATTGCCCATGTTCCCTGTAAGTATTAGTGTATGTGTCTCATATCCCCGTGTGTTAAATGTATCCCCCAATTGTGTTGTGACCGCTTTGATTGAAGGATAAGGCGGTATACAAAACTGTCTAAATAAATAAATAAAATATACCTGTCTTTTCCTGGATTTAAAACTTTTTTTCTCTCTGCAAGAGGGTCCGCCACATCACAAGTGGTGGTTACGGCCAGAGTCTCTAGCGGAGGGCATGCCCTTGGACGTACAGGACTGGGTTCCACTGACTACGGATGCAAGTCTCCTAGGTTGGGGGGCGCATTGTTAGGAAAGTGCGCGCAGGGGCAGTGGACGGTTCAGGAACGGTCTTGGTCATTCAACAGGTTGGAACTTCGGGCGGTAAGATCGGCGTTGCTGGAGTTTCAGCGGGATCTGCAGGGAGCAGCGGTTCGAGTATTTTCAGACAACGCGATGGCGGTGGCCTACGTCAACAGGCAAGGGGGCACCAGCAGTGCTCCCTTAGAGGCCGAGGCAGATCAGTTATTCGTATGGGTCGAACAAAACCTTCTAGCTCTGTCGGCGGCACATGTGGCGGGGGTGGACAATGTGGCGGCCGATTTTCTTGAGTCGGGTGAGGGTAGATCCGGGAGAGTGGACGCTTCATCCGGAGGTTTATGACGCGGTAGTTTGGCATTGGGGAACGCCCATTATGGATCACATGGCAACGTTCAGGTCAGCAAAAGTAGGACAGTTTTTCAGCAGACGCAGAGAACCGATGTTGGAGGGCCTGGATGCTCTCGTCCAAGAGTGGCCGACGGATCAGCTTCTATATGTGTTTCCACCTTGGGTGTTAATAGGCCGGGTAGTGCGGTGGATCGAACGGAGAAGAGAAGTGCAGTGCTTTTTACAGTGCTCTGCTAGAGAAGTGGATATTTGTCTCCTGTGACACCTTGCTGTGAGTTCTAGCTGTTTATTAATTATTTATTGTTTGTCTAACTGTTTATTTAATTATTTATTGTTTGTCTTAGTGGTGTGCTAGTTCAGCCTTCTCAGTTACAACTTACCTTGCCTCTCTCAACTAACTGGGCTTTGTGTGGTAGCCAGGTTAACTGTTCATTTTAAATTACATCTCTCTCCCCAGAACCTGCTGTGTGTTAAACTTTTTTTCCTGTCCTAGCCTGCCTGAGTGAATCCTCCCCCTCCCCCCCCCCATGTTGAGGTATTGTGTAGCCTTCTTCCTGTTTCCTCCACGTGTGCAGAGTCTGTTTTAGTCTGCTTTTCTCTGATCAGAGAAGAGCAGTGCTTTTTACAGTGCTCTGCTAGAGAAGTGGATATTTGTCTCCTGTGACACCTTGCTGTGAGTTCTAGCTGTTTATTAATTATTTATTGTTTGTCTAACTGTTTATTTAATTATTTATTGTTTGTCTTAGTGGTGTGCTAGTTCAGCCTTCTCAGCTATAACTTACCTTGCCTCTCTCAACTAACTGGGCTTTGTGTGGTAGCCAGGTTAACTGTTCATTTTAAATTAAATCTCTCTCCCCAGAACCTGCTGTGTGTTAAACTTTTTTTCCTGTCCAAGCCTGCCTGAGTGAATCCTCCCCCTCCCCCCCCTGCTGAGGTATTGTGTAGCCTTCTTCCTGTTTCCTCCACGTGTGCATAGTCTGTTTTAGTCTGCTTTTCTCTGATCAGAGAAGAGCAGTGCTTTTTACAGTGCTCTGCTAGAGAAGTGGATATTTGTCTCCTGTGACACCTTGCTGTGAGTTCTAGCTGTTTATTTAATTATTTATTGTTTGTCTTAGTGGTGTGCTAGTTCAGCCTTCTCAGCTATAACTTACCTTGCCTCTCTCAACTAACTGGGCTTTGTGTGGTAGCCAGGTTAACTGTTCATTTTAAATTAAATCTCTCTCCCCAGAACCTGCTGTGTGTTAAACCTTTTTCCCTGTCCTAGCCTGCCTGAGTGAATCCTCCCCCTCCCCCCCCCCCTGCTGAGGTATTGTGTATCCTTCTTCCTGTTTCCTCCACATGTGCATAGTCTGTTTTAGTCTGCTTTTCTCTGATCAGAGAAGAGCAGTGCTTTTTACAGTGCTCTGCTAGAGAAGTGGATATTTGTCTCCTGTGACACCTTGCTGTGAGTTCTAGCTGTTTATTAATTATTTATTGTTTGTCTAACTGTTTATTTAATTATTTATTGTTTGTCTTAGTGGTGTGCTAGTTCAGCCTTCTCAGCTATAACTTACCTTGCCTCTCTCAACTAACTGGGCTTTGTGTGGTAGCCAGGTTAACTGTTCATTTTAAATTAAATCTCTCTCCCCAGAACCTGCTGTGTGTTAAACCTTTTTTCCTGTCCTAGCCTGCCTGAGTGAATCCTCCCCCTCCCCCCCCCTGCTGAGGTATTGTGTAGCCTTCTTCCTGTTTCCTCCACGTGTGCATAGTCTGTTTTAGTCTGCTTTTCTCTGATCAGAGAAGAGCAGTGCTTTTTACAGTGCTCTGCTAGAGAAGTGGATATTTGTCTCCTGTGACACCTTGCTGTGAGTTCTAGCTGTTTATTAATTATTTATTGTTTGTCTGTTTATTTAATTATTTATTGTTTGTCTTAATGGTGTGCTAGTTCAGCCTTCTCAGCTATAACTTACCTTGCCTCTCTCAACTAACTGGGCTTTGTGTGGTACCCCCTTCCCCCCTGATGAGGGTTCAGGACAGGGTACCTTGCAACTGCCCTCTTTAATAGGACTTATCTCCCTCCCTCCCTCCCCAGCACCCACCCACCCCGGGGTAATTGTAGTTTTATAGGTACTTGCACATCTTAGAGGAAAGGGACTGCTCTCAGGTGCAGCTCGTTATCCAAATCAGTCATACACAGAGGACCTGAGATTAATTACTTAAGCTTCAGGTACACAAGGTGTATTAGGGGTATTAGATACACCTTTATTGGTATAAGCATCCACACCAATCCTTATTATATACAGAATTTAAAAGACCTAAACACAAGCTTTAAACTAAGATGCAGACAGAAGTCCAGCAACGAGATGGGGGTTCTCTGGTCTTTTGCATTGAGTGTCACATGTATGATTTTCTCCCAGTTGGTGAGAGGTCTTACGTATGCACTAAGTGCAAAGAACTCTTTGCTCTCAGGGAACGAGTCTGTTCTCTAGAGGCTAGAGTAGCAGACCTGGAAGACATAAGAAAGACAGAGAAGTACATGGACGAGACCTACAGGGATATAGTCCTGAAGTCCCACCTCCAGTCTGGCAGCATCCCTGTTGCCATGGAGGAGAGAGCTCACGTGACAGGAGAGCATCACCCTGGTGTGGCAGGAAATGATCCTGTAACTAGGACCTGTCCTCCAGGTGAAGTAAAACCCTCTCACACCGAGGACGTTTCTCCAGGGCCATGTCCCCATGAGGGGAGGGTCAGGACAGCTGTTATAGTTGGTGATTCAATCATTAGGAATGTAGATAGCTGGGTGGCTGGTGGACGTGAGGATCGCCTGGTAACATGCCTGCCTGGTGCGAAGGTAGCGGACCTCATGCACCGCCTAGATAGGATCATAGATAGTGCTGGGGAGGAGTCTGCTGTCTTGGTACATGTTGGTACCAATGACATAGGAAAATGTGGTAGGGAAGTTCTGGAGGCTAAATTTAAGCTTTTAGGTAGGAAGTTGAAATCCAGAACTTCCAGGATAGCGTTCTCCGAAATGCTTCCTGTTCCACGTGCAGGACCCAAAAGACAGGCAGAGCTCCGGAGTCTCAATGCGTGGATGAGACAATGGTGCAAGGATGAGGGTTTTGGATTTGTTAGGAACTGGGGAACATTCCACAAAGCAAATGGATTTAATGCCTATAACGAATTGCTTCAATGCAGTCTCTGATTGGCTCCTGTCACAGAACCTCCGCATTCAGCACAAAAAAACTGAGGTTCTCTTTATCTCCAGAGACCCCAACTTCACCCCACCATCATATATAAACGTCAAGGGTGCTGAACTATACACCAAGGAAATAATAAAATACCTCGGAGTAACAATTGACCATCGGCTCAACATGATACCACACATAAATAATATCGTAAAAGCTGTGTACTTCAAGATACGCACGCTCAAGCACCTACGTTCCCTACTTGACCCAGAAGACTTCAGAACCATTTACCAAGCATTAATCTTACCACATTTTGACTTCGCCAACTCAATTCTTCAAGGGCTCCCACAATCCACCTTGAGCCCATTACAGCTCGCTATGAATACTGCTGCAAGGATTCTTCAAGGAGTTTCCAAAAGTGAACATATCACTCCTATTCTCAAACAGCTCCATTGGCTCCCCATACACGGAAGGCTAATATTCAAAACCCTGATTCTTACATTCAAGGCCATCAAGGGTATATCCTCAAACTCACTTTCTGAGCTCATCCAAATAGTTCCATCAAACAGAACTAGAAGACAGGCAGCACTAAACTCCTTAGCAGTACCAAAGGCCATAATAACATGCAATCTATCTACAGCGAACAGAGCTTTCTTGTTTTGCGCACCAAAATGCTGGAACTCCCTCCCTTCTGACATCTGCGCCATAACCGACCTAACCCAATTCAGAAAGGCCATTAAATTCATCCTATTCACCAAATACTACCCCACATAAAACATAGCTTAACAGTCCCACCACTTATCCTTCCAATTTTTTCTTTTTCTCTCATTCTCTTCATGTACATAGTTCGATTATGTTATCTAGTTAACAGACGACATATTCCATGTATATAGTTCTCCCAGTTTGATCCAAGTTGTTTCCCCTGTTATATGTAATACCGAACAGCCTTTTGTTCTGGTTTTGTTATTGTTCCCTGTGAACCGCGCTGATCTCAAAAAGTGCGGTATATAAGAAACTAAAATAAATAAATAAATAAATAAATAAATGGGGGGCTCTTCCGAAGGGATGGGCTTCACCTTAATCAGGATGGGACCAGACTGCTGGCATTAACCTTTAAAAAAGAGATAGAGAAGCTTTTAAACTAGAAATTAGGGGAAAGCCGACAGTCACCCAGGAGTGCATGGTTCGGACAAAGGTATCCTTGAAGAATACTACCAAAAGCAGTGAGGTTCCAAAAGGGAGTATAGTAGCCCAAATGCCCTTGAGTAAGGAGCAGACAGAGCATAAAGATTCCAAATTACCCCTGCCTACCAATAGCCAGATTAATATGAATAAAATACAGTCTCTAAAATGCTTGTATGCCAATGCTAGAAGTCTAAACAATAAGATGGGAGAGTTAGAATATATAGCACTAAATGAGAGGTTAGATATGATTGCACTCTCAGAGACATGGTGGAAGGAGGATAACCAGTGGGACACTGTGATACCTGGATACACACTATATCGTAATGATAGAGCTGATCAAATTGGTGGAGGGGTTGCGCTGTATGTTAGAGAGGGCATTGAGTCAGAAAGGATTAAAGTTTTGCAGGGAACAAAATTTGCTGTAGAATCTCTATGGATTGAAATTCCATTTATGAAGGGGAAGGTGATGGCAGTTGGAGTATACTATCGACCGCCTGGCCAGAATGAACAAATGGACGATGAAATGCTCAAAGAAATCAAGGAAGCTAACAAAAGTCACAACAGAGTAGTAATAATGGGTGATTTCAATTACCCCGGTATCGACTGGGTCAGTGTCACAGCAGGACAAGCTAAAGAGATAAAGTTTCTAGATGGAATAAATGACTGCTTCTTGGAGCAGCTGGTTCATGAACCGACCAGAGGGGAAGCCATACTTGACCTAGTCCTTAGTGGAACGCCAGATCTGGTGCAAGAAATAAGGGTGTTGGGACCACTTGGCAATAGTGATCATAGTATGATCATGTTTGATTTAATTAGTGGAGGACAGATAGTAAAGGCATCCACAGTACTACCTTTTAACTTTCAAAAGGGAGACTATGATAGAATGAGGAATATAGTTAGGAAAAAACTAAAAGGAGCGGTTCCAAAGGTTAAAGACTTACAGCAAGCTTGGGTGTTATTTAAAAATACTATCCTCAAAGCCCAGACCAGCTGTATTCCACGCATTAGGAAATGTGGAAGAAAGTCCAAAAAACTGCCAGCATGGTTTAAAGGTGAGGTCAGAGAGGCTGTTGCTGCCAAAAAAGCAACCTTCAGGAAATGGAAAAAAGAGCCAAATTATGAAAACTGGAAACAGCACAAGCACTGGCAAGTTAAATGCAAAGCATTGATAAGGCAGGCAAAGTGGGAATTTGAGAAGAAACTTGCTACGGAAGCAAAAACACGAAATAAGGACTTTTTCAAGTACATTCGTAGCAAAAGGCCTGTGAGAGAGTCAATTGGACCATTAGATGATAGAGGGGTAAAAGGGACAGTAAGAGGAAACAAGGCTATAGCAGGGAGACTGAATGAATTCTTTGCTTCGGTCTTTACTGAGGAAGATGTAGGGATGTTACCCAAGACTGAAGTGGTATTTAAAGGTGATACTGCAGAGTAATTGAGAGAAATATCGCTACACCGGGAAGATATATTACAACTATTTGATAAACTGAATAGTAGCAAATCACCTGGACCGGATGGTATACATCCCAGAGTGTTGAAAGAACTGAAATATGAGATTGCAGACCTGCTATTGGTAATCTGTGAACTTTCATTAAAATCATCTGTAATACCTGAAGATTGGAGGGTCGCCAATGTAACACCAATTTTTAAAAAGGGTTCCAGGGGTGACCCAGGAAATTACAGACCGGTGAGCCTGACGTTAGTACCAGGGAAAATGGTAGAAACCATCATAAAGAACAAAATTACACAGCATGTAGATAGTCATGGCCTAATGGGAGACAGCCAACATGGCTTTAGATAAGGAAGATCTTGTCTTACTAATCTGATATGTTTTTTTGAAGGTGTGCATAAACAGGTAGACAAAGGTGAATCAGTTGATATAGTGTATCTGCACTTTCAGAAAGCTTTTGACAAAGTCCCCCATCAGAGACTTTTGGCGAAGCTAAAAAGTCATGGGATAGGAGGCAGTGTACTATTGTGGATCGGGAACTGGTTAAAAGATAGAAAGCAGAGGGTAGGGCTAAATGGCCAATATTCCCAATGGAAAAAGGTGAATAGTGGAGTACCCCAGGGATCTGTACTGGGTCCGCTGCTTTTTGACATATTCATAAATGACCTGGAAAAGGGAATAACTAGTGAGGTTATCAAATTTGCAGATGACACAAAACTGTTTAAAGTTGTTAAAACCCAAGAGGATTGTGGAAAACTGCAGGAGGATCTGGATAAATTGGAAGACTGGGCATCCAAATGGCAGATGAAATTTAATGTGGACAAGTGCAAAGTTATGCACCTAGGAAAGAACAACCCACACTATAGTTACATGATGCAAGGCTCCACATTAGAAACCACCACCCAGGAAAAAGATTTAGGAGTCATCGTGGATAACATGTTAAAACCCTCCGCCCAGTGTGCAGCGGCGGCCAAGAAAGCAAATAGAATGCTAGGTATCATAAGGAAAGGGATGGAGAATAAAACAAAGGATGTTATAATGCCTCTGTATCGCTCCATGGTATGACTGCACCTTGAATATTGTGTGCAATTCTGGTCACCGTATCTTAAAAAGGACATAGCGTTATTAGAAAAAGTACAGAGAAGAGCCACCAAATTGGTGAAGGGGATGGACGGCTACTCCTATGAAGAGAGGCTAAGAAGGTTAGGGCTCTTTAGCCTGGAGAAGAGACGGCTGAGGGGAGATATGATAGAGGTCTATAAATTAATGAATGGAGTGGAACGGATAAACGTGGATCAATTGTTTACGCTATCAGAGTATAGAAAGACTAGGGGACATGTAATGAAGCTACAGGGTAAACTATTTAAGACAAATAAGAGAAAATATTTTTTCACTCAACGTGTAATCAAACTCTGGAATCTGTTACCGGAGGATGTAGTAAGGGCTGTTAGTATAGCTGGGTTTAAAAAAGTTTTGGACAAGTTCCTGGAGGAAAGGTCCATAAACCACTATTAAAAAGGGACCCAGGATATCAATGCTTGACCCAGAGAAGCATTGTGGAACCTGTGTCTTTTGGGGATATTGCTAGGTACGTATGACCTAGATTGGCCACTGTTGGAAACAGGATACTGGGCTTGATGGACCTCGGTCTCACCCAGTATGGCATGTCTTATGTTCTTATGATACTGATAGTGCCGGATTGGCCGAGACGGCCTTGGTATGCGGATCTCAGGAGGCTGGTAGTGGGAAAGCCATGGAGACTACCGGCCAGACAGGATCTCTTACAGCAAGGTCCGTTGGTGATGCCTCAGGTAGCTCGGTTCTCGCTTACGGCATGGCTCTTGAGAGGGCAAGGTTAAGAGCTAAAGGCTATTTGGCGGATGTGATTGCAACCTTGTTGAGGGTGTGTAGAAGATCTACTTCCTTAGCGTATGTTCGCGTGTGGCGCATGTTTGAGGCTTGGTGTATGGATAGGAATTGTGAAGCCTTGCGAGCTGCGATTCCATAGGTTGTAAACGGGGGTGCTGGTTGTGAAAGTCCACAGTCTTGGCAAAGGCAAAATATTATTATGACTTGCAAAGGATTGTGGGTGTTGTAGTTCATTCATACCAGAATCAGCCGTTCACAAAATAATGAGTTGTGATGCTCGAGTGTAAGCAAAGAAAAACAGATTTTATTCATGGGGTTAATTCTCCCACACAGATATACTTGGTAACACAAAAGGACACTTGCTTCAAGTATTGTACTCAGGAAAAACAAAACATGATATATGGTAACTGAACTTCTTAAGCAATAAATCAATAAAGACCTTGATGGGAAACAGAAAAGGTCTTTTTGATGGCTCCTGCTAATGACCTTCTTAGCAGTGCTCCAAAAGGCAAAAACAAACCCAAAAGTAAAAACTGTTCTTTATCAAGTATAACTTTCTTCTATTCACACACACAAAGAAGAAGTTTCCTTCTAGAGCTCACGTGCACTTGTGCCTGGCTCAATTACAAATAATTAGCCAGCTGCAAACCCCTTTTTCTGGTTCACTCTCTCTACGTGGCTCAATCCTACCCTAAAGCTTTCATGTAGAGACTTTTCTGGGTAGATAAAAGAACAAGTTACAGTTCCTTTTGGTGGTTGTTGTATTAGTGAGAAACTACTTTAAAACAGCAGCCTAGACAAAGAGCAATCCATGTATTCCAATTGGTCATTTGATATATCTCCTTCTTCCTCAAATATCATGGAATCAATATCATGGTCTGGCTCAGAGGAATTCCTTAATTGATCACTCTCAGGATAATATTTGTTTCCCTGCTGTCTTCCTGGTGAAGAGCTAGGGCACAGATCAAAGTTCATACCTCAGATCCCCTTGCTGTTAGGTTTCCTCTCCAGGTATCCTGGCCAGTAGGTAGTCCAGCTTTTATGTCCAGCCCTCCAATCAAAATCCCTGGATACTGGGTCTCTCTTCACATACCTTCTTGCACCGGTCTTAGGGCCCCTTCCAAACGCAGCCGTCTCCCTCAAAGGTGCCGTCTGGGAATTCCTGGCTCTATAACCCCAAGCCTCTGGCTTCCTCCAGTCCAATGGAGTATGCTTGCCTCTGGAATCACTCCCAACACACGTACTGCTGTGGGCTCCTTCCTTAGACCTCCAAGATGTCTTTCTGGTCTTCCTTCTGCGTTGCTTCTGCTGTTGTAGTCCTCTCTCTTCTTCCTGGTTCTGCAGCTTCTGTGAAATCCGGTTCTGTTTCTCCCTGTTCTCCTTGTTCTGTCTCTGTGTAGAATACCTTTTACTTTTAAAGTGCATAGAGGGACACTCCACCCTAGCACAGTCCAGGTGTGCTGAATCAAGCCCTGCCCTTGGAGATGAGTGATTAGGGATTACCTCATATCTCTCCTGATTGAACACACGTTTCCCCACTTCAGCCCTCCTAGAGGCTGTTCAAAACCTGGTGCATTCTGGGTCTGGTAGTCTTTTATGAAAACATTCTGTTTTAGTATTTCTACCAGCAAAGACAGGTTGCTTGTTCAGAGCCAATTCACCTCTTTTATAGTTCCTTCCTGAACTATGATAAGCTTCCTTATCACAAGGTGTTAGCATTTTTGCAAGATGGGTTTCACAAAGGATTGGCAGCCGTGTCCTTGAGAGTTCAGTTGGCAGCGCTTTCCTGTTATAGAGGTAAGATCAAGGGGCGCGCGCTCTGTACACATCCAGATATTAAAAGATTTCAGAAAGCGGTGGGTGTTTTGAGACCACCGTGCAGACAGTCAGTTCCGACTTGGGATCTGCAATTGGTATTGGCGGCATTAAATTCACAGCCGTTTGAGCCTTTGGCAAAAGCAATTTTAAAGGATCTTACTCTGAAGGTCGTGTTCTTAGTGGCCATTGCGTCGGCAAGGCGGATATCAGAGTTGCAGGCGTTATCTTGTAGAGAACCGTTCTTGGCTTTTCATGAGTCTAAGGTGGTTTTAAGGCCGGTACCGTCCTTCTTGCCGAAGGTCCTGTCTCTCTTTCATGTGAATCAGGTTGTTTCCCTTCCGGTGTTCCGTAAGGCATCAGAGGGTTCTGCTACTCCACAGTTGCATCTTTTGGATGTGCGCAGGGCATTGAAAAGATATCTCAAGCAGACGGCGACATTCAGAAGGTCGGATAGATTGATTGTGTTGTTCGGCGGTCCTCGCAAAGGGGATGCTCCATCCAAAGCGTCAATTGCTAGATGGATAAAAGAAACAATAGCGTCCGCATATCTCCTGAGGGGAAAGTCGGTACCGGACGGCTTATGAGCGCATTCTACAAGAGCGCAAGCAGCTTCCTGGGCAGAGTACGGTTTTGTGCCGGCAGCGGAAATTTGTAAGGCGGCGATGTGGTTGTCTTTGAATTCCTTTGTTAAGCACTATCAACTGGATAGTCAGGAGCGTAGGGATACCTGTTTTGGTACGGCGGTGCTTCAGGCTGGTCTACCTGGTCCCGCCCGTTGAGTACATTTACTGCCCTATTACATCTCCTGAGTTTCCGGGACTAGACTGGAGGGACGAGAAGGAAGTGTAAATTAGACTTACCTGCTAATTGTAGTTCCTGAAGGAACTCCAGACTAGTCCCAGATCCCATCCCAATTCTTTACGATAGTTGCAGCCTGAAGCAAAGATTTTACAGGTAAGAGAACAAAGAGAACTGTGGAGCTTTGGGTGCAGAGGGCGGTGTTGGACCCTAAGGGGTGGAAAATAGTATGGGCATTTTGCTCTTCCGGGCAGGGAAGCAAGACCCCTAACTGTCCAGTTAAATATTGTAGTGGATATGGTTGATGTTCATTTATTGTTTGGTAGTTATTTAGTTAGTGGACACTCAACTTCTGTGGGTGTTTTACTTAATTGTTGCTCTGGTGAGTCTACTTTGTCAGTAGGTTACTGGAGTGGGAGGAGATGGTGCCTGAGTCCTTATACCCGTGTCATCAAAGAATGACATGTATCAGTCTCCAAGCTGCTGGAAGAGAATGACAACTCCTGAGTTTCCAGGACTAGACTGGAGTTCCTTCAGGAACTACAATTAGCAGGTAAGTCTAATTTACACTTATGTTATATGTAAACTGCATTGATCAGTGGAAATATGGTATATAAAACCTTTCAAATAAATAAATAAATAAATAAAAATAAAACCCAGCTTTTAGTTTAAATTTAAAACTCAGCAGAGAGCTTTTAGTTTAAATTTTAAACTCAGTCAGGGCCTAGTATTGGTAGAGATTGTTAAGTTTAAATTTTAAAACAGCAGATTCTTTTAGTTTAATTTTAAATCTATCAGGGCCTAGTATCAGCAGAGAACTTTTAGTTCAAATTTAGAACTAAGTCAGGGCTTAGTATCTGTAGAGAACTTTTAGTTTAAATTCAAAACCAGCAGAGAGCTTATAATTTAAATTTAAATTTGTCAGGGCCTAGTATCAGCAAAGAACTTTTAGTTTAAATTGAAAAACAACAGAGAGCTTTTGGTTTAAATTTAAATCTGTCAGGGCCTAGTATCAGCAGAGAGCTTTTAATCTAAATCAGAGTATAGCTTATTTATTTATTTATTTATTTATAGTCTCTTTTATACCGCGCTATTCAGCATCAGCGCGGTTTACAATAAACAATGAACACACACATTTCCAATAGTACTTTGTGTTTACATATGAACAGGAAATTCAACTTGGCTAACAGGGGAACTATATACAATAACAATATGTACAATTCACAGACTAGTCATTTGCTCGTTTGGTTTCAGACAGTGGAGATTTGGGTGGTTTCAGCAATTGGTACTGAGCTTCTATTGGTTTCCGGGTAATGTAGGAGGAAGAGGTAATGTTTCACGGCCTTCCTGAATTGGAATATGTCTGGGATTGTTCGGATGTTGTGAGGGAGGCTATTCCAGATCATTGGTGCATAATATTTGTAGGCCCTGCTGGATGTTGACTTGGTGCATTGAGTTATTGATCTTGGGACTATCAAGGTGTTTTGTGCTACTGACCTTCTGTCCCTATTGTGGGGTGTCATCTGGATTAGCTCTGTTATTGATGCTGATGAGAGACCTTTGGTGGCTTTGAAGGTGAGTAGCAGGGTCTTAAATGTAATTCTACCTTGTATCGGGAGCCAGTGGAGTTGTTTCATAATGGGTGAGACATGGTCTTTCCTGGATGCTCCGTGTAGTACTCTTGCTGCGGCGTTCATTGCCATTTGCAGTGGGTTTAGGGTGGTTTGGGGGAGTCCTTGCAGTATTGCATTCGCATAATCGAAATGCGGGATGATTAGTGCCTGATAGATAGTCCTGAAATCATCTGGCTCCAGCAGAGATCGCAGGTATCTAAGGGATCTAATTTTATGATATACTGCCCTTACAGTGTTACTTATATGTGCCTGCATATTTAGGTTCTGGTCTAGTGTGATGCCGAGGTACCTGATTGCGGATTTGATTTGGAGGTCTGCGTCCTTCACTTTTAGTACTGCCGGCGCAGTGAAGTTACGGTTCCTTGTAATGAACATCACCTCCGTCTTCTTGTGTTGAATCCGGAGGTTTTGGGATTGTAGCCAATTGGATATTTCATTTATGCAGCATGTTATTGGTGAGAGGTCGGGGTTTTCTGTTGCAAAAGGCGTGTATAATAGCACATCATCTGCGTATATCATGCAGTTAACGTTGAAAGACCGGATCAGGTTGCAGATAGGTTGCATGTATATATTGAATAGCAAGGCGGAGAGGGAGGATCCTTGTGGGACACCTTGGCTTTGGTGGAATGGATCTGATGATGTGTCTCTGGATCGTACCTGCTGCCATCTGTCCGAGAGGTAGGACCTGCACCACTCGAGTGCTTTACCGGAGATTCCTTTTTCTTTGAGGCGTTCTAGGAGGCGCTCATGGCTCACGGAATCAAACGCTGCCGCGATGTCAAGGAAGACAAGGACAAAGCCTTGGCGGGTATTGTCGATGCCTGATATTATGCTGCTGAAGAGTGTGGTAAGAAGGGTTTCAACCCCGTGGGCTTCTCTAAATCCGTGTTGGCATGGATCCAGTGGTGCATTGGAATCAATGTGATCTTGTATTTGTCTCTGAACTTCCTTTTCCATTATTTTTGCTAGCATTGGTATGCTTGCTATCGGTCTGTAGGATTCAGGTTTCTGTTGGTCGAGTTTGTTGTTTTTTAGTAGAGGTCTTATTGATGTCACAAAGAGGGTGCGTGGGAAAGCACCCGTTGTGAACGATTGTTCCATGAGTCTGGATATGATGGGACTGAGGTCAGTCCGTAGTTCTTTGACCCAGAAAGCCGGGCATGGATCAGATTGTGCGGTAGTCGTGTTGATGGCTGCTATGGTGTCTTTGATGCGTTGTTTGGATGGAGTCTTGAAGGTGGTGAGTGGTGTTTGACTGTAAGGCTGAAGGATAGTGCTGGACACAGGGTTGTTGTTTATCTGACAGAGTTTGGTTTGTAGATAGTCCGCATATGTTTGCGGATGGATTCCGTTTGCTTGTTCTGATGCCGGTTCTGTTGTAAGTCGCTTAACGAGGGCAAACAGGTCACGAGGTTTGTTGAGGGATCTCTTTAAAGTGTCGGCGTGGTAGCGTCTCATGGCTTCTGTCACTGCGGTACAGTGCGCTGTGAGTTGTAAGTTGTAAGCACTTTGGTCTACTTCTGAGCGTGAGTGGGGCCAGCGTCTCTCAAGTTTTCTTAGCGTCGTGAGTGAGGCTTTCAACTCAGTAGAGTACCAGGCTGCTGTGTGTCGTTTCCCTTGAGATTTGTTATTTGATGGGCGAATGCCTTGTGTTGAGCCCCGATTGGGCTAGGAGCAGCAGGCGGCCCCTCCCGCCGCTGGTGGCTCGATCCCCGGGAAGGGGAGAGCTGCTGGTATTGAAGGAAGAATAGGGTAAAATATACTTTGAGTTGAAAGAAAGAAATTATTTCTAGATATCTTTACAAGAAGACTTCCACTTAGGAGGCAAGAAATCTGAGAATTTGTTTTAAATAGGTGTTAAAGCCAAGGGAAAGTTCAAAGGGGCAATTTGAAAGGCTTGCTCAAAAAAAACAGGGGGCTGTGTGAATCACCATGGAAATTGTGAACAGATGACCTTAAAAGCACAGGTCTGGGACCTGTGTAGCAAGCCAGCCTTTACTAAGTATTAGTTCCCTCTCACCCACCCTGACATTCGCCCACCCTAGACATGATCTTAGCTTTATAGGCTCTTAAACCTATTAAAGGGAGAAGGGTGGTCAAAGTCACTTTCAGGTTCAGCTGGTTATCATAAACAGGAATAGACCGAGGCCCTGAAGTTAATTAAGCTTGAAGTGAACTAAGTCCCTTAAAGGTAATTGGTATAGTTGTATCAAACAACTGAAACAGCTAAACAAAACCTTAAAACTAAGATGCAGACAGCAGTCCATCAGCAAGATGGGGGCTGTCCAGTCTTTTGCACTGAATGTCACATGTACGATTTTCTCCCAGTTGGTGAGGTGTCTTGCGTGTGCACTAGGTGCAAGGGAATGAGTCTGATCTCTGGAGGCTAGAGTAGCAGACCTGGATGGCATAAGGAAGACAAAGAGGTACATAAATGAGACTTACAGGGATGTAGTACTGAAGTCCTACCTCCAATATGGCAGCCTCTCAGTTGCCATGGAGGAGAGAGGTCACATGAAAGGAGAGTATCACCTTGGTGTGGCAGGAAGTGATCCTGCAGCTAGGACCTGTCCACCAGGACATGTAAAACCCTCTCACGTCGAGGAGGTTTCTCCAGGGCCATGTGTTATAGTTGGCAATTTGATCATGAGGAATATAGATAGCTGGGTGGGTGCTGTAAATGAGGACTGCCTGTAACATGCCTGCCTGGTTCAAGGATAGCAGACCTCATGCGCCATCTACACAAGGTTTTAGATAGTGCTGGGCAGGAGTCTGCTGTCTTGGTACATGTTGGCTCAAAGCATGGTAGGGAGCTTCTGGAAGCCAAATTTAGGCTTTTAGGTAGGCAGTTGAAATCCTTAACTTCCAGGGTAGCATTCCTGTCCCACGCCTAGGACCCAAAAGGCAGACAGAGCTCTGGAGTTTCAATGCGTGGATGAGATGATGGGGCAAAGAAGAGGGTTTTGGATTTGATAGGAATTGGACAACATTCTGGGGAAGAGAGGGACTCTTCCGAAGGAATGGGCTCCACCTTAATCAGGATGGAACCAGGTTGCTAGCATTAACCTTTAAACTAGATAGTAGGGGAAAGCTGACATTTATCCAGGAGCAGATGGTTCAGAAGGATGTATCCTTCACAGGGAACAGGGAAGTTAGTGTATCCCAGCAGAGCAGTTCCAATCAAGATAAAGGTAACCCAGATGTCCTTCAGTGCAGAGCCGAAAGACTCAAAATTACACCTATCAACTGATAACCAAATGGAAATAAATTCCATCACACACAAACCCACTCACATACACACACAAACACACGCACACTTATACACACACACACTCACACATACATACACACACACACACACCTGAATAGCGAATCATGTATCCTTGTAAATAATTTCTATAAATAGCAATGTCAGCTCGCTGACATTCCCCTGTAAATTCAGCAGTATACAAAAGTATACACCCTGTAAATAGTTCTGACAATTTGCTGTTCTGTTATATGTAAAAAGTTAAGAAGTTCTTGTTCTATGTAATGTTATGCAAATGTATGCAATTGTTCCATGTAAACCGCCCCTGATCTCTGGAAGGGGCGGTATAGAAGAAATAGATAAATAAATAAATAAAATAAATAACCAGATTAACATGCCTAAAATACAATACAACCTCTAAAATGCCTATATGCAAACGTATACGTCTAAAAAATAAGACGGGAGAGCTACAATATACAGCACTAAATGAAAGGTTAGATATGATTGGCATCTCAGAGACCTGGTGGAAGGAGGACAACCAATAGGACATTGTGTTCCCTGGATACAAACTATATGGCAATGATAGATCAAATTGGAGGAGGGGTTGCGCTCTATGTTAGAGAGGGCATTGAGTCACATAGGATTAAAGTTTTGCAGGAAACAAAATACACTGTAGAATCTCTACGGCAGATAGAAGTTCCATGTAAAAAGCGGAAAACAATGGCAGTGGGGGTGTACTACCGATGGCCTGGCCGGAATGAACAGATGGATGATGAAATGCTAAAAGAAATCAGGGAGACTTAACAAAAGTTACAACAAAGTAATAATTGGGTGATTTCAATTACCCCAGTATCAACTGTGTCTATGTCACAGAAGGACATGTTGGAGAGATAAAGTTTCTGGATGAAATAAATGACTGCTTCTTGGAGCAGCTGGTTCATGAACCAACAAGAGAGGAAGCTATTTTGGACCTAGTCCTTTGTGGAACCCAGGATCTGGTGCAAGAGATAAGGGTGTTAGGGCCACCTGGAAACTGATCGCATCTGATTTAATAAATGGAAGAATGACAGGAAGGAAATCCACAGCACTACCTTTTAACTTTCAAAAAGGAGACTATGATAAAGTGAGGAAAATAAATAAGAAAAAACTAAAAGGAGAAGCTGCAAAGGTTAAAGATTTACATCAAGCATGGGTGTTGTTTAAAAGTATTATCTTGAAAGCCCAGACTAGATTTATTCCATGCTTTAAGAAAAGTGGAATGAAGGACAAAAAACTGCCAGAATGGCTTAAAGGTGAGGTCAGAGAGGCTGTTGTTGCCAAAAAATTACACAAGCATGAGAAAGTTAGATGCAAGGCACTGATAAGGCAGGCAAAGAGAATTTGAAAAAAAGCTTGCTATGGAAGCAAAAATAAGAACATAAGATATGCCATACTGGGTCAGACCAAGGTCCATCAAGCCCAATATCCTGTTTCCAAGAGTGGCCAATCTAGGTCATACGTACCTAGCAGTTTCCCCAAAAGACACAGGTTCCACAATGCTGTATAGGGTCAAGCATTGATATCCTGGGTCCCTCCTTAATAATGGTTTATAGACCTTTCCTCCAGGAACTTGTCAAAACCTTTTTTAAACCCAGCTACACTAACAGCCTTAACTATATCCTCCGGTAACAAATTTCAGAGTTTGATTACACGTTGAGTGAAAAAATATTTTCTTTTATTAGTCTTAAATAGTTTACCCTGTAGCTTCATTGCATATCCCCTAGTCTTTCTATATTCTGATAACATAAACAATCGATCTATGTTTAACTGTTCCACTCCGTTCATTAATTTATAGACTTCTATCATATCTCACCTCAGCCATCTCTTTTCCAGATTAAAGAGTACGAACCTTTGTAGCCTTTCTTCATAGGGGTATCCTTCCATCCCCTTTACCATTTTGGTGGCTCTTCTCTGTACCTTTTCTAATAACGCTATATCCTTTTTAAGATACGGCGACCAGAATTGCACACAATATTTAAGGTGCGGTCTCACCATGGAACGATATAGAGGCATTATAATATCCTTTGTTTTATTTTCCATTCCTTTCCTTATGATATCGAGCATTCTATTTGCTCTCTTGGCCGCCGCTGCACACTGGGCCGAGGGTTATCCACAATGACGCCTAAATCTTTTTCCTGGGTGGTGGTTCCTAATGTGGAACCTTGCATCGTGTAACCATAGTTTGGGTTGTTTTTCCCTAGGTGCATAACTCTGCACTTGTCCACATTAAATTTCATCTGCCATTTTGATGCCAAGTTTTCCAATTTATCAAGATCCTCTTGCAATTTTCCACAATCCTCTTGAGTTTTAACAACTTTAAATAGTTTTATGTCATCTGCAAATTTGATAACCTCACTCATTCATAAATGACCTGGAAAAGAGAATAACATGTCAAAAAGCAGCAGACCCAACACAGATCCCTGGGGTACACCACTATTCACCTTTCTCCATTGGGAAAATTGGCCATTTAGCCCTACCCTCTACTTTCTATCTTTTAACCAGTTCCTGATTCAGAAAGGTTCATTGCCTCCTATCCCATGACTCTAGTTTTGCCAAAAGTCTCTGAGGGACCTTATCAAAGTCTTTCTGAAAGTTCAAATACACTATATCAACCGACTCACCTTTGTCTACCTGTTTATTCACACCTTCAAAAAAACATAACAGATTAGTAAGACAAGATCTTCCTTGTCTAAAGCCATGTTGGCTGTCCCCATTAAGCCATGACTATCTACATGTTCAGCAATTTTGTTCTTTATGATGGTTTCTACCATTTTTCCCGGTACTGACGTCAGGCTCACTGGTCTGTAGTTTCCCAGATCACCCCTGTAACACTTTTTAAAAATTGGCGTTACGTTCGCCATCCTCCAATCTTTAGGTATTACAGATGATTTTAATGATAGTTCACAGATTACTAATAGCAGGTCTGCAATCTCATATTTTAGTTCTTTCAACACCCTTGGATGTATATCATCCGGCCCAGGTGATTTGCTACTCTTCAGTTTATCTAATAGTTGTAATACATCTTCCCAATGTATTGATATTTCCTTCAATTCTTCTGCACCTTTAATTATCACTGCAGTCATGGGTAACATCCCTACATCTTCCTCAGTAAAGACCGAAGCAAAGAATTCATTCAGTCTCTCCGCTATCACCTTGTCGTCTCTTAGTGTCCCTTTAACCCCTCTATCATCTAATGGACCAGCTGACTCTCTCACAGGTTTTTTGCTACGAACATACTTGATAAAGTCTTTATTTCGCGTTTCTGCTTCCGCAGCAAGCTTCTTCTCAAATTCTCCCTTTGCCTGCCTTATCAATGCCTTGCATTTAACTTGCCAGTGCTTATGCTGTTTCCAGGTTTCGTCGTTTGGCTCTTTTTTTTCCATTTCCTGAAAGATGCTTTTCTGGCAATGTATTACTATAACAAATCACTCTGAGTCCTCACTGACATCCAAACCAGGCACAATTAAATAGTAATACTAAGCTACTGTTTATTGCATAGTAAATAAAAGATTATAAGTCATACAATGCATATAAGTAAGTTCTAATAAGTTCTAACATAATAAGTTCTAGCATAAAATGACTAATAAGTTCTAGCATGAAATGAAATGCATCAATATATATACCGGATATTGTAGTGTCACTTCAGCGATCGGAGGAACTTTCCACGATGAAGGAATCCGGGAAAGCTGCCAAAACAGAATTGCTTTGTCTCTGGTGCAGTACGGTTCCCCTCTCCTTGGAAAGTTCCACATTTGATATACAAGTTTCAGTAATTGTTTTCTATCAGAGATGTGTTTTCATTGGATACTACAGCGTGAGCTTCATGTGAAAGCAAAATTCTCATGATTATGATTCGATATAGATTTCATACACAATTTATGTACAGAGAAGTGCTTCTGACTCACTATACTAGTTCAGACCACTTCAAGCAAGCTGTTTATGCCCTATAATAACCCCTAATATCTCACAGGCAAGCTGTGTATGCTCTAAAATAACCCCTAATGTCTTACAGGACTACTATGGCCATTCTGCAAGCTGTTATGCCCTATAATAACTCCCAATAGCTACATGTCTGCTGTATCCATTCCATTCATGGCAAAGCATGTCACATTCGTATCACAGGCAACAATAGCCTCTCTGACGTCACCTTTAAACCATGCTGGCAGTTTTTTTGGACTTCCTTCCACTTTTCTTAAAGCATGGAATACAGCTGGTTTGGGCTTCCAAGATAGTATTTTTCAACAACACCCAAGCTTGATGTAAGTGCATTTACAGAGAAACATAGAAACATAGAAATATGACGACAGAAAAAGACCACATGGCCTATCTAGTCTGTCCTTCCATAACAACTACAACAGTCCCCTTTTTACCTTTAGAGATCCTCTGTGTTTGTCCCATGCTTTTTTGAATTCAGTTACTGTCCTCATCTCTACCACCTCCACTGGGAGACTATTCCACGGATCCACTACTCTTTCTGTAAAGAAAAATTTCAGCATAGAACTCCTGAATCTATCTCCCTTCACCCTCATCCCATGTCTCCCTGAACATTTATGCCACGGAGGTATTTAAACATCTCAATCATATCAACTCTATCCCGCCTTTCCTCTAAGGTGTACATATTAAGATCCTTCAGTCTGTCCTCATATGCTTTATAATGAAGACCACTAATCATTTTAGTAGCCACCCTCTGCACCGACTCCATCCTGTTCACATCCTTTTGAAGGTGCGGTCTCCAGAATTGCACACTATACTCCATATGAGGTTGCACCAAAGACTTTTTCAGAGGCATTATCACCTCCTTTTTCTGCTAGCCATTCCTCTCCGTATGCACCCAAGCATCCTTCTAGCTTTTGCCGTCGCCTTTTCTACCTGTTTAGCTACTTTAAGATCATCAGACACAACCACGCCTAGGTCCCGCTCTTCTTTAGTGGACAAAAGTACTTCACCCACTATACTATATTGCTCCCTTGGATTGCTGCAGCCCAAATGCATGACCTTACATTTTTTAACATTAAATCCCAGCTGCCAAATTCTAGACCATTCTTCAAGCTTAGCTAGATCCCTCCTCATGTTATCTACCCCTTCCTGGGTGTCTACTCTATTGCAGATTTTGGTATCATCCGCAGAGGCAAACCTTACCTGAAAGCCTTCCGCTATATCACTAACAAAGATGTTAAAAAGAATTGGACAAGGACAGATCCTTGGGGCATACCACTGATAACATCCTTCTCCTCAGAGTGAGCTCCATTTACTTGTACTCTTTGTCGCCTCCCACCCAACCAATTTCTAACCCAAGCAGTAACTTTAGGGTCCATCCCTAGGGTGCTCAGTTTGTTTATAAGTCGCCTGTGAGGAACAGTGTCAAAGGCTTTACTGAAATCTAAATACACCACATCTAGGGCTCTCCCTCGGTCCAACTCCCTGTTCATCCAGTCAAAGAAATCAATCGGATTTGTCTGACAAGACCAGCCTCTGGTGAATCCATGCTGCCTCGGATCCTGTAATCCGCTGGACTCCAGAAACCTCACTATTTGCTCTTTCAGCAGCGTTTCCAATAATTTACTCACCATCGAAGTTAAACTAACCAGCCTGTAGTTTTCAACCACATCCTTACTTCAGCTTTTGTGTAAAGGCACCACATGAGTCTCTCTCCAGTCCTTTGGCACCACTCCCGACTCCAACGAGGCATTGAAAAGGTCAGTCAGTGGAGTTGCTAGAACGTCCCCAAGTTCCCTCAGTATTCTTGGGTGTATCCCATCCGGTCCCATCGCTTTGTCTACTTTAACTTGAGATAGTTTCTCATGAACACAGTCTTTTGAAAATTGTTCAAGATGTCCTTTGCTTCTGTTCCTATTTGTGGGTGTTTTCTGAGGTCCTGCTCCTGGTTCTTCATCTGTGAACACAGAACAAAAATATTTGTTAAGCAATTCCACTTTATCCTTATCAGCTTCTACATATTCCTCCCCTGCACCCTTGAGTCTGACAATACCACTCTTGCCCTTCCTCTTCCCACTAATATATCTGAAAAATGTCTTATCCCCCCATTTTATTGCATTGGCTATTTCCTCCTCCTTTTGAATCTTTGCCTTCTTGACTACTTTGCTAGCTTCTCTAAGTTTTTTTTCCAAATACAGATGCCTGTCTTCCTCTCTCTGTGATCTCTTGTATTTCATGAAGGCCTCCCTCTTTTTCTTCACTTTTTCAGCTACTTCTTTCGAAAACCATAGCGGTCTCCTTTTCCTTTTACGTTTATTTACCATTTTAACAAAAAGGTTGGTTACCCTTAAAATATCCCCTTTCAATTTTTCCCACTGTTTTTCTACATCCCTCAGCTGTTCCCATCCAACTAACAACTCCCTGAGGTATTGGCCCATCATCGCAAAGTTAGTCTTCCTAAAGTCTAAGATCCTCGCCTTTGAATGGATTCTAACAGCCCTAGTCCTAATACTGAACCACACCATCTGGTGATCACTGGATGCAAAATGATCTCCCACTACAACATCAAACTCTTTCACCATTGGTAAGCACCAAGTCCAGTATGGCCCCGTCACGTGTGGGGTCTGTTACCAATTGCCTGAATAGTTCTCCCTGTAGAGAATCCAGGATCTCCTTACATCTAGATGATACTGCAGCAGGAATGTGCCAATCAACATCTGGCATATTGAAATCTCCTAACAGTAGCACTTCCCCTTTCCTAGCAATGCTGTGTATGTCTTCAATTAACTCTGTCCACCTCTTCCTCTTGTGAGGGAGGTCTGTATATCACACCAATGTAAATAGATTTCTCTTTCCCTCTTTCTAGTTTAACCCACAATGCCTCCCTTATCCCTTTTAAGCTTTGTAATTACAAAGCTTTAATGGTAGTTTTTACATATAGTGCCACTCCTCTTCCCCTACTTCCTACCCTGTCCTTTCTGAATAAAGTATAGCCAGGTATAGTTAAATCCCAATCATGGTTTTCTGTGAACCATGTTTCTGTAACTGCCACTAAATCCAAGTCAGCCACTCCCACCAAAGCTTCAACATCAGGGATCTTATTTCCCATGCTACGGGCATTTATACACACTGCTTTCCATATGTTACCTGTTACCCATTTCCATAAAGTTATTTAATGTATCACCTACCTGGGGGCTTTCTTCACCCATCCCCAACGAATCTAGTTTAAAGCCCTCTTCAGTAGATTAGCTATTCTACTACTGAAGATGCATTGACCTTTCTTGGACAGATGGATGTCTTCTTGTTTTGATATCCGGGTTCATCTTGAGGATTGTGTGACTTGCTTTGTATGTGTTCATGATTGTCTTGTACTTGATCCGTGCCTATACGCTTTAATAAGCTGCCAATTGCCCATTAGGGTGCTGATTGAATAGGTTAGGGGCAGAGAGTGGGTGCGGTGAGCACAGTGCAGTGAGCGTGGGAGGACACAGCGTGTGCTGTTACTGTTGCAATTAGTGTGTTTTGGGGGGGGGGGGAGCGGTGTTTGCCGCCACTTCAATAGGTAGAGGTAATGTAGTGAGGAATGCCCTCAAGAAGAGATGGAAATAGGGGAAAATTCTGATGGAGTAAATAGCACTGTACTGACAGACAGGATTTTCAAGCCAGAGTTGAAAAAAACACAGCTCTCTGCTGAGCTCAGGCCACAACTCAGAGGAGGAGACAGGTGGGTTCTCTGATTGGTCACGCCCAGGGGAAGGTCAGGGAGTGCAGGGAAGTGAACCCTTTTAAAATCCTCAAGCAATGCAGAGAGGAAGGCGAGAGGGGAGAGAGGAAAGAGAGAGGAGAGAGACAGGAAGCAGTCCAGGAAGGAGTTCAGGAGGAACTGCCAGAAGGATAAGCAAGCTAGAACCTTGGAGCAGGGCAGAACCTGGGAGCAGTGAACATTTGGAGACAGGAACATCCCTGGAAGAAACGTTACTGCAAGGTAGAGCCTGGGAACAAGAAAGCTAGCAGAGCAAACACGTGGAGAAACGGTAGTTGGACCTATAGCAGCCAAGGCTATAACTGCAACAGAGAAAGCCAAGAGGAAAACTATCAGCCGAGCAAGTACCAGAAGGTCAGTGGAAATAGCTACAGGAAAACTGAGTTCCAGACCCTGGGAGATAGCAGGAGAAAAGGTACCAGCACTTATCTAAAAGTTCCTGGCAAAGGTAAAGCTGATATTTCCAATTTTAACTCTTTGCTTAAGAAGCCTTTTACCTATGCTAACGTTCAAAAGACTAACCGAGCACAGTTAGCTGATAGCAAGTGGGGGAAGGGATTTACCCTTGCTGGAAGCTATCCCCTTGATAAAAGCAGGACAGCTGAACCCTCTGGGGCAGGAACCTTATGCAGGCTTTTATCAGAAAAGGAAAATGTTTATCCTAAGGAAAATGTGCATAAACAAGCTGAATTGCTTTTAAGCCAATTCCGTGAGTTGCTGGAAGGGAGGTCAGGGAAAGATAACAAACCTGACAAAGATACCTTTAATTCTGGCTCTGAAGAATGTATACAGGTGGATGAGTGTTTGCCTACAATAGAGTATGAACCTTATGCTATGGACTGTTCAACCTGTCTTATAGAAAAGAGCAGTGTTACAGAGCATTGAAAGCTGTATGAAGGAATACAGAGTAAATTTTCCATACCTGCTGCCACCTTGAGAAGCTTTGCAAGTTGGTTAATAAGCTTAATCACCGGCTGAAAGTAAGAAGCTGTGCTGTACAGAAAAGCAACTGTTTCAGTTCCTGTATTTTCTTTAAGTGACCACAAGAGGCAGTGCCTAGTGAAAGGCAGAGGAACTGTGAAACAGCCAAATACTGCTGAGTTAATTTATGTTGCATTTCCTGAGCTTATGTTTCAACCTTTATGTTGGAGCTGCATCCTTTTTGCGTTTTGTTGTACTGAACTTTGATGCGCTGGAGAAAATCCCCACAAATAAATATTCTTGCAGTCTTACCTACTCGAGTCATAACTACAGCTCAGTCCTTAAGGGACAAATGATAAATTGGTCCTCTTCTTGAACGTAATAAATTATTATGTGCTAGGATGCGTTCAATCTATAACAAAGGTTCTTATATGCAAATGTGTTATATTGCTATATGGCACTCTCGGTTTCTAGAGGTCTCAGTTGTCTTGTAACTTAGCCTTAAGACTCACGTCTGTCGGCAAAAGCCATGATCACATCAATGACCTCTTATACAAACAGAAACCTTTTTCATGAATTCTTTAAAAATTCTCTAGCCACGAACACTTTTTAAACTGGATATCGAGGAGATTAAACTAATGTACGTGCTAATGCCGGTCTATTTAAGTTGTCTCCAGCTGGCTTAATACATTATCAGGCTGTACTTAGCTGAATTACTCCAACATATCCCGAAATTCTTGGCTTTGGCTAAACTCCTTAAATCTTCGATCCCGACGCTCCCACGGGGTACCACTGTGGCGTTTCACAGCCGACAGTTTCATCAGGGGATCCAAATGAGTGCTTACTTAATGCGCGGCGTTTTTTCATACAGCCTGGTCAATACCGGACTGTTTAGTGGAAGGAAGACGCAGGCAGCACCATTAAGTAAGCACTCATTTGGATCCCCTGATGAAACTGTTGGCTGTGAAACGCCACAGTGGTACCCCGTGGGAGCGTCGGGATTGAAGATTGAAGGAGTTTAGCCAAAGCCAAGAATTTCGGGATATGTTGGAGTTTAGCCAAAGCCAAGAATTTCGGGATATGTTGGAGTAATTCAGCTAAGTACAGCCTGATAATGTATTAAGCCAGCTGGAGACAACTTAAATAGACCGGCATTAACACGTACATTAGTTTAATCTCCTCGATATCCAGTTTAAAAAGTGTTCGTGGCTAGAGAATTTTTAAAGAATTCATGAAAAAGGTTTCTGTTTGTATAAGAGGTCATTGATGTGATCATGGCTTTTGCCGACAGACGTAAGTCTTAAGGCTAAGTTACAAGACAACTGAGACCTCTAGAAACCGAGAGTGCCATATAGCAATATAACACATTTGCATATAAGAACCTTTGTTATAGATTGAACGCAGTCCTTAAGGGAGACAAGCAAACTACAGGTCCCAGAATTCCTGGGGACATCTAACAAGCTTTATTCCAAAAGGACATTCCAAAGGCCACTCCTGCCTGTAAGCCCTTGGGCCCAGGTAGGAGTTTGTTGCAGTAAGTACCCCTGTGATTGTAGTGCTGTGCATTTAGGTACTCATCCACATGTTAACTGCCAAGAACATGATAGCCACACCCTGATACTTAAGATGGAGGCTTTAGTTTTTGTGCTAAACAGCTGTTAAACAAACCAAGGGAGCCAGTGCATGGAGTGGTGGTCAAAACACTTTATTTGTCAAACTCCAATGCATTTCGGCCAACGGCCTTCTGCAGGAGATAAACCTCATAAAAACAAAACAAATATTAAAACAATAAATAATAAGTAATAGTAACACTTAAAATTACTAATATCTGATGCACATAAAAAATCAGTTAATAGAGAATAAAAGAGAAAGAATAAAAGAAATAAAAATGGCTGATACATAAAAAATGCCTGATATAAAACAATAGCTAATACATAAAAAGAGCTGATGCATAAGACCATAAGAAAATATAAAAGACCATGAGCACATAAACTATGATAATCAAGCATAATCACTGATCACATACACATACAGTGGGGAGCCACTACCAGGCATCACAAACCCAACCGCATACAGTCTTACTGAGGACAATACTTGCTGGACAGACTACAGCCAGAACTGTCCATATGTGAGATGAGGAGGACATGACTAGCCAAACAAAAAGTCGCAAAGCTTCGTTGCAAAGCGACAGAGAGCCTGTTCCCTCCCTACTTGTTCAGACAGAACATAGCTACTTGATTGTCCGTCTGAATTAGGACTGTCTTGTAGCTCAGCTGGGTGTGGAACACTTGAAGAGCAAGGAAGATTGCTCTGAGTTCTAGGAGATTGATATGTAAGTGGGTCTCCTGTGGAGTCCGGGAGCCTTGGGTAGAGAGATCTTGCAGATGAGCTCACCAACCCACCTGTGAGGTGTCTGTTGTTAGAGTGACCTGGGGTAGGGGTTGCTGGAAATGGGACCCCACCAACAGGTTTTGGGTTGACTGCCACCATTGTAGAGACAAAATAAGGCGACTTGTGTTTGCTATTTTGTCTGATAGGCAGCCTGATGCCTGAGTCCACTGAGTGGATAGAGTCTATTGGGCTGCTCTCATATGGAGGCAAGCAAAGGAACCACATGCACAGTAGATGCCATGTGGCCTAGTAGTTGTAACATTTCCCGAGCAGTGAGATGAGTTTTTAACACTACCCGGGAGGCTAACTGCACAATGCGAAGGCAGCGGGCCTGTGGAAGATAGGCCCTTGCCTTTCTGGTATCCAGCAAAGATCCTATAAACTCTAGAGACTGAGTGGGAGTTAGGCTGGATTTTGGGATGTTTATGACCAGGCCCAAATACTGAAGGATACGCATTGTGCAAGATAGAGAAATTCTGACTCTGATGAAGCTCGAATGAGCCAGTCGTCTAAGTAGAGGAAGATGAATATTCCTAGAGTGCGAAGAAATGCTGCTACCACAGCCATGAATTTCATAAACACCCTTGGTGCTGAGGCCAGGCCAAAAGGAAGCACCCTGTATTGGTAGTGCTTTCCTTTAAAAAGAAAACGAAGGAATCTTCGGTGAGTTGGATGGATGAGAACATGAGTGTACGCATCCTTGAGATCTAGAGAACAAAGCCAATCCTGACTCTGAAGGTATGGCAGCAGAGTTCCCAGAGAAATCATCTTGAATTTCTCTTTGAACAGGAATTTGTTCAATTCTCTGAGGTCTAAAATAGGTCTGTCCCCCTGTTTTCTTCAGAATAAGGAAATAGGGGGAGTAAAACCCTGTACCCTGTTGGGAAATGGGTACGTCTTCTATTGCCCCCTGGGCAAGAAGTAAACTGATCTCTTGACCCAACTGAGTGTTGGGTGAAGTCTGAGAACTGAACTGCCTTACCACTGTGGGAGGGGGCATGTTGAAGAAATGAAGCTTGTACCCCTCTCTTACAAAGGAAAGAGTCCATTCTTCTTCTTTTATCTGCCCCCATCTGGGGCAAAATGACACAACCTTCCTGGGATGGTGGAAGGCTCAGGCCCGTTCAGGGCCAGGAAGGCCAAGTTCTCTAGATGGGAGTCAAAGCCCCTGTGGAGGCTGAGTCTGCTGGGCCGGTTGAGGCTTAGCAGTATTTGTTTTCCTTTGCTTTGGGGGCTGCTGTCCCTTTCGGGCAGACTGACCTGTAGAATGCACCTGCTGGGTATAGGAGGGGTAAAACCTCTTCTTTTTAGAGAAGAATGGTTTCTTGTAGGATTTTCTCCTTGCAGGATCAGCTGTAGCCTTGGATAGTCTATTCAAAGTGGTGTTATCAGCATCCAGCTCATTAGCTTTCTCTTGCCAATTTTTGCCAAAGAGATTTTCGCCTGTGCAAGGGATATTCCCCAGTTTGTCCCGTACCCAGAGTTCTAAGTCAGATGCCTGGAGCCAGGCAATCCTACGAGCACCTATGGCTATGGCAGAGGTTCTGCTTATGCACTCAAAGCAGTCAAAAGCTGCACGATTAACAAACTTGGAAACATCCTGGGCATGTTTGACAAGTGTAAGATAATCTTGCCTCTTATCATCAGGAAGGAGAGGGCTCATAAGCTCTAGATCTCCTGTAACCTCCTTAAGGAACATTCCCATGTATAAGATGTAGGAACTAATCCTGGCAGAAAGCAGAGGCCTGGAAAGTTCAATGCCCAAAGGCATCAAGAGTCATACATTCATGTCCTGGAGGATTAGATGCATGTCTTTTTGCACTTTTGATCCTTCTCATAGCTGACTCCACCACTATGGAGTGGTGTGGCGTGGCAACTGAGTTTTCTGAAATCCAGGACAAGGAGGCACTCGATACATGTTATCCAGCCTACGGTAATGAGGAGAGGTGGTAAGAGGTGTTTCCCACATTCTTAACATGAGATCATGCAAGATCTCATGAATAGGCAAAGTAGCTGCCTCTTAGGGAGCTTTAGGATATTGTAAAATCTCCAACTCCTTTGCTCTGGGCTCTGTTTCAGGAGCCACTGTGATGGAAAGACCTCTAGCCACCTCCCTGATGACATCCTGAAAGGATATATCCTCTGGAGGGGACATCCTACATTTAGGAGAAGGCAACTCCTCAGAGAGAAGCACTCCGGCATTGACAGAGCTGTCAGAGTCCTCCGAGTCATTGGAGGATTCAAAATATCTTCTGTCCGGGTGCTCTAGTAAAGCACGATACCGGTACCAATCGAAGTCGGTACCAGAGGGGTCCGGTACCGGCCTGTCGATACCGGAGGAAATAGCATGACTCAGTGTTGGTAACACACTCGCCGATGTCGATGCTGTCGGTACCGGTACCGATATCGGTGCCGGAACTGGTGTTGATACAGGTTGAACTGTCTGAAGCGGTCCCGAAGGCACCGATGCCGCAAGGAGAGCCGCCAGACTGCGCTCAATAGCCAGGAATGTCTGGTCAATTGACGCTGCCGATGCCTGGGTGTCGGTACCGGACAAAGCGGCTGGTACCCAAGATCATGACACCAGTAGTTCTGCCGAGGTTGAGGACTCGAGAACATCCTGGAGCCCCAATAGTGCTTTGGAAGCTGAAGCCTCCCACCGGGGCAATTTTGCCGGTACAAGTCCCTCAAGGGCAACGCCAGAGGCATCTCGATGCTTGCAAGGAGATCTACCCTTTGAGGACCAGCCAGATTTATGTTTGGTTACCTGAGATCCATGGGAGGAAGACGAAGCCCTGGAAGACGTTGATGCCACGGATTCTGCATCGGAGGGAAAAAGGGTGCTAAGCTTAGCAGCTTGGTTTTGCCGACCCCTCTTCGACATCATCCCACAGGCAACACACTCCAAGATGGAGTGGTCAGGACATAAACATTTGAGGCACCACTCGTGAGTGTCGGTGATGGAGATGGTACCGCCACACTTGAAACATTTTTTAAAACCCGAAGCGGGGTTTTCCATGTTGAGGAAAAATTGGGCCCAATTCTAAAACTGGCGCGTGGCACACGAGAGAAAAAAGGCTGAAAAATCCAAAAAAAATATTACAATTTTTTTTTTTTTTAAAGAAAGAAAGAACCGGTGGTACCGGTATAGCGTCGAGGAAGGCAGACGCTACCACAAAAAAGAATGAAAAATATGGGATAATTTCTGCGGTGACAGGAAAATGACCTTCTGGCTCTGCGGAAAACGAAGAACTGGAGAGATGCAGTTGGGAAAGGTGGGAAGGCAGCATGCAGGCGCTGTGGGATGCTCCCAAAAGCTTTCTAATTGGACGCTGGGGAGCGTTCCCGCGCAGGCTCCGTCGGTACCGATGATACCCATATGTGAAGACTACATTCCTGCTTGTTCCTGGAGATTACCATGTACCAGATGGCTAAAACAACCATAGTAGAATAAGGTGCCAAGCATGATATCAAGATGAACTCAATCAGGGGAACCATCTGTAAAACCATGTTGATGAGCAGAGAATGAAGAGGAAATTCTACAAACCTCCAGGGGCTGCATAGATAGAAGTGAAAATAAAACCACTCAAATCCTAAACAGAGCCATGATGAAACCTTAATAAAGAAATATGTAAAAACTAACCAGGGGCTACAAAATGAACTCAATCAGGAGAACAGTGTGGCCATCCATCAGATATGAAAAGGAGTAGCCTAGTGGTTAGAGCTCTGGCTTGGGAACCAAGAGACCAGGGTTCAATTCTTACTAGCACTCCTTGTAGCCTTGGGCAAGTCACTTAACCCTCCATTGCTCAGAAAAATCCAAGTTATCAATATCCCTGTTTAATGTATGTTTACCAAGTTTAAGTTACAATGTAAACCGCTTTGATTGAAATGATAAAGCGGTATAAAAAAACTAAAAAATAAATATTAGCAGTTTTAAGTGTTACTATTACTTATTATTTATTGTTTTAATATTTGTTTTGTTTTTATGAGGTTTGTACCCCCTGAAGAAGGCTGTTGGCCGAAACGCGTCAGGATTTGACCGCCATTCCATGCACCAGCTCCCTTGATATGTTCAGTACTGTGTAGGTGCTGTTGCTCTTTGTTGGATTGCTAATTGGCTGTTAAGTCAAAAACCTTGAAACAAATATGTGAAACACACTGAAAATAAATGCTCAGAAATCAGAAAAAGTTTAGAAAACTTCAAAAACAAAACTAATTATATTTGTTTTGCCTCAGATTATCCCTACTACCTAAAAGCTCTTCTACAAAATTATACCCGCTCAAAGTTGCTTCTGCCTCAGCGTGCATATGCCATTAAAGGTCAGCACGCAACACTTATCCTTTAAGATATAAGCAAAAGTACCAGTCTTCCTTATTTTCATTGCTTTGCCATAATCGGACAGCAGCTCAATATCGCTCGGTCTAACCGTTAATACCTTCGCATATCGAGACCTGTATTGACCAACATGCAATTGAGTCAGGGCGATACAAAACAGTGAAGCATCAAATTATATAGCCTAAAAGAACAAAATGAAAAGGTTACAAAGTCAAAAACATCTGTGATAAATAAAAAGATGTGAGAAGTGATATTAAAAAAAACCCCCATAAAGACCACATTACAAGAATAAGCAAGTGCTTTGCAAAAGCAATCAAACAAGAAAAACACTTGAAAGATGGAAATGAGATAAACACTGTAAAACCACCAAAATATACAGGCTAACACAAATATAACCAATGGAGGCCAGAAAGTCTGAAAAGTAATAAACCAGAAACAAAACAAAAAAAAGGGGGGAAAGTAAAAGGGAGGAGGGGGGTGGGGTGGTGGAAAGAAAATAGAAAAACTCCATCCTATAAATACATATAAACTTCCTTCTTGGAAGACATCAAAAGTCTATTTCAAACCATAGTACATGAAAAGACAAATTGAAAAACTTAAGAGTACAAATATATTTAATATCATCATCCTTTGCTTTAGCTTGCAATAAGAAACATAGAAAGATGATGACAGAAAAAGACTACATGGCCTATCGAGTCTGCCCTTCCACATCAACTACAATAGTCCCCCAATAAGTCATGTCTGTGTATTCATTTTGCTCTTTGATATCCATTTTGAATGCATTGTATTGGGTATCCTCTATCAATGAGCCTGAGAGGCATATCTTTTTTTTTGTGTATAGAATTTTATTGCGGTTAAACGTTTAAGAAGAAATTAGTACAACCTCCAAAGCACAAAATTGCAATATGAAAAATATTGTAACAGACAGAGCACAAAATATACCCCCCTATAAACCCCCCACAGCGTGTCCAGAATCAGAGAGCTGGAAACAACAAAGCAGAAGAGAGAAAAGAAGAAAAAGAAGAAGAAAAAGATTACAATCTATGTAATCCAGCAGTGCAGAGTACTCTGGACCCCACCAAAAGCTCCTGAGAGCAACCAGAACAACACTATATCTATAACAAGTAATCCCAACTTCCTACCCCATACCCAATCCCCCTCCCTTCCTGTCACCCCTCCTATCCTTTCTGTTCTACCCATCTACCCCTCCAATCCACCCCAGTTAGCAGGTCCATTAGATATCAATTCAGGGCAAAGTGGTGAGTCTGGGTCCTCAGAAATTATACAAGGACATTTGGCACAGGAGGGAGAGTCATGCAAGAGAGGGCAAGATCCATTAGTTGTACCGCAGATTCTCTCAACATTAAGTGGGAGAAATTTTGACTAGAAGCACTCCACCATTGCCAGCTTGCCACGAAGATCAGCAGTAAGCTTTTCCATCCTACAGATATCTCACACCTTAACCATTCATTTTCCAAGAGATGGAGTGAACGATCTCTTCCTGTATCGACTGTTGACAGAGCAGGCCACCAAAAGTATGCAATTAACCAAATGAAGGAGATCAGCCAGGAGGGAGTCTGGTGTGAGATAGCCCAAAACAATGGACTCCAACTCGAAAGGAAACCAAACCCCCAAATCCTGCATGATACAATTATACACTTGGGACCAGAATCCCTGAATTACTGAGCAGGACCACCACATATGGCAGAAATCATCACAGTGACCGCAAAGTCTCTTGCATAGAAAGTCATCTGCACACCCCCAGCGGAACAGGTCTACCGGTAGAATGGTCATGAGAAAATGGATGCGCAGCTGGATGTTCATCGGGGAAAGAGAGATGGAACAAGTATGGGAGTAATGATACAGCTCAGCCCAAAAGTCATCCGGTTTATTCAAAAGATTAGAGTTCCATTTCTCTCTATGAAACTCTGGGAAGACAAAACCCAGAGGACAATTCCAAGGTCAGCGCATGAAACAACCTAGTCAGGAGTGAAGTAAATCGCTTCGACTCAAAAAGCACACGCTCCCAAGGCCACGGTGAGTGCTCATCCACCTGATCACAGGAGGAAACTTCAAAGCAGCAGTGTAGCTGAACGTATTGAAAAGGGGGAATAGAAACCCCTACCAGCCATTGAAAGCATGACTTAGATATAAAGAGTGACTGCTCAAAAAGTGCCATCAGCCTTAGGGAGTGACCATGGGGCAGAAACTGGGCCTAAAGTCCCAAATATAGGTAAAGAAGGCAAGTGGAGTATATGGGGAATACTGAGAAGAGACCTGGCATCTTCTGCACAAAGTCTGCTGTATCTGCCATACGGGGCGCCAGGGAAGAGATGAGAGAGAACGAGGTTTCTATCTCGAGGCAATTGGACGAAAGGAATAGCAGCCAATGGGAGTGGAGCCACCCATGCTGTCTCTAAAGCAACCCACAATGAGCTAGAGGCAGTTATCCAGAGATATAGGACTCGAAGGCAAGAGCAGCAGTAATACAGCTCCAAATCCAGCAGGCCCAGGTCCCCTGAACCCTTGGGATGCACCAGGGTGGACCAACTAACACCGGGCCGATGAAGCTGGTAAATGCTCAGTGTACTGTATGAAAAAAGGACTTGGGGACCCAAATGGGAAGCTGCATGAAAAAAAATAAGAGTTTGGGAAGAAACAGCACCTTGAATGTATTTATGCGTCCAGGCCAAGAGACCAACTGAATGCCACAAAAATAAATCACGTTTTAACGTCTGCAACATAGGAGTGTAATTCAGCGTATACAAATCCGAGAGAACCCTAGGGATCAAAATTCCCAAATAACGAAACTGCAACTATCAGAAAATCACCCTGCAGGGGCAGAATGGCCGTAGCTGAAGCTGAGACACAGGGAAGGAGGGCTGACTTGTTTGTTCACCGTGAAGCCAGATATGCTAGAAAAATCATTTAATATAACACCAATAATAGGCAAAGAGAAAAGCAAATCCCAAAGGTAGATTAAAGGTAGACTAAATTCAACAAGGCAAATGGTCGGTAGCTGCTACAAAGTAATGGGTCTTTGCCCTCCTTTGGGATGACCATAATTGAGGTCCGATACAGAGATTCAGGAAGACGCTGTTGGGTAGAATAGCATTAAGCACCCTAACCAGTACCGGGGCAAAAAGATTGGGAAGCGTCTTATATAACTCAGCTGGGAATATGCCTTAGCATTTTTCAAGTTGCGCGAGAGAAATGGAACTCTCTAATGCCTCACTGGCATCGTCAGAAAGATGAGGTAGCTCCACTTCCCCTAACCACTGGTGAATAACTGAACCTTCTGCAGAGAGCTGGGACACAAAGATAGCTGTAAAACTTAGCAAACAGCTGCATCATATCATTCGACTTCCGAACCACTGACTCTGGCAAGGAAGACAAAGCGGCGATCTTATGGCGCTGATGTTTCAATTGCCACAACAACAACTGGCTCTATTTCCATGTTCATAATGGTGCTGATGCGTTCAAAGAAGTTGGCAGGCAACAACCTCTGTTTCTGAAACCGCCAGTTCCCCTCGCACACGAACAAGCTGGCGCCACACTGAAGGACCTCCCCCTCTTCTGTGTAGGAGCTCTAGTTGAGAGATGGTTCTCCAAAGCTCCTCTTGCCATGCTTCTGAAGGCCATCAAAAGAGAGATCAGCTGACCCTGTAGGACAGATTTACCCACCTCCCATAATGTAAAGGTTAAAATTTCCTCTATATCATTAAGTGCAAGATAATCCTGCCAACTCTTTTGTATCGCCTCTAAAAAGTCCTTATTTCTAAGTAAGTTACGAGATAGAGCCCACGAACACAGAGGCAATACGGCATCCGCCAGTCCAAAGACATGAGAGTATGATCAGAGGGTCCAATAGTACCAATTGTCACCTGGGAGATCAGTGGCAGAAGAGCACAAGATAAGCTATATATCAATGCATGAATGAGAATGATGGATCAGGGAGAAAAATGTATAATCTCAATGAGTCACAGAGATCGAAGCTGGATTTTAGGGCATCCAGCTGGCGAGGATTCGTAGAGATAGCACTACCATTGTCAGTTCTGTCCATTGCAGAAGTAACACAATTAAAGTCCCTTCCAATGAAAAGTTCCCCCTGGGTGTGGAATTCAACCGCCTATAGCATTTCTTCCAACGAATGCCCAATCTCTGTGGGTGATCCATAGACATTACTCAGCATGATTAGGGAGTCTTGCAAGGATCCTGACAGTGTAAGAAAGCACCCCTGAGGATCACCATATTGATCCACCAACTGAAATTGACAGGCCTGAGCAAACAGGCTTGGGAGAAGAAAAACTTGAAGAAAAGACCTGAGGGAACTTATGGGACACAAACCAAATCAAAGAAGAGGTTAAATATCAAGGAGTTATACTAGACAAACACTTCTCATTCCAAACCCATATCAAAACCTTAACAAAAATAATAGATAATAAGATCCGTCTCCTGCGACACTTAAAATCCATACTCCAGCCCTCTGACTTTAGAACTATAATGCAGGCATTAATCACACCACATATAGATTACTGTAATAGTCTACTTCATGATCTTCCAAAAGCATCCCTTCACCCACTTATCATGGTACAGCACTCTGCAACACTAATTTTCCACAACTCTCGCCGATGTGACATTACACCAATTCTCTTTGATTTACATTGGCTGCCGATTCAAAGCTGGATCAAATATAAAATTCTCAGAATTACGTTCAAGATCATTAGGAAATTGGCTCCCCCTACTCTCTTCCACCTGATTAAGATTGCATCTAACAACTGGCAAAGAATAAACCAAATGACCAACCTCCTCACTAACCCATCTGAATTCTGTAATACTAAACAATGCACTAGCAATAGAGCATTCAAATATATATCACCAACACTATAGAACGCATTGCCAACTAGCCTTCGGAACATCAATGACCTATCCACTTTCCGCTTTCACCTTAAAACCTACCTATTCACTGAACATTTTGGCCACAACGTAACCCCAACTGACACTGAAACTTCTCAATAACCACCTCTCTAATTCAATAATCTTCCTACCATCAGAACTCTCCCACCCCTCTCACTCTCCTAAACCCATCCCTAATGATGCTTTGCCATCAAAATTTGTAAATAATTTATTTTACCTGAATTATGTAAATTTGTAATTCCGTTTCTGCACCAGATGTATTGTTAATTTGTTTTATGTATCTGTTATTCTTTTGTAAACCGCTGATTACCTGAAATAGCGGTATAAAGAAAACACACAAAGAAATAAATTAACAAAGCGCAGATGGGCCAGTGATGTAAAATGCATCTCTTGAAGAAATGCCACATCCGCTCGCTCTCTGTGCACCTGGTCGAGAACTCTTCATCTTTTAACCAGATGATGGAGGCTTCTGATATGCCAAGATATAATTTTAATCATAGATCCACCAAGGAAACCACAAACAAGATCATGCTCTGCGGTACAGGATTAAATCGGGTAAATTCAATAGGGTAAGAAAAACCTCTACAGACTCTCCCTCTCTGCTATCCCTAAAACCAACCCACCCTCTTACCTCACCCTGCGCATTACTCCCCCCCCAGGGGCGGCTCTATAATGAGGCGGAGTGAGGCGGCTCCCTCAGGCGGCAAGTTTTGAAGGCGGCAAAAATGCCCCCAAAAGAGCCGCCCCACTCCGCCTTCGAAAGTTAAAAAAAAATATACTCAAGTTGCTTCCGCTGCCAAGTCCGCTTCTCAGCAGTGGCAGATTCACCCTCTCTTTTTTCTGGCGGCGGTGTGAGTGATCTTCAGTTTAAATAAAAACCAAGCCAGTGCAAAGCCTTCCGTCTCTGTGAAGGAGCCCGTGCAGATGCGCCCCTGTGATAAGGAAGCTTATCATAGCTCAGGAAGGGGCTATAGAAAAGGTGAAGTGTCTCTGAACAAGCAACCTGTCAGTGCTGGTAAAAATGAGAAAACAGAATTTTGCCATAAAAGACTACCAGTCCCAGAATGCACCAGGTTTCCAACAGCCATGAGAGGAGCTGAAGTGAGAAAACGTGTGTTCAATCAAAAGGGCTATGAGGTAATCCCCAAGCACTCATTGCAAAGGGCAGGGCTTGATTCAACACAGCTGCGCTGTGCTAGGATGGAACACTCATCTCAAAGGGCAAGGCCTGATTCAGCACAGCTGTGCTGTGTTAGGGAGGGACACTCATCTAAGCAGAATAAGAGTAGAGTTTATTCTACAGATGACCATCTTCATGATCACCTTGGATATACAGAGAATTATCCTCAGTTTCATCTGAAGGATTATCAGAAGCAGAAGCCAAACCGGACGGACAGAGAGGGAAAGAGACCCTCTGGAAGAAAGAGGAGAAAAGCCTTTGAGAGGTCTAGAAGAGTCCAAAGCAGTACGTATACTGGGAGGTATTCCAAGGGCCAGCATACACCATTGGACTGGGGAAAGCCAGAGGAATGGTGCTGCAGAGCTAGGAATCACCAGAGGCTACCTGTGAGGGAGACGGCTGCACGTGGAAGGGACTCTATGACCTGTGCCAGAAGGTATGTGAAGAAAGATCCAGTGTCCAGGGATCTGGATTGGAAGGCTGGACATAAGAACTGGACTACATACTGGCCAGGCTATATAGAGAGGAACTCTAGCAGCAATGGAAGCTCAGGTATGAACACTGATCTATGCCCTAGCTATAACCTTGAAAGACAGCAGGGAAACAAGTATTCTCCTGAAAATGCTCCATTGAGAGATTCATCTGTGCCAATCCATGATATTGAACCCATGCTTGTTGAACAAGGGGGAATAATAGCAGATGAGGCTCCTGTTTATATGGACTGCTCTCTATCTAAACTCCGTTGGTAACTTTCTGTTATAAAGTACAGCAACCATCACAAAGAAATACAAATTTGTTCTTTAATCTACTCAGAAAAGCTCCTGAAGCAGGATTTGACCCACACAGTGGAAGGCAAGCCAGCTAAAGGGGTTTCAGCTGGTAACTGCTAGCAATTAAGCCTTACCTAATTGCTTGTGAGCTAGGAGAGAATCACTTCTGTATCTATGTGGGAAGTAATCAGAAGTTTACCTGAAAAGAACAGTTTGTTTCTTGCTTTGTGACTTTTCATTTGTTGTTTTCCTGATTTTGACTTTGTTTTGCCAAGTTAACACTGAAAGCAAGTAACCTAATTTATGTGCTACCAAGCATATCTGTGTTGGGAGAAATAACCCCATAAATAAATATCTTATTGGCTTTACCCAAGAACACAACTAAATTATTGTCAGCAGCTGTGTCTGGTGTGAATGAACTACATTGCCCACAATACCTTGCAAATCATATAGAAGTATGCACTTGCCAAGAGTGTGAAGATTCTCACCCAGGCAGCCGTCTGACAGCCCCGCCCCGAAAGGAAGTTAATGTATCTTCCTTTGGGGGCGGGACGCATCTGCATGGGTGGCACCTCAAAGGCAGGAAGACTCTGCACCTGCTTGATTTTTATTTAAACTGAAGATCACTCGCACAGAGCAAGAGTGTCTGCTGCGCCTCGGGTTCCTCCCCCCAGCCCTCCTATCCTTTGGATGGGACTTGGGAGTATTCCTGGTCTGCATCAACCCCTCTGCTTCCTTTTAGGTACAATGAAAAGTGACCAGGACCAGCAAAGTGGTAACAAAACTCTTTTAAAGTTTAATTTAATGAGACATTCTTTTTATTTTCTATCTGTATGTGGTTTTTTCCATGATTTGTCAACCACACAGAATGTAACTTGTGCAATGCATTTGATTGAAAGATCTCTCTCCCACACAAAAGGCATCAAACATCTGCAAAGCCAAGAGCGGCTGCTGGGCTCATTTTTATTTTAAGAATTGCAAAGTTACTGAACTCCCTCTGTGTGGAAGGAGGAGGGGAGGCGAGGTGGCAAGGTAAGGATTCATCCAGCATGAGCTTATCTAGAACATAGCACCAGGAATAAAGCTTAGCAGTTATCCATAGGCATTCGGTTGCAGATGGGGGAGAAGGGGGGAGTGATGCAGAGAGAAGGGGGGGATGGTTTTCTTTTTGTAGCAGCTGCACTTCATGAAGTGCTTGAAATCATTCTGGCAGCAGCTGGGGTCAAAAATGAAACAAAAGCATTGACACTGCTGTTTATTTCATGACTGAGGAGAATTAATTCTCTCTGGACAAGCAGGAAGCATCAGCCACACTTGGTGACGTCATCCGACGGTGCCAAGGACGGATGCTCCGGTGCCCCTACCTGGTTCAGTTTTTCTTCGTCCGCCTGCCTCCAGGACAGAATCTACAGCTTTCCTACCTACTTCTTCTTAACTATGGATAAAAACAAGGAAAAGAAAAACTGCAAACCTGGATTCAAGAAATGTCCCAAATGTGGAAGAAAGATGAACTCCAAGGACTCCCACAATTGTTGCATCCGCTGCCTGGGGGAAGCTCACCACGTGGAGGACTGCCCGCATGTCCCCCAGAGCTCGAAAAGCATGAAATTACACTCTCAAGGAATTCCTCGCCTCCTCCGAAAGTGCAGCAAGTAAAGCTCCAAAATCAGGAAAGGATAAAGCGGTAAGGAAAGACAAAACCGCTATGAACCTGCCGGTATCAGCAGGAAGGAGGTGAGCAACATGGCCGCCGCCATCTTGGCCGCCTCTGGGACTCCCTCCTCCTCCGCAGCTCCCCCGGATGCTCAGAACTGCTCCTCCTCCTCCTCAGCGCCCATCCGAGTCTGCCCAGTCTAAGGAAAAGACTGCTGCCACCTCTGGGCACTCCTCCGAGCTCCAGTCTTCCATCCGGCTGCCTCCCTGTGCCAAAAAGCACAGACGCGAAGTAGCTCCGCCAACCCCTGATGTCACAGATCATCACTTCCGTGGGGACGAGGAATCCCTGTCGCACAATGCTCCTCCCCGCTTCAACTCCTCAAGACAGGGCAGGGCTTGCAGCTCCCACACCAGAGAGTCCCGCTCCGATACGGAGCGCAGATCGCACCAGAGAGACAGGAAATGCAGCTCCTACAGCAGCAGCTCCTCCGGCACAGGGGCAAGAAACATGCCAGGACTTGCTCCCTGTGCAGATCACGCTCTGGCAAGCTTTCCCCACCAGAGCAACATACCAAGGCCTCTGGGAACACCAGCAAGAAAAGCAAAGATGCCCTGCACAATCCCGGATCAGCAGGTGACAAGCTGCAGACCACAGACAGAGAAACAGCACTCATAGAGCTCCCCCCGAGCCCCTAACGGACAGTGAAGAGGAACATGCTGCAGAACTGTCTCCTTCCAGCTGCTCCTCCAGCAAAGGGCGCTCTGCTTACTCTCACCAGCTCCGATGCCGCCACCTCTACCACCATCTCTGCCGGAGGATCTAACATACCCCATGTTTCTACAAAAGATATCTACGCGCCTGGTACTCACGCCCATGGACACATCAGACCCCCGGAATGAGGTCCTCGGCCTCCTCAAATTCCTCAACACACCCAGGTCCATCTCCATCCCAGTGCATCATTTGCTCCTGGAAAACCTCACCAAGCTTTGGCAGACCCCGGAGTCCAGCGCTGCAACCTCATGGAGGCTTGAGGCGAAATACCAAGTCACTCCTGTCCCAGGCTTCGACAAGACTCAGCTCCCCCACCAATCCATTGTGGTGGAGTCAGCGCTGAAGCACAACAAAAGCACATGGACCCACTCCAACGCTCCCCCCCCCCCCCGCCCCCGGGCAAGGACTATAAAATCCTAGATGACTCTGGGAAAAAGACCTACCAAGCAGCCTTGCTGAGCGCTAAAATTGCATCGCACACCTTCCAACAGGTGCTATACCTAGACACAGTACTTGATAACCTCAAGGAAGTGATCAAGGGGCTCAACACCGAGGCAAAAAACCCCTTTCCAGCCTATCCTCAGTGACCTGAAAGAATGCAGCAAACCCCTCATCCATGCCGCCTTTGACTCCTTCGACTCGGTGGCTAGGACAGCCGCCAAGAGAATCGCCTCCAGACGCTGGGCATGGCTCCGAGCCTTGGGCCTTCGAGAGGACACACATAAAAGGCTGGCTGATGCGCCATGCACAGGGGACAACCTCTTCAGTGTGAAAGTCAAGGAAACAGTAGACAATATGAAGGACCGCTGCTCCACCCTCAAGACCTTAGCCTCTGAAGGCATGGAGCACAACCCCAACTCACGCAACAAACAAAGCACATATCAATGCAGGCCTTACACATCGTCCAAGTGCTACCAGCCTTACCAGAAGTGGCAGCCCCACAGATCCAAGCAACAGCAGTACCAGTACCAGTCCTACCATCAGAAGCCACGACAGAATGACTGCAGACAGCAAAAGCAACCTTCCTTGTCTTCAGGAAAGAGCACGCCATCCTTTTGACGCTCCACCAAGCAGGACCCCACAGGTGGAGGGGGGGCACCTCTCGGCATTCATAAAAGCCTGGGAGAACATCACCACCAACGCCTGGGTCCTGCAGATCATACGTTCACCCTCCCCTGGGATAATCACAGCTTTATAGGTACTTGCACAACTTAAAAGACAGGAGGTGCTCTCAGGTGAAGCTCATTACCCAAATCAGTCATACACTAAGGACCTGAGATTAATTAAGCTTCAGGTGAACAAGGTATATTAAACTTATTAGGTACAGTTTTAGTGGTATAAATATCCGTAGCACCCTTTAGTACGTAAAGAACTTAAAGATCTAAACACAAACTTAAAACTAAGATGCAGACAGCAGTCCAGCAGCGGGATGTGGACTTTACAGTCTTTTGCATTGAGTGTCACATGTATGATTTTCTCCCAGCTGGTGAGAGGTCTTCCGTGTGCACTAGGTGCAAGGAGCTCTTTGCTCTCAGGGAACGAGTCCGTTCTCTAGAGGCTAGAGTAGCAGATTTGGAAAACATAAGACAGACAGAGAGGTACATAGACGAGACCTACAGGGATATAGTCCTGAAGTCCCACCTCCAGTCTGGCAGCATCCCTGTTACCATGGAGGAGAGAGGTCACGTGACAGGAGAGCATCATCCTGGTGTGGCAGGAAGTGATCCTGTAACTAGGACCTGTCCTCCAGGTGATGTGAACCCCTCTCGCACCGAGGAGGTTTCTCCAGGGCCAAGTGCCCATGAGGGAAGGGTTAGGACAGCAGTTATAGTTGGTGATTCGATCATTAGGCATGTAGATAGCTGGGTGGCTGGTGGACGTGAGGATCGCCTGGTAACATGCCTGCCTGGTGCGAAGGTAGCGGACCTCACGCGCCACCTAGATAAGGTCTTAGATAGTGCTGGGGAGGAGTCTGCTGTCTTGGTACATGTCGGTACCAATGACATAGGAAAATGTGGTAGGGAGGTTCTAGAAGCTAAATTTAGGCTTTTAGGTAGGAAGTTGAAATCCAGAACTTCCAGGGTAGCGTTCTCCGAAATGCTTCCCATTCCACGCTCAGGACCCAAAAGGCGGGCAGAGCTCCGGAGTCTCAATGCGTGGATGAGACAATGGTGCAAAGATGAGAGGTTTGGATTTGTTAGGAACTGGGGAACATTCTGGGGAAAGGAGGGGCTCTTCCGAAGGGATGGGCTTCACCTTAACCGGGATGGAACCAGGCTGCTGGCATTAACCTTTAAAAAGGAGATAGAGCAGCTTTTAAACTAGATAATAGGGGAAAGCAGACAGTCGCCCAAGAGCGCATGGTTCGGAAGAATGTATCCTTGAAGGATACTACAAAAAGCAGAGAGGTTCCAAAAAAGAGTAAAGTAGCCCAAATGCCCTCGAGTATGGAGCAGACAGAGCTTAAAGATCCCAAATTACCCATGTCTACCAATAGCCTAATTAATATGAATAAAATACAGTCTCTAAAATGCTTGTATGCAAATGCTAGAAGTCTAAAAAACAAATGGGAGAGTTAGAATATATAGCACTAAACGAGAGGTTAGATATGATTGGAATATCAGAGACATGGTGGAAGGAGGACAACCAGTGGGACACTGTGATACCTGGGTACAAACTATATCGTAATGATAGAGCTGATCAAATTGGTGGAGGGGTTGCGCTCTATGTTAGAGAGGGCATTAAGTCAGAAAGGATTAAAGTTTTGCAAGAAACAAAATTTGCTGTAGAATCTCTATGGATTGAAATTCCATGTAAAAAGGGGAAGGCGATGGCAGTGGGGGTGTACTATCGTCCGCCTGGCCAGAATGAACAAATGGATAATGAAATGCTCAAAGAAATCAAGGAAGCTAGCAAAAGTTACAGTGCAGTAATTATAATGGGTGATTTCAATTATCCCGGCATCGACTGGGTCAGTGTCACAGCAGGACATGCTAGGGAGATAAAGTTCCTAGATGAAATAAATGACTGCTTCTTCAAGCAGCTGGTTCATGAACCGACCAGAGGGGAAGCCATATTAGACCTAGTCCTTAGTGGAACACCAGATGTAGTGCAAAAGATAAGGGTGTTGGGGCCACTTGGCAATAGTGGTCATAGCATGATCGCCTTTGATTTAATTAGTGGAGGAGGGATAGTAAGGAAATCCACAGTACTACCTTTTAACTTTTGAAAGGGAGACTATGATAAAATGAGGAAAACAGTTAAGAAAAAACTAAAAGGAGCAGTTGCAAAGGTTAAAGATTTACATCAAGCTTGGGTGTTGTTTAAAAATACTATCTTGGAAGCCCAAGCCAGCTTTATTCCACGCTTTAAGAAAAGTGGAAGGAAGTCAAAAAAACTGCCAGCATGGTTTAAAGGTGAGGTCAGAGAGGCTGTTGTTGCCAAAAAAGCATCTTTCAGGAAATGGAAAAAAGAGCCAAACGACGAAACCTGGAAACAACACAAGCACTGGCAAGTCAAATGCAAGGCATTGATAAAGCAGGCAAAGGGAGAATTTGAGAAGAAGCTTGCTGCGGAAGCAAAAACGCGAAATAAAGATTTTTTCAAGTACATTCGCAGCAAAAAACCTGTGAGAGAGTCAGTTGGTCCATTAGATGATAGAGGCGTTAAAGGGGCACTAAGAGGTGACAAGGCGATAGCAGAGAGACTGAATGAATTCTTTGCTTCGGTCTTTACTGAGGAAGATATAGGGATGTTACCCATGACTGAAGTGGTATTTAAAGGTGCGGAAGAATTGAAGGAAATATCGATACATCGGGAAGTTGTATTACAACTATTAGATAAACTGAAGAGTAGCAAATCACCTGGGCCGGATGGTATACATCCAAGGGTGTTGAAAGAACTGAAATATGAGATTGCAGACCTGCTATTAGTAATCTGTGAACTATCATTAAAATCATCTCTAATTCCTGAAGATTGGAGGATAGCCAATGTAACACCAATTTTTAAAAAAGGTTCCAGGGGTGATCTGGGAAACTACTGACCGGTGAGCTTGACGTCAGTACCGGGAAAAATGGTAGAAACCATCATAAAGAATAAAATTATTTAGCATTTAGATAGTCATGGCCTACTGGGAGACAGCCATCATAGCTTTAGACAAGGAAGATCTTGCCTTACTAATCTGTTATGTTTTTTTGAAGGTGTGAATAAACAGGTGGACAAAGGTGAGTCGGTTGATATAGTGTATCTGGACTTTCAGAAAGCCTTTGACAAGGTCCCTCATCAGAGACTTTTGGCAAAACTAAAGAGTCATGGGATAGGAGGCAGTGTACTACTGTGGATCAGAAACTTGTTAAAAGATAGAAAGCAGAGGGTAGTGCTAAATGGCCAGTTTTCCCAATGGAGAAGGGTGAATAGTGGTGTACCCCAGGGATCTGTGCTGGGTCCTCTGCTTTTTGACATATTCATAAATGACCTGGAACGTGGAATAACGAGTGAGGTTATCAAATTTGCAGATGACACAAAAGTATTTAAAGTTGTTAAAACCCAAGAGGATTGTGGAAAATTACAAGAGGATCTTGATAAATTGGAAGACTGGGCATCAAAATGGCAGATGAAATTTAATGTGGACAAGTGCAAAGTTATGCACCTAGGGAAGAACAACCCAAACTATGGTTACACGATGCAAGGTTCCACTTTAGGAACCACCACACAGGAAAAAGATTTAGGCGTCATTGTGGATAACATGTTAAAACCCTCGGCCCAGTGTGCAGCGGCGGCCAAGAGAGCAAATAGAATGCTAGGTATCATAAGGAAAGGAATGGAAAATAAAACAAAAGATATTATAATGCCTCTATATCGTTCCATGGTGAGACCGCACCTTGAATATTGTGTGCAATTCTGGTCGCCCTATCTTAAAAAGGATATAGTGTTATTAGAAAAGGTTCAGAGAAGAGCCACCAAAATGGTAAAGGGGATGGAAGGCTACTCCTATGAAGAAAGGCTACAAAGGTTAGGGCTCTTTAACCTGGAAAAGAGACGGCTGAGGGGAGATATGATAGAGGTCTATAAATTAATGAACGGAGTGGAACGGGTAAACGTAGATCGATTGTTTACATTATCAGAATATAGAAAGACTAGGGGACATGTAAAGAAGCTACAGGGTAAACTATTTAAGACAAATAAGAGAAAATATTTTTTCACTCAACGTGTAATCAAACTCTGGAATTTGTTACCGGAGGATGTATTAAGGCTGTTAGTGTAGCTGGGTTTAAAAAAGGTTTGGACAAGTTCCTGGAGGAAAGGTCCATAAACCATTATTAAAAAGGGACCCAGGATATCAATGCTTGACCCAATAGAAGCATTGTGAAACCTGTGTCTTTTGGGGATACTGCTAGGTACATATGACCTAGATTGGCCACTGTTGGAAACAGGATACTGGGCTTGATGGACCTTGGTCTGACCCAGTATGGCATATCTTATGTTCTTATGTTCAGGATACAGGATGCGCTTCTCCACAACCCCAACCCAGCGCTCACGCCCCTTCAACCGCACACCGGACAGGCTCCTAGCCACTATGGCTACAGAAATCTGCACCCTTCTAGTAGTGCGGACCATCGAGGAGGTACCCCCGGCTCAGCGGAAATATGGGTTCTACTCAAGGTATTTTCTCATACCCAAGAAATCCGGGGGCCTCCGTCCCATCCTCGACCTCAAGGGCCTCAACAAATTCATCCGCAAGGAATGTTTCCAGATGTACTCTCTTGGGTCTATCCTGCCGCTACTGCAACCGCACCACTGACTGGCCTCACTGGATCTCCGAGATGCCTATGCCGACATTCCCATCCACTGCTCACACAGACAGTTCCTGCATTTCTGCTTCGCGGAACAACACTACCAATACTGGGTACTCACCTTCGGCCTCTCCCCAGCACCAAGGGTCTTCACAAAGTGCGTGGCCATGGCGGCAGCCCACCTATGGAAAACAGAAAATTTGTGGTTTCTCTACCCCGACGACTGGCTCATCTCTGCTTCTTCAAAAGACAGGGCGCACAGAGTGGTGAAAGACACTGTATCGCTGTTATTGACCCTGGGGTTCCTCATCAACTTCCAGAAGTCCCAGCTATACTCCACGCAGACCCTGGAATTCATCGGAGCCTCCCTCCACACAACTATGGCAAAGGCATTCCTCCCCACACCAAGAGCGAACACCATCATCTCACTCTCCACGTCAGTAGCCAAGGCCAACAGCGTGTCGGCCAGGACTATGCTCCACCTCCTAGGCCACATGTCAGCAACTACACAAGTACTCCCATATGCCAGACTCCACATGAGGGCCATGCAGTGGCACCTAAGAAAAAACTGGAACCAGAAAACGCAACCTATGCCGCAAGGATCAACGTCGACCAGAGGACATTGAGTGCCCTCCGCTGGTGGCGCCTCAGGCGAAACCTGGACCAAGGGAAACTATTCCAGGCACCCCACCACGACATGGTCCTAACCACAGATGCCTCCAACATGGGATGGGGAGCTCATCTCGACCACCTGTGCACACAAGCAACGTGAACAGAGACTGAGCGCAACCTGCACATCAACCTCCTCGAACTCCGTGCAATCCGTTATGGCCTCCAGGACTTCTCAAAGTGGGTACACGGAAGCACCCTACGAGTTCAAACCGACAACCAAGTTGCGATGTTTTACATAAACAAGGGGGCATGGGATCGCTACCCCTCTGCAGGAAGGCCCTCCAAACTTGGACCCTTGCACTCCACATAGACTGTCAGCAGCAAGCTGTCTACCTCCCTGGCACGGACAACCAGCTAGCGGACAGACTAAGCCACCAACTACTACCACACGAGTGGTCCCTCAACAAGGAGGTGGCAGAGAACTTATTCCAAATCTGGAGAAGTGTTTTGAAGAAGTTGATTGAGGATGCATTCAGGAAAACAAACCCCTGATGAAACAACTTGGCAGTGAAACGTAGCAGCGCTGAGACTGGCGTTGGGTACATTGAAGATAAGCACATATCCTTTTCCTTCTCAAGCTATAAGTCAATTGATATCAGCAACGCTATTGGTCATTGATGCAAAACAGAGCATTTGGTCGATGTAATATGAAGACCGTAGCTCTTGGAAGTCTGAGACCTGTTGCTTTAAATGTCATAGATTAAATTGAGTATATAATGAAGGGGAACATATAATAAGTTAAAGTTCTAGAGATAATATTGGAGCAATACCTCAAATTTAATGCTCAAGAGAACTTATTCCGGCACTGGGGCCATCCACAATTGGACCTCTTTGCTCACCCTTCCAACACCAAATGTCAGGAATTCTGCTCCCGACACCCATCACTGAGCTTCACCTATACACAGCAATGTAACACAATTAGCATCAAGAACAAGAACATTGCAATCTGCCTAACCTACAGAGCACCCAGAGCTCCACCCGACGAACTAGCCCTCACACTCGAAGAAGCCTGTGCCATAACAACAAACAACAAACCAGCGCTACTGATTGGAGACTTCAACCTCAAGTCCACCAATGCCAAAGACGCAGAGGCCTTCCTTCAAGCAATGACCTCACTTCAGTTCACACAGATAATCAATGCTCCAACGCACAGACATGGATCATCCCCAGACCTCCTCTTCGCATCCAATTACCTAACATCAAGAGACCTAATTTCGCCACCCACCATTACCCCAGTGCCATGGTCTGACCATTACTTAATCGAGACAAAGCTGCAATCTCAAGAGGACCAGACAAACGAAAGAGCTAGCATCTCACACACACAAAGACGATTCAAGCATTTCGACAGGGACGAATTCATACAAGACACAATACAACACTTGAACATTACTACAGACGACCTGGAGGAACAAGTTTCCAGCTGGAACAGCATTTTAGCTAACGCCGCCAAACCATCTGGCAGCGGGACCGAGAAACAACACCACAACAAGAGACAAAACAAACCATGGTACTCAGCAAAAATACGACAGGAAAAGAGGGAGCTCAGGAAGATTGAACGGAGATGGAGAAAAAACAAAGCAACTGCCGACCAGCATCTTTACCTAACAAAGCAAAAACAATACAACGAACACATCAACCAATCAAAGAGGGAATTCCACACAAACATGATAAATACTTCCATCAACAAACCCAGAGAGCTTTTCGAAATAGTAAAGATCCTCACAAAAGAGCAAACAACAGAAGGGGAAGTACAAGTTGATCCACAGGAATTCGCCGACCACATCAAAGACAAATTTCACTCCACAGAGCGAACAACACCTAGTGGGACCACCAGGACAGACGTACACCCCAGAACCTGGGGCACATTCTACTCACCCTCAACAGAACAGATATCCCACATCATCTCTACAATCAATACAAGCACTGCTCCTACAGACCCGTGCCCAGTGTCATGGGTCAAAGCCACCAAATCCAGCCTCATCCCCACCATACATAGAAACATAGAAACATAGAAATATGACGACAGAAAAAGACCACATGGCCTATCTAGTCTGTCCTTCCATAACAACTACAACAGTCCACTCTTTGCCTTTAGAGATCCTCTGTGTTGGTCCCATGCTTTCTTGAATTCAGTTACTGTCCTCATCTCTACCACCTCCACTGGGAGACTATTCCACGGATCCACTACTCTTTCCGTAAAGAAATATTTCCGCATATCACTCCTGAATCTATCTCCCTTCACCCTCATACCATGTCCCCTCGTAGCAGAACTTGCTTTCAATTGAAAGAGGCTCTCTCCCTGAACATTTATGCCACGGAGGTATTTAAACATCTCAATCATATCACCTCTATCCCGCCTTTCCTCTAAGGTGTACATATTAAGATCCTTAAGTCTGTCCTCATATGCTTTATAATGAAGCCCATTAATCATTTTGGTAGCAACCCTCTGCACCGACTCCATCCTGTTCACATCCTTTTGAAGGTGCGGTCTCCAGAATTGCACACCATACTCCAAATGAGGTCGCACCAAAGACTTATACAGAGGCATTATCACCTCCTTTTTTCTGCTAGCCATTCCTCTCCGTATGCACCCAAGCATCCTTCTAGCTTTTGCTGTCGCCTTTTCCATCTGTTTAGCTACTTTAAGATCATCAGACACAACCACGCCTAGGTCCCGCTCTTCTTTAGTGGACAAAAGTACTTCACCTCCTATACTGTATTGCTCCCTTGGATTGCTGCAGCCCAAATGCATGACCTTACATTTTTTAACATTAAATCCCAGCTGCCAAATTCTAGACCATTCTTCAAGCTTAGCTAGATCCCTCCTCATGTTATCTACCCCTTCCTGGGTGTCTACTCTATTGCAGATTTTGGTATCATCCGCAAAGAGGCAAACCTTACCCGACAGCCCTTCCGCTATATCACTAACAAAGATGTTAAAATGGTACACAACTCGCTCACTCAAGGAATCATGCCAAAGCAACTAAAGCTTGCCTCAGTAAGACCAATCACAAAGAAAACAACTCTCGACAAAAAAGATCCAGCAGCATACCGACCAATCTCCAGCATATCCTTCCTCGCAAAAATCATCGAAAAAACGGTTCAACTACAACTTCAGGAACACATCGACAAACACGAAACACTCGATGACAACCAACACGGATTTCGTCCCAACCATGGAGTCGAAACGCTACTGATCTACCTCTTCGACAGCATCCTAAGAATAATTGACAACACCAGGAATGAAATCATAATGATCTTCATTGACATCTCCTCAGCCTTCGACACAGTAGACCACAACACGCTCCTGGAAAGACTAAAGAACACTGGTATACACGGTATCACATTGAAATGGTTCCACTCATACCTAACCGAAAGACAACTACAGGTCAAGTTGGGACACAACACCTCCCGACCCATAAACGTCCAACAAGGAGTACCTCAAGGATCCGCACTCTCAGCACTCCTATTTAACATCTACATCCAACCAATATGCAACATCATGAAAGAGAACAACATTCAATACACAATATATGCAGACGACATCATGATATACACCCCGATATCAATCGACAACCCGGACTTCTCCAAGATAACAGACTGCCTCACCCAAATGGCGAGTTGGTGTCAAAACAACAACCTCGCAATAAACTACAACAAGACCGAAGCTTTAATCATCACTCGGAACCAAAGCTTCATACACCCACCAAATATAAAGATACAAAGCACTACTATACCAATAAGATCAGAAGTGAGATACCTCGGAGTTACTCTGGACAATAAACTCAATCTCAAGCCACACATAAACAAAACAATCCAAAAAGCCTACTACAAGATGCGAATCATCAGGAGACTGAAACCGCTCCTCGCCCCAGAACACTTCCGTACCGTCTGTCAAGCACTGATAACCCCACTACTGGACTTCTGCAATCCGATATACCTTGGACTACCGAAACAAGCCCTCAAACCACTCCAACTGGCACAAAACACTGCAGCACGAATCATATCAGGAACCGCAAGACAGGAGCACATCACACCCACCTTAAAGGACTTACACTGGCTTCCAATCAGTGCACGCATCAGATACAAAACAATCATAAACCTATTTAAGATAAAACAGCACACATCAGCCAACAGCCTGCACACCCTCATACAACCAGACACCAGCACACGTCCCAGAAGAAAACATACACACAACCGAGTCAGCACCCCAAGTGAATACAAACACACACGCAAAGACACAACAGACAGAGCACTCTCCATGGCTGCTCCAACAATATGGAACAAACTACCGGACGATCTGAGGGCTACTACAGACCTCCAGGACTTTAGAAAACAGCTGAAAACCATGCTGTTCATAGAACACTATGGACACATCACATAACCTCAGAGAATGTATAACAGCACATGATACCGCCTAAACAATGTATGTATGGAATATGTTTTTGCACCACTGTATATAGCCCACTCTGTACATAGCTCATACCAATCTAGCACACAATACAACACACACTCAACTTCATCCTCACTGCATGTATAACACACTCACTTTACTCGATTGTTTGCTGTGATACCACCTTGATTATTAAGATAAGGCGGTTCAGAAATAATGTTAAATAAATAAAAATAAATAAAAATCACAAGGGAGGTCAACGGCAGATGCCTTTGACCTACACTGGGGAGAGTTCCAACACCTATACGCCTATCCCCCCACACCACTGATCCCCAAGGTGCTGCAGAAGATAATACACCACAGAGCCGTGATCATCCTCATCACGCCCTACTGGCCCAGGCAGATGTGGTTTCCCATCCTGAGCAAGCTCGCAGACAGGACACCCATCCAACTACCTCCGATACCAGGACGAGGGGAAGACACTCCATCCCAACCTGGCAACCCTCGCACTGACTGCCTGGAGTTTGAAAGGTCCCAGCTGTCCTCCATGCACCTGACAGTGGAAGTCCAGTGGTTCATTCTCGCTGCTCATCGGGACTCCACACGCTGCTCCTACGAGATGAAGTGGAGACACTTCGACACCTGGTGTACGAGAGAGGACCTCCACCCAGTCTCCTGCCCCCTTCCTCAGATCCTCCGCTACCTGACCACCCTCATCCAGAAGGGGCTCAAGGCGTCGTCAATAAAGGTGCACCTATCGGCCATCACAGCCTTCCACGATCACATGGAAGATAGCCCTGTCTCCACAAATCCGTTAATCACCAGTTTCATGAAGGGCCTCTCCAACCTGCACCCACCGGTACAAAACCCAGTGCCACAGTGGGATCTACCCAGCGTCCTCAACGCACTCACCGAGAGTCCCTTCGAACCTTTAGCCGAAGCACCACTGAAGTTCCTCTCCTGGAAAACCCTCTTCCTGATTGTGATTACATCTGCCAGGCGAGTCAGCGAGCTACAAACCCTGGTAGCACACCAACCGTACATGGTCCTCCACAAGGATCACGCCTCGCTGCGGACACCCCAAATTCGTACCCAAAGTGGTGTCCACCTTCCACATCAACCAAAGCATCAAGCTCCCTGATTTCTACCCCAAGCCGCATGCCAACACTGAAAAGCGCCACCTCCACACCCTCGACTGCGTGCGGGCACTGTGTACCTACCTAAGCCGCACAGAAGGGCACCGCAGAGGCCCTCAACTCTTCGTTTCCTTCGACCCAGGCAGACCGAGTCACTCCGTCATGAAGAGGACCCTATCCCGCTGGATCTCAGCATTCATCACCTTCTGCTACTCCCAGGCGGGGACACAGCCACCTACTGCGGCAAATGCACATCAACTCAGGGTCATAGCTACCACTATGACCAACCTCCATGCCGTGCCTATACAACACATCTGCAAGGCCATCACGTGGTTCTCAGTGCACACCTTTCAGCGGCACTATTGCCTGGACCAGCTGGCCCACAGCAACTCCTCTTTCGGACAGACTATCTTGAGCGCCAGCACGCACACGGGACAGGTGACAGATTCTGCCCCTTAAGCAGACATGCCTGCCCAGACTGATACTCTGAGCTATGCTCTGAAATACCATACTGTACCTGATATGCTGTGTTACGATATGCTCTGTTACTGTTATATGTTTGAAGTGCCACCACAAGCATTGTTACTTGTGATTCCACTGGTTCATAACAACATAAGATATGCCATAGTGGGTCAGACCAAGGTCCATAAAGCCCAGTATCCTGTTTCCAACAGTGGCCAATCTAGGTCATACGTACCTAGCAGTTTCCCCAAAAGACACAGGTCCATAATGCTTGTATTGGGTCAAGCATTGATATCCTGGGACCCTTCTTAATAATGGTTTATGGACCTTTCCTCCAGGAACTTGTCCAAACCTTTTTTAAACCAAGCTACATTAACACAGCCTTTACTACATCCTCCGGTAACAAATTCCAGAGTTTGATTACAGGTTGAGTGAAAAAATATTTTCTTTTATTACTCTTAAATAGTTTACCCTGTAGCTTCATTGCATGTCCCCTAGTCTTTCTATATTCTGATAACGTGAACAATCGATCTACGTTTACCCGTTCCACTCCGTTCATTAATTTATAGACTTCTATCATATCTCCCCTCAGCCATCTCTTTTCCAGGTTAAAGAGCCCTAACCTTTTTAGCCTTTCTTCGTAGGGGTATCCTTCCATCCCTTTTACCATTTTGGTGGCTCTTCTCTGAACCTTTTCTAATAACGCTATATCCTTTTTAAGATACGGCGATCAGAATTGCCCACAATATTCAAGGTGCGGTCTCACCATGGAACGATATAGAGGCATTATAATATCCTTTGTTTTATTTCCATTCCTTTCCTTATGATACCTAGCATTCTATTTGCTCTCTTGGCCACCGCTGCACACTGGGCCGAGGGTTTTAACATATCCACAATGATGCCTAAATCGTTTTCCTGGGTGGTGGTTCCTAATGTGGAACCTTGCATAGTGTAACCATAGTTTGGGTTGTTCTTCCCTAGGTGCATAACTTTGCACTTGTCCACATTAAATTTCATCTGCCATTTTGATGCCCAGTCTTCCAATTTATCAAGATCCTCTTGAAATTTTCCACAATCCTCTTGGGCTTTAACAACTTTAAATAGTTTTGTCTCTTCTGCAAATTTGATAACCTCACTCGTTATTCCCTTTTCCAGGTCATTTATGAATATGTCAAAAAGCAGCGGACCCAGCACAGATCCCTGGGGTACACAACTATTCACCTTTCTCCATTGGGAAAATTGGCCATTTAGCCCTACCCTCTGCTTTATATCTTTTAACCAGTTCCTGATCCACAATAGTACACTGCCTCCTATTCCATGACTCTTTAGTTTAGTTCCGGTGTGATTGTTAGTAAATTCCACGTTGACACATTCTGGTCTCGGACCCCTTTGTACTTTCATCACTCCCTGCCTTGACAACTCTAGGGCCTATCTGCCCGCAGCAGGGTAGGCCTCCGGCCTCGCTAGGGAGTCACCAAGTGTGGCTGATGCATCCTGCTTGTCCAGGGAGAAAGTGGGGTTACTTACCTATAACGTAGGTTCTCCTTGGACAGCAGGATATGTCAGCCACACATTCCCACCCTCCTCCCCTGCAGATGGCCCCGGCTGACAATGGCACACAAGGCCCGCTACCTACCAGCCGGAGATGCCTACAAACTGAGCCAGATAGGGGAGGGCCAGGGGGGTGGGGGCACTGATACAAACTGAGCCAGATAGGGGAGGGCCAGGGGGTGGGGGCACTGGAGCATGCTCAGAAAGGCTTTGCCTTTCTGAGCTATAGGAGAGCACTCCATCCTCGGCGCCTCGGATGATGTCACCAAGGGTGGCTGACTTATCCTGCTGTCCAAGGAGAACCTACGTTACAGGTAAGTAGCCCCACTTTTTTACCTTCGCAGTAAACACTTTTCTTACCTATTCACTTTTGCCATTATCATGCATGGCGGGGACGCTTAAAGTTAGCAGTGCTATGCCTGCCAGTACATAGGGCACACTTCTAGGAATCATAATTGGCACTAAAGAGAAACTGCAATCCTGGTTCGAGGCGAAGCCTGCCATTTAGAACTGCAGGTGGGAACCAGGGTTCAGATCTTGCTTCTGCCATGAGTAAGTCACTTCACCCTCCACTGCCTCAGAAATTCAAAATTTAAGGCTTCTAGGGCAGGTTTTGCCTCGAAAGAAAAGGCTGTCAATCTACTTCCAGTGATACATTGCCAAGAAAAAAAAAGAGGTAGCTGGGTTGCTATGAGTCAACACTGACTAGACGGCACAAAAAAAAGCAAATAATGCTGTAATGAATCTCCGCACATGGTTCTGCATCACGCTCATGCCGCCCCTGGGAGGAAGTAGACGGGGTGGGGGGGGGGGAGGCACTAGGAGGTAGAGGATAACAGAAACCTCAGAGTGGGACCCGCATGATCAAGAATAAAATGGTCAGACAACAAAGGTAGAAAATATTTTTATTTTCAATTTAATGAACAGTCTTGGTGCTATCTTTATATTTTATAAAGTACAAGAAAATGCATCTCTTTCTATTTCTCTGGCATTGCATTGTATGCAGAATCTGACTTTTTGGCGTTTCAGTTTAATTTTTATCTACATATGTTTATTATTTGGTTATGGTCACTTATTCTGTATTTGGTGGGGGTCTATGTTATGAGTGTGTGACCAAGGCCAGGTGTTCTGTTAACATGGAGCTTGTACGTAGGGATCTGTACTGTAGTAATCTGAATTGTTCAGCTTTTCAAATAGGTGTTTGGATGTTCCAGGGCCCGCTGCCATATTTATAGTTATGCTTTTTTTGGGTAGGCTCCTTATGTGAGTTTTGGAAGTTGGTGCAGATATGGTATGTATGGTAGGTTTGCTCTACAGATCCTCAGTGACTTTGTTGTAGGGTTTTGTATTAGTTCACAATATGCCTGGTACTGGAGAATGTTTGTTGTTGTTAGTGAGATAATCGGAATCAGATTTTTTTTTTTAAGGTATTGAGTCCTGTGGGTGAATGTCCTAGTTCTGCTCTGCACCCATTGTTGAGGGAGGGGGTTCTTTGGATGCAGAATACATGTTCAAAAAGAAAAAAGCAAGAACCTTAACGCAGTTTATAACAACAAAATAAAAAAGGAGTTATAATTTGGTGTTATAAACAGTGCTGTGGTTCTCGCTCTTTCTTTTAGTTCCTTGGTGTGCAAACATCTTGCATTTCCTCCATCTTGCATTTCAGCTTTTTGGTTTGGTTCAATCCCTGACCGGAGTTTTGAGAAAGACCCCCACCCCCTTGCTCTTGGGGGGGGCGCCATCTCATCCCTCGCCTCAGGCAGCAGATTGCCTTGAGCCGCCCCTGCTCCTCCCGCCCCTAATCCCACAATCCTAAATCAGAAGGACGGCTACATTACTTTACAATCAAAACTTGAAAAGTGAGGAATAAGTGACGCCTCAAAGACAAAGATGACTAAGGGTAAAAAAAAGCCACTAGACTCCCCCCATCCCAACATCCTGCACATTCAAACCATCCCTTAACTTAAATAAATAAATAAATCCCAAACTTCTAACTTGCAAACCCCTTCAGAATAGCCCACCATTCTCTTGACCCCACTCCCCTATATCAAACTGATAGAATCCTTGACCCCCTCCTAAGACAAGATACCCCTTGCCTTCACTAGGGCCATCAAATACAAAAGGAAAGGGTACTCCCCCAAGGCCCAGCATGAACATTCTGTGCAGAAACCTTACTGGACAAAAGCCTTCAATAAACATTCAAGAATAGATTCTAACTAAATAAGAGTAGTAAAAATGCCCATGGGAAATGTCACAGTAGTTCAGGCCCCCTCATTATCAAGAAGGTGCAGTAGTGTTCATAACTTTGTTTAGCATATCATCCAAATCCACCTCAGACTATCTATGGGATCCAGACACTTTATGACATTTAGGTGTTGAAACCTCCCATTCCTGTTGTGCACTCTCTTGGCACAGGGTATAGCTCCCCTTATTCTGAATGGCATCTAAGAAATCCATTCAGGCGGAAAGCTCAGATTTTTTGAGGTACCTTGTTCGATTCAAATAACAATGCAAAAGGGAAGCGCCATCTATATTTAACTGATTTTTGCTGCAGACCTTGCATGAGAGGTTTAAAGCTCTTCCGTCTTTCCAAAGTGGACTGGGATAAGTCCTGAAAAATCTAGATCTCATGGTCATGGAAAGGACATATGCTGGCCTTTCAAGCTGCAAAGCAGGGTCACCTTGTCCTCAAAGAAACAAAAGCAGGCCACAATTGGGCGAGGTCTAGCATGTCCTCTGGACTGGGACCCAACACCATGGTGCACTTCCAACCTAACCAGGACAGGTGCCCCAGGAATGCAGAAAGCATACAGTTCTTGTACAAGCTCCGCCATGTTCTTCTTTCCTCCAGTTAACTCAGGCATACCAAGAATGCAAATGTTGTTGCGATGCTGCCTATTCGTCAGCTCATCTTTCAGATCTTTAGAAAGTTGATCCAACATGGATTTTGGATTGGAAAAAAGCAGTAGCGTCTATTTGTTCCCCAATGTTAATTTCATTCTGAGTAATACGATCGTCTAGAGATTTAATGTCTGTTTGAAGATCTGAAATTGCCTTGGAAAAAGTCCAGCCAGAACAAATGAAGCTCCTGCAATACTTCCTTAAGATCTGTCTTAGAAGCAGGCTGTAAGGCACTAATCTCCTCAGTTGAAACTGGAGAAGGAGAAGAAACCGGATCCCTAGGATAGCTCTTTGTGTTACTACTATCCACTTTCCTGCGGAATTTAGACAGAGCAGATGCATATGTGTTCTTGTTAGACACGGCGAAGAGACAATAATGGGAAAGAGATCCCAATCCGGTGATGTAAATTGTTAAGGAGGTGTCAGCAGAAATAGGCCCTCCAATCCAACCCCTAGGTATAGATCAGAGAGCTCTCTCCCCAAGAAGAATCGGCACCCCAGCAGACATACACTCAGAGTACTGTGGTAGATCCCTGTTGTATTGGAATACATTCCTCACATGTCTGCATCCAGAAATAAAATTACTGGTGATAAGCCACCACAAGACGAAGCTCCAACACTGCAGATATGAGTTGCCTTACTAAACACTGAGAAGCAGCTGCGCTTAATGAGAAGCTCTAACGGGAGCACAGTTGAGGGATACTAAGCACTGCCGATGACATTCTCTTTCTGCTGAAGGACAGCGCATATCCACGTACCTTAAGGGAGATAGGTTATAACAAGACCTTCAGCACCGGATCTCTTCTCTTTCAGTTCCCCATCACTGATACCACAGACAAATAAAGTTCACTTGTCGCTGGATAAAGCTGCAAGGCAGGCAGAGTCTAGCACCGGAAGCAGAGGGGAATGCAGAGTTGAAAGCCACCAGAAGTGCAGAGATTCCTGCAACATTTCAGCACCATTTGAGTTCTAACACGAGGTAGCAATGGCGGCATCAGCTCTACCAGAAAACTTCTGCCACTCAACGGAGGGCCACGGAGAAGCCAGAACAGCCTTACTTCACTGGCTGATTGGCACCGCCTCGCATCCCAAGCTCTTGCATCTGCTCTCCTGCAGACTCCAGCTCCAGACAACAAAAACTGGTGATCCATAAGCCACAGAGCACACAGTCATCAGGTAAGGTGCCAATAGTGGAGAAGGCTCTGAATTATCCTGAAGCACAGAGGGCTGAGAATCATTTATTAGCGAAGGTCATTAGAGCAATGGGTTAGATGAGATCCCTTCATTCAAGAGCAAACTCCAATGCTATTACAAGGGTTCTAGTTTATCTGAGATGGGCTGGTATTACATTGGGTGGCGGCCTTTCAAGGAAGTAAGAAAGCACATAAAACTTGCCACCACAAGCATCAGCAACATCTCAGCGATCCGAGACGCTAGGATTAAAGTCACCAAAGACCCATCAGACAATGGGTCCACCTCCACAGGAGTTGATGGGCAGAGAGTTCCTCTAACAAGCTGCCATCTCTCTTTGAGCTCACTAGAGCCCCCCTTCCCCAAGGCATATCTTTATATTTCCATTCATATTCTGCAAAATCTGAACAAAGTCTGCATAATCTCAAAAAATGTTAGTATAGTAAGTACTTTTTCAGGCTTTTTGCATGAAAGCTGCATCATCTCAATAACTTGTTTTAATTGGTGGACTTCCTATAGATGGTAGTACGGAAACAATAATTGCTTTTCTTACTTAGGATATCTAGAATCAGAATTTGATTCATATCAAACTGTGCATCAAACCTGAGATTATCATTTTTGGTGCTTAATCAAAAAAATTGATTTAGATGCTTGATTCGCCCTCTGCACAGAACCAGAATGTCATCAAAGTAGCATTTACAAAAGATGACTTCCATAGAAAATGGAAACTGAGAGAGGTGGACTTATTCAAATTCTGGTACATTCACATTTTCTAAATCAGGTGCCACTTTAGTCTCTTGTGGGGCCATGGGCAAACCTTTGAAGAAATAATAGAGGATGGTAAGTCGAGGGAGACACAAGCAGCGAGAGGCAGCGTTGGCAGGGCTCCAGGCCATAGCGGGAGAGCACTGCTTCAGGCCCTACTGCTATAGCCGGCTGATAGAGAGCAGCCATGGTGGGAGGGCACTGCTTCAGACCCTGCTACAACCTGTGGAGATTTGCCATGTCAGGGTATAGTGGGAGGGCGCTGCTCAGGGCCCATCAACAGACCTGGGTGGCAGAGATCAGCTTTGATGTGGTGTAGAAAGCTGGATGAATTCTTCCTCCTCCTCCTTCTCCTGCCACTGCCGAATCGGTAAATTCTTTGAATTGGAGCTATGCTTACCTTTGAGCAGCAGGCAGCTGGGCCCCTGTTGTGCAGAACCTGGGGGCAGCTGCCAATTCTGCTCCGAGGTAAAAGTGGCCCTGCATGGTGGCATCTATAGCTGTGTCCTTTTCTTGTAATTCTCAGTTAGTGCTAACCGGGCCTACTCAACAAGAAATTCAATGTTCCATTCATGTATGTTTTTATGTCATATCTCACAATTACTTATTGTATATCAGTTTTTTATACTTAGAGATAATTTTGGAGAAAGTATTATTTTCGCTCAATGTGAAATCAAACTCTGGAATTCATTACCAGAGGATGTAGTAAAAGCTGTCAGTATAGCTGGGTTTAAAAGAGGTTTGGACACATTTCTGGAGGAAAAGTCCATATATCATTATTAAAGAGGACCATGGAGATGAACTGGAGAAATCCACTGCTTACCCTTGGGAAAGGAAGCATGGAATTTGTGTACCTTTTTGGTAATCTGACAGGTACCTGTGACCTGGATTGGCCGCTGTTGGAAACATGATACTGAGCTTGATGGACCCTTTGTCTGACCTGGTATTGGATATCTTATGTTCTTATGATTGTTTTTAATGGTTTTGTTATATATATATTTTTTTAGTTGAATTTTTCTGTGATTACTTTATGTGTTTTCTAGATGCTTTCTGTATAACTTTTACATTTTTGCATAATTTTAATTTGTAGTTATATCTTTTCATAGACCCATGACACAGGCATGTTTGCTGAAACTTGGCTAAATTAAGTCTTTAATAATGAGTGACAACAGAAGATTCCTCCATTGTGACTGTGGTCTCTCTCTATATCTTTTCTGCTATTCTACAACGTCCATGGATAACATGCACTGACCTGGCATTAATTCAATCAGTTTTAGAAATGCTCCAATACATTAAAGGCAAGAACGTGGTCATTCAAAAGTAGGTGATAATATTATCCCATCCTAATTGATGCATATGAAAAAAAAGAAAGTTAAAGAAATTGATTCATTTTAAGGGGTTGGGGGGATGAGATAATGAGGACAAGTTTGTGCTAAGATTGGAAACGGCAATATGCTAAGTATATTGGCATCTTAAGAGTGATGAAGAGTAAAATTTGAGCATGAAGATGGATAATAATGTAGCAAAGACATAGAAAGAAAAATTATGAGAGCAATGAAGATATGGGAAAAGAATGCAAGGTTACAGTGGACCTCTGATTGGATGGCATATCCACTGATACCAGTTGCAGGGAGCAATCTGAAAACCTGCTCGGATTGAAGCACGCCAGGAAATCTCATTGCTTTCTGCCACATGGCCATAGACAGGTGCCTCCTCCAGGATAAGGAGAGGAGGCTTGGTGATCAGTTCAAGTAAGCCCTTGCACATCCCAGTATTGCGGAACTCAGGCACAGTAAATCCCATCCTGTACTCTGTGGATTGTTCTGTGACGGTCCAGCAGACAGGGTTCCCGTCTGAATCCACGGCACTAAAGCTTGGGAAGTGGTGGATGCAACGTTGGATATAACGCCGGCTGCGCTCATTCCCTCCAAATCCCCAGCCTTGGTTGACCTGATCTGCATGACACTCCTTCAAGGGGGCAATTCGAAAGATCTGACCGTCTCTGCAAAACAAGCACAGCAACAAGTTAGACTCTTCCCTGTGCTGCGCAAGGAGAGGTAGAAATGAGCAATATCACAGTGCATAAGTTCACTTTAGAACAGAGCTTCTCAACCCAATACTTGGGACAGACTTTTAGGTAGCTTCACTGGTGAGATGTGTCCCGAGGACTGGATTGAGAACCATATTTTAGAAGATACTATAGACAAGCACATGGCATTTATTCATAACATAAGAACATAAGAAATGCCATACTGGGTCAGACCGAGGTCCATCAAGCCCAGTATCCTGTTTCCAACAGTGGCCAATCTAGGTCATACGTACCTAGCAGTTTCCCCAAAAGACACAGGTTCTGCAGTGCTTGTACTAGGTCAAGCATTGATATCCTGGGTCCCTTTTTAATAGTGGTTTATGGACCTTTCCTCCAGGAACTTGTCCAAACCTTTTTTAAACCCAGCTATACTAACAGCCCTTACTACATCCTCCGGTAACAGATTCCAGAGTTTGATTACACGTTGAGTGAAGAAATATTTTCTCTTATTTGTCTTAAATAGTTTACCCTGTAGCTTCATTACATGTCCCCTAGTCCTTCTATATTCTGATAGCGTAAACAATTGATCCACGTTTATCCGTTCCACTCCATTCATTAATTTATACACCTCTATCATATCTCCCCTCAGCCGTCTCTTTTCCAGGTTAAAGAGCCCTAACCTTTTTAGCCTCTCTTCATAGGAGTAGCCTTCCATCCCCTTCACCAATTTGGTGGCTCTTCTCTGTACTTTTTCTAATAACTCTATGTCCTTTTTAAGATACGGTGACCAGAATTGCACACAATATTCAAGGTGCGGTCGTACCATGGAGCGATACAGAGGCATTATAATATCCTTTGTTTTATTCTCCATCACTTTCCTTATGATACCTAGCATTCTATTTGCTTTCTTGGCCGCCGCTGCACACTGGGCGGAGGGTTTTAACATGTTATCCACGATGACTCCTAAATCTTTTTCCTGGGTGGTGGTTTCTAATGTGGAGCCTTGCATCGTGTAACTATAGTGTGGGTTGTTCTTTCCTAGGTGCATAACTTTGCACTTGTCCACATTAAATTTCATCTGCCATTTGGATGCCCATTCTTCCAATTTATCCAGATCCTCCTGCAGTTTTCCACAATCCTCTTGGGTTTTAACAACTTTAAACAGTTTTGTGTCATCTGCAAATTTGATAACCTCACTAGTTATTCCCTTTTCCAGGTCATTTATGAATATGTCAAAAAGTAGCGGACCCAGTACAGATCCCTGGGGTACTCCACTATTCACCTTTTTCCATTGGGAATATTGGCCATTTAGCCCTACCCTCTGCTTTCTATCTTTTAACCAGTTCCCGATCCACAATAGTACACTGCCTCCTATCCCATGACTTTTTAGCTTTGCCAAAAGTCTCTGATGGGGGACCTTGTCAAAAGCTTTCTGAAAGTCCAGATACACTATATCAACCGACTCACCTTTGTCTACCTGTTTATGCACACCTTCAAAAAAACAGATCAGATTAGTAAGACAAGATCTTCCTTGTCTAAAGCCATGTTGGCTGTCTCCCATTAGGCCATGACTATCTACATGCTGTGTAATTTTGTTCTTTATGATGGTTTCTACCTTTTTCCCTGGTACTGACGTCAGGCTCACCGGTCTGTAATTTCCCGGGTCATCCCTGGAACCCTTTTTAAAAATTGGTGTTACGTTGGCGACCCTCCAATCTTCAGGTATTACAGATGATTTTAATGAAAGTTCACAGATTACCAATAGCAGGTCTGCAATCTCATATTTCAGTTCTTTCAACACTCTGGGATGTATACCATCCGGTCCAGGTGATTTGCTACTATTCAGTTTATCAAATAGTTGTAATATATCTTCCCGGTGTAGCGATATTTCTCTCAATTCCTCTGCAGTATCACCTTTAAATACCACTTCAGTCTTGGGTAACATCCCTACATCTTCCTCAGTAAAGACCGAAGCAAAGAATTCATTCAGTCTCTCTGTTTTAGCCTTGTCTCCTCTTACTGCCCCTTTTACCCCTCTATCATCTAACGGTCCAATTGACTCTCTCACAGGCCTTTTGCTACGAATGTACTTGAAAAAGTCTTTATTTCGTGTTTTTTTATTTATTTATTTAGACAGTTTTTGTATACCACCTTATCCTTCAATCAAAGTGGCTTCTGTAGCAAGTTTCTTCTCAAATTCCCGCTTTGCCTGCCTTATCAATGCTTTGCATTTAACTTGCCAGTGCTTGTGCTGTTTCCAGTTTTCATCATTTGGCTCTTTTTTCCATTTCCTGAAGGTTGCTCTTTTGGCAGCAACAGCCTCTCTGACCTCACCTTTAAACCATGCTGGCAGTTTTTTGGTCTTTCTTCCACTTTTCTTAATGCGTGGAATACAGCTGGTCTGGGCTTCGAGGATAGTATTTTTAAATAACACCCAAGCTTGCTGTAAGTCTTTAACCTTTGGAACCGCTCCTTTTAGTTTTTTCCGAACTATATTCCTCATTCTATCATAGTCTCCCTTTTGAAAGTTAAAAGGTAGTACTGTGGATTCCTTTACTATCTGTCCTCCACTGATTAAATCAAACATGATCATACTATGATCACTATTGCCAAGTGGTTCCAACACCCTTATTTCTTGCACCAGATCTGGCGTTCCACTAAGGACTAGGTCCAGTATGGCTTCCCCTCTGGTTGGTTCATGAATCAGCTGCTCCAAGAAGCAGTCATTTATTTCATCTAGAAATTTTATCTCTTTAGCTTGTCCTGCTGTGACACTGTCCCAGTCAATACCGGGGTAATTGAAATCACCCATTATTACTACTCTGTTGTGGCTTTTGTTAGCTTCCTTGATTTCTTTGAGCATTTCATCATCCATTTGTTCATTCTGGCCAGGTGGTCGATAGTATACTCCCACTGCCATCACCTTCCCCTTCATAAATGGAATTTCAATCCATAGAGATTCTACAGCAAATTTTGTTCCCTGCAAAACTTTAATCCTTTCTGACTCAATGCCCTCTCTAACATAGAGCGCAACCCCTCCACCAATTTGTTCAGCTCTATCATTACGATATAGTTTGTATCCAGGTATCACAGTGTCCCACTGGTTATCCTCCTTCCACCATGTCTCTGAGAGTGCAATCATATCTAGCCTCTCATTTAGTGCTATATATTCTAATTCTCCCATCTTATTGTTTAGACTTCTAGCATTGGCATACAAGCATTTTAGAGACTGTATTTTATTAATATTAATCTGGCTATTGGTAGGCATGGGTAATTGGGAATCTTTATGCTCTGTCTGCTCCTTACTCAAGGGCATTTGGGCTACTATACTCCCTTTTGGAACCTCACTGCTTTTGGTAGTATCCTTCAAGGATACCTTTGTCCGAACCATGCGCTCCTGGGTGACTGTCGGCTTTCCCCTATTTTCTAGTTTAAAAGCTTCTCTATCTCTTTTTTAAAGGTTAATGCCAGCAGTCTGGTCCCATCCTGATTAAGGTGAAGCCCATCCCTTCGGAAGAGCCCCCCCTTTCCCCAGAATGTTCCCCAGTTCCTAACAAATCCAAAACCCTCATCCTTGCACCATTGTCTCATCCACGCATTGAGACTCCGGAGCTCTGCCTGTCTTTTGGGTCCTGCACGTGGAACAGGAAGCATTTCGGAGAACGCTATCCTGGAAGTTCTGGATTTCAACTTCCTACCTAAAAGCTTAAATTTAGCCTCCAGAACTTCCCTACCACATTTTCCTATGTCATTGGTACCAACATGTACCAAGACAGCAGACTCCCCCCCAGCACTATCTATGATCCTATCTAGGCGGTGCGTGAGATCTGCTACCTTCGCACCAGGCAGGCATGTTACCAGGCGATCCTCACGTCCACCAGCCACCCAGCTATCTACATTCCTAATGATTGAATCACCAACTATAACAGCTGTCCTGACCCTCCCCTCATGGGGACATGGCCCTGGAGAAACGTCCTCGGTGCGAGAGGGTTTTACATCACCTGGAGGACAGGTCCTAGTTACAGGATCACTTCCTGCCACACCAGGGTGATGCTCTCCTGTCACGTGACCTCTCTCCTCCATGGCAACAGGGATGCTGCCAGACTGGAGGTGGGACTTCAGGACTATATCCCTGTAGGTCTCGTCCATGTACTTCTCTGTCTTTCTTATGTCTTCCAGGTCTGCTACTCTAGCCTCTAGAGAACGGACTCATTCCCTGAGAGCAAAGAGCTCCCTGCACTTAGTGCATATGTAGGACCTCTCACCAACTGGGAGAAAATCATACATGTGACACTTAATGCAAAAGACCGGAGAACCCCCATCTCGTTGCTGGACCTCTGTCTGCATCTTAGTTTAAAGCTTGTGTTTAGGTCTTTTAAATTCGGTATATAATAAGGATTGGTGTAGATGCTTTTACTAATAAAAGTGTATCTAATACCCCTAATACACCCTGTGTACCTGAAGCTCAATTAATCTCAGGTCCTCTGTGTATGACTGATTTGGATTAAGAGCTGCACCTGAGAGCAGCCCCTTTCCTCTAAGATGTGCAAGTACCTATAAAACTACAATTACCCCAGGGGTGGGTGGGTGTTGGGGAGGGAGGGAGGGAGATAAGTCCTATTAAAGAGGGCAGTTACAAGGTACCCTGTCCTGAACCCTCAGCAGGGGGATGGGGGTACCACACAAAGCCCAGTTAGTTGAGAGAGGCAAGGTAAGTACAGCTGAGAAGGCTGAACTAGCACACCACTAAGACAAACAATAAATAATTAAACAAACAGTTAGACAAACAGTAAATAATTAAATAAACAGCTAAAACTCACAGTAAGATGTCCCAGGAGGCAAATATCCACTCACTAGCAGAGCTCTGTAAAAGTACAGCCCTTCTCTGATCAGAGAAAAGCAAACTAAAACAGACTATGCACACGTGGAGAAAACAGGAAGAAGGCTACACAATACCTCAGGGGAGGGGGGGGAGGGGGAGGATTCACTCAGGCAGGCAAGGACAGGAAAAAAGCTTAACAAACAGCAGGTTCTGGGGAGAGAGATTTAATTCAAAATGGCTACCACACAAAGCCCAGTTAGTTGAGAGAGGCAAGGTAAGTACAGCTGAGAAGGCTGAACTAGCACACCACTAAGACAAACAATAAATAATTAAACAAACAGTTAGACAAACAGTAAATAATTAAATAAACAGCTAAAACTCACAGTAAGATGTCCCAGGAGGCAAATATCCACTCACTAGCAGAGCTCTGTAAAAGTACAGCCCTTCTCTGATCAGAGAAAAGCAAACTCAACAGTGTTATGGAAGAATTTTATTTATTTATTTAACATGTTTTCTAAACTGCCCTTCTACAAGTACAGTGTCATGAAGCCAATGGGAGTGAATTGAGCAACATCTTTGCAGATGTAAGTTTCCAACTGTGACTATTATCTTTATCTTTATTTCATTGCTTGATTGACCCCCCCCCCCCCATGCAAAAGCGTCAGAGTGGTTTACAATAAATAAATGGCTGCAGTTAGTGCTTAGAAAAGAATGCCATTTTTTTTTTTTTACAGGAAAGCCAAGAAGATAAAACACGCATATAAGGACAGAGAGGGAATCATAGAAGGGAGACTCTGACAGCTAGGAGAGACTTATAATTGGGTCAGTGGGAGGGAGGTCAAATGCAAGATGGAAAAGATGTTTTTTTAGCATAACTTTGAATTTCGTGAATGAATATTCAGAATGGAGTGGGGCAGGAAGTGAATTCCAGAGTGCTGGTCCAAGGACAAAGAAAGCAGAGTGTTGGGTTTGTTCAAGATGTCTGCGTGCAGGTGATGGAAGAACCAGACAATCATCAATCACTGTTGATCACACAGGCACGGGGGGAGAGGGGTGCATGTGAATGAGGTCCACGAGACATTTTGGAATGCCAGTGTTAATAACTTTATGTACATTGCTAAGTATCTTGTAAGTGTGCCGGAATTTGAGCGGAAGCCAATATAGGCAAATAAGAAGAGTTACATGGTCAGCATGAGGAATGGGTGAGGAGTCAGGCTGCTGTGTTTAGGATTAGTTGTGGTCAATGGAGCTGGTATTGTGGTAAACCTGCCAGATCAACATTGCAATAGTCAAAACGGGACAGGAGGAGTGACGCCGTGAGTGCAGTCAGTGAGGGCAGGGAGAGAAAAGGACGGACCTCACATAATTGAAGGAGGATGAGAAAAGAACAGTGTACAAGTGAGGTGATATGCTGATGAAGGAGAGGGTAGAGTCAAGGCATGACACCAAGGAAAAATGCTTTAGGGGAAATGTAATTATGATAATGATGCCTACAGAGTTCTCAAAAATGGTCTTTGCACTTGGAAGCAACAATCAAAACAAAGGGGCGTCTTCTTAAGAGGGGGAATGGAATTGGATTTAACTCAGACCTTTCTCAGAGTTCAAGATGTGTTCATTTTTTTTATTTATTAATTTTGATCAATTTACAATAACCAAAAAGGTAAAGGTCAATCCAGGATGTGTTACATTCAGGTACAGTAGGTATTTTTCTGTTCCTTGAGGACTTACAATCTAAATTTGCACCTGAAACAGTGGAGGGTTAAGTGACTTGTCCAAGGTCAGCAGCAAATTCAAATAGAGCTTCCCTGGTTTAGGAGTAAGCTTTATTACTGTTTTGGTAAGCACAAAACTAACCCATTTGGATACATTGGTCCTGAGAGAAACCCAGAAGAAAGAGGGGCCACTATGTAGCCTGTGAGTCCACATTCTTCACTCCCCCTCAGTGGACTCTCCCATTGCTTGTATGCACTAAGTGGACGTGACAGAACAGTGATCTCACATCCTTTTACAATAAGAACAGCCATACTGGGTCAGAACAAAAGTCCATCAAGCCCAGTGTACTAGTTCCAAAAGTGGCCAATTCAGGTCACAAGCACCTGATATATCCCAAAACTTGCCATTTCCATGCCACATATATCCCAGGAGAAGCAGTGTTTTTCTCTTAGAATATCTTAAAAATGGTTTATTCCTCCAGGAATTTCCCCAAACTTTTTTAAATCCAGCTATATTACCTGCTTTTACCACATCTGCCAGAGAAGACTTCCAAAGACTAATTATACGCTGAGAGGGAAATAAAATTGTCTCCTGTCTGCTTTGAATATACTACTTTGCAGCTTCACAGTGATGGATCTTTAGTCTTACCTAGTATGGCACATCTTATGTTATTAAAATGTTAGTCGATATAGAGGCATTATAATATCCTTTGTTTTATTTTCCATTCCTTTCCTTATGATACCCAGCATTCTGTTTGCTCTCTTGGCCACCGCTGCACACTCGGCAAAGGGCTTTAACATGTTATCCACAATGACGCCTAAATCTTTTTCCTGGGTGTTGGTTCCTAATGTGGAACCTTGCATCGTGTAACCATAGTTTGGGTTGTTCTTCCCTAGGTGCATTACTTTGCACTTGTCCACATTAAATTTCATCTGCCATTTTGATGCCCAGTCTTCCAATTTATCAAGATCCTCTTGCAATTTTCCACATGGAAGGGCATCCCGGCTTGAAGGTGGCAGGGGAGCTGCTACCATTCGAAGGAGTCCACCAGCTGGCAGGTCACACTCACCCTGTCCCAAAGCCTGCCCATCCACTGGCAGCAGAGGCACCACTCATGTGCAGGCGGGTGAATGAGGTCATGTAGACCGTGGAAGCCATGAGGTCTAGCAGGTGGAGAAGACAGGCAAGTATCGACTGGCGGTGCTGTACCTCTTCTGCTAACCTCCTGAGGCATTCTGACCTCTCCTGAGGGAGGAAGGCCTTGGACTGGAGGGTGTCCAGCTGAGCCCCTATGAACTCTAGGTGCCGAGACAGGGAGAGGTGGGACTTTGGGTAGTTGATGATGAACCCCAGGTGCTGCAGGATGTGGATGGTGCTTCTGGTGGTGTGGTGCACCTCTTCAGCCATGCCTCCCCTTATGAGCCAGTCATTCAGGTAGGGAAAGACAAGGTACCTTGGAGATGAAGGTGGGCTGTGCCCACTGCTAGGCACTTGGTGAAGACCCTTGGCGATGAAGCCCACCACAAAGAGGAGGTATTTTTGATGACTGGGGTGGATTAGGATGTGCGTATAAGCATCCTTCAAGTCTAAGGAGCATAGCCAGTCTCCCTGCTGGAGGCATGGCAGCAGTGTTCCAAGGGAGAACATCTTGAACTTCTCCCTGACCAGAAATCAGTTTAGGTCCCACAGGTCCAGGATGGGCCAAGGCCCCTGTTCACTTGGGAATGAGGAAACACTTGGAGTAGTCCTTGCCCCAAAGATGTTTGGGCAGTGGCTCTACCGCCTTGTCCGTGAGGAGACCTGTGAGCTCTGATGGGAGCATAGGCTGGTGAAGGACAGGCCTTATGGACTCTCCTGGAAAGTATGAGGGTGGCGTCCATTGCAGGTGGAGGAGGTAGCCCTCCTTGACCACTTGCAGAATCCAGTAATCGGTGGTGACAGTAGACCACTTGTGGGCAAAAAAAGGTCAGACGCCCCCCTGTGTGCTGTTGGGGACCTCCTGGAGGAGGGGTGGTCTTGCCCAAGGAGTCAAAAAACTCCCAACAGGCTGAGCTAAAGCCAGCACTAGCGCCTGGGACGCGGGGTCTTTTGCTTGCAGGGGCCATGCCCCTGCCCCTTGTGCTGTTAGCCTTGCTGTGTGGCCAAGAAGGCCTGGAACTGTGGGGCATTGACAGAAACGCCCTTTTTCCTCAAAAAGAAAGGCTTCTTCCCCAGGGCCTTCTTACAGGGCTGCACCGAGGTCTTTTTGGACAGTCTGGTTCTGGTCAGGAACTCAGTCTCTATGCTTTGTCAGCCATGGGTTTCCAAAGAGATTCTCACCAATACAGGGGACATTGATGAGTTTGTCCTGAACCCATTGCTTAAGGTCAGACAACTGCAGCCACGGCTGCATTGAGCCCAGATGCTTGCGGTGGCTACTCTGGCTAAGGATTCTAAGCCATTGTATGCTGCTCAGTATAAAAACTTTGAGCATTCCTTGCCCACAGAGGCCAGAGAATTGAACCGCTGGAGGGGTTCCCTGTCGAGCTCCTTGAGGTACATGCTGATATACAATTGATAGAATTGGACTCGGCACGCAAGCATCGAACTCTGGAAGGCCTTGCAGCTGAGGGTGTCAAGGGTCCAAGCTCCCTGCCAGGGGGCACCGAGGAATGGGTCTTTTAGCTTTTGAGCCTGCATATGGCAGACTCAATGACCACCGAGTTGTGGGGAAGTTGGGTCTTCTGGAACCCAGGGCTTCGGCGGACTCGGTACATGAAGTAGAGTCGCCTGTTTACAATGGGCACCAATACCCGTGTCTCTCACATATGGAGAAGGAGACACTCAAGGATTGGAGGGATGGGCACTATGAGGGCCTCTTTTGAAGGGATCACATAATGGAGGGATCTCCAGTTCATCCTGTAGCAGCGAAGTGCACGCAATGAATAAAACCAGGAGTCGGTTGCAGGTTCCAAGTCAATTTATTGTGCACAGGCTCAGACAGGAAAACATCCAAAAGTGACTGAGCAAAGTTATACAGGAGCAAATTCATTATATACATTTCTTTCAGTCTGATACATGCAAACTTTCTATTGGTCCCAACGCCCCCTGCACCTATCCAATAGGGGACCCTCTCTGGGCCTATCACCCTGTTCCCCCTTCTCAGGCTAGTCTAACAAAGGCACATTTTTAGATTTCGATACATTTCTACTTCAAGGTCATTTCTGGCTTAGAGAATGTGAGAATACAGAACTCTGGAACATATCTATCATCAGCATAGAAGAATTTAATAATGGATTCATGCAGCATTCATACAAACTTATCTAAAGCAGTTTAAAGCAGTTTATTGCAGATTCTCAAACTTTCACTGACTATGGTCTTTCTTAGCTCTACTAATCTCAGGTGGGGGTGGGGAATCAGACCTAGTTTACAGGCCTCTCATACATTTACAGGCTATCTAGGCCATAGCCTACCACATTCCCCCCTTTGATTATTCTCACCCGCAAGTGAGAAAGGGTGAGAATTAAATCACATACTACACTGGTGTAAAAGCATTATTTTGGGGTATAGGGTGATATTGCCACATAGCTAGTTCTTTCGTGGCTGTCTTTCGTTCTACAGTGCTATCAATAATTGAGGTTATCATGCGTAAGCAAAGGGGTAGGAGACATGGAAGAAACAAGCAGGTAGCCAATATCAATAAGACCATGAATACGAGTGTTTTCAGGCCACCCAGCCCTGAAAACATAGAGCCAAACCATCCATCAAGTTTCAAGCCATGCCAGGTCTGAACTGGTACATAGGCTTGCTTCCTCATTTGATTAGCTATATCTTCTACAACTTGACCTTCATTATCAATTTGCAAACAACAGTTAGTTAAATTCAATTTTCCACACACTCCACCTTCAGCAGCTAGTAAATAATCCAATGCTAAGCGATTCTGATATATGGCTGTACGCATTTGTGTACTTTGTCTAGCTAAAAGAGTTAAAGCTTTACTAGTTTCATTTGTTATTATTTCAACAACAGCTTGCAAGCGTATAATACTGTGGCAGGCTATGGCCTAGAATGGTCTGCAAATATGAAAGGCCTGTAAGTTAGGCCTGGATTCCAACCCCCACTATAGCTAGAAAAGAACCAAAAATCTGTGAAAAATGAGAAAACTGTTTTAAACTGCTTAATAAGAAGTTTTACATGAATTCATAAGTCTTCCATTATTCTCTTGTGTGCAAAAGATAGAAATGTTTCAATACATGCATTCCTGGAGCTAGAGACAACCTTGCAGTAGAGAAGTAACAAACCTAGAAACTGCACCATTGTTAGAACAGTCCTAAGGGAGGGAGCTGGGTGCTAGGCCCAGGAGGGATCTCTGATTGGACGGGTGCAGGGGGCGTTGGAACCAATAGAAAGTTTGCATGTATCAAACTGAAGAAGAAATGAGTTTGTCTCTGTAAAAACTTTGCTTAGTTCCTTTTGAAGCTTTGACTGACTGGGCCTTGTGCACAATAAACTGGCTTGGACCCTGTCAATTGACTCCTGGATTTATTCATTGATTATACTTCGCTGCAGCATATTCTTGGTGCGTTGGCCGGGAAGTGTGAGTAGTGAATGGTATTCAAGTGAATAATCTACGCAATTCGCCTCGGTTTGGCCCGGTTGGAACCGTTTCTGTCCGACCACGGGGGAAACCTCAGGCGCCGCCGTCCCTTTTGTGCCGGAGAGGATTCCGCCTTGCCTCGGCGGGCCACTGTGTCCGGCCGGCCAACACCTCCAAACCCGAGGGGAGTCCAGGATCCAATCCAAGAACTGGTGTGGTATCGGGAACTGGATCCGGTGAGTAGACATTTCTTGTGATTTGATAGTCAGTAAGTACAGCCTTGGAAAAAGAGTCTTGCATAAGTATGCGCGAGACTGATTTGGTATAGACTAACTGAGAAATCTCGCTGATTTGGTATAGACTAACTGAGAAATCTCGCGTGAGTAGGCGCGAGACAAGAGAGCTTGATCACCTCTCATAAGGGCGGTCCTAGTAGGCTCCGCATAAGAGAAAGCCGAAGCCGAAGCCATCGACCCTTCTTGTTTGGAATAGTCAGTAAGAAAACCTGGGCACTTGAAAAATGATTTTTGTGAAAATATGATTGCTTGTGTGGTTGAGAGGTCTTGAAATACAGACCGAGCGAAAGTGGACTCCTGAGTAGCGTAGTTCCTGGCCGGGTGACCGTGCCCAGGTCGCGAAAAGGAGGAAGTGAGTGGTGTTTGTCCCCCCCAGTGTTCTGTGGGCTGTACGGACCCCTTACCTACAGCCATACTACCTACCCTCACTGTTTGTTGTCTTGTACGTCATTACGTGTACGTAGTTACGATTAGATTATGGGAGGGACGGAGTCCACGCAAACTCCGTTGGAATGTATGATCAAAAATTTCCATAAAGGATTTTCAGGAGACTACGGAATAAAAATGTCTCCGTCTAGATTAAAAATGCTATGTGATAGGGAGTGGCCTGTGTTAGCTACTTCATGGCCCCGCGGGGACACCTTTGATGTAGAAATAGTTTTCCGTGTTCATCAGCGTGTACAAAAAGCGCATCCTGACCAGTTCCCTTATATAGATTCCGGGTTAAATGTTTGTGAGAGGCAGCCCTTATGGATGAAGCACTGCTATGAGGAGCAATGTAGAATATTAGTAGCAACCACTAGGGGGACCCGGAAGGCAGAGGAGGGGAAGCCGCCTGTGTATTCCGCCCCAGAGTCCCCAGAAATCCTGGCCCGGTTACCCCAGTACCCACATAGGTTAGTTCCCCCAGCACCGCTGCCTGAAGCGGAACCTGATGAGGAACCTCAGCAATTACCACTGCAGCAGCCCAAGAGGCTCCCTCCCCCGAGTGATAGTCCCGAGTCAGGCCCAAGTACGTCGGGGGGACCCGAGTCCTCCGACGATGCTGAAAGCGGAGGCTCTCCTGCCAGTTCAGGGTCAACCACCAAGGAAGTTTGTGCCCGGGAGCCTTATGATTTAAGAAGTATAACTCCAAAGAGGAAGGAGAAAGCAGGGCACCTAATGCCATTACGCCAAGTGCCTGGTGTACCTATTTTAAATGACCAGGGCCAGAAGGCACCAGGACCAACCAGTCTAGTCTACGTACCTTTTTCCACTACTGATTTATTAAACTGGAAAACGCATTATGCATCCTACACAGCAAAACCCCAGGAATTAACAGAATTAATGTCTAGTATTATGCAAACCCACCAGCCTACCTGGGCTGATTGTCGCCAGCTCCTGTCCACCTTCTTCACTACTGAGGAGCGAGGGCGAATTGGGCAAGCAGCTCTCCATTGGTTAGAAGAGAACCCCGTAGAAGGAGGAGGAATAAATCTCCCACAAGCTGCCGCTGCAGCTTACCCAAATGAAGATCCTGGGTGGGACCCAAATGATGAAAGGGGGGCGGAGGCCCTAATGAGATTCCGCCAGGCCTTGCTGCAGGGCCTGAAGAAGGGAGGCCAGAGGGCCATGAATATCGGGAAGGTATCTGAAGTCCTCCAGGGTCCAGATGAGAGCGCAGCGGCTTTTTCTAAGCGGTTGTCCAAAGCCTATAGACTATATACCCCATATGATCCCGCCACTCAGGAAAATTTACGCATGGTAAATGCGGCCTTTGTCAGTCAGTCCCAGAGAGACATAAAACGAAAATTGCAGAAACCGGATGGATTTGCAGGCATGAATACAGCACAGTTAATGGAAGTCGCTCAGAAAGTATTTGTGAATCGTGAAAATGAACATGACAGAGAAAGTGAACGAAAGATGAAGAAGAAAGCAGATCTTCTTGCTGCCACTTTAGTTGAACGACGTGGAGGAGGTTTTCCTAATCAAAGGACCAGAGAACGAGGAAGAGGCCGCGGAAGTGTCAGGCCTCAATTGGGTGCAAATCAGTGCGCCTACTGTAAAGAAGAAGGACATTGGAGAAGTGAATACCCGCATCTGGACTCCGCCCCCACGAGGGGAGGAGGGAGTCCCTGGAGAACAGGAGGTTGATTCCGAAGGCGGGGAGGAATGAACCGAGCACAGTTGCAGCAAGAGAGAGAAGAAGCCATTGAAGGAGTGGCAGTAGCAACGGGCTATGACATGGATGATGTGGATGAAGACTAGGTCAGACCGGGCTCCAAGTTTACCCTGGGTCCACAGGAGCCTATGGTCAGTTTGAAGATAGGGGACCAATATATGGACTTCATAGTAGATACAGGAGCAGAACATTCAGTAGTGGCTAAGCCAGTGGCTCCTCTTTCCTCTCGATCTGTCACCATCGTTGGGGCCACTGGGAACAAGGCCACAAAGTCATTCCTGCAGAACCGTATGTGTGAACTAGGGGGACAGAAAATAACACACCAGTTCCTGTATATGCCTGAGTGCCCTATTCCACTTCTGGGCCGAGATATGCTTGCAAAGCTCCAGGCACAGATATCCTTCGCTGAAGGGGGAGAAATGAAGATGACTGTGAACCCAAAGCCTGCTGGATTGATGGTGCTAACTGTTCCCCGAGAAGAAGAGTGGCGGTTCTATAGTGCACCTCCAATCAAGTCAACCAGTTCCTGTATACCTACCAACCTTATAGCCCCACCTGAAGTATGGGCAGAAGATAATCCATCTGGCCTAGCAAAGAACATAGCCCCTGTCATTGTCACCCTCAAGCCAGGAGCGGAACCAGTGCATGTGAAACAGTATCCTCTTCCCCGACCAGCCATTGAAGGTATCCATTGCCATTTAATGAAACTGTTGAAATATGGACTTCTCAAGGAGTGCCAGTCACCTTGGAATACTCCCCTTCTCCCAGTTAAGAAACCTGGGACAGGGGATTACCGCCCAGTACAAGATCTAAGGCGGGTAAATGATGCAGTTGAAACTATACACCCTGTAGTGCCAAATCCTTATACTCTCTTGGGACTGATCCCCGCTGAGGCTACTCATTTCACCGTCCTGGACCTGAAAGATGCCTTTTTCTGCGTACGCCTAGCCCCCACCAGTCAACGTTTGTTCACTTTTGAATGGCAAGACCCCACAACAGGAAGGCGGGGCCAACTCACTTGGTCCAGATTACCCCAAGGATTCAAGAATTCACCTACTCTCTTCAGTGCCGCTCTGAATCAAGATCTTTCAAGTTACTCAGTGAACCCAGGACAAAGGGTTCTTCTCCAGTATGTAGATGACTTACTCATAGCCACCAACTCAGAAAGTGAATGTCTACAAGCTACTAGTGAACTCCTGTACCTCCTAAAGGAGGCTGGATACAAAGTCTCAAGAGCCAAAGCACGACTATGCCAAACTGAAGTCAAATATCTAGGATTCCAGTTGTCCAGCGGAATTCAATGCTTGGGACCAGAATGCAAAGAAGCTGTATGCAGTATCCCTACTCCAACCACTAGGAGGCAAGTAAGAGCCTTCCTGGGGGCCGCGGGATACTGTCGCATATGGATCCCCAATTTTGCGCTGATAGCAAAACCATTGTACCAAGTCACCAAAGGAATGGAAAAGTCTCCACTAGAGCGGGGACCTGAACAGGATGCAGCATTCCAGTCTCTGAAAAGTGCTCTGATGTCATCACCAGCTCTAGGTCTTCCAAATGTCCAGAAGCCCTTCCATCTCTATGTCCATGAGTCACAAGGAAATGCGTTGGGGGTACTGACTCAATCTCTTGGATCTTGGCAACGGCCAGTAGCCTACTTGTCAAAACAGTTGGATGTGGTAGCCAAAGGTTGGCCCCCTTGTTTGAGAGCCGTTGCAGCAACAGCCCTCCTGGTGGGCGAAGCAGATAAGCTCACTCTGGGACAGAATCTCCAAGTTACTGTGGCACACTCTGTCCTGACTCTCATGGAACACAAAGGAAACTTCTGGCTAACAAATTCACGAATGTTGAAATATCAGAGCATGCTGTGTGAAAACCCCCAGATACAGTTAAAGGTCAGTCAAGCCCTGAATCCTGCTACGTTGTTCCCAATTGGTCCTGGGCCCCCTGATCATGACTGTTTGGAAACCATGGACACTCTATTTTCAAGCCGCCCTGATTTCACTGCTGTCCCTCTAGAGGACCCTGAACGGACTTTCTTTGTAGATGGAAGCAGTCTTGTCATCAATGGACATCGTTGTGCTGGATATGCAGTGGTGACTCTTGATCTGGTAGTTGAGTCCTCAGCTCTGGCCCCAGGAACTTCAGCACAGAAAGCTGAACTGATAGCCCTCACTAGAGCATTCACATTAGGAGAAGGACTCCGCTTAAATGTGTACACAGATTCTAAGTATGCCTTCACAACTTTATACAAGGCTCCATGTGCGTGCAAAGAACGAGGGTTGATCACCTCAGGGGGCAAGTCCATAAGGTATGGGCCCGAGATACTGATGTTATTAGATGCTGTATGGGCCCCCAAGCAAGTAGCAGTCATTCACTGCCGAGGTCATCAGGCAGGAGCAGGAGAAGTCACCCGAGGGAACAGGTTTGCTGATGCCACAGCCCGAAAAGCAGCCACAACAGGACGGGTTAGGACCCAAGATACCTTGATGCAAGCAGCCCTATTCCCTGTGCCCCTTAGTTCCTGGGCACCCCGATACACTGCAAGAGAGTTAGACTATTTCTGTGAAAAGGAGGGAGGGGTCCTGACAGAAAAAGGTTGGATAGTGCTGCCACCTTCAGAAGGTAGCTCACCTCCCGGTCCCACAGTCATCCCTGAAGCATTAGGGCCAGCTTTTGTTCATGCTTTTCATCAGGCCACACATTATGGAAAAACAGCCATGAAAAAAGCCCTGAGGCCCCATTTCTGTATCTCACTACTGGGACTCCTGACCGCCTCAGTGGCGCAGCGATGTTTGACATGTGCCAAGAATAATGCTAAGCAAGGTCCCATTCCACCTCCAAGAGTTCAGTTAGTAGGGGTGGCCCCGATGAGTGATATGCAGGTGGACTTTGCTGAAATGCCCCGTGCAAATGGGTATCACTACTTGTTAGTGCTAGTTTGCACATTTTCCGGGTGGGTAGAAGCCTATCCCACTCGAAATGAGAAAGCCCGAGAGGTCACTAGGGTGCTGCTCCATGAGATTATTCCTCGATTTGGAATACCATTGACTATAGGATCAGATAATGGACCCTCATTTGTATCCCAGGTGACTCAACAGCTCGAACTCTGCAGATACAATGGAAGTTGCACACTGCTTTCAGACCCCAGAGTTCAGGGAAAGTAGAACGTATGAATAGAACCCTGAAATCTCAGTTGTCCAAGCTTTGTCAAGAAACACACCTAAAGTGGCTTCAGGTTCTCCCTATAGCCCTTCTTAGGATACGTTCTGCCCCCACCAAGTCCCTAGGAGGTCTCCCCTTTTGAAATTTTGTATGGGCGACCTCCACCCATTGTACAGGGGATAAAGGGAGATATGAGACAAATAGGATCTGAAATAACTAGACAAGAACTATTGGCTTTAGGTTCTGTTTTGCAGAGTCTCCATACCTGGGTACAAGATTGACTGCCCATCAACCTAACAGAGCCTCTGCATCCTTTCAAGCCAGGAGCATCCGTGTGGATTAAAGAGTGGAGAAAGACCCCGCTGGCGCCACATCGGAAGGGACCTTATGTTGTCATCCTGTCAACCCCCACTGCAGTGAAAGTCACGGAATTTGAACCCTGGATCCACCACAGTCGAGTGAAGCCGGCAGCCGCTCCTGACCCTGGGCAATGGACTTCAGTGAATGATCCTGAGACTCCATTGCGACTTACATTACGGAGACAACCAGCGTTGTGAGAAAATCTACAGTTCTATTTCTGTCACGCAAGGGTGACCATCGAAGCAGGAGAAGAAGAAGAATACTCTACAAGTTCATTGTACCCAACCTTCCAGTTGACCTCCAAAGACTGTAATCACAATGTTCTTCCACTATTGCCTTGTGGGAGTGGTGGTCCTGGGAGTCCTGGAAAAGACTTTTGCCTTACCCCCATGTGCAGCTTGCATAACTACCACCCGAACAGGACAGAAGATCACTCAGACTCTACTTTACCATTCTTACTATACTTGCACTGGTATATCTACAATGGCACAGAATTAAATATCTGTACGAAGGGGAAAAGTAAGACTTGTTATAACCCCTGGCAGAACCCCTCATATTATGTGCTTGAGCTACGTTGGAATGATGAGGATGGTGCCCTCATAAATGCCACAGGCCCACTCACAGACTCCGCAAAATATGTTGCCTTGGACTTTGATGCCTGCGATGTAATAAACAGAAATGCCTACCACAAGTGTGGGTCATGGGAACGAGACTACTATCATGATAATAAATATATGTGTCCAGAAGGAGCCTACGGATGGGGACGGTGTACTGGAAAGAACTCCCCAACCACCGTCTACAGCACCGCATCTAAAGATGCCTACTTCTGTCCAAAGTGGGATTGTGTATATTTTGCTACTTGGACTAATGCACCCTATGGGGTGGGATGGAGATAGTCGCAAAGGCAGCCTGACAAGGGTCCGATTGCCTGAGCCCAATAAATGCAAGAAAGGTGCCTGCAATCCTCTCCAACTCCTTATATTCGACTCTAGCCAGTGGAAGCAAGGATACAGATTTGGATTGCGCATAGCAGGAGGAGGCATAGATCCTGGAACAATCCTACACATACAGTTGAATACTAAGGCTCATATATCCTCACCTTATCGAATACATCACTCTTTTTATGAGGCCATGAAAGCAGAGTTTGAGGTTCCTCATGCCTCCCAGAACTTGTTCCTTGAGCTTGCGGGAGCAGTAGCATCTAGTCTCCACATTTCAGACTGTCTTTTCTGTGGAGGAACTAAGATGGGAGATCAGTGGCCTTGGGAGGCACAAGAATTGAACTATTCTATTCCTTATAACCAGACTGACATACATAATACAACTAGTGAGTGGGTACTGGCCCACCCCATTGTTGGCAACTTGTGTTTTGCTCGCTCTGGACCACAGTTTAACATGGAGGTTGGACAGCTGGTCTGTCTCAATCAAAAGTTCTACAACAGTACCACTAAGAAGACGTTTTGGTGGTCTGGAGTCAATGCCTCAGAGCCCTCCAACCCCTTAATCCGTTTCCCCAAACTTGCCAGCATCTGGACTAATTTAGCAGCTTATAATGCCTGGCAAGCACCACCTGGACTGTACTGGATTTGTGGAACCCTAGCATATGCTAGGCTTCCTCACCATTGGGGAGGAGCCTGTGCATTGGGAACCATACGACCTTCCTTTTTCCTCTTGCCTACATCCCATGGAGAACAACTGGGATATCCTGTGTACAGAAATCGACAGAAACGAGAGGCCTTGAAAATAGGCCAATGGGACAAATGGGGAGAGGAGGAGTGGCCACCTGAGAGAATCATTTCATACTATGGACCTGCTACTTGGGAGCAAGATGGGACATGGGCATATCGTACCCCTGTTTATATGATAAATCGTATAATACCGCTTACAAGCTGTTGTTGAAATAATAACCAATGAAACTAGTAAAGCACTAACCCTTTTGGCTAAACAAAGTACACAAATGTGCACACCTATTTATCAGGATCGTCTAGCCCTAGATTATTTGTTAGCAGCTGAAGGTGGCGTATGTGGGAAATTGAATTTAAGCAATTGTTGTTTGCAGATTGATAATAATGGGCATGTTGAAGATATAGCTATTCAGATGAGAAAGCAAACATTCGTGCCTGTTCAGACCTGGCATAGTTTGAAGCTGGATGGGTGGTTTGGTTCAGTATTTTCATGGTTAGGTGGTCTAAAGACCCTTGCGCTTATTGTGTTATTCATACTAGCTATGTGCTTATTGCTCCCATGTCTCCTACCCCTTTGCTTACGCATGGTGACCTCAGTAATTGATAGTACTGTAGAGCGGAAGGCAGCTACAAAGGTATTAGCTATGTGGCAATATTACCCTATATCTCAAGGTGATGCTGTTACACCAGTATAATGTGTGATTTAACTAATGAGTGATTTAATTCTCACCCTTTCTCACTAGCGGGTGAGAATAATCAAAGGGGGGAATGTGGCAGGCTATGGCCTAGAATAGTCTGCAAATATGAAAGGCCTGTAAGTTAGGCTTGGATTCTAACCCCCATTATAGCTAGAAAAGAACCAAAAATCTGTGAAAAATGAGAAAACTGTTTTAAACTGCTTAATAAGAAGTTTTACATGAATTCATAAGTCTTCCATTATTCTCTTGTGTGCAAAAGATAGAAATGTTTCAATACGACCTTCCTTCCTGGAGCTAGAGACGACCTTGCAGTAGAGAAGTAACAAACCTAGAAACTGTACCATTGTTAGAACAGTCCTAAGGGAGGGAGCTGGATGCTAGGCCCAGGAGGGATCTCTGATTGGACAGGTGCAGGGGGCGTTGGAACCAATAGAAAGTTTGCATGTATCAAACTGAAGAAGAGGTATAAATGAGTATGTCTCTGTAAAAACTTTGCTCAGTTCCTTTTGAAGCTTTGACTGATTGGGCCTTGTGCACAATAAACTGGCTTGGACCCTGTCAATTGACTCCTGGATTTATTCATTGATTACACTTCGCTGCAGCAATACGATTTATCATATACACAGGTGTGCGGTATCCCCAGGTCCCATATTGTGCCCAAGTAGCGAGTCCATAGTATGAAATAATTCTCTCAGATGGCCATTCTTCATCATCCCATTTATCCCATTGGCCTATCTTTAAAGCTTCTCGCTTCTGTCGACTTTTATATACAGGAAAACCTAATTGCTCCCCATGGGAGATAGGCAAGAGAAAGAAGGAAGGTCGTATAGTTCCGAGTACACATGCACCTCCCCAGTTGTTAGGGAGCTTGGCATATGCTCGAGTTCCACAAATCCAATATAGTCCAGGTGAGGCTTGCCAAGTATTGTAAGAAGCCAAATTAGTCCAGAGCTTGGCAAGATTAGGAAAGATGACTAAAGGGTTGGAAGGTTCCGAGGTGTTCACACCTGACCACCAGGACGTCTTCTTGGTGGTGGCATTGTAAAACCTCTGGTTTAGACAGACCAGCTGTCCAACTAGCATAGTAAACTGTGGTCCTGTGCGAGCGAAACATAGGTTACCAACAATAGAATTAGCTAAAACCCATTCACTGGTGGTTTTATGTAGATCAGTTTGGTTATATGGGACAGAATATTTCAACTCTTGTGCCTCCCAAGGCCATTGGTCTCCTATCTAAGTTCCACCACAGAAGAAACAATCAGAAATGTGAAGATTGGATGCTCCAGCTCCAGCTAATTCAATGAACAAGTTCTGAGAGGTATGGGGAATTGCAAACTCTGCCTGCATAGCTTCATAAAAGGTATGGTGTATTCGATAAGGTGAAGACACATGGGTCTTAGTGTTAAGGTGTGTATATATATAAAAGTTCCGGGGTCGGTTCCTCCCCCTGCTATACGTAAACCAAATCTGAACCCTTGCTTCCACTGGCTAGGGTCAAGTATGAGGAGCCGCAGGGGATTACAAGCACCTTTCTTACACTTATGCGGCTCAAGCAAGGGTAGTCTTTTTAAATTGGCCTTACGATTATCCCCATCTTGTCCAGTAGGGCTACCCAACCAGGTAGCATAATACACACACTCCCACTTTGGGCAAAAGTATGCATCTTTAGATGCCGTGCTGTAGGCAGATGGGGAATGCTTCCCAGTGCACTTTCCCCAACCGTACGCTCCTTCAGGGCACATATATTTATCATCGTGGTAGTAGGCTTGCTCCCAAGTCCCACATTTGTAATAGTCATTTCTATTGATAAGATCACAAGCATCAAAATGTAAGGTTACGGGTCTTGTGGGATCAGAAAGTTGACGTGTGGCATTTATGAGGGCCCCATCCTCATCATTCCATCGCAACTCTAAAACATAATAAGAAGGGTTTTGACGAGGACTGAAACAAGTCTTGCTTTTTCCTTTTGTACAGATATTTAACTCTGTACCATTATATATGCATCGGCTAACTATACCAGTACAAGTATAATAAGAATGGTAGAGTAAAGTTTGAGTAACCTTTATCCCAGTCCGGGTAGTAGTTATACAGGCTGCACAGGGGGGTAGGGCAAAGGTTGTTCTAAGGGACCCCAGGGCTACTGCAAAAATGAAACAATAATGGAAAATCATCTTTATCACAGTCTCTGATGAATGGACTGAAATGTTGAAAACTCTGAACTTAAAGGCTTCTTTTCCCAGCTTCCACCGTACGTAGACCTGTCAGCTTCCGCGCCGTGTGACAGGAGTAGGGCTGCAGATTCTGAGGACTTTCACAGTAGTGGCTGCCGTCGCAGCGTGAGCCGCAATGGGGTTGCAGGGTTATTTACTGAAGTCCAATGACCAAGTTCAGGAGTGGCTGCTAACTTTACTCGACTGTGATGGATCCAGGTTTCGAGTTCGGCAACTTTGACTGCTGTTGGGGTTGATAAGATGACAACATAAGGTCCCTTCCAATGCGGTGCAAATGGTGTCTTCCTCCACTCCTTGATCCACACTGAGACTCCAGGCTTGAAAGGATGCAGTGGTTCGGTCAGATTGATGGGCAGTTGATCTTGTACCCACGTATGGAGATTCTGCAAAACAGAACTTAAAGCCAATAGTTCTTGTCTAGTAATTTCAGATCCAATTTATTGCATATCTCCTTTTATTCCCTGCACAAAAGGCGGGGGTCGCCCATACAGAATCTCAAAAGGGGAAACTCCTAATGACTTAGTGGGGGCTGAGCATATCCTAAGAAGGGCTATAGGAAGAACCTGGGGCCACTTCAAATGAACTTCTTGACAGAGTTTGGATAACTGAGATTTCAGGGTTCTGTTCATACGCTCTACTTTCCCTGAACTCTGGGGTCTGTAAGCAGTATGCAATTTCCATTGCATCTGTAGAGCTCGTGCTAACTGAGTCACCTGAGATACAAATGAGGGCCCATTATCTGATCCTATGGTCAATGGTATTCCAAATCGGGGGATAATTTCATGAAGCAGAATTTTAGTGACTTCTCTGGCTTTCTCAGTTCTGGTGGGGAAGGCTTCTACCCACCCAGAAAAGGTACAGACTAAGACCAACAGGTAATGATATCCATTTGCTCGTGGCATTTCAGTAAAATCCGCCTGGAGATTACTCATGGGGGTAACTCCTATGGACTGAACTCTTGGGGTTGGGCCAGGACCTTGTTTGGCATATTCTTAGCACACATTAAACATTGCTGAGCCACTGAGGCAGACAGAGATCCTAATAATGGGATATAGAAATGAGGCTTGAGGGCTTTTTCCATCGCAGTTTTCCCATAATTTTTATTTATTTATTTATTTATTTAACATTTTTATATACCGCACTATTTATTATCAGCGCGGTTTACATAGAACTACAAAACATCAGATAAGATAAGATACATATATCTGTTTATCGCTTCCTTTCGCTCGGGTCCCAATCTCCGGACCCCTCTAGACAGATGGAATCCTAGATATTTTACTTCAGTTCGGCACAACTGCGCTTTGGCTCTTGAGACCTTGTATCCAGCTTCATTCAGGAGGTGCAAGAGATCACTGGTGGCTTGCATACATTCAGTTTTGGAGTTGGTGGCTACAAGCAAGTCATCCACATACTGGAGCAAGACTCTTTTTCCCGGAGTCACAGAGTAACTTGACAGATCTTGATTAAGAGCAGCACTGAAAATGGTGGGTGAGTTCTTGAATCCTTGGGGTAATCGAGTCCAAGTGAGCTGGCCTTGCCTTCCTGTTGTAGGATCTTGCCATTCAAAGGCGAACAAGAGCTGACTGGTGGGGGCCAAGCGTATGCAAAACAAAGCATCTTTTAAATCCAAAACGGTGAAGTAGGCAGCCTCAGCAGGGATCAGTCCCAAGAGAGTATAAGGATTTGGTACCACTGGATGTATAGTTTCAACTGCATCATTCACTCGCCTCAGATCTTGTACTGGGCGGTAGTCCCCCGTCCCAGGCTTCTTGACTGGGAGAAGGGGGGTGTTCCAAGGTGACTGGCATTCTTCAAGAAGTCCATACTTCAGCAATTTCATCAAATGGCAGTGGATACCCTCAATGACTGGTCGAGGAAGAGGATACTGCTTCACATGCACTGGTTCCGCTCCTGGCTTGAGGGTGACAATAATAGGGGCTATGTTCTTCGCTAGGCCAGGTGGATTATCCTCCACCCACACTTCAGGCAGAGCTGAAAGATTAGTGGGTATACAGGAACTGTCTGTCTTGGTTGGAGATACACTATAGAACCGCCATTCTTCTTCTCGGGGGACAGTCAGCACCATTAATCCAGCAGGCTTTGAGTTTACAGTCATTTGCATTTTCCCTCCTTCAGCAAAGGATATCTGCGCCTGGAGTTTGGCAAGCATATCTCGGCCCAAAAGTGGAATAGGGCATTCAGGCATATGCAGGAAATGGTGCGTTATTTTCTGCCCCGCTAGTTCACACATGCGGTTCTGTAGGAAAGGCTTGTTGGCCCTTGCCCCTGTGGCCCCAACAATGGTGACAGATCGAGAGGACAAAGGGGCCACGGTCTTTGCCACCACTGAATGTTCTGCTCCTGTATCCACCATAAAGTCCATATATTGGTCCCCAACTTTCAAACTGACCATAGGCTCCTTGGGACCCAGGGTAAACTTGGAGCCCGGTCTGGCCTAGTCTTCATCCATATCATAGCCCTCGGGAACTGCCACTCCCTCAATGGCTTCTTCTCTCTCTTGCCGGAACTGTGCTCGGTTTACTCCTCCTCGACTCTGAAATCGGCCTCCTGTTCTCCAAGTGCTCCCTCCTCCCCTCCAGGGGGTGGAGCCAAGATGCGGGCATTCATTTCTCCAATGTCCTTCTTCCCTACAATGGGCGCACTGATTCTCTCCCAATGGAGGCCTGCTATTTCTGCGGCCTCTTCCACGTTCTCTTGTCCTTCGGTTAGGAAAACCTCCTCCACGTCGTTCAACTAAAGCGGCAGCAAGAAGATTGGCTTTCTTCTTCATTTTCCGTTCACTTTCTTTGTTACACTCACTTTCACGATTCACAAACACTTTCTGAGCAACTTCCATTAACAGTGCTGTATTCATGCCCGCAAATCCATCCATTTTCTGTAATTTTTGCTTTATATCACCCTGGGACTGACTGACAAAGGCTGCGTTCACCATGCGCAAATTTTCCTGAGCTGCTGGATCATATGGAGTGTATAATCTGTAGGCTTCAGACAACCGCTCATAAAAGGCCGCTGGGCTTTCATTCGGACCCTGGATGACTTCTGACATCTTCCCGATATTCATAGCTTTCTGGCTTCCCCTCCTCAGGCCTTGCATCAAGGCCTGACGAAATCGAGTTAGGGCCGCCGCCCCCCTTTCATCATTCGGATCCCATCTGGGGTCCTCGTTTGGGAAAGCCACGGCGGCTGCTTGCGGAAGATTCATACCCGCTCCATCTACAGGGTTTTCTTCTAACCACCGGACAGCCACTTGTCCGATTCGTGCTCGCTCCTCAGTAGTAAAGAGGGTAGACAGGAGCTGGCGGCAATCAGACCAGGTAGGCTGATGAGTTTGCATTATACTTGACATTAGTTCAGTTAAATCTTGGGGCTTCTCAGTATATGATGCATAATGCATTTTCCAGTTCAACAAATCAGTAGTGGAGAAAGGTACATAGATTAAGCTAGTTGGTCCTGGCACCATCTGGCCCTGGTCATTCAGGATAGGTAAACCAGGCACCTGACGCAATGGCATTAGACGTCTCTCTTTCTTCTTCTTCACAGTGGTACTTCTTAAATCATATGATTGCCGGGTATAGGCGTCCTCAACAGGCGACCCTGATCTGGCGGGCGAGTCTCCGCTCTCGGTATCCTCAGGGGACGCTGGCCCTCCTGAGGCACTCGGGCTGGACTCGGGGCTATCACTCGGGGGAGGGGACTCTCTCTCTGCCGTTGCGGCGGTAATCACTGGGCTTCTGCATCAGGCTCTGCTGGGAGTGCCGGAGCCGTGGGAACTAGCCTACATGGGTACTGAGGTAAACGAGTCAAAATATCTGGGGACTCTGGGGCAGGATACACAGGTAGCTTCCCTTCCTCAAGCGTCCGGGGCCCTCTTGTGGTTGCAACTAATATTCTATACTGTTCCTCATAGCAACGCCTTATCCAAGAGGGCTGCTTTTCACAAATGCTTAACCAGGAATCTATATACGGGAACTGATCCGGGTGTTCTCTTCTTACAATCTGATGGACTCGGGATACTACACTAATATCAAAGGTGCCCTCACGGGGCCATGAAGTGACTAACACAGGCCACTCCCTTTCACAAAGCATTCTTAATCGGGACGGAGACATTTTAATTCCATAGTCTCCGGTAAATCCCTTACTGAAATTCTTGATCATACATTGCAACGGAGTTTGCATGGACTCCGCCCCTCCCATAATTACAATGTTCGACGTACAAGACAACAAACAATAGGGTCAGGTAGTATGGCTACAGGTAAGGGGTCCGTGCAGCCCAAAGAACAATGAAGGAGACAAACACCAAACGCTTCCTCCTTTTCGCGACCTGGGCGCGGTCACCCGGCCAGGAACTGCGCTACTCAGGAGTCTGCTCTCACGTGGTTTGTGTTTCAAGACCTCTCATTCATGCACACACATCCAAACATGCTAGCAAAATGTTTTCCCAAATTTTCCCAGGCCCTATCTAACTAACCAAAAGCAGCCGGTCTCGCGTACACTCATGCAAGACGTACTCGGACTGCTACCAAACCAAGAAAAGGGCAGTTGTTTGGGCCTCGTGCATACTCATGCAAGGCTTACTCGGACGTGCCCTGAGAGGTGATCAGGCTCTCGGTACCTTTTACCAATTCAGTCTTGCGCATACTGTCATCAACCCCCCCCCCCCCCCCCGGTGGCCAGTGGCTGTAAGGTTAGGTTGAGCATATTATTATTTTCTGGGAGTAGAGGGCTCTTTTAAGGCCAAGGGTATCTTGGTCTTTGTAGTCCTGCTCCTTATGTGAATAAATTGTGTATGCCAAGTAGAGGGTAAATAAGGCTTCTATTTCCCTTTTAACGCAAAAGGATACAGAAATACAGAAAGTCCTTCTTTTCAGGCTTCAACCCCAACATAAGTAAAGAGGTAAACTGTTACAAACTTCACAGTTGCTTGTAGGATTTAACCAAGGATTCTTTCAAACTTTAGAGCAAAACAAAGGAGTGAACATTCCTCTTTCATTCAGCACAAACATGAGTATTCTCAAAGCAATGTCTGTATAACTCACACTTCAGGGAGTGATTCAAAACTGCTCACAATACAAATGGAGCAATCCATTAATTTGTCTTGAGATAAGGGAATAGGATCCTCAAGCGCTATCTGCATGGGCTCTGGGTCATTGTTATCTCCCTCTGAATTGGAGCTTTCCCTGGCCGCTATAGTTTGCCAGTCACTGTTTCTGTTCCCTTGTTTCCAGTAAGGCTGTTCTAGGGCTCTCAAATAAGCATGGCTTGTTCCTATGCCCTTACGTCCTGGCTTATAAAACTCTGGCCTGCTTCTTTTCCTTTCAAACTGGATATCTGCTTTACAAGAGCTTCTAGGAGCTGAGCTTCTCTTTATAAATAAAGTGTCACCATACCTTGGCTTTCTGTAGTCAGTATAACTGGAGTTTTCCTTCTCAGGCACTTCTCTCAGGACACAGTCTCTTTGGCAGACTTTCTCTTGGAAGCTTCTGGGCACTGCTTGACCTTTCTGTAGCCTAGGAAAACCTGGTGAGGAATCCAGACTTCCTTGCTTCCTGGTATAGGTAACTCTGCTATCGGTACCTTTACTTCTGGAGCCTTTCAATCCTGTTTCAGAGCCTTCCGGTGAGCGTAGGCCTCTCCCCAGGTATGGCTCTCTCCTCCTGAGCTCTTTACCTCTGAGGTCTCTTGCTACCAAGTCTTTCTCCAGACTGACTCTCCACGGCCTGTCTTTCTCTCTGGCACTTTCTGCTCCTCTTCCAGCTCCTGCTGTCCTTGTCGTGCTGCTTGTCTTGGCTGCGCTGCTTGACCTGGCTGGGCTGCTGTTCCTGGCCGTCTCAGCTCCCCTTCTCCTCCTTCTCTCCTCCTCTTCTCCTGCACTAGCTTTCTGCTTATAAAGGCATTCCACGTTTGAGTTCCCCGGGCTACTTTCCAGGTGCAGCTGATTAACTCCTGCAGAATCATCAGCCGGGTGTGTTAACTCAGCCTCTGTAAGTTTTCGCCTGCTCCCTCTAGCTGCGCTGCAGGGCAATTGCATCTTCTGCACATCATTTGTTTTGTGAAAGACAGCATTTTTCTCTAAGTCTTCACTTTCATTAGCTTTCGCTCTCTGACAATACTCATGCAAGACTTACCCAAACCTAACTGACTAAGGAACAAAAAGAATTTCTACTCACCGGATCCGGTTCCCGATACCAAACCAGTACATGGGTTGGAGCCTGGACTCCCCTTGGGTTCGGAGGTGTTGGCCAGCTGGACCCAGTAGTGCGCCGAGGCTAGGCGGAACCCTCTCCGATGCAAGAGGACCGGTGGTGTCTGAGGTTTCCCCTGCGGTCGGACAGACACGGTTCCAACCGGACCAAACCTGGAGGCGAACGTACATGGAATATTCACTTGAATACCATCCACTACTCGCACATTCCCGGCCAACGCATCAGGAATATGTAGCAGCGAAGTGCACGCAATGAATAAAACCAGGAGTCGGTTGCAGGTTCCAAGCCAATTTATTGTGCACAGGCTCAGACAGGAAAGCATCCAAAAGTGACTGAGCAAAGTTATACAGGAGCAAATTCATTATATACATTTCTTTCAGTCTGATACATGCAAACTTTCTATTGGTCCCAACGCCCCCTGCACCTATCCAATAGGGGACCCTCTCTGGGCCTAGCACCCTGTTCCCCCTTCTCAGGCTAGTCTAACAAAGGCACATTTTTAGATTTCGATACATTTCTACTTCAAGGTCATTTCTGGCTTAGAGAATGTGAGAATACAGAACTCTGGAACATATCTATCATCAGCATAGAAGAATTTAATAATGGATTCATGCAGCATTCATACAAACTTATCTAAAGCAGTTTAAAGCAGTTTATTGCAGATTCTCAAACTTTCACTGACTTTGGTCTTTCTTAGCTCTACTAATCTCAGGTGGGGTGGGGACTCAGGCCTAGTTTACAGGCCTCTCATACATTCACAGGCTATCTAGGCCATAGCCTGCCACAATCCGTGCGCGGGTCCTCCTCCGCCTCAGCCTTAGCCATGTGCCGCACAAAGTAAAGGAAGATGACATCCTCGGGCGGAGAATGGTGCCAGGACCATGGGGGAGACGGGTCCGAGGGCACATCTCAGTGCCGCCAAGTGTCTGGGAACTCCTCATCTTCAGTCTCCCAATCAGACTCAAAGTCCGAGGATAAGTTCGAGGCCTCATGGTTTCCGTGGTAGAGGCCCGAGCCCGAAGGCACTCATCGGAGCGGACTGGTATCCCGAGGAATGGGACTGGGATTTTGTCTGATGCCAATGGCTCTGAGGCTGGAGGCACTTGAAGATTGGTTTGATGCCCGTGGAGGCCCTCAACATCAAGGGTCCTGTCATCGGGGTGGATGAACTGGAGGAATCGGACATGAATGCCTGCTGCTGGGCCAGGAGGGCAAAGATACTGTGCTCAGGACTGCCAAACTGATCTCCATGCCAGTTGGCTCCACAGCCTTCAACACAGGCACTGATGGCCTTGGGCCTGGCATTGGTTCCTTGAGGAGGAGGAGTCCTTGATGAGGATGACCTTGGGTGTCTGAGGCTGGTCGCTAGATGCCAACAACTCCTTCCGGGACAGCTTGTGAGGCTGCTCTCATTCTAACCCCTCGAACTCATGCCAGGTACTGTGGGGCCTGGAATGGGGTTTTCCAGTCTTCCTAGACCCATCCTCCAAGGCAATCTTTGAGCGTTTTGGACTTCTTGAGTTCCATCTCCAGGAATTTCCTCTTGGAGGAGTTACAGCTGCAGGACTGCGAGGCACCCTGGGCATCGCAGGGCACCGAGGTACCGGAGGGGGCCCTGGAAGCACGGTGTCGCCGGAGACTCCAGGGCAGAGTCGGATTTGTGTAAGATCTTTTTCTGCTGCAGCCGACTGCTCTTGATGGTCTTTGCGGTCATGGCCTTACAAAGCTCGCAGTCCAAGTTGTCATGTTTCAGCCCAAGGTAGCACAGGCAGCAGTCACACATACTAGATAAAAACTAGATAAAAGACACTTATTCTGAGGGAAACTGAACAGACGGGCTCCACGGAAAAAAGGAGACTGAGGCAAGACTAAATCCTTGAGTGGGAAGGGGACCACGTATGTGTGGTGCATCTCCCAAAGGTTTTCTTTGAAAGCTGGAGAGATGCTTCCGTGCAGACTCCATCGGCACAGACGTCATCCATATGTGAGGACTGACTTCCTGCTTGTTCCTGGAGAAAATATAGTTTGATACTACTAAGGTAGGATTGAGAGATCTAGGTAGATGGACGTTAGTTTGTAATCTTAATGTAACAGCATAGCGAGTTTCATAGATGATACTGGGCTGGTAGAGGTAGCATATTTGAGAGTAGTATTATGTTTGAGTGGGGCAGCAGTAATGATTCAACTTTGCTGCTTTTCCTTCATGTCATAGAATGTACAGTGCATAGTATGAGTAATTTTAGGAGTCTTCTGGTTATTTTTATAGTCACTTGATCAAGCTTGCTATATGCAGGACAGAGGGACTAAGCCTGCAGGGGATCTTATGTAGCTGGAGGGAATGATTAGAGTTCCTGTCTGCAGGAAGAGAGATTGTAAATGCTGTAAATGCTGAGGGACTAGTGTATGCAATCGGGGTGAGTTTAAAGAGAGGTCTAACCACTGTGTTTAATCGCCAATAATTAGTTTTAAAAAATAAGTATAATAATCAATAAAACAACTGCTACCAAGACCTTCAGGTAATTATGGCTGGATATCCGATGAACGAGTACTTGAGATCTGATCCTTCAACCTCTACTACTACAACTACTGAGCATTTGTATAGCGCTACAAGTCATACGCAGCGCTGCACACAGACATGTAAGAGACAGTCCCTGCTCATCTGAGCTTACAATCTAGTCAAGACAGACAACACATGTGGTGTAGACCTGGATAAAACAAGAGGGAAAGGGAAAGAAACAAGGAGATCAGGTGAGTCAAGATCCAAAAGCAGGAGTGAAGAGGTGAGTTTTCAGCCTGGATTTGAAAAGTGCCAGAGAAGGTGCCTGGCATATAGACACATGTAGTTTGTTCCAGGCGTAAGGTGCAGCAAGGTAAGAGGAGCTAAGTCTGGAGATAGCAATAGAAGAAAAGGGCACAGATAGAAGCAATTTGCCAGAAGAGCAGAGTTCCCAAGCGGGAAGGGGTATAGCGAGAGATAAGAGGAGAAAGGTAGTGAGCAGCTGCAGAGTGAATGCACTTATAGGTCAGCAGGAAAAGTTTGAACTGGATGCGGAAACGGATAGGGAGCCAATGAAATGATTTAAGAGGGGAATGACGAGGCTGACAGAAGATTAGCCGTGCAGCAGAGTGTTGAACAGATTGAAGGGGAGAGAGATGATCCAAAGGGAGACCAGCAAGGAGTAGGTTACAGCAGTCAAGATGGGAGGTGATTAAGGAGTGGATAAGCATCTTAGTAATGTGTTAAGAAAGGAATGGGCTGATTCTGTTGATGTTACAGAGAAAGAAATGGCGGGTCTTAGCTTTCAGATGGATGTGTGTGGGAAGGAGAGAGAGGAGTCAAAGACAACCCCAAGGTTGTGAGTCGAGGAAACAGGAAGGAGTAGAGAGTTATCCACAGAGACTGAGAAAGGAGGAAGGGGAGAGGAAGTTTTAGGGGGAAAGATAAGAAGCTCAGTCTTGGCCATGTTCAATTTGTTCAAGCGGCGGTGAGACATCCAAGCAGCAATGTCAGAAAGGCAGGCAGAGATCCAGGTCTGGATTGCCGGAGAGATTTCATGCGTAGAGAGATAGATCTGGGAGTCATCACCATAAAGATTGTACTGAAAGCCATCGAAGAGATGAGCATACCAAGGGACTGGGTGTAGAGAGAGAAAAAGAGCGGATCCAAGGCAGATCCTTGGGGTACACCAACTGAGAGCAGGATAGCAATAGAGGAGGATCCACCAGAATTAACACTGAAAGAGCAATGGGAGAGATAGGAGGAGAACCAGGATAGTACAGAGCCCTTTAAACCAAGTGAGGACAGGGTATCAAGGAGAAGGTTGTGGTCAACAGTGTCAAAAGCAGCAGAGAGGTCAAGAAGGATGAGGACAGAGTAAAGGCCCTTGGATTTTGCCAGGAACAAGTCACTGGAGACTTTGGCAAGAGCCGTTTCAGTAGAGTGTAAAGGACAAAAGCCAGATTGTAAAGGATCCAGGAGGGCATGGAGGAGAGGAAGTCCAGGCATCGGCGGTGAACTGCATGTTCAAGTAGTTTAGAAATGAAGGGGAGGAGGAAGATGGGTTGATAATTAGAAAGATAGGTAGAATCAAGTGAGGGTTTCTTGAAGTGAGGTGTAACTACAGCATGCTTGAAGGCTGCAGGGACAGTTGCAGTGGATGGGGCTTAGGAGACGATGCTTTCATTCAGTCCCCCGTACTGACAGTGGCGGTGGTGATGTTCTAGAGTTTGTATCGGTACTCATTTTATGGCAATTTGTTACGTGAAGGTGTTTGCTGTCTTCCTTGGACTGCATCGAAGGGCCACGCCAAAGGACCCCCTGGCAACGCCCTAAGACGCCGGCGCACCCGAGCATGCCAGGCTTTTAAATGTGCTGCTGCTGCTCTTCGGCCCAAATGGCAACATCAGAGGGGAAAGGGAGGAGCTTACTTGCCTGATTTCCCTCGACGCAGCCGATTGGTGCAGGGGGCAAGAGAGGCCGGGATCGCTGCACGCCAGCTTTTAAATGTGCCACTGCTGCTGCTCTTCGGCCCGACTGGCCAAGTCAGAGGGGAGAGGGAAGGAGCTTACCTGGCCGCTGTCCCTCGATGCTGTCAATCAGTGCAGAGGGCAAGAGAGGCCAGGACCGCTCCATGCTGGGCTTTTAAATGTGCTGCTGCTGCTCTTCAGCCCAATTGACCAAGTCAGAGAGAAGCGGGGAGGAACATATCTGCCTGCTCTTCCTCGATGCCACAAATCGGTGCAGGGGGCAAGTTACCCCTGCCTGAAATGGTAATTAAAGACAATGAGTCAGAAGAATCGAAAGAAATATCGATAAACCTGGAAGGTGTATTACAGCTATTTGATAAACTGAAGAGTAACAAATCACCTGAACTGGATGGTATACACCAGAGGGTGTTGAAAGAACTGAAATATGAGATTGAAGACCTACCATTATTAATCTGTGAATTATCATTAAAATCATCATTAAAAAGGGTTCCAGGGGTGATCCAGGAAACTACAGTCTGGTGAGCCGGATGTTGCTATTGGTAAAAAGGTAGAAACCATTATAAAGAATAACAAAGAATAAAATTATTGGACATGTAGATAGTAATTGTTTAATGGGAGAAAGCCAAGATGGATTTAGCCAAGTAAAGACTTGTTTTACTAATCTTATATTTTTTTGAATGTGTGAATAAACAGGTAGAGAAAGGTAAGCCAGTTGATATAGTGTATCTGGATTTTCAGAAAACCTTTGACAATGTCCCTCATGAGAGACTGTTGGTGAAGTTAAAAAGTCATGGGATAGGAGGCAGTGTACTATTGTGGATCATGAAACAGTTTAAAGAAAGAGAGTAGTGCTAAATGGCCAATTTTTTCAATGGAGAAAGGTGAATAGTGGAGTACCCCAGGGATATGTGTTGGGACCGCTACTTTTTATCGTATTCATAAATGACCTGGAAATGGCAACAACAAGTGAGGTGATTTTATTTGCAGATGACACAAAATAATTCAAAGTTATGAAACAAGAGGATTGTGAAAAATTAAGAGGACCTTGATAAACTGAAACACCGGACGTCCAAATGGCAGATGAAATTTAATGTGGGCAGGTGCAAAGTTATGCACTTAGGGAAGAACAAGCCAAACTATGGTTACATGATGTAAGGTTCCATATTAGGAACCACCACCCAGGAAAAGATTAAGGCATCATCATAGTGGATAATATGTTGAAATCCTCTGCCCAGTCACAGTGGCCAAGAAAACAAATAGAATGCGAGGAATCATGAAGAATGAAATGGAGAGCAAAACCAAAGATATTATAATGCCTCTGTATCATTCCATGGTGCGACTGCACCTTGAACATTGTATGCAAAGCTAGTCACCATATCTTAAAAAGGATATAGCGGAATTAGAAAAGGTACAGAGAAGAGCCACCAAAATGCTAAAGGGGATGGAAGGATATCCCTGTGAGGAACAGCTTAAAAGGTTAGGTCTATTCAACTTGGAAAACAGATAGCTGAGGGGAGATATGATGGAGGTCTTATTAATGAATGGAGTGAAACGGTTATGGTTATGTTTATTTGATATACCGCCAAAACTGTAAAAAGAAGCTATGCCGTTTACAAAAAATATAAATACAAGAATGAAAATAAAGAAAAGGAACGCTATTAAAATAAGACAGAGGCAAGTAAATAACATCCCAATAATAAGGGGTAGGTGCCTAAAATGGGCATAGGAAGGGAAAAACAAATAATTGACATACAAATAAAGGGATAGAGTAACTAAGGAAGGATGGGAAGGGACGATTCAGATTTCCCAATACCATAGACAGCTGCCTTTCATGAGAAAGAAGACAAGAAGCTGAAGACAGACTCAAAAAGAAATGTTTTTAGTGCTTTCTTAGAGCTTTTGAAATCAGGTTCAGCCCTAATGGCAGCAGGTAACGTAGATTAGTTGTTTACGCCTTCAAAAAGTAGAAAGGACTAGGGGACACTCAATGGAGCTACAATGCCCATTTAGGACTAATAAGAGAAAGTATTTTTTCACTCAACGGGTAATCAAACTTTGGAATTTGTAACCAGAGGATGTAATAAAAGCTGTCAGTGGATTTAAAAAAAAGGTTTGGACAAGTTCCTGGAGGAAAAGTCCATAAACCATTATTAAAGAGGAGCAGGGTAATCTACTGCTTACTCTGGGATAAGCATTGTGGAACCTGTGTACCTTTTTAGGTACATGACAGATACCTGTGACCTGGATTGGCCACTGTTGGCAACAGGGTACAGGGCTTGATGGACCTTGGTCTGACCCACTATGGCATTTCTAATGTTCTTACCTATGCTCTGCCATGCCCTCAGCAATGCCTACAGTAAAAGTATGCATGTTCATGCCATCATGAGTATTTTTATGCCTGCTGCAATTTTGGAAGAGTCCAGTCTAAGAAGCGAGGTGAAAAGTAAGAAACCCTGTTGCCCCTGCTCCTTAACACTCTAATGCCCTTCATGCATGTTTGTCAAGACAGAGTTAAGCAGAGGCTTTTTTCATACTAGCTTCTGCTCCATACCCTTGTGTCTACCTGTACATAATTTACTTTGGTTATACTGGGTAGCCTGGCACTACATTTCTACTGCCTAGGTTCTATTACATGTAGGCGCACGATGTCCCCGGTTTATACTTCTTTTTAGCCTTTTATTAGATTCAAATATGGATTTTAACATGTTCTTATGGTATAACTGTGGATATTATAATTTTTAAATTTAAATTTTTATCTTTTTATTTATTTATTGTATTTAACAAGTTTTTTATACCACCTTATCTTATAATGGAAACTGCTTTGAATGTAATATTCTAACAACTAGAACTTACCATTGAAACAGAAATTAAACTTGGAAGGATCAAACAGGGAAAAGAATTACTATTGGTGATGAATTCCTATGTAGGAGAGGTAGTGTCAGAGCAGATGTGCGGAAAGACGGAAATGAGGAAGATAGGAGGTGCATTAGGGAGGAAGCAACTTAGAGACGGATAGGTGGAGATTGAGGAGAGCAAACTAGCTGAGTGCAAGATGGTGAGAGAAAGGACTAGATCACGTTCCATAATGATCTAGAAAAAGATGTCTTTAGAGCCTTTCTGAAATCTGTTAAGTCTTTGATAGATCTTACAGTTTCAGGGAGTGCATTCCAAAGTGTAGGCTAAATATGGTTTCAGTTATTTAGGATTTATTATGTCCTCTATGTTTTACTCATATAATATTTATGTATATGTATTACGGTCTTATGATTACAACCAAAGCTTCTGTATGCTCCCAATGAAGGGACATTCCAAACATGGTCGGGTAGGGTAAACCATTCAAGCATCCAACAAAAGTCTACATACACTATTTACCTCACGTGTGGATTGCTTTTCACCTCGCTCCTTAGACTGTGCTTGGCCTTGCGAGTGTGAGAGCTTTTCTATTGCACTGCAATTTTAGAACAGCCATTTTACATGTGTATACAGCCACATACATGCTGAAATGATTTTATAAAATTGCCCCCAGGAGTCCTATATTTAGCACAGGCATTGCAGGAACGATCTTCTCAGTCCCTCAGGATCTACTAAATGCAAAGTATTATTACCAATGATGAAAGTACGTACTTGTCATACAGAACAGGAGCGGTTGGTATCCCTTCCTTGCCCTCAGGAGCAGTATGTTCTTTGGTTGTGTCTGATGAGTTTATGGTCCTTTCTTTGACAAATAGAGTGTTCTTGGCTGTATCTATCTTTACCATCTTGCATGCAGAGATGTCCTTCACCACCTTGTCCACACTCGATTGGAATCCTGGGAAGCCATAGCAAATACTGCATTATAAACTAGGGAATGATAACCCTCCTTCATTACCATATACCTCATTGACTATCCAGCATCCTAGACATTGCAATTAGACAGTGATATGAATAATGTACAATATATAATGAGAGCCATAAACTATATACACCCAGGAATCACCTCACTATTTGCAAGACATTGCCACTATAACATGAGATCCATATGATGTACATATCTGGAATAAACTCAAATGCAAAATGCCTTCATTCTATTTAAAATCAACATTGCTTCATCAGTCCTAGAATATTTCTTTCCATATACACTGCAGCAGGACACACAACACATAAAAGAGGAGCGTGAAAGTATAAAGGACATCACATAACTCTCTGTGCTATGTATTCCATCTGAAACTACTTTATTTACTTAACAGATTTTGTATTCTGCTTTATCATTTTAGTCAAAACAGTTTAATGCATATTATCAAGTTTAAATTACAATATAAACAGGGACATTGATAATTTGGATTCTAGTAGGAACTGACCTGTGATCTCCTGGGTCTCAAGCCAGTGCTCTAACCTTTAGGTTACTCATCCACTCAACTTTATCTCTCTGTTTTCTTGCAGAAGCCAATCAGTCCCAACTCCCAGGCAGGGAAAGCTGAACAACTTAATTCTGCCCAGCTCTACCAACCTGCACGACCACAAGTTGATTGAAGCAAGCACTATCTTACATAAGAAAAGATCCGATAGCGGCACTGCACTGAGTTGGCAGAGAAGTGCACCCAAAGAGCATGATGCCTTCCTTGAGGTGCTTCTTTGGGCGACTCTACTATACCGGGTTATTTTTTGCCATTAATAAATCTTGTCTCCCTTCTTTTTACATTGCTTATCCTGAGTGACTTAGTTCGAATGACATCTGTGATCCCAGTTGCTCACTCAGCCCTGATGACATTTGCTTTGAGAAACAACTTTTATACCCAACTACTTATTTAATGTTTACAGAAATTTTCTTAGAAGCCTAAGCAAAAAAAATTCAGTGCATGAAACAATAAAAACAAACCTCACATAACAATTCGGTATAACTCAATCCCCGCTCCCAACTCCTTTTAACGACAAAACACAAACTTTCTATCAACCACCATAATCATCAAATACTCCTACACCCCTTATTACCAACCAAACTCAAAATAAAAAATAAAAAACAAACAAAATCAAAATCGAGCTGCTGCTGGTCAAAGAGGAACCCAAAGGCCTGACCAAATCACCACGGGCCCGATAGTCAAAGGCATTTACACGGTTTACAGAGCTGTAAACTGTGTAAATGCCCCTAAGCGGGACAGTCAACAGCAGTAACATGGTTAGTGTAGCTGAATATTTATTTGTTTATTTAGCAAGTTTTACATACCGCTATATCTACAAGTCATAGTTTATAATCAATATACAGTAACTGTTGCATTAACAGAGCTATTAAGCGGTTTACAAGGAACTTTGGTTTAAGAACGAACAGGCCTTAATAATAAATACATGGAATGTCTCTGAGTAATGCTGCTATATACCCCGATGCTAACTGCTTAGCATCAGAGCGTGTCAGGGACATTCCGGGAGCGGTACCTGTGCATAACCGTGTGGCGGCGATATTTAGCTGCTGCCCGGTTATCCGTCAGCAATGAAAGATAGGCGTAGCAAAAGCTGTCCTAACTTTGCCACTGCAGCTAACTGGGCACCAGCTGATTATTGCCACTGCACGGTTAGCTTCTTCACCGTGTGTGGTGACCCCCGATACTCAATATCGGTGGCTGGATATAGCCCTGAATTGAATATCTGGGGTTGAAGTTCGGCAGAGACGGCTCTGCACCTTAGAGGCACATAGCCGTCGCAAATGAATATTGGGTCCCACATCTTTACCTGCTTCTCCATATTCACCATACCCTTGGCCTCTCAAAGGTGGGCTTGTGAATGCTAGATCTATTTGTGAGAACACTACATTATTTGGGGACTTAATTGAAGATAGTGCTTTGGATTTCTTCTGGCTTACCGAAACATTGGTGTGAGACGGAGAAGCTGCACTATTTCATCAACTTTGCCCTCCAAGCTTTCCTTCTTTTTGAGACCCAGGGAGGGAAAGAGGGGTGGAGGAGTGACCTTTATTTATAATAAAACTCTATCCTACATCACACCTGCGAATTAGAAACGTTTCAGTATGCAACAGCAAATGCAGCATTTCCACAGATCCACTCACTACTCTTCTCCTATATTGCCTGCCATTCTCCCATGGGAAAGGCTTTATAGAACTGTCTTCTTTCATCTCAGACCTAGCTTGCCACTAATCCTCATTAATAATCCTTGCAGACTAACTTACTCACCGATGACCCACAAAAGTCCCAGGGGAAGGAATTCCTTTAACATATGGAGCTATTGGAGTTTTGCCAGCATGGCTCATTTTCTACAAGCAGTGCTAGCAATTCACTTCCTCTTGCACCAAAAGAGCCTCCAGGTCTCTTGGTCTGACCATACAGTCATTCAGCCTCCTTGAGACATCCTGAGAATCTGGGTGCAAAAGACACCCAGATCTAGAAGGACTCTCTCTTCCATTAACCTCACTCTGACCTGACATGCCCAGGGCACTTTGCATACCTTGGCATCCTTACCCTACACACTTTAACCCACATGTTAGCATTCACTACTCCTTCCTTCATTTCCATCATATATCACTCATACCACAGCAGACTTCAGCCTCTCTTCCCCAACACTAGAAGTAGAAACCCCTATCTTAATCAACATCCAGCCAGTCCCCACCCATACCATCCCGCCCTACACCAACCACACATCTTGCACTCAACCTCTCAAAATGCGCCCTCATTAACACACGCTCCATTCACAAAATCTCCATCCTGGTTGACTACATTAAGGATTACCACATTGACATATTGTGCATTAGAGAATCATGGCTAGATAATTCCAATACAGTCATTCTGAACCAACTGGCCCTCCCTTCTTACCAACTCTTCAATCGCCCTAGGGCATCCAAAAGAGGTGGAGGTGTACTCATATTCACCAAGCAGGGCCTCCAATTCAAAACGGCCAGCTCCAGATCCACCAACAAATTGGACCTCATCACCATCTCCAACGCCCACCTGACAATCTGCCTGACTTACAGATCTCCAACAGCACATATCTGCAACCTTTCGCCTATCATCAAGGAAACACGCTGAAAAGATCACAAAAACAAATGAATCATTCTTCTTGGTGACATCAACTTACCCTCCTTATCCACCAAACACTCCTCACCTTTTCTACCAGCAATTGAAGCCCTCCAACTCAATCAAATTATCTCACAATCAACTCACTCCAAAGGAGGAACTCTCGGCTTAAGATTCACACCAGCCAGATGGCTGCAACAATATCTAGCCTCAATGACACAAAACACACCAGTACCCTGGTCAGACCATAATCTGTTCACCTTCATCCTGCCAAACCTCCCCACTTCTCACATCCACCACACTTCCCCATCTCACTCATGCAGGTTTCGAACCAATGACAGAGATACCTTCATCACTACCCTTCTACCCATCCCCTACATCAGGCATGTCCAACTTCGAACAGGTCGTGATCTACTTTTTCCGGCCAAAAGTGCCGGTGATCTACCACCATGAAAATTAAGTTTCAAATTAGTTTCAAATTAAATTTCAACCCAATAACGTTGGAGAATTCCCCTTCCCCCCCCCCCCGCCCCATTTTTAATGAACCTTCTGTCATTTACTTGGATTTGATTAGCTGTTAAGCAAATTAAGCAAAAACAAAACGTAGAGATGAAGATCCAGTAAGAACTGCGAGGGGAAATGGAAAGTACATTTTTTCTTAAAGTTTTATTGAGTAATAACTTTCTTTAACTATCTTAATAACTTTCTTTAACTTTTATTGAGTAATTTGTGTTAAATTTAGGTTGAGTATTGATCCAGGCTGATCTTGCAAAATCCTTAATATTTCACTCTTGCTCATTAGTGAGACGTCTGAGCCTGCATTTCATCCACCAGTTTTTTTAAGTTGGGTGAATATTACGTGAGGGCCAGTCTCAGGGAATCCTGGAGATGTTCATCTGTCATGTTGGAAAGTTGTGTACTCTGTCATTTTCAGATGGGAAAACGCAGATTCTCAGAAATAAGTTGAACCGAAACAGGAGTGTAGAGCTTCACTGCATCTTCTCAAGTTGGGAAATTTATCTCTAGGCACTAGCTTCCAAAACAATTCTTGCTCAGCACGGGTCTTGAGAAAAATGTAATTTTTAAGGGTTAATATTTCATTTTCAAAAGATAGCTTGTTCAATAAGTAATTTTTACTGATAGCAGCTGCAGTTTCTTTAATGTCCACATCTACTTTGAATGAGTATGACAAGTACTCCACAACTGTTCCAATTTTTTGGAAGTCACAGAATCTATTTTCGAATTCCTGGATAACAGAACAGATTTCTGTCACATATAGCACTTCTCGTTCTGAAAAACAAAATTTGTCCCAGATGGTCCTGCATATTAGGAAAATGATCAAATGTGTTTGCAAGGTCAGTCATCATTAGCTCAAATTTGCTCTTGTAGGATGAAACTGTACTCATCTCGCCAATGCATTTGTTTTTACCTTGTAGTTCAAGGTTCATATTACTTAGTTTGCATGTAAAGTCAGTGAGAAATGCCAGATCACATAACCACTCCTCATCTTCCAACTCTGCTTGGTCATCTCCCCTCTCCTTCAAAAATCTTATTATTTCATTCAGAAAATCACAAAATCTTTGCAGAAATTTGTGCCTACATAGCCACCTTACATCTGTGTTCAAAATGATTTTACCCATGACCGAAGTAGTATTTAAAGGTGCGGAAGAATTGAAGGAAATATCGATACATCAGAAAGATGTATTACAACTATTAGATAAACTGAAGAGTAGCAAATCACCTGGGCCGGATGATATACATCCAAGGGTGTTGAAAGAACTGAAATATGAGATTGCATACCTGCTATTAGTAATCTGTGAACTATCATTAAAATCATCTGTAATACCTGAAGATTGGAGGATGGCGAACGTAACACCAATTTTTAAAAAGGGTTCCAGGGGTGATCCGGGAAACTACAGACCGGTGAGCCTGACGTCAGTAGCGGGAAAAATGGTAGAAACCATCATAAAGAACAAAATTGCTGAACATGTAGATAGTCATGGCTTAATAGGAGACAGCCAACATGGCTTTAGACAAGGAAGATCTTGTCTTACTAATCTGTTATGTTTTTTTGAAGGTGTGAATAAACAGGTAGACAAAGGTGAGTCGGTTGATATAATGTATTTGGACTTTCAGAAAGCCTTTGACAAGGTCCCTCATCAGAGACTTTTGGCAAAACTTAAGAGTCATGAGATAGGAGGCAGTGTACTATTCTGGATCAGGAACTGGTTAAAAGATAGAAAGCAGAAGGTAGGGTTAAATGGCCCATTTTTTCAATGGAGAAAGTTAAATAGTGGTGTAGCCCAGGGATCTGTGCTGGGTCCGCTACTTTTTGAGATATTCATAAATGACCTGGAAAAGGGAATAACGAGAGAGGTTATCAAATTTGCAGATAACACAAAACTATTTAAAGTTGTTAAAACCTAAGAGGATTGTGGAAAACTGCAAGAGGATCTTGATAAACTGGAAGACTGGGCATCAAAATGGCAGATGAATTTTAATGTGGACAAGTGCAGAGTTATGCACCTAGGGAAGAACAACCCAAACTATGGTTATACGATGCAAGGTTCCACATTAGGAACCACCACCCAGGAAAAAGATTTAGGCGTCATTGTGGATAACATGTTAAAACCCTCGGCCCAGTGTGCAGCGGTGGCCAAGAGAGCAAATAGAATGCTAGGAATCATAAGGAAAGGAATGGAAAATAAAACAAAGGGTATTATAATGCCTCTATATCGTTCCATGGTGAGACCGCTCCTTGAATATTGTGTGCAGTTTTGGTCACCATATCTTAAAAAGGATATAGCGTAATTAGAAAAGGTTCCAAGAGCCACCAAAATGGTAAAGGGGATGGAAGGATACCCCTATGAAGAAAGGCTAAAATGTTTAGGGCTCTTTAACCTGGAAAAGAGACGGCTGAGGGGAGATATGATAGAAGTCTATAAATTAATGAACGGCGTGGAACAGGTAAACGTAGATCGATTGTTTACGTTATCAGAATATAGATAGACTAGGGGACATGCAATGAAGCTACAGGGTAAACTATTTAAGACTAATAAAAGAAAATATTTTTTCACTCAATGTGTAATCAAACTCTGGAATTTGTTACCGGAGGATGTAGTAAAGGCTGTTAGTGTAGCTGGGTTTAAAAAAGTTTGGACATGTTCCTGAAGGAAAGGTCCACAAACCAATATTAAGAAGGGACACAGGATATCAATGCTTGACGTGTGTCTTTTGGGGAAACTCCTGGATACGTATTGAGGTAGAAATCCAGGCAGGGCTGAGAGCTGAAGGGGTTAATAAGAACTGAAAAAGGTTACTGAGACATCTCTCTCTCCCCTATGCTGTGTGAAAAGGATACACCTTCCTTGGTGAATTCATACCCCGATACATACTTGTCCCTCCCCTATTCCTTTGTCCTGCAGTTCTCTCTGCTTGCTAGAGATAACTTCTCTTCCTCTGCTTCGCTAGAGATAAGAGTACAGTAGACTTTCTCCAATCGGGACTACACTGTAATAAAGTAGGACCAATCATGAAGAAATGCTGTGATGAATTGATAAAATGTCTATGTAGTTTGGATTATTTCTCTGAGCTGGGCTCAGACTTTGAAAAATTTTCTTCTGAGACTGTGTACACATTAAATCAAGGCTTGTTTCCTAATGGAGACTCCTGGGTATTTCTTTCTTCATTCGTTTTCCTGTTACATTTGGTTCCCTGACCTGGCTGAGGAAGCGAGAAAGGAAAGAAACGGTTTGTCTTGCTGCCTCTAGGTTCGATCGGTTTGAACCGGGGTGGCGGCGAACGCAGGAGTAAATACCAGGTGCCCCCAGACCAACTGTTCTGGAGAGTATTGTTTCCTGATTCACCAAGGCTGCTGGCTTTTTCCGAAAGACACCTACGAACCCTTTGTGGAGTTCAGGAAACAGCCCATTAGTCTCCGGAAGACATCTGAGTGGGGTAAGTGAAAAAAGGGGATCTGTTTCTGTATCTGCAGTTCAGGAAAAATCTGTCCTCCTGCGGGAAGTAGGGGAGCCTGATCAACTCTCGAGAGATGCCTTAGTAGCCCAAGGGTTGTGTGAAACTGCGTTACTCATAGTCAGACTGTTTTCTGGGGGACTGGGAGGGTGTCTGTGTGTTTGTGTGTGATTGATTTATGCGTTTGGAACAAGCAGAAGCTTGTGGAGTGAGAGTGGACTCCCGATTAGCACAGTTCCTGGATGGGCGACTGCGCCCAGGTTGTGAAAAGGAAGAAGCGCCATTTTGTTAGTCACTCTTCTTGTGTCTACGGCAGCAGGATCCCTTACCAGCTGTCTGCATTCCTTTCCCTTGCCGTTCATTTGTTCTGTGTTTTCAGAGACTGGTAGATATGGGTGGATCAGAGTCAAAACGCAGCCCCTTAGAGTGTATGATAAAACATTTTTGGAAAGGATTCTCTGCAGACTATGGGATTCGTATGACCCCATCCCTGTTAAAGAAATATTGTCAGAATGAGTGGCCGAGTTTTAATACTGATTGGCCCCGGGAAGGAACCTTTGATTAGGATTTGGTTAGCAGAGTACACCACGTTGTGGTGGCTAATCATCCAGATCAATTCCCTTATATTGATTCCTGGCTGGATGTAGGTCGGAAAAACCCCCAGTGGGTCAGGAAATGCCACGAGGAACACTGTTGCATACTTCTGTCCCGTAGTCCACAGGAAATGCAGCCTAAAGTAAAACCAAAACAATCCGTTTTAGTACAAGAGCCAGAGACAGAAGAATTCCTTCCCCCATATGATCTCAGGCAGATTCCTATGACTCCAGCTCAATTACCAGGCTCAGCAGGGACTCCTGCTAGAACAGATACAACTTGTCCCCCACCACTCTCGACAGATACTACTTTCTCTGATAGTCAAAAGAGCAGCGAGTCAAGAATGCCATTTTCAGATACAGAACTGCCCAGCACTTCAGAAAGTTCCCCGAGTCCCAGATCTGAAGGTGGTCAGTCTCAGTTTAGTACCCCTCTTCCCCCAGTATGGAGCATTACGACCTCAGGAGAGACCACTGCACAACACTGTCAGCATACATTTTATGCAGCTTTGTACTCTGGTGATTTCAGTCTCCAAAGGTAATAGGGCAGTTTAACTCTGACCCCCTGGTGATGTCAGTCTCCAGGGCCTGTCTGCAGCCCCTCCTTGCTAAATCAAGAATGGCAGACCTCAAAGGGAGTGGCTAAAAACAATAGCAGACCTCAAGGGGAAGTGCTGGAGAGGATTCAATTCACTATAAAGGACAGAAACAGTTCCTCTTGCTCTCTCTCTTCCACCTCATGAAGGACAGGAGGCTCTGATCATCAATTCTCTTCACCCCTCCCCCCCTCTCTCTCTCTCTTGCCATGAGGCTCTGACCCACATGTTCTGGCCTCTCTCTCTCTCACACACTTCACACATGCACATACACACACAGATTCATTGATGCACACTGAAACAGCTCTGTAACAATCACTATATACCTCTGTTCAATACCTATGTAATAAGCCTATTTCTACATAAAAAACCTTTCTCCAAGCCACACCTGTTTGGTTGTCTTATTACAAGCCCTACTGCCTCTGTGAAGTGAAATGAACCCAGGACCTACAGGAGAGTAACCTGACCACATCTTACATTTTATGGGGGCTCGCCTTCTCGGATTTCACAGCAGATCTCCAGTTGGGTAAGTAATAATTTTGTATAATACTTTAAGTAGATTTCAGACAGGTGGGACAGAATCAAAAGTCCTTGTGACCATTTACAAAAAGTTCCAGTGATAAATTTGTTTTGTGGGTTAGACAAGGTGAGATTTTTATTGTCAAAAGGCTCTGTAAGAATCTAGAATTTTAAGGACATCACACAGAGTGGCTTGCAATTGTCTTATTTTGATGTATAGGCTTGCTAAAGATTTTTCTATAGTATTTGAGCTGCTAAGAAAAGACAGAGAGATAGTCCAGATTTAGTTTGGAAGTGGTACACAGGTAAACAGTCCCTCATTGAATACAATATACATCTTTCCTGATAAAGCTATTACCTCCTGTCCCTTTTAACTTTTATTTATCTGTCTCCTGTCAGTAAGTATCTTAGTGAGAGCAGGCTTAAAGCTGGCTGCAATTGATACAACAATTCTGTTAATCTCCTAACACCCTTCTTACTATAACTTCACCCTAAACTTCCACCCTGTTAAAAAGGTGATAAGCACTTTTTATTCAGGTATAATCTTAAGGTGTGGTCTTTATGCCAGTACTCTTTACTGAACACCCATACAATTTATACCATTCCAACTATAATTCTAAGTCTCACTTCTTCATAAAAGTGAGCATTCCTCCTTCTAAGGTTACACATTTTAGATAGTCCAACTACAGCCTTACTACAGTCTCAAATATGGAAGCCTTTGATTTTAAAGAACTTAAAGAAATTGTAGTTTCATACTGTAAGATGAAAGGTGGTCCCTTTGAAGGTGAATTCCCTGAGTCATCATGGTATAATATTCAAAGACAAATGTTAAACCATTATCAAGAATTCAAAAAGAAATCAAATAAAAGAAAATGCCTTTTTATCCAAGGCATGTGCAGTGGGCTCATTAGCATGAAACAGGACAATACTGAACTGACTTCTCAGTGTACCCAATTGAACAAAGACCTTGATGAGGCACAAATTTGCATCTCTATGCAAAGAACTCAAGTGATACAAGCCACAAATTCTTTTATAACTGTTAGTGAGCAATTAGAAGCACTTAAACTTGAATTGAAGCACTTTAAGGATCAATTGGCCTATGAAAGACAAAAGCCAACACCCACTCCTCCCTCAGTCCCTTATGCCTATGACACACCCTATCAGCCATGCATACAAGCTATTGAGAAACAAAAGAATACTAAGGTATGCATAGTTGGACTTAGGAATGCTAAAAATAAAGCTGAATCAGAGGAACAAAATTCTGATAGTTTATCTCAGCCAGAACCCAGCAATAATCAGGATCTGTGTCAGGAAGATAATTCAGATGACTTAGACATGGCACCCAGTGAACTCAAAGCACCAGTTAAAGTAATGTTGCAGGAAAATTTAAAAGACAGAGACATGGAAAAAATAGTTGAGAAAATTGGCCCTATGCCTTTTAATGTAAATCATTGGTGTAAATGGGCCATTGATATTCTGATTCACTGGGGTCTAGGGAAATACAGAAGAAAACAATCAGACTTTGATAGACTTATGCATTTGGCTCTGGGGCCACACTGTTATAGAGTTGGCTCTCTCACTCACCCATACCAGTTGGTTAAAAGGGGTACTGAGAAACTATTTCACTGTTCCCCAATGCAAGTATTTAAAATTATTTCACCTCTACCAAATGATACACTGGAACAGTTTGCATATAGAGCCTGGATTTTAAAAGCAGTTCTTAATGAGCAGGAGTCCTGACCCAGTGCAGAAGATTATGGGGAGAGCATGCATAAGGAATTTTTATTAGAATTGCTATCCCCTGAGATTACAAAACACCTTCTGTTATTTTCTGAAGACCCTAAAGCAACCCCTTTTGATACTTTAATGCTCAGAATTGGGTCTGTTTGGAAGGCCCAGCCCTCACAGGTAATAACAGTATCAGAAGCACGGAAGTGGCAAGCCAAGGAATCCTCTCAGTACACAAGAAACACAGACAGAGGACACACACCCTGGAGAGCACAAGGCAGAGGTACTTTTAGAAATTCCTCAAGTTACATCCCCTTTCAAGAGTTCAAAGCACAGAGAGATGGATTAGAAATGGAGAAAATTAAATGGGAACAAGACAAACACATACTGCAGATAGAAATAGATAAATTAAAACAGGACATACAAGCAGCTCAGGACAAACATAAGGCTAGTGCATAGGGATGTCCTGACCTCTTGAGTTCAGATATCAAAATGTCTCAAGCCTTCATAGCCCAGCCTGCCTCCTTTATCTCAGCAGAGGACTCAATTCCAGAGCCTCTGGATGATGAAATGGATACAGGCCCAGGACACAATTTAAGGCTTGTAACACCCTTGATACTGGACTCTTGTTCACACCCCAATTTTATCAGTAGAATAGGGGGTCAGGATAAACTAGCTATGATTGACACAGGGGCTGGAATTAGTTTTACAAACAGAGCTTCTCCCACTGCAGATCAGAAAAATATGGAAATTTATGAAATTCAAGGAATTAATGACACAGCTTCCAAATGTGTGGCTATCCCAGTTAAATGGGGTATCCCTGTGCACAGTGAACAAAACAAGGAAATGTTAGAAACCACTGCCTCCACTATAGTAAACACACCAAAAGAAATAATTGGAATTGATGTTCTCAACCAGTTAAATTTGGTGGTGGATATGACTAATCTTAAATTGTGGCAGTATTCAGGAACTTCAAGTGCCTCTAAAACTTTAGTGCATGAAGTCATTCCCATGCAGTTAGCAACTCAGTGCACCAAGGCAGCTCAGCAGTATGATCTGTGTGTAATTCCTTCAGAGGTGGCTGATATTCCAGTCTGGGCTCAAGACAGACAAGTTAGATTGTGGGAAAATACTGTTGGAAGGTGAGGATCCTCCACCACAGAAGCAATACCCAGTACCTCATCAGGCTATAGAACCAGTGACTAAAATTGTGAAGATACTGGAGGAGAGGGGTCTGATTAGACCTATTTCTTCCACATGCAATTCACCAGCCTGGCCGATAAACCGGGGGGTTCCCTCAGGCTCACTATGGACTTCCGTGCCCTGAATCAAGTTTCAAAATCCGTAGTGCCCGTGGTAGCCTCATACCCTGAAATGATCTCTAAACTGAACCCCAAATGTAAATTTTTCTCTGTTTTAGACATATCCAATGGGTTTTGGAGTCTGCCCCTGGCCCTTGAATGCCAATACAAAACAGCCTTTCAGTGGCTGAATAAACAATATGCATGGACTGTGCTCCCACAGGGATATAAGGATTCCCCATCAATATTCCATAAATACATGCAGGAAGCCCTATCACTATTGTCTTGCAGAGATAATATAATTCGGTATGTAGATGACATTCTGATTCAGTCTGAGAATGAAGCTGTACACTGGAATCATGTAAGAGAAGTTTTAAAAGCCCTCTTACAAGCTGGTCTTAAAGTTAATCCTGCCAAGGCTCAACTGTGCAAATCACAGGTTTCCTTTTTAGGGGTTACTATTGGCCAGGACGGTAAATCTGTAGATTCTCAGAGGATAGAGCTGATACAGAAACTTCCACTTCCTACAGATCAGAAATCACTCCAGTCATTTCTAGGGCTCACTGGTTTCTGTCGTGACTTCATGCACAATTATGCTGAAGTGGCAGCTCCACTTTACTCCCTGCTAAAAAGTAAAAGTTATGTCTGGGAGGAAGAACATAACGAAACTGTAACTAAATTAAAGCACATTCCGACTTCTGCTCCTGTTCTAGCACACCCAGATCACACACAACATTTTTTCCTGTACCCGGTAGTTGGAGAGAACAGTATAGGTGCAGCTCTAACACAACGCCTAGGAGGAGTAGATCGACCTATTGCCTTCTGTTCAAGAGTTCTCACTTCTCCTGAACTCAAAATGGGAAACTGTGAAAAACATGTACTGGCTTCCTATGCTGCTATGCATAAATTTACATACATCATTGGTGCTCAAACCACATACATATGCAGCCATCACATCCCACTCAAATTCATTGTAGAGGGAAAGTTAGCATGTAGCAAGATTAGGACTGAGAGAATAGTCCAGTGGACTCTCATGTTGCAGGCACAGAATGTAAAGTTTGAATTGTTGAAAGAACCTAACATGCAAGTGGCTGGAATCTTGCCGGAGGGGCAACCTCATGACTGCCAGTCCTCACCCAGTGCCCCTAATCACATGATCTTTAGGGAACTAGGACTAGACAAAATTTCACCTTTTCTTCCTACAGTATATATTGATGGTAGTAGCCAATGTGAAGGAGGCAGGCGACTAGCAGGTTTTGCAATTGTACAATTGGACCCAAATAACCAAGTGGTACTGCAGAGACAGTATTCCTGTGGGTCAGCGTCAGCACAGTACTGTGAGCTGGCTGCTTTTGTGGCTTGTATGCAACAATATCAGGATTCACACCCAGAAGTACAAATCATTTTAGATTCTGATTATGTCTTTAAAAGTGCTATTGCCCTGTTACCCTGGTGGCTGGCAAATGAATTTAAATCTACAGATGGGTCCACAGTGAAAAATTCATCACTGTGGACTATGGCACAAGAACTGAGTGAGACGTTTCAGAGAGTACATTTAGTTAAAGTAATGGCACATAGGAAGAAAGGCCCTTTAGTGAAAGGAAACACATTAGCAGACTCACTAGCCAAGGAAGCATGCCATGTAGGCCTCATATGGCCCTGGTATGAGCAGACACGCATGGTTGCTATTGCTACACGTTCCACAGATTATGATCAGAGAATACCACCAGATTACTTCGTAGCACTGCAGACAAAGGACCCTGAGCTTTCCAATTTGAGGAAGCTTGTGCAGGACGCCCCAGATAACCTATATCAGCATACACCCTTTCTCACACTCGCTATAGAGAAAGACATTCTATGTGCAAAAAGAGAGGAAGGCTTGGTTATAGCTATCCCTAGAGCTCGAGGTAAAGAATGGATGCATTGGGTTCATGGTGCAGGTCCTATGGGACACCCTAAAGCAGAAGAAATGCAGACTATCCTTAGTAGGGTGGTATGGTGGCCAGAAATGAAACATGATATACAGGATCATGTTTCCTCCTGTGTAATCTGTGCTTCATTTGGCAGGCAACCGAAAAAGAGAAGGGGACAGTTAATGAGAGCACCTCCTCGTGGCCCATTTGAGAGATTGCAAATAGATCATGTGGGCCCTCTCCCATTAACAGCTAGGAAAAATAGATTTTTACTCACTGTTGTTGATTCCTTTTCTCATTGGGTAGAAGCATTCCCTGTCCCAGATCAAACTGCTCGAACCACTGCAGAAGTCCTAACTATGCAATTTTTTACACGCTGGGGCATTCCCAAGACTATTGATTCTGATAATGGTCCTGCATTTGTTTCTCAGCTGATCAAGGAATTGTTTGATTTTCTAGGCATAGAACAACAACTCCACATTCCGTACCATCCACAGGCAGCAGGGCAGGTAGAAAGGATGAATCAAACAATTAAGGCCCACCTCAGCCCTATGCTTAATCTGACCGGGAAAATTTGGGATCTGGTGCTCCCTTTAGTCCTTATGCGTATTACAGTTAATGTCTGTAAATCCACAGGTTTTGCACCCTATGAAGCCTTAATGGGAAGGCCAATGCAACGGTGGGAAAATATGCTGAGTCCTTTTCTTCCAGAGGACCAGACCGTAATTCTCACCAATGAGTGGATGAACATCTAAAAGAAATTCAGACCACTGTGCTAGCTAACACAGAAAAAGCTAGAGATTATTTGCAGGAGGTACATGCTAAAGGTTCTGATTTAAGGCCCCTCAAGGTTGGGAGTAAAGTGATGATTCTGAGACCTAGACTAAACCTCCCCTTTGGAACTGCAAAGTGGGAGGGACCGTACTTAGTTACTGATACCTTAGGCCCAAGCCTATACCAGATCCTAATGCCCGACAACCAGCAGTACTGGAAACACATCACCCAGTTAAAACCATATGGGTAATATGTGTTTTATCAGTCTTTGTTTTCAGATACCACCTGAAGACAGCACGGACAGCTGCTTTCTGAAGACAGCACGGACAACTGCTTTTTAAACAAAAGTCGCTTGAGGATGGTAACTATTTACTTCTGCTGTATAGTTGACATGTGTTTAATAGTTATGTAAATAAGTAGTTAAAATTTTTTTTTTTGTTTTGTTGTTACATAGTATAAGTGGGGAGCATTAGTTTACTCCCTAGTAGAGTGAAACAAGTTAGCTTTTATTATGTCTCTGTTTCCTGTTGTTCTTGTATCGGCTCTCTTCTACCCAAGTCTCATTACAGGAACTATCATCCGAATATGCACGATTGGCTGGGCTAACTCCACAGGTGGGGTATATCGTTATCAAGAAATACCCCCACCTTTCCCGGAAGGAAAGGATCTGGTCATCCTGAGTTTCTGTTCGGTACAGGACAAGCCAGTGTTCTATTCATTAAACATCACTCAAGTACAGTGGAGCCACCAGTTTCCACTTCTCTAGAAAGGACACAAGAATTGAGGGCACGCCCATAACATTACTTTCTAGGTCCTCCTGCTTTGATTTTGTACAATATCTCCTGTCAGGACAGAGGTACCTGGAAAATAACTTATACATGGGTTGTGAGTGATCAACAGCACATCACTGAGACTTCATTCCTTTTGAATGTATCTTGTTTACCTACCACCCCTCATCCCACCCCTCCCACCACTTCTGCTCCTCCTGTACTCTACTTTTCTGATATCCACCCATTTCAGGAAGGACATCCCTTTCAGATTAAATATGATGCACCACACGATGTTTTATATGATGTGGAATACCATTTTCTTACTTGGCATCTATTTCCCAAATTGTTTCTAGTTACTCACAAATATCCAAATTGCTCTCAGTTTGTTGCCAACCACATACAAATGCTCAATACTTGGTTTGATATGCAGTCAGTAACACCCCGAGCCAAACAATTTCGACACAAGCGTGAATTAATTGATACAATTTTAGGTGGCACAGGGACTGCACTGGGTGCCCTTAATATAATTGATATAGAGGTGCTCCGTAATAAAATGGGATCCACTGCTCAGCATGCTGCTGATGGTTTTACCTCACAACATATTATTAATGAAGCTTCCTCTAAACTGTCCAATGTAGTTGTAGATACCTTTGCTCTTATATCTCCCATTATAGAACAGAAAATTGTTACCTTAGCACATGCAGAATATCCTATTGTTAATATTGGGGTGCAGTTTGATAATATGCTTATTTATCCTGTAGACCATCTCACATGGGTGCAGCCACTGGATGACACCTGGACTTCATTCAAGCCGATGGACCCCAGTTTGTGTGAGCAGACTACATTTCAGTTCAAGTGTCAACCTCACCAGTTTAAAGAGGCTGACACCTCCTCCTGGAACAATTCCTCCTCTTGCTCCCTGACTGTTAAGCTCTCATATTCTCTGACTATCTCACACAGTTTGTATTACCTTGGAGCTGGACACTTTTGTTTTCATCTGTTCTTTCCCCAGAATGTTTCTTTTTCGATTGCTCCCAGAATGCATGACATTCACCTTCCCAAGAACACTTTGTTGTACAGTTCAAACTATTTACCAAACAATACCTGGTGCAGTCATACACCACTGGTCTCCCTCACCATTAATGGGACAACTTATTCCACACCGCTGGTTACCAATGACTCTATGGACATTCCAGACTTTATCTCATATGCTGTGTATCCATTACCACTTGACATGGGAGAAGAGACACTACATAAACTGCTCAACTTTACAGAACTCCATGCCTATATTGATCACCTTAAAACAACATCCACTGAAGTGAATCACACCATCGCTTATGAGAATGGACACATTCAACAAATTGTTGGACACTTGCTACAAGATACTCATGTGTCTGTATGGGAATTGTTATTTGGTTACTCACCTACTGCTGATCATGTCTTTAATGTTTTTATACACCCTATTATTATTTTAACTGCTGTACAAATATTGCTATGCATTATCGTAATTTTCCTGTGCTGTAAGATGAAACAAATGTACATTTCCTTGCAGCGCATGTCCTATAGAACATCAACAACATTTTAAGGTAGTTACACTGAACTTCTCCAGCATCCACCCCTACATCCAGGCTAATTTGGCCTGCTAATTACACTGAATACCAGAGTCAGCGGCAGTCTAGTATTCCTTCCTATCCTCACTCATAGCATCCTGGTACCTTTTGGCTTTAGCCTCCTCAAAAATTCCTGCAGCCCTTATGCACTGTTCACTCTCTCTAAGACGGGCACGGAGGTAGAATATTGGGTTCCCCCCCCCCCAGTAGTGGCTGCTCTACCTAAGACACGAGGTTTGGACTCATAAGGAGACTGGTTTATCTCTAGAACACTAGAGACAGTACTGTGCAGGACAGGGGACCTGCTAGACATAGCAAGATATTTAATACAGGAGGTATTAGACAAGCTGCCTACTATCATGTAATGCAATATCAGAATTAACCTTCAGGTCAGGGCAAATCAGCAGTATAAATAGGAATACCCAACCTCAATCAATGACCACCATTTTTGTCGGAGCTAGCCGTAGGAAGGTCAGAAGGAAAACCGACCTACACCAGGCGGGTAGCTACTTTTTATTTATAGAGGTTCTTCACCAAAATTAAAGTCAAAGTTCAAATAACCAATAGAATTATGTTCAAAAAACTTATCTCAGTCCAGAAATGCCGGTTATGATGAATCCAGTGCGTTGGATTCATCATAACCGGCATTTCTGGACTGAGATAAGTTTTTTGAACATAATTCTATTGGTTATTTGAACTTTGACTTTAATTTTGGTGAAGAACCTCTATAAATAAAAAGTAGCTACCCGCCTGATGTAGGTCGGTTTTCCTTCTGACCTTCCTACGGCTAGCTCCGACAAAAATATTTACTCTGGTGGTCATTGATTGAGGTTGGGTATTCCTATTTATACTATCATGTAATGGCAGCTGGGACAGGTACCACAGGTTTGCTTCCACCATTTCCAGGCACAAATAATAAAGAAAAATAAAAAAGGTGTGGGAGATGTCAGCATACATTTCATGCAGCTTTGTACTCTGGTGATTTCAGTCTCCAAAGGTAATAGGGCAGTTTAACTCTCACCCCCTGGTGATGTCAGTCTCCAGGGCCTGGCTGCAGCCCCTCCTTGCTAAATCAAAAATGGCAGACCTCAAAGGGAGTGGCTAAAAACAATAGCAGACCTCAAGGGGAAGTGCTGGAGAGGATTCAATTCACTATAAAGGACAGAAACACTTCCTCTTGCTCTCTCTCTTCCACTACATGAAGGACAGGAGGCTCTGATAATCAATTCTCTTCACCCCTCCCCCTCTCTCTCTCTCTTGCCATGAGGCTCTGACGCACATGTTCTGGCCTCTCTCTCTCTCTCACACTTCACACATGCACATACACACACAGATTCATTGATGCACACTGAAACAGCTCTGTAACAATCACTATATACCTCTGTTCAATACCTATGTAATAAGCCTATTTCTACATAAAAAACCTTTCTCCAAGCCACACCTGTTTGGTTGTCTTATTACAAGCCCTACTGCCTCTGTGAAGTGAAATGAACCCAGGACCTACAGGAGAGTAACCTGACCACATCTTACAAATACGTGCTAGCAAACAGACTCCAGAAGTTAGTCTCCACCTTCCCCTCCGAGAGGCTTGAGGACCAGCTGCCTTTAATGCCCAAGGAGAGCTCGTCGAGGGCCCTCGAACCTTTGTGTATGTAGCTTTTTCTACCACCGACTTGTTCAACTGGAAAACTCATTATCCTTCATATACTGATAAACCTCAAGCTATGATAGGATTTGTTTTCATCTATTATTCAAACCCATCATCCAACTTGGGCAGACTGCTGTCAGCTCCTTTTAACCTTACTCAGTACCGAAGAGAGATACCGGGTGACGAGGTCAGCCATGAAATGGTTGGAAGAGAACCATCCAGGTGAACAGGATCCCCAGCAATCAGCTCTGAGAGACTTTCCTGGTCTAGAACCTAATTGGGCTGCAAACAGTGACACAGGCTGCCTTGCCCTGAATCACTATCATCGGGCTCTCCTCGAATGCCTTAAAAAAGGGGGCCAGAAAGCAATGTATGTGGGGAAAATATCTGAGGTCCTGAAAACCCCCGATGAGAGTCCCAGCCAGTTTTATGAAAGACTCTGTGAATCTTTCCATGTTTATACTCCATTCGATCCTGAAGCACCTGAAAGCCAGCGGATGATGAATACAGCATTTGTGGGGCAGTCACAGGGGGACATTCGAAGAAAACTTCAGAAGCTGGAGGGTTTTGCTGGAATGAATATAACCCAGCTGATGGAAGTTGCTATGAAAGTATTTGTGAATGTGAACGAAAGATGAAAAAGAAAGCTGATATGTTAGCAGCGGCGCTAGTTGAGAAAGGACAAGGAAAGTCAATGTGGGAACCGAGGGGCCAAGGCCGGGTAGAAGAACCCAGCATGGATCATTGGAGCAAGGACCATTGGAACGAGATCAATGTGCCTATTGTAGAGAAATGGGCCACTGGAAAAACAAATGTCCCAACAAAGGCGGCCAAAGTGATGCAGGAAAAGGAAACCGTGGTCGACCAGCATTCCGAGGGCAAGTTGAAGGAGGAAGATATACTCGGACCAGCTGAGGATGCTGGCGAGGAGCGCGAGGGTCTAGCGGGGTTCATTGGATTGACCGCTATGGAACAGAACCAGGGTGATCATGAATAGGACAGACCGGGCTCGCAGATTCTTCTCGATCCCCATGAGCCCATGATCACAATCAAAATCGGGGACCAGCAAATACCATTTATGGTTGATACTGGGGCAGAGCATTCTGTTGTGTCCCAACTGCTAGCAAGTGCTTCCGGAAAGACTGTCACAGTGGTGGGGGCGACTGGAAACCGGGCAGTCCGGCCCTTTCTCCATACTCGAGTCTGCGAAGTAGGAGGACAGCAGATCGCCCATCAATTTCTGTACATGCCTGAGTGTCCGGTACCACTTCTGGGCTGGGATTTCCTATCAAAGCTATATACCTGGATCTCTTTTACCCCCACAGGAGAGGCTCAGATGGTTTTGGGGCTGCCAGTATCAGGATTATTTTCTCTACAAATTCCAAGGGAAGAAGAGTGGCGGCTGTACTCCCAAGTTGATCCGCAACAACCCCTACCACCAGAACTGCAAAACTTCCCTGGAGTATGGGCAGAAGGTAATCCTTCTGGCCTTGCCCAGAACATCCCACCTATTATAGTGTAACTAAAACCAGACGCCTGTCCCATTCGTGTCAAGCAATATTCCCTACCCTGAAGAGCTGTTGAGGGCATTCATAAACATCGCCAGCGATTACTCAAGTTTGGACTCCTGAAACCATGCCAATCACCCTGGAATACCGCTTTGCTGCCAGGTCAAAAACCAGGTGCTAATGATTACTGACCTGTATAGGACCTACGGAGGGTCAATGAAGCTGTTACCATTCATCCGGTTGTGCCAAACCCTTACAATTTACTGAACTTGATTCCTGCACAAGCTACCTGTTTTACTGTTTTGGACTTAAAGGCGCCTTTTTCTGTTTGAGACTGGCCACTTCTAGCCAGCCACTGTTTGCATTTGAATGGGAAGACCCTATTACTGGCAGTAAGGGACAATTGACATGGACACAATTACCCCAAGGATTCAAGAACTCCCCCACGCTGTTTGGGGATACACTTAGTCAAGATTTGCGTCAGTTCCAGTCATGCCCTACTCAACATGCATTGCTATAATACGTGGATGATCTACTCATCGCCGCTGTTTCCCCAGAAAAATGTCTTGCCGCCACTTCAGAACTTCTGCATTTACTTTGGATGTCTGGCTATCAGGTGTCTCGAAGTAAAGCCCAGTTGTGCCAGACTGAAGTCAAGTACTTGGGATTCCATGTTGCCCAAGGCCTTCGAAGACTGGGCTCTGAGCGGAGGGAGGCTGTTTGTTCTATTCCTGAGCCACAAAATCGCAGGCAGTTAAGAGGCTTCTTAGGGGCTGCCTGTTTTTGTCAAATCTGGATACCCAACAATGCAGTGTTGGCAAAGCCTCTGTATGCAGCTACAACAAGGGGAGAACGAGATCCTTTAGACTGGGGCCCGGACCAAAAGGAGGCCTTTCAGAATGTGAAGAAGGCTTTGCTATCAGCCCCCAGTCTAGGACTGCCCGACGTGGAAAAAACATTCCATCTGTATGTCCATGAAGAAAGGAGGATGGCAGTTGGTGTCATCACTCGGAGCCTACTGTAGGTTCCTGGCAACGACCGGTGGCTTATCTGTCCAAACAGCTGGATCCAGTAGCGAGGGGGTGGCCTTCTTGTCTCCGCGCAGTAGAAGCAACAGCTCTCCTGGCAACAGAGGCTGATAAATTGTCCCTTGGGCAAGAATTGTATGTTAAAGTGCCGCATGCAGTACTGACGCTGATGGAGTGCAAAGGCAATTATTGGTTTACTAACGAACAGATGACAAAGTATCAAAGCATGCTGTGTGTGAATCCTCGGGTTCACTTGGAGATAGTGAAAATACTCAATCCTGCTACTCTACTCCCTGTAGCACCTGTGCTACCCAAACATGATTGTATCCAGGTTATGGATGAAGTGTATTCCAGCCACCCAGATCTGAAGGATGTACCGCTGGCCTCTCCCGATGTTCAGTACTTTACCGATGGCAGCAGTTTTGTGGAAAATGGACAGCGGAGGGCCTGATATGCTGTGGTCAGTCCTGGGGTTGTTGTGGAGGCTGAGCCCTTACCCCTGGGGACTTCTGCCCAGAAAGCTGAACTCATTGCCCTTACTCGAGCCCTCCAGTTAGCTGCAGGTCTGAAGGCAAACATTTTCACTGATTCTAAGTATGCATTCACTACACTCCATGCCCATGGGGCCCTCTATAGAGAAAAGGGACTCATAAATTTCAGTGGGAAATCCATAGAGTATGGGAGGGAGATTTTGGAGTTACTAGAGTCTGTGTGGGCACCAAAAGTGGTGGCTGTTGTTCACTGCAAGGCACACCAGCGAGGAGACACACTAGTCATTCAGGGTAACCGCAGGGCAGATAGGGAGGCCAAGCTAGCAACCCAGCAAGGAACATTCCAATAAGTGTTCAAGCACCCCTGTTTCCAATTCCTATGTCAGAGTGGGACCCTCATTATACCAAAAAAAAGAGATGGATTTCTTCACTCAGGAAGGGGCTACTCTCACCACTGCTGGGTGTTTGTGGTTACTGGGAGATCCACCCCGATATGTTAACCCTGAGAGTCTAGCACCTGCTTTTGTCCGGCGATTTCATGAGACCACCCACGTAAGCAAGACCTCCATGCAAACCATTCTACAGTCTTACTTCTATGTCCCATATCTGTCTGCCTTGACGGCAGCTGCAGCACGTCGCTGTCTCCAATGTGCCAGCAATAACCCCCGCCAAGGGCCTCTACCCCCAGTTTCCATACAGGCGGATGGTGCTGCCCCTATGGAGAATATTGTAGTTGATTTCACCGATGTACCCCGGGTAAGAGGTTATCGATATCTGCTGGTGAAAGTATGTACATTTTCAGGATGGGTTGAGGCCTACCCCTGTAGAACAGAGACAGCCCGAGAGGCTACCAGGGCCCTGCTGAAAGAGATTATTCCCAGATTTGGCCTACCTCTTACTATAGGGTCAGAGAATGGCCCTGTGTTTGTTGCTAAGTGCCTTCAGGACCTTTCTAAGGCCCTCCAGATCACCTGGAAACTTCATACTGCTTACTGCCCCCAGAGTTCGGGAAAAGTGGAAAAGATGAACTGAACCCTGAAGCTCCAGTTGTATAAACTGTCAGGAAGCTCATCTTAATTGGGATCAGGCCTTGCCAATAGCCCTTCTCCGTGTCCGGTCCTCTCAGACTCGGACCCTGGGACTATCCCCTTATGAAGTACTGTATAATCGACCACCACCCGTTGTTCAGGGCCTTAAGGGAGACCTAGAGCAGATAGGTAATGAACTTACGAGACAACACCTACTGGCATTAGGATCTGTTTTTCAGTCTTTGAACAGTTGGATACAAGAGCAATTGCCTATCTCTTCATCAGAGCCGCTCCACCCCCACCAGCCGGGAGATCGTGTGTGGATTAAGGAATGGAAACGTGAACCACTGTGCCCTACCTGGAGAGGTCCTTACACAGTTCTGGCCACACCAACTGCCTTCAAGGTCACAGAGGTTATCCCGTGCATTCACCATACTCGTCTCAAGAAAGCTGCTCATGACTTGGATGATAAGTGGACAGCGCACGAATATTCTCAGGATCCCTTACGCCTCACACTGCGGAGAACCAGGGAATCGGCAGACGATGGAGCCCTGCGCTAGCCGCACACCGGAAGCCGGCTTGTCTACGCACGGCGGAAGCTTGAGGAGTCATCTTCAGATACTGTTATGGAACAAAAGTGTAGCGGGACACTAGCTCCATGGTCAATATGCACCTGCTTATGCTGACTTTTGTTCTGGCATTCATGTGGGGCCTTTCCTTGTTGGCCTCAGGAACTATAAATGTAATAACACTACTTGCCGGGACTGCTCTGAATACTTTGGACTTTTGTGTACGCAGCTCATCGCAGCCTGGAGGTTTTTCTTCCACATGCCTTACTGCTGTACCTACTACCCTGTGTGAAATGCAGAAGTTTACTGTAATGCATAATCTGAACTGCAAACAGCCAAAGCTAACATTTTCTACTTTGTTTACTTCATTGGTGTTACTCGTCCTTCCTCAGCCTATTTTAACAAGATCCCTTTCTCCTTGCAGGTTGTCTCCACGCTTAAAGCCACAGATTGCTTTATTTTTGTAAATGCAACTAAAGGGGTTTTTAATTTGTCTAACACTGTATTTATCGTGCAAGTCTATTACGAAGGTATCTTATGCTTACTCAGAAATGTATCTTCCCTTAGGATGGTTTTTGTTATGTGGTAAAACTGCTTATACTTATGTTCCTATAAATGCTACTGGAGGTCCTTGCACTTTTGGCAGACTTACTACTGCAGCTTTCTCTCATACCCCCAGTAAGGTCAGTTCCCACTCGCACTATCCTCGATCAAAACCTATGCCCCCTAACTGTAACTTTAATGTAGAACCTTATAGTGATCAGACAGCTCTGGGATTGGCAATATCCATTGTAGGAGCACCTGCGTTAGCTTTACACAATGCTATGGAAGTAAGCCGTATTGCTTGTTCCTTGGCCAAATCCATTAATCTTAGCTCAACCATCCTAGCCACTATGAATCATGAGAGATTTCCGGTCTGCGGATGGCGATTCTGCAGAATAGGATGACCATTGATTTTCTGCTCCAACGTTTAAATAATGGCTGTGAGGAATTTGAGGGTATGTGCTGTTTTAATCTCACTGATGAGAGTTTTTCCATTGAACGCTCTATTCAGGACTTGCGTGACCTGGCCAATCACATTGCTTCCCCTTCCACGGGTGCTGAGTGATTTGAGGGATGGTTCAATTGATTGGGTGGACTTAAAACCCTAGTGACAGGGGTTGTACTTATTCTTTTAGTATGTCTTATCCTGCCGTGTTGTCTTCCTGTCCTTCTGCGATTTGCTACCTCCACCACTGAGACTATGGTGGAGCAGAAAACTGCTGCCCATGTGATGGCAGTATGTAAATACAAATCCCTTCCACAGTCAGATCAACTCATATGAGAAAATTGGCCTCCTTCATTACAAAGGTAAATTTTTCCTTAAAAAGGGGGGAATGAGGTAGAAATCCAGGCAGAGCTGAGAGCTGAAGAGGTTAATAAGAACTGAAAAAGGTTACTGAGACATCTCTCTCTCCCCTATGCTGTGTGAAAAGGATACACCCCCCTTGGTGAAGTCACATACTTGTCCCTCCCATATTCCTTTGTCCTGCGGTTCTCTCTGCTTGCTAGAGATAACATCTCTTCCTCTGCTTCGCTAGAGATAAGAGTGCAGTAGACTATCTCCAGTTGGGACTACACTGTAATAAAATAGGACCAATCATGAAGAAATGCTGTGATGAATTGATAACATGTCTATATGGTTTGGATTATTTCTCTGAGCTGGGCTCAGAATTTTTTTTCTCTGAGCCTGTGTACACATTAAATCAAGGCTTGCTTCCTAATAGAGACTCTTGTGTATTTCTTTCTTCACTCGTTTTCCTGTTACAGTATGACCTAGATTGGCCACTGTTGGAAACAGGATACTGGGCTTGATGGACCTTGGTCTGACCCAGTATGGCATATCTTATGTTCTTAAGGTTACCAGAGTTTAAAACCTACCCCACTACAGAAAATATTTCTACTAAAGCACCAAGAAGAATGTAACCTTGCTTCAAAAATATACCAAAACACTTTTAAGAGCTCCCAGTCAGAGAGCTTGCAATTTAATAAAAAATAAACCCTCAAATCCTTACCGTTGTTTGACCTGTAGAGCCCCTGTTAGGAGTGCCTCAACAGGGCAGGGTTCCAAAGCCTTTTATGCAGGCCTCAGCTGCTCTCAGTTCATTCACAGGCTAATCAGGCCCACTAACTCCTGATTAGGTGTCAGCAGTTCCCAAGAGCTGAGAAGCTTATCAGAGTTTAAAACCTACCCCACTAAAGAAAATATTTCTACTACATACATACTGTATTTCTAATATGTATGTAGATGAAACCTACTAGCCAGGTTGGACTACATGGGCTATATTTATAAATCCAGAAAAGCGCACAGCGACACAGGTTGTCACCTACAAGGAGGTGAAATAAAACCTCCTGATTAAGATAAGTACTGATGTATACATTAAATATTTTATCAAACAATTTATTTGATTGAATTCTAATTGGGTAAAATAAGGAAGTTATGTGACATTTTGAGGCAATGATGAATAATTAAGGTGGCAGTGTCTTTATGGAGTGGAGGAGTAGCCTAATGGTTAGAGCACTGGCTAGGGAACGAAGAAACCAGCGTTTGATTCCCACCAGCACCCCTTGTGGCTTTGGGCAAGTCAATTAATTCTCCATTGCCTCAGAAGAAATCTAAGTTATCAATGTCCCTGTTTAATGTACATTTCCAAAGTTTAAGTTACAATGTAAACCACTTTGACTAAAAATGATAGAACAATATAAAATAACTTGTTAAATAAATAAATGAAGAGATTTGATAAAATAAAAAAAGAACCACAGAACCAGTTTATTTGGCCAAACACCACCATGTTTTGGAACAATTTGCCTGGATTAGGAGTAAAATGAAGTGGTCTGGAAAGACAACATAGCCAAGCCATGGCAATAACTTGGCAATAACATGGCAATAACTTGCCAATAACATGGCAATAACTTAGCTGATATATTGTTTACTGTTACACGATGTTTCATGTAAAACCAAGCTCCTGCTTTGTTGATTGTTGTTTATTGTAAACCGCAACTGATCTCAGGAAGATGCGGTATATAAATGATTGTTAAATAAATAAATAACTTGTGCAGTCTGTCAGTACAGAAGCCTGGTTTCCTGGGTTTGTTTTGAGTGACTATTCTATGATTTTTATTGGAATCCATTTTAATGAAATTTGCGAAGCTTGAAACCTAGAGTACAGAGTACTAAGTAGGAATCAATGTTCCTCACACCATAGTTGGCCAAGTGGCTCCAGATGTGCCCAACAAGCTTCATCCAGTCCTGGGTTTTGTCACAAAGTAGGCTTAACAGAGCCCATGGAAATAAGCAGAAACGCAGGCAGTGAAACTGATTCTGACATTTCAGAAGAGCACATGTCAGGATGTTGCTATAGGCAACCCAAACAAATCAGGTCACGAGCTAGAGAAACACGCCCAAGCAGCAGAAAGGCTGAGGTATCAGTAACGGATGGAAGCCAGCTGGGAGTGGATGGAGCTGACACACACGTAGATAAACTCAATGCACATGGAGTTAGGGAGGGAAGAACAGAAACCGGAAGGAACACAGGAACAGGCAGTTGTGAGTGTTCAGAAAGCCAAGGACGTGCTGGGAGAAACTCAGGTTGGAATGAAGCTGAGGGAAGAGCTGTGAAAGCTAAAAAGTTTTATTCCAAGGGAGAGAGTGAGAACCCAGGTGCCTGTGGTGAAAGGCAGAGCACAGAAGCATCAGAGCTCAGCAGAAGTTATCAGAAAGGTAACGAAGAGTTTAATTGGGAAGCTAGCTGGAGGAAGCCTGAGGAAAGTATTTATCCAAGTAAGTGGCACAGGAAAAGTAAAGCTTTTGTACCTGAAGATAATCCTGTATCTGGGAGAAGGTCAAAAGGCAAGAGCCGTGAAAAGCTTTTACTTGATTTTACTCCGGTGTCTGCAGCAGCAGAGAGAAGCCCGAGTCAGAGACTGCCCAAAGGTAAACCAATTGTTGCTAATAGAGGGAAAGGTGAATGTGGTAATTTCCCCTATGGTCCTCAGCATTTGAGAGGCTCCCAAAGTAAATGCTCTAGTGAATGTGGTAGCAGCCTGTCACACATTCTCACAGAGAGAGAGAGAGAATTTCTGAATAGCAAAGAGAGACTCTTTAATAATGTGCCGTACTGTGCAAGAGAAGAATTCTTAAAAGCAGAAGAAGAAGATATGCAGTGTGAGGTACAGGGGGACACAACGTGTAGTGAATACATGGACTGTACGCTTACAATTTCGGATAATATATCTTCTCTGCGGTGAACAAGTTGTGATTTACCAAGCCTAGAAGCTACAAAGAGAAGGGTTTTTGTGTGCTGAAAAGGGCTGTTTAAAATACTTTTTGTTTGCATGTTAAAAGCTGAAGATAAGCATTTTCTGTTTCCATTTTATTCCTTTGTTTGTGCCCAAGTGGGGCTGTTTACCTTTTTGTTTCAACCACCCAAAAGAATCCTCCCGGAAGGGGAATAAAACCTGTTTAAGCCTTACCTCGTTGCCACAACTTATTCTTTTGACTAGCCTAAGAAAAAATACATATCCCAGAGTGCCAAGCAAGGTCTCTGGACTGGTGAAACATAAGGCCTCGGCTTAACACCCCGCCTTAGCTTGAAGGGACAAGCAACGGCGTGACAGTTTACACCACTGCATGCAGGGACATGTAGTTCTGATTTCTGTATTGCACTTCCCTGCATGCAATGGGGTAAACCCAGGACCACATCAAGCTTGTCGGGTGCATCTGGAGCCAGTTGGCGACCCTACTCACACCCAATACCTGCACAGAGACAAGGAGTTCTTACAGACATTACGTTCCCCTCCTCACATCTGGTTTCTGTATAGAGACAAGCAGCGGTTACTGATGTTGCTGCCTCACCTTGTATCTGCAGGACTTGCTTCCAGTTAATGACATCAGTGTTTATCAGCATTTCTCGCAGGTTTTCTGGGTCTGTGGTGAACAGGAAGTAACTATTTGTGTAGTTATCCAGGTCATCTTTCATTTCCTGTGGGAGAGGTCATTGTGGAAGCAACAGAGAATGAAGATTCAGCACATGTACCTTCTGCACTTTTCACATATTTCCAGTTTTATTCTTATAATGTGCCCTAGGTGAGAGCATCATATAAAAACTGAAAAAATAAACAAGCACAAAATGAATTGGGGGTTCCTCCGTTTCCCAGCCGGCTGTGCAGCTGATGATTTGAGCCATCATCAGTAAAGAGGCCAAAAACTTTAGCAAGCTCTGGACATCATCCCTGCTCGTTTCTGGCTGCCCCTCCAGAGCTCTATTCAGATGAAGTCTCTCTACTAGTCCCAGGAACTAGATATATTGTAAGGATGATACAGACAAACTAATATCAAAATGCCCTAATGTATGCAGATGAAGGTTTTTGACTGTGACATACCTGTGTGCTACCTATCAGCTAGAGTTACTAATATGTGATAATGATGTTATCAGTAACTAGGTCCCACTGCATAAAATGGGACCTGCAGTAAAATTATGTGCATTAGCAAACTTAGTGGGTCATTTTAAAAGTCTCCGACGTGATTTGGACGCACACCAAATGGCTTTTAAAGACGTCTCCAGTGCAGGGATGTCCATGTGGGCAGGGGGTGTGGCCAAGGCATTGTTGGGGAGGTGCGATGGACTTAGACATCCCTGCTCAGTTTCCAAACCATCAGTGATCCCATCCAAGTTTAGACCTTCTCCAGACAGGGAAAGTGCATGTTTTGGCCATATAACTTCCAGGGGGAATAGAAATGATGGAGAGTTGTGACTTGCGCAAGATCACAAGGATCAGCAGTAGGATTTGAATCCTAACCACACCTGTTATTCTTATTGTATATAAGAAGTTTTACCTGTTATTCTTATTGTATATATACTGATTGATCTATCTCATGTGCGACAACTATCAATTTATTTTAGACCATAAGTAACTAACCTCTGCCACAGTCACTCAGAGTTACTCCTCCAAAGATTCCATAACAAACATTGCATCAGACTCAACCACACAAACCATGGCTCCCATCACCTATATGGTAATTCTCTGTCTCTACTTATCTCTAGCCGCATACGCTTACATACCACACCTGACGCAACACCAGACAATAGTATGGCATCCAATCATCAACAATGGCATAATACTGTTACCCTTACTACCACTGATAGGTCCAACCTACATAGCTCACGATGAAATCATACCCAACCCAGACCTGACCGCTGCGTTAAAGGTCACTGGCAAACCCCAGAAAAAACGTAGCCCCAAACCAAAACACAATAAACACAGGAAACCGACAGCCACAAGGACCAGAAACAAGCAACACCAACCACACCAAATATCCCAAACCCCCACTACAATCTGTCTTATCAACGCCAGATCCATTAGAAATAAAACCCACATCATACACAACATTATCACTGACATCAAACCCGATATCCTCTGTGTCACCGAGACATGGCTCACAGACACTGACCCAGCAATACTAAACCAACTACCCCTACCCAACTACACTTTATTTAACTGCCCCCGGCCCAACAGGAGAGGAGGAGGAGTACTTATCATTGCCAAAACCTCCCTAATGTTCACAAGCCCTTCCCTAACTGAATCCAAAGGCATTGATATACTCAAGATTGAAAACAAAACATCAATACTTTGTTTAATCTACAGACCCCCCTCAGCACACCATGAAACCCTGGCCACCGCACTGGAAATTATCTCAACCTCTGCAACCAAAAAACTGTGCATCATTCTGGGTGACTTGAATCTCCCTTCAATTACCCCTGTACAAGCAGACGCATTCTCAGAAGCCATGAACCAGCTCGGATACGCACAAATCATTCAAGAACCCACTCATAACAAAGGTAACACCCTCGATATGGTGTTCTTATCACACAACATCCAACAAAACACCAAACCTCGAGTAACCCCGGTCCCATGGTCCGACCATTTCCTAATTGAATTTGAAATCCATCTACCATCACTAAAGGAAAAGCCACAAGCCGACCCGAAAACACATCAACAGAGGAAATTCCAAAAATTCAATAGTGAAGCATTGATAACTTCTATATCTACACATTTTGAGTACACCACCACAGACCTAGACAAACTGGTAGCCCAATGGAACTCAGGGATCGAGGCAGCTGCAAGACCAACATGGAAAGGCACAAACGCTGCAACAAAAACAGGAACCGAACCATGGTACTCTCCCATGCTATCTAAAATGAAGAGAGAGCTACGCAAACTGGAAAGGAAATGGAGGAAGAAGCAAACCGAAGAAGGCAAGCAACTATACCTAACACTCCTCTCAAAATACAAGAATGAGGTCAACCTCGCTAAGAAGAGTCACCACACCAACCTACTCAACAAAGCTCTCAATAGACCCAGGGAGCTTTTTGAGCTCGTAAAATCTCTTACCAAAACTTCGCAAAACCCCATCTCCTCAGACGATATAAAGGCCCAGACACTTGCCGACCACTACGCCAAAAAACTAAACCCACAACTCCCCACAATCATTAATCAAAGCATGCCATTAGTCATCACCACTCGAGAAACCACCACTGCCTCTCAAGCAGACCTGGAACCAGAATGGAACACCTTCCAGCATTTAGGTGAGCAGCAAATCTTAAACATCATAACCAACTTAAACACCACTACCTCCCCCCTTGACCCATGCCCAGCCGCCTGGATGAAAGCAACTAAGAAAGACAACGCAAAACCCATCGCGCACATTGTCAACCAATCACTGCAACAAGGAAGCATGCCGACTCATCTCAAGAAATCAATTATAAGACCCATATTAAAGAACAAGTCGCTCAACAAAAGTGACCCTGCATCATACCGCCCAATTTCAAGCATAGCGTTCCTAGCAAAAACGATTGAAAAAGCGGTTCAGCACCAACTACAAGATCACATGGATGAGAGAAAAGCCTTAGATGAGCATCAATATGGATTCCGTCAGAATCACGGAGTAGAAACACTACTGCTGGCACTCCTTGATAATCTACTTAGGGGCCTCGAGAACAAAAACTCCATGTTCATACTCATATTCATTGACATCTCAGCAGCTTTCGATACAGTACATCACAACACCCTCTTGGACCGTCTGACCTCGCTGGGTATATCAGGGACCCCCTTAAAATGGTTTGCTTCATATATATCCAATAGGATGCAACAAGTGCAATTCAACAACGACAAAGCTGATGCTTTCCCCCAAACCCAAGGGATCCCTCAAGGGTCTGCCCTATCATCACTACTGTTCAATTTGTATATAAAGCCGGTCTGCGATATCTTCCAGAAATGCAACATCAAATACCACATATATGCCAACGATGTGATGCTATACACACAGCTTGACATAACGCAGCCTAACTTCAGTCCACTAGAAGAATGCCTTGACATGCTCCAATTATGGCTTCAACAAAACAACATGTCAATAAACCACAAAAAAACAGAGGTCATGTTCATTTCCAAGAAAGCCAATTTCGTCCCACCCACCACAGTCACACTTAACAAAAACATATACTACACGAAGCCTGTAATAAAGTTTCTAGGAGTCTTACTAGACTGCAACCTCAGGATGGACAAACACCTCAGAACAGTTAACCGAGCCATCTTTTACAAACTCAAAATTCTACAACCACTTCGCAATATCCTTGACAAATCCGACTTTAGGTCTGTTGCTCAAGCACTAATCATTCCCCACCTGGACTACAGCAATGCCATTCTACAAGGGCTTCCAAAGAACACACTAAGCATCCTGCAAATGGCCCAGAACGTGGCTGCAAGAGTCATCATGGAAAAGAAAGTCACCGACCACATAACCCCAGTACTAATGGAACTGCATTGGCTCCCAGTGGCCGCCCGCATCATCTACAAACAGCTCATCACAACGTTTAGGCTCATCCACGGCATCGCACCATCCTACCTCAATAACCTAATCACTATCCAACCATGCAACAGGAACAGGAGAACTATGAATCTCAACACCCTATGTATCCCGACCAGCATTCGATCCGTCAAGGCCGAAACAAGCAATAGGGCGTTCACATACACAGCGCCAACCCAATGGAACCAACTACCGCATGAATTGAGACTCACAAACAACCTGAGTGAATTCAGATGAAAACTTAAAACATATCTGTTTCAAACCCACTACAACCTGATCTAACTGCAATACACTACCTCAACCAGATGAACTCTGCCACCCTCGGCAGTATAAAATCTAATAGCATATAGTCATGTATAGCCTGTACTCTTTGGAAATCAACTCTGTATAAATTGTATATATGGGGCCCCTCCCAACCTATTGAAATCAAATGTATACCCTAATCTGTGTGCTATAATCAACTGTATATTGTATCCAACTGTTTATCCCGTGTTACGTAAATCATTGACTAATCAAAATGTAAAACTGAAAAATCTCAATGCACTGTACAATGCATTATGTTTCTGTAAAGTAAACCGCTGCTGATCATAGGAAGCAGCGGTATACAAGTGTTTACTAAATAAATAAATAAATAAATAAACCCACTACTATTTAAAGGGTAAACTATTTAAGACAAATAAGAGAAAATATTTTTTCACTCAACGTGTAATCAAACTCTGGAATCTGTTACCAGAGGATGTAGTAAGGGCTGTTAGTATAGCTGGGTTTAAAAAAGGTTTGGACAAGTTCCTGGAGGAAAGGTCCATAAACCACTATTAAAAAGGGACCCAGGATATCAATGCTTGACCCAGTACAAGCATTGTGGAACCTGTGGTCTTTTGGGGATATTGCTAGGTGCGTAGGACCTAGATTGGCCACTGTTGGAAACAGGATACTGGGCTTGATGGACCTCGGTCTGACCCAGTATGGCATGTCTTATGTTCTTATGTTCTTAACCATTAGGCTATTAGACTTCCCCGTTCTGGAAGACTGTTCTAGGGATGTCTATTTAGACGTACCCATAGATGTTCATATCGGGCATGTCCACCTTTGTGTGATCGTGCCTGAACTTGAATGTGCCTGTTTTATTTCCAGACATTCAGGCTTGGATGTCCCAGATTGCACTTGGACATCCTTTGTAAAATGTGCTTTGTAGGGCATAGTAACGCAGTAGCACAGATTAGTATCTCTAGCTGAATGTACCCTTTTCACAAAAACTGTGAGAGACATGTGCTGTGATAGTAGAATGGGGGAAGTGGAAAGAGGAAGAAGACAAGCACGTTTATGTATCATGCTTAGGATTTCAGATTTTAGGTTTAAACCAATAAATTCTGAAAAAAACTTCCCAATAATAAAATAATTAAAATAGGTGTTTATTAGATAAATACAAGAAAACAGCAGATCCTCTCATACTCTCTCGTCCCTTCTCTGTCTTGTCTTGTATCCTTTTTGTGCCGACTCCTAAGTTAAACAAACCTACGTATGTGATTTTACTAGAAATGGTAGCAAGGAATAGTATCTGTGGTTACAAACACCAATAAACATTTATGGGGGATATTCAGCAGCGGCGGTGGCTAGTGCTTGTAGAGCATCTAGCTGTCGCTGCTGAAGTCTAAGCTTGGATATTCAATACCGGGGTTATATCCAGCCACCAGCATTGTATTTCTGGGTTGCCGCATAATCCGGAATTTAACTGCCTGGTTAGGTTCCGCAGGTAAAGTTAGGCCAGCCTTTGTCACGCCTGACTCAATAACGCCACTGGTCGGTTAGCAAAAGGTGCCACCTGTGCTCGTCCTTGGAATGCGAACCACTTAGCTTCGGGGTGTGCAGCAGCAGCACCGTGGATATCCACTGGAACCAACCATGTTAGTGTCACTGAATGTCCAGCTCAACGGCATTTAGATGGTTTGGAAGTCTAAATTTTATAAATCACCTAGGACTATAAGTCCTAATCATGACAAGTAAGGTTTGTGTTTATATTTATTTAACTTGATATACTGCATATCATATTTAAGCAGTGTACAATAATTAAAATTGCAAAGATAAGAGCAAAGAATTCCTGATCAAAAAGTTATCAAGTAAAGGAGAATTAAAGTAGCAAGGCAGAGGGGGAGGGAAAGCAGAGAAGCAGTTTTGTTTCCCTTTAGTAGCTGAAGACAAGAATTGAAATTGAGGAGAAAGCATAGTTACTCACCTGTAACGGGTGTTCTCCAGGAACTGCAAGATTAAGTCCTCACATATGAGTGACGTTAGCACCGATGGAGCCCAGCACGGAAGCATCTCCCCAGCTTTCAAAACAAAGCCTTTGGGAGATGCACCACGTATGCATGGTCCCCTTCCCGCCCAAGGATGCCACCTTGCTCAGTCAAATGACATAGCTAAGACAGCAAAAAAAAGTACAATTAAGGCAACGGGGAGGAGGGAGGGTTGTGAGGACTGATTCCTGTTGTTCCCAGAGAACACTTGTTACAGGTGAGTAACTATGCTTTTTCCAAGAACAAGCAGGAAGTCCATCCTCACATATGGGACTTCCTAGCTACAGGCTACTGAGAGCCTGTAGAAAAAACATGGCACGTTATGAGCAGCAGCAAGTGAGTTCAAAGCACAGACTATAAAGGATCCCAGTGTCCAGGGAGAACCTACGCTCCTGTAGCCTGAGCACAAAAGAGTCGGCGGATAGGAGTTGCCTAGACCCCTAAGAGATTACGGAGTATAGCCTGGCCAAAGGCGCAATCCTGTTGGGACTCCCCCTATCCAGGCAGTAGTGAGCTGCAAAGGTGCAGACTGAAGACCTGGTGACAACCCAGCAAATGTGCTCCATCCCTATGGTAGACAAGTTGCCACTGAGGTCACCATGGCCCTGACGCTGGGAACCGTGATATTGTACTCCAGTGGGAGCCTGGCCTGTTTGTAGGCGAAGGTGATACAGTCCACTACCCAGGTAGGTAGAATCTGCTTGGTACCTGCCTCCCCTAGCCGGGAGGAGTCAGGAGCCGAAAAGCTGGGAGGCTTTGTTGTGGCTCTGGGTATGCAGTAGGTAAAAGGACAGGGCCCTCTTACTTCTAGGGTATGAAGGACTGTCTCTGCCTGTTGGCATGAGGCCATGGGAAAAAGGTGGGAAGCATCACCTCCTAATTGAGGTGGAAGGCGGACACCACCTTCGGAAGGAATTTGGGGTGCATGCATAGCACGACCCTGTTCTTATAGAATCTGGTATAAGGTGGCTCCACCACTAGTGCTTGAAGCTCACTAACGCTGCGGCCAGATGTGAGCGCCACCAGGAAGAGAACCTTCCAGGAGAGATACCGTAGATGGCAGGTAGCCCAGGTCTCAAATGGAAGCCAGGTGAGCTGCTCTAGCACTACATTGAGATCCCACTCTGCCAGAGGTGGGCAGATTGGGGGATTAGAGAGTAGTAGGCCCCCGTAGGAAGCGGGTGATGAGGGGCTACACCGAGGGAGGTTTGCGCTCGACTGGGTGATGGTGCACTGAAAGCGCACTCAAGTGCACCCTGACGGAGTTGGACTTGAGTCCCACCTGCAAAAGATGGGAGCAGGTATTGCAGCACTGTTTGCATCATACAGGAGAATGGGTTATCCCATCTCTCTGAGCACTACACGGAGAATCTGCATCATTTGAATACATATGCACGTCAGAAGGACCTCCTCTACTTTCCCGAAAGGTTGAAGGGGTCCCAAGGCTACACGTTCAGCAGCCAGGCTGTTAATAGGAGCTCCAACTCGAGCTCCACAGCCTTGTCAGACATGGGCTTGCCAAAAAGGTTCTCACCTTGGCATGGGATGTCGACAAGTTGGTCCTTGACCCATTGCTCCCGGTCTGAAGACTTGTGCCAGGCCTGGCATCGGGTGTCGATGCCCACTGTGGCCACGCAGCTGTGGACTCAAAAGGCATCGTAGACTGCTCAAGATATGAACTTTGAGCAGTTACTGACACCTTTGACCAGGTTTTGGAACTGTTGAAGGGGTTCCTCAGAGAGGCAGTTGGAGAATCCAGCTAGCTCCTTACCCAGGTCCCATAGGTACATGCTCATGTAAAGTTGGTATGCCTGGATCTGACAGGTAAGCATTGAGCCCTGAGTAGTGCCCTGGGGCACCAAGGAGTACATCTTCAGGCTCTTGAGCAGATGCATGGCAGACTCCACCACCATGGAGTTGTACGGGAGCTGAACTTTCTTGAAGTCCGGACCTTGGTGGACAATGTACATGGCGTCGAGCAGACGGCTGACTGTGGGCACCGATGCCATTGACTCCCACATCCTGAAGAGTAGCCACTCCAGAATGGCTGGGACCGGCACCGTGAGTCACTGCTTTGGGGGAGACTCATACTGGAGGATCTGGAGCTTCTCCACACAAGGGTCTTCCTCTAGTAGGAAATGCCAGTGCCCTCAACATGTTCCACAAAAAGTTGAGGAACGCTGTGTGCTTGGGCAGTGACCAGTGCCTGGCCTCGAGTGGAGATGGGTCCGAGGGCACAATGCTCTGTTTGCGAGTGTCCGGGGATGTCTGGTCCTTGGACTCCCAGTCAGAGTACTCAGTGGAGAACCTGATGGCCTGCGTTGGTCCCAGTGGCACTTGGGCTTCAAGGCTGCATGCCCGGTGCTGCGAGCACTGGTCAAAGATGATAGACAGCCCGAGGAACGGGATCATGATCGAGACCGCTGCTCAGGATCTACTAAAGTCTGTGAGCTCACGAGGATCAGCTCGACAACTGGGAATATCTGGGCTGATAAACCAGTCAAGCCAGACAACTGCACCTGCTGCGTCTCCAGGAGGGCAGCCAGGGACCATCCTGGACTGCAGTCCAGGTGGCACTGCAGCCTTTGGTGTGGACACTGGGGTACCCGGCTCTAGTGCTGGTGAAGAGAGGGAGTCCTCAACGGTCTGAGGCCAATCGCCAGAGGCCGACGATTCCTTCCTAGGGACCTTAGGCGGCTGCTCCCACTCTGACTCTTCTGTCCTTCCCCGGAGCTGAGGGACCTAGCATGAGGCTTGTCTGCTTTCTGAGTCCAATGAAGAGGTTCTCAAGGATTTCTTCTTCCTTTTTTGTTCTCTGTCCGGGGAACCCCTGATAGTGGACCCGCGGGCCTGGGGGGTTTCCGCGGGGTCACTATGTTACTCCAGGGTTTTGAAAAGGGCCCTGGAGCATAGGGACTCTGGGGCAGAGTCTGACCTCGAAAAAATCTGGTCATGCCTCTGATGCCGAAGTTTGATTGCTTTAATGACCATCTCCTTGCAGAAGCCATAAACCTCCGAATCATGGTCTGGGCCAAGACAGCGGAGGTAACAAATCGTGTGTGTTGGTGAGGGTACTGACTTCTGGAAGCCGCTGGCCATCGGGGGAAAAAGGACCCCGGTGAGGAACTGCCAGCTGGCAGAAAAAAGGTGCACCGAAGGAAAAAAACTCAAACTAAATAAAAAAGGACAGTCCAAGATGCAGTGCAAGAGAACTTGGAGGCGGGAAAGGAACTGGCCACAGATGGAGAAAAACAAAACACTATAGGATGAAAATTAACTGTTTTTTTCCGGGCAAATCACATCCAGTGGGCAAGATAGCACCCTTGGGCGGGAAGGGGACCACACATGCGGTTTGCTACTCCCAAGGGTTTTCTTTGAAAGCTGGGGAAATGCTTCTGCGCTGGGCTCCGTCAGTGCTGACATCACCTATATGTGAGGACTGACTTCCTGCTTGTCCCTGGAGAAAGCACTTATAGCAGAGAGGTATCTTTTACCCTAGCTCATCTTTCTAGATCCCCAAGTGTCCCTTGTGTTCCACGCAACTCTGGGTGCACTAAGGATACAGCAGAGAATCTGGGAGAAACTGCACAAAATGTGAAAGAAATACATAAAAACAATGCAAAGGTGATTACGCTTTCATGAGGCCTGCTGATCACAGTCTTGAACTTTGGCCAGGAATCCACAATCACTTCCAGATTGAAGGGATTCCCACGGTTAATGTAATAAAGAGTGCCGTAAACCTGCAGAAAACAGAATCAACCAAACATCAATATCAGTGTCTAAGTAGTTAAATAAAGAGAGAAAACAAAAAAGGAAAATAAATATTCTTTTTTATTGCAATGTTATAGCAATTAGACAATATTGCAGAAATAAAACTTTATTCATTTTGGTCACAGCGCTGGGGACAGAGTTCTCAGTAGCAATGATTCTCAATCCACCCTACACATCTCCAGCAGTTTGCTAAGTAGAACACTCAGGTAAACATTATCCTAGACACACCTCTGCATCTGCCTAATACAAGACATACAAGGCAATAAAGTCGCAGTTGTGCACAAAAATACTAGAGTCAGCAAAATTATCCCCTATGGTGGGGGCTACTTACTAAACACATTTCTCCACACACATCTAACTGATAGCTAAAACCTGCCATTTCTTTCTCTACATCAACAACAAAATCCACCCATTCCTTTCTGAACATACTACTAAGACACTCATCCACTCCTTAGTCACCTCCTGTCTAGACTATTGTAAGCAGCTCCTTGCTGGTCTCCCTCAGAATCGTCTCTCTCCCCTTCAATCTGTTCAGCCCTCTGCTGCGTGACTAATCTTCCGCCAGCCTCAACATGCTCATATTACCCCTCTTCTCAAGTCACTTCATTAGCTTCCTATATGTTTCTGCATCTAGTTCAAACTTCTCCTACTGACCTATAAGTGCATTCATTCTGTAGCTCCTCACCACCTTCTCTCTTTTTTCTATCCCTAAACCCCATCTCGGGAACTCTGCTCTTCTGGCAAATCGCTTCTCTCTCTGCCCTTCTCTTCTATTGCTAACTCCAGACTTTGCTCCTTTCATCTGGCTGCTCCTTATGCCTGGAACAAACTGCCTGAGTCTCTACATCAAGCGTCTTCTCTGACCCTTTTCAAATCCAGGCTGAAAACTCATCGCGTCGCTGCCGCTTTCGGATCTTAACTCAACTGATCTCCTTTGTGTTTCCTTACCATTCTGCCTAGATATATCGCATGTCTACAGCTACTGTGTTGTCTGTCTTAACTAAGCTCTGATGAGGAGGTTCCGTCTTATACATGTGTCTGTGCAGCGCTGCTTACGTTTTGTAGAGCTATACAAAATGTTCAGTAGTAGTAGAATTGGTGCGTACAGCCTTGGCTTATAGCCTAAATAAGGTGGGGACACCCCAACTGAGTTCCTTTGTCATTTATAATTTTTAAGCATTTGGCTCTGTTATGGTGGAGTGGCGTTTCTTTTTGCATAAGTGATTGTGAACACATTTTTTCTCCAGGAACAAGTAGGAAGTTAGCCTCACATTTGGGTGATGTCGGCTCTTCTGGCTCTGGGGGATTCCACTGATGGACCTCTCTGCCAGCCTGGGTGAACACTTAGCTGGCCTGCTTCTGTTCCAGGCAACCACACCCATCCTGGGTGATGACAGATGCATTCCTCATCCCATGGACGGGTGGCCTTCTCTATGCCGCTGATAACCAAAACCTTGTTCAAGGTCGAGCGCAAAAGGGCCTCGCTGATACAGGTAGCACTTCGGTAGCCCAGACAGCCTTAGTTCCCCCTACTTCTTCGCCTATCCATGGCACCTCCAGTTGCCTAGGGTGTGCCCTGGATCTACTGTCGAAGGAGGGGTGTCTCTCTACTACACCCCAACTTGGGATCTCTGATGCTACAGGCCTGGCTGCTGAAAGGATAGCTTTGGCCCCTTTCAATCTCTCAGGGGAAGTGGAGGAGATCCTCCTGACCTCCCAAAAGACCTCCACCAGATAAACTTATGCTTTCAAATGGCAGAGATTCTCGGTGTGGTGCACAGAGTGGCAGTCAACCAGTTCTCCTGCTTGTGTGCTTTAGCTCTGTATGAACTTCTCCAGCTCTGTGCAAAGTCCAACTCCACCACCTCATTGAGGGCAAGTCCCTCTCCATCCCACCCCTTGTGTCTTGCTTCCTACGGAGTCTCTTGTTGTCTAAACCTCCCATCCGCTCTCCCAACATGGTGCTGTTGCAGCTGACTGCCTCACTGTTTCAGCCGCTGGGCACATGCCACCTGTGGTACCTTTCCTGGAAGGCCCTGTTTCTGGTGGCACTTACATCAGCTCGCAAGGTGAGTGAGCACCAAGCATTAGTGGTGTACCCATCTTATACGAGGTTCTAGAGGAACAGGGTCATGCTCCGCAAACACCCCAAATTCCTTTCCAAGGTGGTATCTCCGTTCCAACTCAATCAGGAGATGGTACTCCCCACCTTCATTCTGCAGCCTCACACCAGCAGGGTGGAGGCTGTCATAAGAACATAAGATATGCCATACTGGGTCAGACCAAGGTCCATCAAGCCCAGTATCCTGTTTCCAACAGTGGCCAATCTAGGTCATATGTACTGTGATGGAGCTGACACTACTGAAGCTATGGAGTTAGGAGAAAACTCTGTTTCTTTAAAAGAAACTGATTTACAGAGAATGCAGTTACCAAGAAGTGCAGCTAGAGGGAGCAGGCAACATGGTAGGCTGACACACCCAGATTGCAATGATGCAATAGTTAATCAAACGCACCTGAGTAGTGGGCCAAAAAGCTCACTAGAGAAACGGCTTTATAAGCAGTGCTCGGTTAGGAGAATACAGAGAGGACCACAAAGAGAGAGACGACCACAGGAGGAAGGAAGATCACAGATACAGAGAGGAACAGAAGCCCCTGCTACTAAGGAGAGAGAAAGGGGAAAGCTTCAACTAAGAAAGGAAAGGCAGTTAAGCTTGGAATCCTTACAGGGAAGGGACAACTTCCAGGAAGGACAAGCCCATGCTAAAAAGCTCCAGAAACATCTTCAGCGAAGACTGAGTAAGCAGGAGAGTGCCTGGTAGAGGGAATACCAGCAACGCACGTCTCAGAGAACAAAGGTACATTTACACTTCCTTTCCTAAATGTGAGCCAGGTCCTAGACAGGCTTGTAAACCCGAGAGCCATAGCTATAAGAAACAAAGCTGGGAAAAGCTTTGCAAACCTGTGCAGAAGGTCCTAGATAAAAGCCATATTAATTACTTACCAAACCAGGTCCAGCCATGCTGGAAAACCCTGGAGAGAACTACTGAAGTACAACCACTTTTGCCTAGGGAGAGCTCAGGCTTAGCAGAAACCATATCTGAACCAGAGGATATGCAAATAGAGCTGGTAGAACCTAACCAGTGCTGCCTGAATATCCCATGGACTGTACACTCTGTGTAGCTGAGAGTATAGAAGCTCTCACAGAGTTATAGCATAAGACATGCTCTAGAATGCTACTGTTTGGTTGAGCTGAAAAGAAGAAGCTTTCTGTGTTTATTTAACCTGTTTGTGTTGAAAAACCCTGCTTGAATGGAAAAGAAATGAATGGAACAGTTTGAGAAAACTGTTCTGTGTCAGATCCAATAGCACGTCGACACTGAAGCACCCCTCGACCCATCTCAACATGGATTCAGGGAAGCACATGGCGTGGACACCATCCTAACGACCCTCTTCAACGACTTAATCACAGGTCTTGACAACATACACCAAGGATTTGTGCTTATCTTCATGGACATTGCAGCCGCATTCGACTCAGTGAACCATGAGATTCTGCTACAATGGCTCCAAGATAAAGGCATACAAGGCACCGCTCTATAATGGTGCAAATCCTACCTGACTAACAGGTGGCAACAAGTTAAGACGGGTACCTTGACATCAGAGCCTTTCCTTCAGAAGCAGGGTGTACCCCAAGGGTCATCCTTATCAGCACTGTTTTTTAACATTTACATGCAGCCCATCTGCACCTTGATCCGCTCCTTAAACGTACATTGCCTTGCCTATGCAGATGACATTCTGCTATACATCCCATTCAGGATCGACCAGCCCGACTTTTCACCCATTACAAGATGCTTTGAAATAGTTGCAGACTGGTTTCTCACCCAAAACTTACGAATTAACCACGGTAAAACTGATGTTCTCTTCATCACGAGAAATCAGAAGTTCACCCCACCTCCAGCACTCCAAGTCAAAAATGCCGAGCTCAAAACAAAAACCACAATTCGCTATCTAGGCATCACACTAGATCAGCGACTTGACATGATAACTCATGTGAAAAACGTTGCAAAAGCTGTATATCATAAGATTGGAACATTACGCCATCTTCGCCCACTCGTGGACTTCACTGACTACCGGACTATATTTCAAGCCCTAGTTATCCCACATCTGGACTTCGCCAACATCATTCTCCATGGGCTTCCATAGTCAACCCTAAATCCACTCCGACTTGCCATGAACTCAGCTGCTAGAATACTTGTAGGCGCATAAGGATCAGAACACATTACGCCTGTGATGAAGGAGCTCCATTGGCTACCCCTACAAGCTCGAATCCACTACAAGGCGCTTGTCATGACATTCAAAGCACTGAGGAACCAGTCCCCCTCACCCATCAGTAATTCAATCAACAGCATGCCAGATAACAGGAACAGAAGATCTGCAATGCGGAATGCATTAGAAATACACAAGATAATGACAAAATGCCTAAAAGTAACAGCCAATAGGGCCTTTTCGGTTTATGCACCCACAGCCTGGAATGCCCTTCCTTCCGAAATCTGATCTATCATAAGCATTACCCCATTTAGAAAAGCGATAAAACACCACCTATTCCTCAAACACTACCTAGAAGGCAACCCAGAGAAACATGTAATAGGCCCCCCGACCCCCTTCCATATCTGCACCAATACTCTAAGCCAACAAGAGAATGGATAATCATCGCTTCCTTTAGCCTAAACCAGTCCTATCAGTCCTACTCAATGGTGATTACTCTGTAACCTTGTATAATATGCTGTAAATAGTTCTCACCCAAGTTCTCTCCAAGTTATCATCCCTGTTCATTGTAAGCACAATGTGTTTTTATTGCATTGTACCATTGTTCTGTTCGCTGTAAACCGCACTGATATTAATAGCGCGGTGTATAAGAAAGCTAAATAAATAAATAAAAAGACTGTGAAGCTCTTATAACAGTTTTGGACTTTGTAAATACTTTGGTAGAAACCCTGCATGAAGGTGAATTCTGTTGTCTTCTTGGAGAACCTTAGCGCATCAAGGGAATAAAGCCTTATATTTAACCCTGCACAAGGCTCACACAACTATTCTTTATGACGAAGGGAACTACAAGGACCATAATGCACCTGGTCTAAGTTAGAATTTCCTACTTCAACAATTAATAAATGTCTGCCCTGACCCTTCAGCACACTGCCACCGGGAGGGGCTGTGACAGTACCTAGCAGTTTCCCCAAAAGACACAGTTTCCAGAATGCTTGTACTGGGTCAAGCATTGATATCCTGGGTCCCTTCTTAATAATGGTTTATGGACCTTTCCTCCAGGAACTTGTCCAGACCTTTTTTAAACCCAGCTACATTAACAGCCTTTACTACATCCTCCGGTAACAAATTCCAGAGTTTGATTACACGTTCAGTGAAAAAATATTTTCTTTAATTAGTTTTAAATAGTTTACCCTGCAGCTTCATTGCATGTCCCCTAGTCTTTCTATATTCTGATAACGTAAACAATTGATCTACATTTACCCGTTCCACTCCGTTCATTAATTTATAGACTTCTATCATATCTCCCCTCAGCTGTCTCTTTTCCATGTTAAAGAGCCCTAATCTTTTTAGCCTTTCTTCATAAGAGTATCCTTCCATCCCCTTTACCATTTTGGTGGCTCTTCTCTGAACCTTTTCTAATAACGCTATATCCTTTTTAAGATACGACGACCAGAATTGCACACAATATTCAAGGTGCGGTTTCACCATGGAACGATATAGAGGCATTATAATATCTTTTGTTTTATTTTCCATTCCTTTCCTTATGATACCTAGCATTCTATTTGCTCTCTTGGCCACCGCTGCACACTGGGCCGAGGGTTTTAACATGTTATCCATAATGACGCCTAAATCTTTTTCCTGGGTGGTGGTTCCTAAGGTGGAACCTTGCATCGTGTAACCATAGTTTGGGATGTTCTTCCCTAGGTGCATAACTTGGCACTTGTCCACATTAAATTTCATCTGCCATTTTGATGCCCAGTCTTCCAATTTATCAAGATCCTCTTGCAATTTTCCACAATCCTCTGGGGTTTTAACAACTTTAAATAGTTTTGTGTCATCTGCAAATTTGATAACCTCACTCGTTATTCCCTTTTCCAGGTCATTTATGAATATGTCAAAAAGCAGCAGACCCAGCACAGATCCCTGGGGTACACCACTATTCACCTTTCTCCATTGGGAAAAATGGCCATTTAGCCCAACCCTCTGCTTTCTATCTTTTAACCAGTTCTTGATCCACAGTAGTACACTGCCTCCTATCCCATGACTCTTTAGTTTTGCCAAAAGTCTCTGATGAGGGACCTTGTCAAAGGCTTTCTGAAAGTCCAGATGCACTATATCAACCGACTCACCTTTGTCCACCTGTTTATTCACACTTTCAAAAAAACATAACAGATTGGTAAGACAAGATCTTCCTTGTCTAAAGCCATGTTGGCTGTCTCCCATTAGGCCATGACTATCTACATGCTGAGTAATTTTATTCTTTATGATGGTTTCTACCATTTTTCCCGGTACTGACGTGAGGCTCACCGGTCTGTAGTTTCCCGGATCACCCCTGGAACCCTTTTTAAAAATTGGTGTTACTTTGGCGATCCTCCAATCTTCAGGTATTAAAGATGATTTTAATGATAGTTCACAGATTACTAATAGCAGGTCTGCAATCTCATATTTCAGTTCTTACAACACCCTTGGATGTATACCATCCGGCCCAGGTGATTTGCTACTCTTCAGTTTATCTAATAGTTGTAATACATCTTCCCGATGTATCAATATTTCCTTCAATTCTTCCGCACCTTTAAATACCACTTCAGTCATGGGTAACATCCCTACATCTTCCTCAGTAAAGACCGAAGCAAAGAATTCATTGTCTCTCCGCTATCGCCTTGTCGCCTCTTAGTGCCCCTTTAACTCCTCTATCATCTAATGGACCAACTGACTCTCTAACAAGGTCAGGCACAAGAGAGCAAAAGCTCTTGCAGAATGAAGCAGGAAACACACAGAGCAAGAGTATTGATGACACAGGCGCTTTTATTAGAATCCCCAACGCGTTTCGGCAGGTTGCCTTCCTCAGGGGGTCATATAACTTATGAAAATAAAAACAAACAAATAAATACAGAATATTAAAAACATGCATATAAAACTTTACAGAAACACATAAAAATAATAATTAAAATGTTGATAAAAACAATCAAATTAAAAGCTGACCGGGCATGGTGAAAATAGAGATGATAATAATATTCAAAATGTTTCTAAAATTCATAATTTTGTGATCAAATAGTTAAATAAACAGACTCTTACAAGATAATACAATATTCAAAAGTTCAAAATTGTGTACAATAAAATAATAAATAATTAAAAACATAAATACAAATTGTTAATAACCAGTTATAGTGGGATTATAATAAGGACATTAAACAATTATAGACATAGGTTAATGAAAACAGGCTGATAAAAAATGTGTGAAACATGTGTATAAATTAATAAATATTGTGCACAAACTTGTTAAACCAGTATTGTATACCAACGCAGGGCATAAGAAGAAATAAAACAATTAATTGATTAATTAGACTATATGAAAAAACTTTAAGTGGTAGCTTGGTTAAGTGGATTAAGGGTCATGATTGTACTCACTTAACGCGCATACAACAGCAAGTGTTCTGACATTAAAATTGAAGGGGCAGATGGCCAAAGCTTCAACTGTGGAATATCCAAATGAAAATACAAAAAATTAAAAAATTAAACCTAGACATGAAGATCAAACCCAATACGAACATGAAAGACATGAAAAAGCATAAGGTTAAGCTAGATGGCAAAATCACACTATGTGTAGAAAGTCGTTAAAAATAAAAATAAAAATCAGTAAACGACTGTTACCATGAATATTAAAATCCCATTTAAATCCATATGTGAACTATAAGTTATTTAAATATATGTGTGGACACCATACTTAATATGCTAAGAACAACAAGCTAAAAAAATATCTATATAAATAAATAAAACTAAGTTTTAAAATACTTGATGCTCAGTAGAAAAGCTCTAAAGCAAATTATTGGTTAGAAAAGTGAAACTGAACCGCTACTCACAGCCCCGAAATAAATCTTTGATGTAATAGTCACGGTCCAGCAAAAGTGTGCTGATGTAATGAATTTCAATTGTAACTGACAAGAGAAAATGACGCCTGGTTAATGAGAACGTACTGAAGAACTACATAAAGAGATATGGCATGCCCTTCAGTGCAGGAGAACTGCATATACCGGTTGTTGACTCTAATGTTAAAAACCAATACGGATAAAGTGAAGTCGTAAAATTTGCAGTAATGACCATATGAATATGGCAGGTACCCAACAAAAAACCCAAATTGTATGATAGAAGTCTTTGCAAATGGATGAAGTAAAATCATAGAATTTGCGGCGATGAATACATTAATATTATAGGTGCCCAACACAGGGTTAAAAAAATATATATTAAAAGTGTTTGTAAACAAAGGAATACACATTTCCATACACACATGTTAGCTCAAGCAGTCAGGTAGAGGTATTGTGAGTAACATGCCTTTGTTTCACGAACATGGTACGTGCATATAAGTCTTTAAAACAGTTATGCAATGTGACTGACCGGATAATGGTGTGACAACTGAAGATAGATCATTACGAAAAAATTGAAAAAAGCGCAGTCGAGATGAACTCTGAGTACTACAAGATGCTAAATATCGTTGCAAAAACGGAGAAGCATAAGGTGAAAAAGATATTTGGGCACCTATAATATTAATGTATTCATCGCTGCAAATTCTATGATTTTACTTCATCCGTTTGCAAAGACTTCATTACTGCAAATTTTACGACTGCACTTTATCCGTATTGTTTTTTAACATTAGAGTCAACAACCGGTATATGCAGTTCTCCTGCACTGAAGGGCATGCCATATCTCTTTATGTAGTTCTTCAGTACGTTCTCATTAACCAGGCGTCATTTTCTCTTGTCAGTTACAATTGAAATTCATTACATCAGCACAATTTTGCTGGACCGTGACTATTACATCAAAGATTTATTTCAGGGCTGTGAGTAGCGGTTCAGTTTCACTTTTCTAACCAATAATTTGCTTTAGAGCTTTTACTACTGAGCATCAAGTATTTTAAAACTTAGTTTTATTTATTTATATATAGATATATTTTTTTAGCTTGTTGTTCTTAGCATATTAAGTATGGTGTCCACACATATATTTAAATAACTTATAGTTCACATATGGATTTAAATGGGATTTTAATATTCATGGTAACAGTCGTTTACTGATTTTTATTTTTATTTTTAACGACTTTCTATACATAGTGTCATTTTGCCATCTAGCTTAACCTTATGCTTTTTCATGTCTTTCATGTTCGTATTGGGTTTGATCTTCATGTCTAGGTTTAATTTTTTAATTTTTTGTATTTTCATTTGGATATTCCACAGTTGAAGCTTTGGCCATCTGCCCCTTCAATTTTAATGTCAGAACACTTGCTGTTGTATGCGCGTTAAGTGAGTACAATCATGACCCTTAATCCACTTAACCAAGCTACCACTTAAAGTTTTTTCATATAGTCTAATTAATCAATTAATTGTTTTATTTCTTCTTATGCCCTGCGTTGGTATACAATACTGGTTTAAGAAGTTTGTGCACAATATTTATTAATTTATACACATGTTTCACACGTTTTTTATCAGCCTGTTTTCATTAACCTATGTCTATAATTGTTTAATGTCCTTATTATAATCCCACTATAACTGGTTATTAACAATTTGTATTTATGTTTTTAATTATTTATTATTTTATTGTACACAATTTTGAACTTTTGAATATTGTATTATCTTGTAAGAGTCTGTTTATTTAACTATTTGATCACAAAATTATGAATTTTAGAAACATTTTGAACATTATTATCATCTCTATTTTCACCATGCCCGGTCAGCTTTTAATTTGATTGTTTTTATCAACATTTTAATTATTATTTTTATGTGTTTCTGTAAAGTTTTATATGCATGTTTTTAATATTCTGTATTTATTTGTTTGTTTTTATTTTCATAAGTTATATGACCCCCTGAGGAAGGCAACCTGCCGAAACGCGTTGGGGATTCTAATAAAAGCGCCTGTGTCATCAATACTCTTGCTCTGTGTGTTTCCAACTGACTCTCTCACAGGTTTTTTGCTACGAATGTACTTGAAAAAAATCTTTATTTCGCGTTTTTGCTTCCGCAGCAAGCTTCTTCTCAAATTCTCCCTTTGCCTGCTTTATCAATGCCTTGCATTTGACTTGCCAGTGCTTGTGCTGTTTCCAGGTTTCGTCGTTTGGCTCTTTTTTCCATTTCCTGAGGTAGTGCACCTCTTCCAGCAGCTTGGAGACTGAGCATGTCACAAACTTGATGACCTCAGGGTACTTACACAACCGGCACCACCCACCAGCCCCCAGTAACCTATTGACAAAGCAGACTCATCGGAGCAACAAATAAGAAGTCAAGAAAAAAACCCCAACCAACTAACCAGAAGAAATTGAAGGGGTATCCCTCAGGAAACAAAAACAACCCCTTCTCTCCAGAAAGCCTCCTCCACCCCCCCCCCCCTGAACACCCCCTCTAACAAAGGAGCCCTCGAACCAAAGGAGCTTATCTGACCACATGCCAATCCCCCCCCGGAAGGTGAGACCAGCACCGTAACCTGAAAACAAGCACAGGCTCTCCTGTGACCATTCCTTAACCTGTCGCACATCTACTCCACCCACAGGCCCCCTAGATAAGTTGAAATTCTTCGAGCTTGGGGTTGCAGCCAATATGCCAATTCACAGACGGGGAGGGTTCCAGGACTGGACTGGAGTTCCTCAAGGAAAGCCAATTAGCAGGTAAGACCTAATTTCACCTTCCTTATCTTCCATCCAGTCCAGTCCCGCACCTCAGGAATGTAACAGAGCCATCTAATCATGGGAGGGACCTGCAAGCCCAGCCTGAATTACCGCCGAACCGAACCTCACATCACCCACTGTTTGGACATCCAACTGATAGCATTTCACGAACGAATGCAAGGACAACCAGGTAGCTGCCCGGCAGATGTCACCCAGTGGCACCAAGCTCCACTCCACCCAGGAGGCAGCCTGTGCCCTGGTAGAATGCGCCTACAGAATGGACCCTCATGCCCCGCAACAGGAATGCTGACACAATTACTTCCTTAATCCACCATGCAATGGATGACTTAGCCACTGCTTCCCCCTTACGCGGCCCTCTGAACAGAACAGCCAATCTGACCTTCGAAATGAAGCTGTCCTCTTTAGATATCTTCTCCATGCTTGACATGTAGCAGCTGCAATCGCAGATCTTACACTTCCTCCGCCAGACCTGACAACAGCGGCAAGGTAACCAGCTGATTCAAATGAAGCGGCGTCATCACCTTTGGGAGGAACGCAGGAACCGTATGCAAGGTGATCTTCTCCCTAAAGAAGGATAAGAAAGGTTCCCTACAAGAAAGCGCCTGGAGCTTGGAGATTCTCCTGGCCGAGCAGATGGCCACCAAAACCACTGCTTTCAAAGTCAGATTCTTAAGGTTACACGAAGCCAGTGGCTCAAAGGGCTGCCCCAATAGCCCTATAAGCACCAAATTGAGGTCCCAAGATGGAACCATCACCCTTGCCGGTGGGCAAAGATGCTTCACGGCCTGCAAGAACCGCACAACATCCGGATGAGCTCTGAAGGAGAGCCCACCGGATTTTACAGCAATAACACATCAATGCAGCCACCTGCACCCTCAACGAGCCACAGGCCAGCCCCTTCTCGAGCCCTGCCTGCAGGAAGGCCAACATCTCTGGCACTGATGCCATCAGTGGCCTGCAAATGCTCTCAGCACACCAGCCCTCAAAGACTCTCCACACTCGAATGTATGACAAGGATGTGGACCTCTTCCAGGCCTTCAGAAGTGTGGATATCACCTGGGGCAAATAACCCTGCTTACTCAGCCTAGCCCTCTCAAGAGCTATGCCATAAGCGAGAAGTGATCTTCTTGTGTCATGAGAACTGGCCCCTGCATCAACAAATCCGGCCTGTTGGGAAGCCTCCGTGACTCGGCCGCCATCAAGCGTACCAGATCTGCATACCACGAATGCTGCAGCCAATCCGGGGCAATGAGAACTACTAAATCCTCGATGCACCTCCACTCTCTGCACCACTTGACCTATGAGCTCCCACTAAGGTGTCCAAACCCTCGGACATTCATTCCCTCCGCCGACAATAGAACCGGCTTGCCTTGGCCAAAACGAATGTTGCCATGAGGTCCATGATTGGCTTCCCCACCGGAGCACAATCTGCTCGATGACCAATGGCTTCAGTTGCTATTCCCCGGGGTCCAGACGTATCCAACTGAGATAGTCAGCCGTGATGTTCTTTGTGCCGGCCATGTGCGCTGCCGAAATTGCCTTAAGGTGAGTCTGCCCATCCCAGCAACAACTCCGCCTCGCTCTCCAGCTTGATGCTGCCCGTTCCCCCCTGCCGATTGACGTACGCCACCGTGGTGGTGTTGTCGGAGAATCCACACGGCCCTCCCGCGCACCAGCGAGTGAAACTCCTGCAGGGCAAAGCGAATGGCACGCATCTCCAGCCACATCTGCTCCTCCACAGACCACTACCCCTGAGCCACTCTGCCCTTCGCAGTGGGCTCCCCAGCTCGGTGCCTCCAAAGGAACTCCCGCCGCCAGCTTCCCCTTATCCAACCACCACCTGAGAGCCACTCGAACTTCCCTTGGGCAGGACAACATTCGACAGGGGATGATGCTGGTGCGATCACCAGCGAAGAATTGCTCTCTGCAAAGGCCTCATGTGGGCTCACACCCACGGGACCAGATCGATTGTCGCCACCATGGTCCCCAACAGTTGAAGATAATGCCACGCTGATGGTTCTGCCATGCGCAAAAACTGATGGACCAACATTTGTAGCGCCTCTGCCTTCTTTCGCGGCAGAAACACCCTCCCCCCTGCGGTGTCAAAGCGTGCCCCAAGGTACTTGAGGTCCTGGAACCCGGCCAACTGACTCTTGCTAACATTGATGACCCAGCCAACTCACTCAGAAAGTCGACCACAGGGGCCATGGCCTGAGCGCTTTCCTCCTCAGACTTGGCTTAAATAAGTCAATTGTCCAGTACGGATGTACTAATATGCCTTCTTGACGCAAGGCCGCCATCAGCACAACCATCACCTTGGTGAAAGTCCGAGTGGTCATCGCTAGGCTGAACGGCAACTCTGAAATTGAAAATGCCCCATGGGCACAGCAAAATCTCAGGTCTTGGTGATCTGGATGAATGGGGATATGTAAGTACGCTTCCATGAGATCTAGGGAGGTCAAGAACTCCCCCTCCTGAACAGCCATCATTACTGACTGATTGATTAAAACATGGAACCTGCATATTAAATGTGGAGCCCATATTAAAACTTGGAACCTGCAGACACCTGTTCACATGCTTGAGGTCGAGGATAGGCCAAAAAGACCCTTCCTTCTTTGGAACAATAAAATAAATAGAGTATCAACCTTCTCCGCATTGCTCTCCAGGCACTGGAATCACAGCCGGCAGACTCAGAAGCCATTCAAGAGTCTGCTGCACTCCTCGTGCTTTTGCAGGCGCCTTGCAGGGAGAGCGAACGAAGGCAGGTGCTAGAGGCTGAGCAAACTCTAGCGTATAGCCCTCCCAGAACACCTGCAGCATCCACTGGTCCGACATTACCCAGACTGGGTAGAAGTCCCACAAAGACCTCCCATGGGCTGCACCCCCACCTGGGCCCCCCTCGCTTCATTGTGGTTTCTTCTGAGCTGAGGAGGCTGGATTTGCGAAATATCCTCTGTCAGCTCTTCAAAACCCACAAAACGGTGGAGTCCTGGTTGCGAAATGCCATTTTTGGTAGGGGGAGAATCTCACTGACCAGAAACACCGAAACTCCCAGGCCTTGTCTCTGCTCGCTCAAATGGCCCGACTCTGCTTCGGCTTATCCTCAGGTAGACGGCCACTCTTGGACTCCCCCAGGTCCTTCACCAACTAATCAAAATCTTCCCCAAACAGCTGCTTCCCCTTGAATGGAAACTTGCTCAAACAAGCCTTGGAGAACACATCCGTTGACCAGTTCCGAAGGTAGAGGATAGAAGCAGGCCACCACCATTGAGGCCATGCTGTTAGAGAGACCTAACCAGGTCACAGAAGGTGTCAGACAGGTAGGTTGCCCCAGACTCCAACCAAGCTGCTTCCCCTAGATCCTGGGTCTCCTCTGCTGCCTCGGGAATGCCTTATGCCCAACGCAAACAGATGCGCACTACCAGCGCCCCCTAAGCCGAGGCTTGAAGCAATAGCGTACTGACATCAAAGGCCTGCTTCAACAGGGTATCCAATTTCCTATCCTGCACGTCCTTGAGCACCACATTTCCCTGTACTGGAATCTTGTGTTTTCTTGGTCAAGGTCGACACAGCAGCGTCGACCTTCAGTGACCAAAACATCTTTCTCACCTTCTGCTAAGGGATACAACTGGGCCATGACCCGCGACCCTCTCAGCCCGGTCTCTGGAAGCTCCCACTCTTCCAAGATCATCTGCTTGATGACCCTATGCAATGGGAAAACCTTCTGAGGCTTGCAGAATGCCTGTAGAATAGGATCCTCCAGCAACTCCTTCTCAGCTGTCCCCACCATGGGCATGTTAAGCATCTTAAGCGACTCCGCAATGAGACCCGCCAGCGCCAGCTCCTCCTTCCGGAAAACCCTTACCACTCGGGACTCATCCTCTTGAGGGATTTCCCCCTCCTCGAGTTCCTCTAACTCCAAACTGGCTTCCAGGTCTCCCACCAAGAAACGAAGGCCTGACCTTGTCTGCCGCTTCCTCTGCTGGGCGTCTCTTAGGTGGGACGTGCGCAAGATCCAGCTCCGAACCAGACACAGCCCCCTGAATCTTTCTCTTGCTGGGGTAGCACCCCTTGTCCTCTACTTGTTGCTTGAAGCAATAACACAAACTCAGGGGAGAAATCTCCAGGGACCCCCCTACCCACCCCTGAGAGGAGGAAGGGCTCGAAGAGTCCACATCCTGTTGACAATGCTGTAGCACAGGTGGCCCTGGCATGGGCCCCCCATCCCCCTGTAGGGGGGGAACCGCCTGTGGTCCCAGAGATACCCCGGGGCCACCACTTCCTCCATCACTGACTGCTTGGCCGTGTGTGTCTCTGCTGCACAGCCCCAGCAAATGCCCTCCGCAAAGAGCATGCTTCTGCGAGCCTCACACTGTGGCCTCGCAGGCAAGGCTCTTTCACAGCCCCGAGTGTGCTGCCCCCCTTATAGCAGCCCCCAACAAGGTAGCAGCCCCAAGGGCCTCTCACTCCTCAGTGTCTAAATTTTTTTTTTTTTTTATTATTGAAAATGCAATCTGCGGAGCAGGGCCACTTCCAGGATCCCCTAAAAAGCAAAACACCACGTAAAGAAACCCCGGAACAGAAAAAACACACAGCAGGGACAAACCGCAGGAACAAGCCCGCTGCTGCGACTCTTCCCGCTCAACCAAAATGGTGCCGACCCCACTCACAACCTGCTCACGCTGCTGCCATGCGGTCTGCCCAACTGGCCTCACAACTCCCTCCAAGGTCTTTGCCGGCAATCTCCCCTCAGCAGACGCTCTCACCAGTGCTCTGGAGAGACAGCCGACAACCTGCTCCTGCTCCACCACACCGCAGCTTCAGCAACTGAATCGGGGTGAGGAGGAGGGGGGTAATGCGACCACACTATGCCTGTGCTTGTCTTCACTGTGCTCTTCCCCCCTCCAGGGCCACCACTTCTCACCCGCAGAACGGGTTCGGGAGCAGCGCCTGCCTCCCAGCTCACTGACCAGCAGAACCTTGGTCATCAGAGCTTTTTTTTTTTTAAGAATGCTCCCAAGAGGAGGAAGGAGAAAAGGGCGGCGGCAACCCCCCCCCCCCCACACAAAGAAACCAAATGAATAATATTAAGAAATAAAGGGATAAAGAAATAAAGAAAAAAACTCTGTCTTAGTTGTCCTTCGGTGAGCCCTAAGTCAGGGATCACCATTCCAGCTGCTTGGAGACTGAGCATTACTGAGGGCTGGTGGGTGGTGTCGATGGCTGCCTAAGTACCCTGAGGTCATCAAGTTTGTGGCATGCTCAGTCTCTAAGCTGCTGGAAGAGGTGCACTACCCTGAAGTGTGGGACTGGACTGGAGGGACGATAAGGAATGGTGTCCATGGCCCCTAGCATTCCTTCCAAATATCCACCTGCATATTCTTTTTACTTGAATCTTTTTGTACTTTTTATATTTTTTTCTACTGTTTGATGTTCAGTATGTCTTTTTGAGTTTACGGGTTAAATGATTCTTTGAAGGCATTTTGTTTAGTTTTATTTTCATCTGATCAATACGGAGAATACATGGCATATAAATGGGATATTGCCATAAATATAAATGGCATCAATATATTTAGCACCTGGCATAGAAACAATGGCTGTAGATATGTATAGCATGGTATCTGTATAGAGAGTACATGGCAGGTTAATATATGATCTCATGAATATAGAGTTACTTGACACTATAGATCATGATGGTGAGAATTTATGTATTTTGAATTGGTTATCTAGGACAATAGAAAGTCATTGTGTGCACAGTCTGGTTATGTCCATGTTTATTAGGAAAAGATGTTGAGGATAAGCAATGAAGGACTAAGAAACAAAATGAGTAAACTGATGAAAGGAGGACGCGAGGGAGCAAATGAAAGACAGTGGAGAAGGGGGAGGATTGAGGAGAACTATCGAGTAAGGCTGCTGTTTAATACTTACTTTCAGAGATTCGGGAAAGCTTTTCATTAAAATCCTCTCCAGAGCTGCCAACTTCTGAGAGCAATGTAAGAGCAACATACTGAGGAGGTACAGTGACCAGTGAGCCTGGAGGAGAAGAAACAAGAGAGTGAGGTACTGAACAACAAAGAGAAAGATGATTATTTAGATTAGAACATTTAAGATCTAAGCGACCAGTATACGCTGTTGGGTTTTTCATCTTCTTCAAATAAGATCCATTCGCCCATTTCTAACTGCCCCCACGCTCATTACTATCCTTCTGACCCTAGTTTCCCATATTGATTATTGTAATGTCATCTTCGCAGGCCTCTCCCTCTATCAGCTCAATCGCCTCCCACTGTTGCATTACTACTACAAGGATAATCTCCTGTGCATCACGCTATGACTATCACCCCATTGCTTCTGCATTTTCACTGACTTCTGGTCAAATTCTGAATCCAATACAAGACACTAGCTCTGATACATAAAGCCATTCACACCCCCTACCCCCCAATATTTGGCTAACTCCCTCTATTTCCACACCCCCTCATGCAATCTGCGTTCCATTTGCCTTAATCAACTTCATCTTCCCTCTCTTTCATAAGCACATTTAGACTCCACCTGCAACTCCGCTTTTTTCTACCTGGGTCCATCCCTCTGGAACTCTGCCTACTGCCATCTGTCTAGAACCCTCATTCCAAAAAGTCAAGTCCCTTCTCAAAACCTACCTCTCCCAGTCTGCCTATGACCTTCCCTCCTCTTGTCCCTAAATTCCCTCTTGTATACCCTTTCTTGCCATCCTTCTCTTTTCTCTACTGATGTGTGATTGTATTGCTGTCCTGTCAATCATTGTAGTTTTTTTCCACTTCCCGGCCCTGCCTTCCTGTTATCTTTTGAATTGTAAACTGCCCTGGTGTCATGAAGGGCACTATATAAAGCGCCGTAATAAAGATAAAGATAAGCAAACCTTATGAGCCCCTGAATATCGGGCCCTTAGATCTTTATCTTGGACTGCCCGAAGAACAAACCAGTCTGTACTAGAGGAGATCAAACCTAAGCTTTCTTTAGAAGCTCAGATGACAAGACTTCGACTTTCATACTTTGGACACATCATGCGGAGAGAGAGATCATTAGAGAAAGACATCATGCTTGGCAAGATAGAAGGTCAACGCAAAAGAGGAAGGCCAGCAATGAGATGGATCGATACAATAACAGCAGCTACGGGTACCAGTCTGTCAACAATGAGCCGCCTGACTGAAGATCGAACACAATTTAGGATAGCTATCCAGAGGGTCGCCATGAGTCGACTCCGACTCGACGGCACTTAACAACAACAACAACAACAGATCTTTATAGTAGAGTGTCTCTGATTCTTTCCCCCATCCTATAGTGTATTGTAAATCACTTTGTTGTTTTTTTCTAAAGGTGGTATATCAAATATAAATAAACTAAACTAAGGGGCACCAAACTCCAACCTTGGTTCACCTCTAATATACCAACTCCACAGATTCTCTGGCTAAATCATGTTCCTTTGTTGATTTATACTTTTCAAATTAATTCTCACACCCTTACAATCTGCTTGGGGCATCCGAAAATGGGCATAGAGATGTCTCCACAGCTAGCTTAGAAGCTGGCTCTGGGGATGTTCTCAGCGTGAGGACGTCCAAGTCTGAAGAGAGGCATGGTGGAGGTGTGGCCGAGGTACTTGCAAGAATCTGGATATCCCCACCTGATTTCAGAAATGTCATGAATGTCCAGAGTTGCGTCTAACTTTAGACCTACTCCAGGCATGAACAAGCATCTCAAAAGTGTTCATTTTTGCTGAAAAATATCCAGAGGGTTTAGAGAAGAAGGCATTCCATCATTTCCAGTACTCACCACAATGTAAATGATGGCAGCAGTGGGATGCGAACCATGGCTGTTGTGTTCCTCTCTCACTACTTTACCTATCGGGCTATACTAGATGTCCAAGTTCTCAAATACTATTCTGGGGATGTCTACGTAGATGCCCCTGCAGATGTTCATATAGGGCACATCTATGTTTGTGAAATGTACAACTACAGGGAAAACTACAGGGCCTAGTGCTAGACATAGCAGCACTATCAGGCTGTGATGGAGTACAGGGACTGTGGAAGCATATGCTTTGCGGAGAATGGCCTAGCAGTGGTTAGAGCAAGGAGCTGAGAAACAGGGAAGCTCTCCACTGCTTCTAGTACAAATCAAGGATGCCAAGTTAATCAACACCAAAACTGAGATTTATGGGCGATGTGGCTGAGGTATAAATTTAGGAAATATTTAGTGTCTGCACCAGGCATGCCTGCATATTTTTCAGACTTTCTGGCTTAAACAATGCTTCTAAATCCCCCTCCAACTGTCTAGACCAGAGATATGCATTCATTTTAAAACTAATGATAAAATGTGAAACATGAGGCATTTTTGATTTAAGTGCCTTTAAGCACACCACATGACCATGCAACTAGAATGAACCATCTGCACTTGCATCATTCATTTTTGGCAACAATGTGATCTATGGAGCCAAATACAGGAGAGCCAATTTTGGAGGGAGAGAAGGAAGAAGGCGAAATTAGACCTTACCTGCTAATTGTCTTTCCTTGAGTCCCTTCAGGTCAGTCTAGTATGCATGGGTTTTCTCCCCCACCAGCATGTGAGGACTGAATTTGACAGACTTCTGATGTCATCCTACAAGAGCTCCCTCTTTAGCTCCTCAAATCAGTCTACCACTGACAAAACAGACTCCAAAAAAGAAACTTGTATCTTATATCACATATCTTCTAACTGTGGCAAAAGCTAGGCCTTAACCAAGGAACAGAATACTCATGCCAAAATGGGGTCACCAACTCCAAACTATGTACATATGTACTGAGAAGAGAAAGATAAAGATATGCATTCCTACCCAGCCGCCCACCCTCAGAAGAGCCCGAAGGAACCCCAGAGTGCTGCGTTTGTGCTGACCATACCACTGACTCCTCCAAGATCCCTCCCGGACTCACCCTGCCTAACACTTCTATCAATGGGCGATTCCTGGACTGGCTTGGAGGGACTCAAGGAAAGACAATTAGCAGGTAAGGTATAATTTGCCTTCCTAATCGTCTCTCCAGGCCAGTCTAATGCTGATGGGACATACCAGAGCAGTGTTTAAAGATGGGAGGGACCTGCGAGTTTGGCTTGGAACACCAAAGCCCTGAAAGGCACATCCTGCACTGCTTGAACATCCAGGTAATCGGGTCACATAAAAGTATGCAGGAATGACCAAGTGCTGCCAGACAAATGTCCGCAGGTGGCACTAGACTGTGCTCCCAGGACGCTGCCTGTGATTTGTAGAATGAGCCCTGAGTCCTGCCTGGCCTTGACTCGTATAGGTCACTACAATGGCCTGTTTCACTCAATGCGCTATGGAGGCCTTAGAAGCAGCCTCCCCCTTTCGGGAACCTCCAAATAGTAAAAACAAGCAATCTGACTTGCGGAAAGACTAAGTAAGTCTAAGATATCGTTGCAATGCCCTGCGTATAGAAACATGATGACAGAAAAAGACTACATGGCCTATCTAGTCTGCTCTTCCATATCAACCACTACAACAGTCCCCTTTTTACCTTTAGAGATCCCCTGTGTTTGTCCCATGCTTCTTTGAATTCAGATAATGTCCTCCTCTCTACCACCTCCACTGGGAGACTATTCCATTGATCCACCACTCTTTCCGTAAATAAATATTTCCACATATCACTCCTGAATCTATCCCCTTTCACCCTCATCCCATGTCCCCTCATAGCAGAGCTTGCTTTCAAATGAAAGAGGCTTTCCTCCTGTGCATTTATGCCATGGAGGTATTTAAATGTCTCAATCATATCACCTCTATCTTGCCTTTCCTCTAAGATGTACTGTCATAGAGCGGATGCATATGAAAGTGAAGACTTAGAAAAAAACGCTGTCTTTCACAAACAAATTTATGTGCAGAAGATGCAATTGCCCTGCAGCGCAGCTAGAGGGAGCAGGCGAAAACTTACAGAGGCTGCGTTAACACACCCGGCTGATGATTCTGCAGAAGTTAATCAGCTGCACCTGAAAAGTAGCCCGGGGAACTCAAACTTGGAATGCCTTTATAAGCAGAAGGCTAGTGCAGGAGCGGGGAGAAGGAGGAGAAGGGGAGCTGAGACAGCCAGGAACAGCAGCCCAGCCAGGTCAAGCAGTGCAGCCAAGACAAGCAGCACGACAAGGACAGCAGGAGTTGGAAGAGGAGCAGAAAGAGCCAGAGAGAAAGACAGGCCGTGAAGAGTCAGTCCGGAGAAAGACTTGTTAGCAGGAGACCTCAGAGGTAAAGAGCTCAGAAGGAGAGCGCCATACCTGGAGAGAGGCCTACGCTCACCAGAAGACCCTGAAACAGGATTGAAAGGCTCCAGAAGGAAAGGTACCGATAGCAGAGTTACCTGTACCAGGAAGCAAGGAAGTCTGGATTCCTCACCAGGTTTTCCTAGGCTACAGAAAGGTCAAGCAGTGCCTAGAAGCTTCCAAGAGAAAGTCTGCCAAAGAGACTGTGTCCTGAGAGAGGTGCCTGAAAAGGAAAACTCCAGTTATACCGGCTACAGGAAGCCAAGGTATGGTGACACTTTATTCATAAAGAGAAGCTCAGCTCCTAGAAGTTCTTGTAAAGCAGATATTCAGTTTGAAAGGAAAAGAAGCAGGCCAGAGTTTTATAAGCTAGGAAGTAAGGGCATAGGAACAAGCCATGCTTATTTGAGAGCCCTAGAACAGCCTTACTGGAAACAAGGGAACAGAAACAGTGACTGGCAAACTATAGCGGCCACGGAAAGCTCCAATTCAGAGGGAGATAACAATGACCCAAAGACCATGCGGATAGCACTTGAGGATCCTATTCCCTTATCTCAAGATGAATTAATGGATTGCTCCATTTGTATTGCGGGCAGTTTTGAATCACTCCCTGAACTATGAGTTATACAGACATTGCTTTGAGAATACTCATGTTTGTGCTGAATGAGAGAGGAATGTTCACTCCTTTGTTTTGCTCTAAAGTTTGAAAGAATCCTGAGTTAAATCCTACAAGCAACTGTGAAGGTTGTAACAGTTTACCTCTTTACTTATGTTGTGGTGGAAGCCTGAAAAGAAGGACTTTCTGTATTTCTGTATCTCAGCGAACCTTTTGCATTAAAAGGGAAATAGAAGCCTTATTTACCCTCTACTTGGCATACACAATTTATTCACATAAGGAGCACGACTACAAAGACCAAGATACCCTTGGCCTTAAAAGAGCCCTCTACTCCCAGAAAATAATAATATGCTCAACCTACCCTTACAGCCACTGGCCACCAGGGGGGGTTGATGACAGTACATATTATGATTCTTAAGTCTGTCCTCATATACTTTATGATGACCACTAACCATTTTAGTAGCCACCCAGCCTGTTTATATCCCTTTGAAGGTGCGGTCTCCAGAACCGCACACAATACTCCAAATGAGGCTGCACCAAAGACTTATAGAGAGGCACTATGACCTCCTTTCTTCTGCTAGCCATTCCTCTCCTTATGCACCCAAGCATCCTTCTAGCTTTTGCTGTCGCCTTTTCTATCTGTTTAGCTACTTTAAGGTCAGACACAATCATGCCTAGGTCCCGCTCTTCTTTAGTGGACAAAAGTACTTCACTTCCTATACTATATTGCTTCCTTGGGTTGCTGCAGCCCAAATGCATGACCTTGCATTTTTTAACATTAAATCTCAGCTGCCAAATTCTAAACCATTCTTCAAGCTTAGCTAGATCCCTCCTCATGTTATCTACGCCTTCCTGGGTGTCTACTCTATAGCAGATTTTGGTATCATCTGCAAAGAGGTAAACCTTACCCAACAGTCCTTCTGCAATATCACTAACAAAGATGTTAAAAAGAAATCGGACCAAGGACAGATCCCTGAGGCACACCACTGGTAACCACCTCCTCCTCAGAGTGAGCTCCATTTATCTGTACCCTTTGTTTTCTCCCACTCAACCAATTTCTAACCCAAGCAGTAACTTTAGGGTCTTTCCCTAGGGTCCAATAGATAGAGCTGCTGCTCCTCCATGGACTTGCCACACTCGGCAAATACTGGCAGGGACACCACCTGGTTCACATAAAATTTAGAGACCACCTTAGGAAGGAAGGAATACATTGGTCACAGGACCACTTTCTCAGCACTCAGAAGAGAGAGGAATGGCCTAGTGGTTGGGGCAAGTTACCTCAGGCCGGAAGGTCGGGCGTTCAAATCCCACTAGAGGACAGCAACCTTGGGCCAGAAGGACTGGGGTTTCTAGTCCCACAGGTGCTCCTTGTGGTCTTAGGCAAGTCACTTAACCCTCCATAGCCCATGTTCCCTGTAAAATAGTTATCTCCAAGTTATAATGCCCTGTTCAATGTAATTTCAGTTTGTTCAATGTAAACCGCCTTGATATCATGAAAGGCAGTATATAAGAAATGTTAAATAAATAAATAAAATAAAATAAAATCAGGGGGTTGAATCTCACTAGAGGATAGCAACCTTGGGCTGGAAGTGCTGGGGTTTCTAGTCCTATAGGTGCTACTTGTGGCCTTGCCCAAGCCACTTAACCCTCTGTTGCCTCAGGTACAAAAACAGATTGTGAGCCCTTTGGGGACAAGGGAAAAAAAATATATATATGTACATATACACACACACACACACACACACACAATACACTACTTTGACTGGTAGAAAAAGCAGTATATAAGCCTAGTTAATTAAAAAAATAAGCAGAAAAGGCTCCCTACACAATAGAGCCTGTAACCCTGAGATCCATTGGGCCAAGCAAATTGCAACCAGAAAAATCACCTTCAATGTCAGGTCTCTTAGAAAGGCTCTTGAGATCTGCTTGAAAGGTGGCTCTGTCAAGGCTGGCAATACCAAGTTCAAGTTCAAGGTACTACCAAGTGAAAAGGAGACCGTACCTGTTTTACTGCCTTCAAAAACCCGGCCACATCCCCCGGACTGCCCCCAGACCTGCCCTCTGTAACAAGCGAGGGCTGCCAGATGAACCTTCAGTAAATTTAATGCCAGCCCCTTTTCAAGCCCCTGCTGCAAAAACAAGAGGATGTCCGGTAGAGAGCAAGCAAATTTGATCCACTCTGAACACTAATTCTCACATATTCTCCAGACCCTCACGTAGGCCAGTGAGGTTGACCCCTTCCATGCCATCAACATGGTTAATATGACCATTGATGCATAACCTCTCTGCAGCAAGCGCACCCACTCGAGAGCCAAGCCGTAAGTGAGAATCAAGCCACCTGTGGCATCAGTATTGGCCCCTGTGACAGCAGGTTGATTCTGTCAGGCAACCTCCATGGTTGCTCAATCAACAGACGAATCAGGTCTGCATACCTGAGTCTCCATGGCCAATCTGGAGCAATAAGGATCACCAGACTATGGTGAGCCGCAGTCCTCTGAAAGGTGTACCCGATAAGCGCCCATGGTGGGAAAACAGAGCAGACCATCCTCAGGCCACCTTTGAGCCAGGGCGTCGAGCCCCTCAGAGATGTGCTCTCTACGTCAACTGAAAAAAAGGCTCACTTTAGCGTTGGTCAGGGAGGTCATGAGGTCCATCATTGGTTCACCCCAATGGACCGTGATACACGATACACTGCCGCATTCAGCTCCCACTCTCCTGGTTTCAACCAGTGATGGCTGAGAAAATATGCCTGCACATTGTCCTTTCCCGCTACATGCGCTGCCAAGAGTGCTGTCAGAGGCATCTCTGCCCATGCCAAGAGCAGTCAAATCTCCTCTACCAAGGTCTCACTGCCAGTGCCTCCCTATTGGTTGATGTACGCCACCGTAGTTGCATTGTCCGAGCATACTCTCACTGCCTTGCAGCCTATCCAGGGATGGAAGTACTAGAGAACTAGGAACACTGCCCTTATCTCTAATTGGCTGATGGACCAAGAGCATTCCAGAAAAGACCAATGGCCCTGTGTAACCTGCAACAGACAATGCACTCCCTACCAGGTGAGGCTGGTATCTGTCATTACTAATATCCATTGCAGTGGCTCCAGTTGTACCCTAGCCATCAGGTTCATGGATTGCCGCCACCATCCCAGACTACTGCACACCTCCCTCCGGGCCTTCCAACTTTCAGGACATGGCGTGGTAGCGAGTAGCACCTCCTGCAATGGTCTCATGTGCGCTCTGACCCAGGGCACCTGGTCCAATGCTGCCGCCATCGATCCCAGCAACTGGAGGTAGTACCATGCCGTAGGAGTCTTTATGTCAAGAACCGCTGCACCTGCCCCTGAATCTTTAGCACTCTGTCCACCGGAAGCAATACTAGTCTGTATTGACCAGTGCCCCCAGGTAAACTAACCTCTGGATCAGCTGCAGCTGACTCTTGGTCATGTTGACCACCCAGCCCAGACTCTGAAGGAACTCCACCACCTTCTGAGTAGCAGCATATCCTTTGTCTGTGGATTTTGCTCCGATTAACCAGTCACCCAGATAGGGACGCACCAGAATGCCTTCCTTGCTTAAGGCCACCCCCACCGCCATCATGATGTTTGTGAAGGTATGGGGAGTGGTTGCTAGCCCAAAAGACACAGAACTGAAAGTGACCCATTGATACCATAAACTGCAGGAAGTGCTGATGCTTTGGCTGTATTGGAACATGCAGATAAGCTTCCGTGAGATCTAGGACAGACAGGAACTCATCCCTCCGCACAGCTAAAATGACCGAACGCAAGGTTTCCATCCAGAAATAAGTCACCCTTAGGGCGTAATTCACATGCTTGAGATCAAGAATGGGTCAAAAAGCGCCCTCCTTCTTGGGCAGCAAAAAAATATGTGGAGACAGCTCTAGCAACCGCTCCAGCATTTCCCTGACCAGTGCCGCATTCCCTGGGGGCTTGCATGGAGAGGCTACGAATGCGTTGGCTAGGGTCCGATTAAACTCCATTGAGTACTCCTTCTGAACAATCTCCAGTACCCATTGGTCAGTTGTAATCAAGGCCCAGATGGAATAAAACTGCTTTAGCCGACCACTGATTGGTACACATTCTACCTGGGCAGATCTGGCATCATTGAGGCTTCTTAGAGAGGATCTGCTGGGATGAGAAGGAACCCTGACTGGCCCCCTGATAGCCCCGAAAGGACTGCCCTATACCACATTTGATAATGGAGCAAAACAGTTGGCACAGAACTTCCAAAAATCCCTAGGCTGGATCCGCTGAGAAGCCCCTTATTTCTGATCCTTCGGACGATCCTCCGGCAGCAGGCTGCCCTTGGAATCCCCAAGGCCCTTGATCAATGTATCCAGTGTGTCACCAAACTGCAATTTGCCCTTATAAAGGCAGCTTACTCAATCTGGTCTTAGAGGAGGCATCGGCTGACCAATTGCAGAACCACAGAAACCGATGTGCCGCAATAATTGAGGCCATGGACTTAGAGGACACCCGGACAAGATCAAAGAGGGCATCTGCTAAATAAGCTGAAGCCAATTCCATCTTAGCTCCCTCCGATGATGCCTGCCCCTCCAGATCAGGTGGTGCCAACCCCTGTATCCCGCGAATGGATGCTTGGGAAACATAAGTTCCACAAATGGAGGCCTGCAGAGTCTGAGCACTAGTCTCAAAAGCCTGCTTAAGTAGGGACTCCAGCTTGTGATCCTGGAGGTCTTTTAATGCTGCTCTCCTTTCTACAGGGATGATGGTCTTCTTGGTCACTGCCGAGACTAAGGCATCTACCTTTGGCATTCGGAGCAGCTCTCGGTCATCCTGTGGAACAGGGTACAGCTGGCCCATTGCCCCGCTGCCTTGCAGCATAGCCTCGGGAAACTCCCATTCCAAATCAGTCATCTTCCTGATCACTCTGTGCACTGGAAAACAAACCTGGGCCCCTTTAAAACCTTGTAGTAAGGGATCTTCCAAGGAATCATCTGCCGGCACGGTTGGAGCCACCATATTCAGTGCTGCCAAAGAGTGTTTAATGAGGGCTGCTAGCAACTCTGTTGAAGACCCTAAATACATTTGACTCCTCTACTGCTGGAATCTTGCCCTCTTCCAGGACCAAGCCCCCTGGCTCCCCCCCCCTGAAGTCTGAGGGACCTTCTCCCAACTCCTCCGTAGTTTGTGATGGTGGAGAGTCCTGACCCAGCCAGGCGTCTGGAACCTCTCTAGCCTTTTTAAGCAGAGGAGCACCATTCAACCCCAGCCTGAGATCCTGCGATCCTCTCTTCTTTGCCTTCTTCATGCCTGGCCTGCCTGCATCTACAGTGAAAATGGCTGCCTGATGGGAAATGGCTTCCTTTCCTGCCAAAATTGTGTCCCCCGCAAGATCTGCCATCTCTCCCACGATCTTTTCTTTGTCCGCAGGCATATTCAGACTACCGCGGCTCTGCTTGCACACTCCCCTTCCGACTCCGAAGGTTTGCACCTGCACGGGAACTGACTTCTACCACCCAAGCTCTGATGCAGCCATCAGCACCGGCATGAAGGAAAGGCCTGAAGCATGCTACTGGAGACACATTGTCCCAGGAACACAGACGGAAATGAGAAGAGATTCCCGATGCACTGCTTTCATCCCTCTGCCCTGGGCCCCGCTACTCACAGAAGGATTATTCAGCTGATTCCCCTGTCTACTCCTACCATGTTCCTTTTTTTTCCCCCCTCTCATGTGAAGCACCGGGCAGCACAAAGGGAGCCAAGAAGCCTGGAGTCTATAGAAAGTCCAGAAGCCCACAGTCTACTTCCTTCTTCGTTGAGAGGCAAAGGAAAGCAGAGGCACTGCAGGTTGGGGGTCAGAGTTACAGGCCCACCCTATTCCCTGCTGAGAAGTATTTGACATGGGTTTTGGCAGAGACAGAATTAGATGAATCCTCATGTGAGAGATTTCCAGATATAGAAAGTTTTGTAGCAGAGAAGGGCCTGGAAAATACAGTTGTTAGCATGCCAACTTTTCAGAAAGTAGGAAGTGACAGAGCACTTCACAGATACAGCAGATGGTGGAGTGTGTGAAGGATGCCCTCGGTCAGTCATCTTCAGCTCTGTCCTCAGCTCCAATTCCAGCAGCAGAGTCATATTAAAGTAGAGCTAAACTAGGTACATGTCTAAAGCCCAAATATTTAATGGGTGGGGGGAGGGGAAGCTGTCAGATGTGCTCAGGACCAAGGAAGCTAGGACTGTAGACTCTCTGGGTTTTTTTTTAGGATGGTGCTTTGTTGTCTGAAAGCTAGAAGGATGGCTAACGTGTTTGGATATTTTCAGAGTTTAACACATTTATTTGAAATTCTCCCTTATTCCCTCCTGTGTGAGTGAGTCTCTCCTATCTAGCGCCAGAAACTTTGGGTAGGATCCAGCCAGCAGAGTAAATTCCGCCCAAGCAGCCCTTGCAATGCGGAGGGGAGGGGGGGGGCTCAAGCAGAAAGGGGGCCCATACAATAGCATGACAAACTTACCTTATCTTGTGATACCATGAGACTTCAGCCCAGGAGGAACACCTCTGGGCTTGGAATGGAGGCAGCACGGTAACAGATAAAAGTAAGATTGTCACACGGGGCCACTACTGCTGGAGCGAGGAGGATCATGTCACTTCAGCCACCGCCTCCATCGTTGCAAGAGGCTGACATAGGACGGTCCTCAGCAAAATTCTGCTTGGAGGCCTCCAACTAGAACTTTTGCCACTGGATCCAGCCCATGGGAAGCAGCTCTAGACACAGGAAGAGGGGGTGTGGCAGCCAGAAGTTCTTGTGCAGTGCAAGTAAGGTTGGAGCAACCTGTGCACAGGACATACTACTACTACTACTACTGAGCATTTATAAAGCGCTACCAGACGCATGCAGCGCTGTACAGAAAAAGACAAAACCAGACAGTCCGTGCTCAATAGAGCTTACAATCTTAAAAGACAAATCAAAGAAGGCGAAGGACGAGGAAAGAGCAAAGGCAACGGAAGGATAACAGGAGAAACAGGACAAGGGAAAAAGGTAAGAATAAGGGAAAAGAAAAGGAACAGGTGAAAACAAGACAAGGGAAGAGGAGGAGAACAGGTAAGTCATGAATCAAAGGCAGAAGCAAAGAGGTGAGCTTTCAACCTGGATTTGAAGAGGGTCAGAGAAGATGCCTGATGTATAGACAGAGGAAGTCTACTCCAGGCGTAGGGTGCTGCAATGGGGAGAGAGCGAAGCCTGGAGTTGGCAAAAGAGGAGACAGGCATAGCAAGAAGCAGTTGGCTAGAAGAGCAGAGTTCACGAGGGGGGATATAAGGAGAAATGAGAGAAGAAAGGTAAAGAGGAGCTGCAGAGTGAATGCATTTATAGGTCAGTAGGAGAAGCTTGAACTGGATGTGGAAACGGATAGGGAGCCAGTGAAGAGACCTGAGGAGAGTAATGATTTGGGCAAAACGAGGTTGGCTGAAGATCAAACGAGCAGCAGAATGCTGAATAGACTGAAGGGGTGAAAGATGATTCAGTGGAAGATCAGCAAGGAGCAGATTACAGTAATCAAGGTGAGAGGTGATAAGTGAATGGATGAGCGTTTTAGTAGTATGTTCTGAAAGAAAAGGGCGGATTTTGCCAATATTAAAGAGAAAGAAGCGGCAGATCTTGGCGACAAGGTGAATATGTGTGGAGAATGAGAGCAAAGAATCAAATATAACCCCTAAATTGCGAGCTGAGGGAACAGGATAGGGAACAGAGCCATTCACAGAGACTGAAAAAGGAGGAAGAGGAAGGGAAATTTTAGGGGAAAAGATGAGAAGTTCGGTCTTGGCCATGTTCAATTTCAAGTGGTGATGGAACATCCAATCAGCAATAGCAGAAAGGCAATTAGAGATCCGGGTCTGGATTGAAGAAGAGAGATCAGGAGTAGAGAGGTAGATCTGCGAATCATCAGCATAGAGATGGTACTGAAAACCATGGGAGGAAATGAGTGCACCAAGGGACTGGGTATAGAGAGAGAAGAGGAGCAGACCCAAGACAGAACCCTGAGGTACACCAACAGGGAGCGGAGTAGCAGAGGAGGAGAAGCCACCAGAACGCACACTGAATGAGCGATGAGAGAGATAGGAGGAGAACCAGGAAAGAACAGAGTCCCTAAAGCCAAGCGAGAAAGTGTCAAGGAGAAGATCATGATCAACACTGTCAAAAACAGCAGAGAGGTCAAGAAGAATAAGGACCGCGTAAAGGCTTTTAGATTTTGCCAGGAACAAGTCACTCGAGACTTTGACAAGAGCCGTTTCAGTAGAGTGCAAAGGACGAAAGCCAGACTGTAAGGAATCCAGGAGGGCATGAGAGGAAAGGAAGTCAAGGCAGCGGTGGTGAACCGCACACTCTAACAGTTTAGAAATAAAGGGAAGGAGGGAGATGGGATGATAATTAGAAGGACAGGAGGGATCAAGTGAGGGTTTCTTAAGGAGAGATGTGACCACAGCATGCTTGAAGTCAACAGGGACAATAGCAGTGGAGAGTGAGAGGTTGAGGATATGCGAGATGGAGGGGACAAGGGTAGCAGAGATGGGTGAGAGGAGACGGGTGGGGATAGGATCAGAGGAGCAGGTGGTAAGTTTGGAGGACGAGAAAAGGTGAGCAGTTTCCTCCTCAGAAATCGAAGGAAAGGAAGAGAAGGAGAGTGGAAGAGGGAAAGGGGAGGAGGGGAATTAGCAGACTTAGTGGGGAAGTGGAGGATGATCTTGTGGATTTTATCATGGAAATAATTAGCCAGGGTTTGGGCAGAAAGGGACTAGAGGTGGAGGCACTATAAGGAGAGAGTTGAGAGCAGTGAAGAGACGGCGAGGATCAGAGGCAAAAGAATTAGTAATGTGGACATAAAAGTCCTGCTTGGCAAGAGCTAAGGCAGGCTGGAAGGAGAAAAGCATAAATTTGAAATGAAGGAAATCTTCAGAGGAGCGGGATTTGAGCCAGGCACGTTCAGCAGAGCAGGCACAGGAGCGAAGATAGCGAATGGAGGGTGAGAGCCAAGGCTGAGGTACAGAACGTCTCACAGGACGAGGGGTGGGTGGAGCGAGAACATCCAGAGCCGAGGAGAGAGCAGCATTATAGGACAATACAGCCTCATCAACAGACCTGGATGCCAAAGTAGAAGAGAGAGATGGAGAAATGGTGGAAGAGAGAGCCAGGGGATCAATGGCAAGAAGGTTCCTAAATAGGATGGAAGAGATAGGACGAGGCTGAGGCAGAAGGAGTTAAAGATTAAAGCTAAGAAGGTGATGATCAGCTAAAGGAAGTACTGAGCTATGAAAGTTAGAGGGTGAGGAGCAAGAGAAAAATATCAGATCAAGACAATGGCCACGCTGGTGAGTGGAGGCAGTGGAACAGAGATGAAGGCCAAATGAGGAGGTAAGGGAGAGGAGCTTTACAGTTAGAGGATCAGAGGGGTTATCAACATGGATGTTAAAATCTCCAAGAATAAGAGTAGGGGAGGTGGGGTTAAAGAAGAGGGAGAGCCAAGAATCAAAGTCAGAGAGAAAAGAGGAAGCAGACAAGTCGGGAGGTCGATAGATAACAGCAACCCGGAGAAGAAGAGGTGCAAAGAGGCAGATGGAGTGGACATCAAAAGAGAGGAAAGAGTGAGACTGAGGCAGGAGGAGTGGCTGGAATAGACAAGAGGGGGAGAGAAGAAGGCAGACACCACCACCACGGCCAGTGGGACAAGGCGTATGGGAAAACTGATAGCCTACACCACCTTGATTGAAGGATAAGGCGGGATAGAAATACCCTTTAAATAAAAAAATTAATAAAATAGCCACCATAGCAGAGGGCAGCAATAGACGCATTATCGTCGGGGAGGAGCCAAGAATTGGTAAGAGCAAAAAGATGAAGAGTGTTGGAGATAAAGAGGTCATGTGTGAAAGTAAATTTATTAGAAACAGAATGTGCATTCCACAGGGCACAAGAAAAAGGGAGAGAGGAGAGGGAAAGTAGAGGGATATTGATAAGATTAGAGAGGTTCCGTGAGTTGCTCTTAACAGAAAAAGGTGGATTTTTAGGAAGTCCAGGAATGGGGAGGATAACACCAGGAGAGGGAGGGAGAAAGGGAGGAGAGGGGAGGGCGATATGGATAAAATTAGACAAGTTACGCATCACAGGGAAAAACGGACAACAAGGGCAGGAAAGGGAAGGAGAAGAACAATTAGGGAGAATGAGGTAAAGGATGATAAAGTAAAGTGGATCAAAGGTAAAGGAGAGGAAAAATAAATAAGCAGAGGGGTGGCAATAGAGTGTATGATCAAATATAAACAAGAATTAAACAAAGGATTCAAGGATAAGCAGCATAAATACAAACAACAAATGGCAATGGTCAACAAGTAATGCAAAGGGAACAGTCAGCATGCGGCAGAGGATCACAGCAGCAATACAATGAGAACGGGTTCCGAAAGCGTATCAAAGCAGGAATAGCCAAGGACAGAGAGAGCCATCAACCGGAGTGGGTGGCATCAGCTAAATGGGTGGTTACAATGATGGACACAAAGGACAGAAGGGGAGCCCCGGGGGGGGGGGGGGGCCTGGACTGACAAAGGACTGACCTTGGAGAAAGCCAATGAAACCAGTGTCCTTGAGGTTCTTGAGAAGGAGGAGGACTGATAAAAGTAGAGGGGCTGCAGCAGCCTCAGGAAAAGAGCAGGCAGCAAATGGAAGAACTTTACATGTTGGTGGTCAGAACTAGTTGGTTGGGGGATGAGAAGATGAGCAACAGGCAACAGATGTGGAGCGACTGAATGTATTATATGCACATACCTATGTCCGAAGACCAATAGAGTGCATGCAGAGAGAAGCCATCCTTACTCATTATGAGTCTGTCACACTCAATTGAAGACCCTCACTCTCTGAGCCCCTTCTCCCACTCACCGGGGCCTCAGTGCTAGTACACTGATCCTGATCACTGTTTTCATGAGGAGGAGAAAAACCAGGTGGCCTCAACAAAAAGAAGAAATCTGAGCTCACCTTCCTGCATACCTTGCATCCTTCTCCCTATCCCTGTTCTGTTGTGAAACAGGTGTGAATATTTTTAGCCTTTCAGTCCAGAGAATTTATCTGGGTAACTGCTTTCAACATTGTCCTCGTTTTTGTCTCCACTCTATCTATATTTTTTCACAGGCAAAAAAAAAAGAGATAAACATCATTTTGTGTGGCTTTCTTCATTTGTAAAGTAATACAATATTTGACATTTTCTACTTTTATCACCCAGACACAGTGTCTGAAAAGTCCACTGTTTGAGGCAGTAACTCTTGCTCTTTGGACTCTTGGCATCTCTGCATACGTGTGCGTGTGTGTCTACTGAAGAGCAAGAGTCTGCATGTGTGTGTATCTGAACATTGAAAGAGAGAAAGTGTATGTGTGTGTGTCTTTCTTTGTCTTTCTGTGGTGGAGACAAACCCCATATAAATAATTTCCCTTTGAAAATAGGCTGAAGTCCACTGACACAAAGGTACCCATTTGCATACTAAGTGGAAGGAAATTTCAGTCTGTGGAATTTACCCAGTGAACCAGGGCCAATGCGACCATTAGGGGAACTAGGTAGACACAGAGCGCCAGTGGTCTGGGGGCACCCCACTGCTACCCCTCTCCAGGACCAACAGCGGTGGTAATGGTCAGAAACAGCCCTGCAGCGCTTCTCTTTAACCACCAGCGCTGCGAGGCTCTCTGTTCCAGAAGCCGGCATTGGGCCTTGGCAGAGTGGGAGCTGGAGGTTGAAGGTGAGACTGAGGGATGTTTGTGACCATTGCTGTCCCTGGAGAGGGGTAGCGGCGGTAGTGGCAATGGGGGCTGGGGAGGGGGCAGGAGCAGGAGCCGGGGGGGGGGGGGGTGCAAGGAACGGGGTTCTCCTAGGGTGCCTCATCTCCTTGTGATGCCCCTACACTTAAATATATTAGTTGCGTTTGCAAATTCTTTGAAAAACTCTCCATTCTGTCTACATCCATTTAGAGATACAAAAGATGGCTAAAATTTGCCTTTTTTATTTGTGAAGCCTAATAGACACTAAAAATATCCAAAAATTTATACCACAACTACATCACTCATGAATCTCAGTCTTGGAGATGATCACTCTTGGGCATCACTGGTTTGTACCAGAGGCAGTGAAGAGCTTCCCTGGTTTTCAGCCCCTCGGCTCTAAGCACGTCCAGACAATTCCATTCAAAGGGTAGGCTTCCACAGTCCCCATCCTCTGTCACAACCAGATACTGCTGCTATGCTAGCAACTAGGTCTGTAGTTTTCCCCCACACTATTTCTACAGAGGTTTAAGTTCTGGCAGCCTGGGAAGAAGACCATGAGCAAAGATTCCAGGCGAAGGGGGCTGCAGGGCAGGGAAAGAGTGGATGTATCGTGGGGGAGAGAAATTGATAAAATAATTAAATGGGATTCCATGGTAGGGACCCAAAATATATGTTTGCTTAGGGCACAATATTGTGTTAATACAGTCTTAGGAAGCAGAGATGAAGTCCTGTAAACATCAGAAATATGGAGATATTTTAAAGTGCTTGCGGGTCTGGAGGATCCAAGATGGTGACAAAGTAATGGCTGCTGATCTCTATTGCTTTAGGGCAAATGGATGCCCTGTGAAACCCTGTGAGCCCTTGGAGGCAGTCTATAGTGAGCGCTTACCAACTGAGGACTCTCCAGAGACAGGTGTACTGGTTTAGTGGTCACTCTTAGCCCGGAGTGATGGATTCCTGCAGAGCAACCATTTGTTTCAATTCCCATTCTTCCTGCTGTTGTGCAGATGCATATGAAAAAGGTTGGCGATATGTGTGTCCGAGGTGTAGAGATCAGAGCTACTACTCTGTTGCAGAAGCAGCAGCGTTTGGAAGCTGGGATCATTGATGGAGCCCTGGGAATACAGAGAATTGAAGCAGATTTGGACGGTTCATCTAGTTTTGCGGCTTGTGACTGTTTTCCAGGGGGGTGTAATTTCAGGTGTTGTGCCCTCTTTGTCTGGAGCTCCAGGTCATTCTGCATCTCATTTGACTTTTCAGTTTGCCCTACTCCAACCTGAACAGTTTTTCTTGTAGGCTTATTTGGCAAGTCATTCTGGAACTTGGGCAAGCAATTGCTCTACAGATGAATGTTTTTTCTGTACAGCTTGATGAGTGATTGTGGGTAAAGCAGCAGTTTGTGACCATGATATTAAAACTTTGCATCAGTCAGTGGAGGTTTATGACACTACTGTTAAGTCTGTTCTGGCTTTAGATTCAATATTGGTTAAAGAGAACTTTGCTTTGAGATCTAAAGTTGAAGCTTTGGAAAATGAGGCAAGGTCTTCCAATATTCTTCTTATTAAATTTTCCTTGACTATCATTGAGACCCTGAAAGAACTTTTTTATTGCTATTTGGTAGAAGTTTTGAAAGTCTTTCCTGAAGCTGCTCCTCCTCCAATTTAAAGGATTTATTATCTTCTTACTACTAAGACAATATCTCCTAATGATATTGAGGATTTATTGAATATATCGAATATTTTGGAAACCTCTGACTCTGAATTAGTGACTACTTCTACTTGGTTGTAACTTTTGCATTAAAATCTGATAAGGAATTGTATTGTGTTTGTTTTCTAAATACCATGATGATTTATTTTTATAGTCCAAGATAAGGATATTTCCAGATACTACCAAGGATTCTCAACAGTAGCAAAGGGAATTTCTTTTATTGCACCCTAGACTGCTTCAGTTGGGGCACTATTTTATCATAAATTTCTCTGCAACTCTGTGCTTAGGTATAAGTCGGTTAAATATGTGTTTTTGAGCTATCTCAATTCTCATTTGCTTTTTGCAGCTATAAAAGATCCTTCCTGACCCTTCTGCTTTTAGTATCCTACCTTGTGTTTATTCCACTAAATAATAATATCTCCCCGGGTTTCAGCCATTGCCATGCCTTAGCTTTTAATTTGCAATATAACTTCTCTTTCTAATATTCTGTTTTGGATTTTCCTAAATTGAGGAATTTAGGGGTCTGTTTACTAAATCGCGTTAGTGCAGTTCGCGTTAGGAGCCGCGGTAGTGAAAGAAACCCCAAATAAGGACATGGGCGGTACATCGTTACCACTACCGCGCGTTAGAAAAATTAACGAGCGTTACCGGGCGCCGTGCCGCGTTACTGCGCGTTAATCGTAAGAAGACGTACAGACACAAAGCACTGAAACAGAGCTGTAGCACAATGGTTACGGTACTGACCTCTGTTACAGGCAGCATGGGTTCGAGCCCCCAGTGTGCCTAACGCAAAAGGCTGTCTCAGGCATCATCCTGTACATTACAGAAGGAAAGAGGAGGCATGTTTTTCGTTACGCTGAGTATTGGTGTCAGAAAAACACCCTCGGAGTGTGCCTAGCCACGTACGTTGGTGCGTGCATTGGTAAGTGCGTAGCCGCGCGCGTACATTCGTGCGTGGGTACGTGTTTGTTTACGTGCGTGGGTACGTGTGTTTTTACCAGTGTGGGCATCTTATATTACAGACTTTGTAGGGTGTCCTGCACCTATGCAGTATGCTAACAGATGTACGTGTGATGGCCTATGGTTTGGCAGAGCCTGTGAGCAGGTGCTGGTGTTTCACAGGGTTGGATTGGGCCAGTCACACCCATGATGCACTGCACATGCAAATCAGCTGTCCACACATACACACCATGGGGAATACACCCCCACAGCACCTCGGCCTGATAGGGGGTACCGACCGTGTGTTGTACTGGCACAGAGTAGCTACACACCGTCACATTGTGCGGGTACTGTGCTCACCCTGAGGGTGCAGTGAGGCGCCCAGCACTAGGTCCACAGCACCGTCCCTGGCTGAAAGAGGCCATGGTGCAGGTCCACAGCAGTGTTATAGTGTGAGAGGTAGTTTCTGCAGAAACACCTTGGACATCTCTGTCTGTATCAGTCAGGTGTAGCCCCCATGGACCCATGCACCACCACCACCACCACCCCCTCCCCCAGGGCAGCAAACAGGGTCTCCTATCAAACGATACAACATCTACCTCCCTGCAAGGTGGACGTAGAGGGGGAACAACAACCCCGGTCCTGCTGAGGGACACACACCCCACAGAGCAGTCAATGCAGCTCTGTACACATCCAGAACACAATAGCAGACAGACATTAGGCCTAGATATGGCATGCTGCACCCCACCACTATCTGATATTCCCCTGGTGCAAGCTCTCAGCCACTGCACCCTGCAAGCCACTCCATCACAACACATACCAGCTGCAAATAGTCTGCTAGTGCCCAGTGGAGATGCCTGCACCCAGAACTGGGATGTCAGCATACACAGTTAAATCAGTGACAGGGCCCCAAAAGGCAACCCATATATATCACATGAGAGAAATACTAGATAGCACTATGGGGGTGCCTAGCCATGCTGTGGTCACTGCACAGTCAGGGTGAGAGTGATCTCTCAGCAGCACATACTGAGGTCACCCTGTCTGTGTAGGCGGTGGCCGGCCACTACAATGTGCCTGTCACTGCCCTATGCCCTGTGCAGATGCGCCCTGGCCAGGCCAACCTGTCTGGCCTCTACCCATGGTACCTTGCTCCTCATTATGCACATTGGCAGCCCAATTCTGGCAACATTGCTGGCATTGTGGCCTGTGGAAGGTGTTTGCAGCCACCACACACTGGATAGACAGACAACCACCCCCACACCGATGTCAGCATTGTGCTACTATAGAGGTGGTCAGCAGCCATACACACCACACCAGTCCTGGGCATAGTACAGGCATGGATATGGTACACAAGACTGTTGGGGGGTCACTCCCCAGGGTGGGGAACACTGTCAGAGACCAGACCTGCAGCACACACCGCAGACATCAGAATGCTTGTTATGGTGGAGCTCAATGAGCAAAATGTGCTTAACAGAGGAATTGATATCTGCCAGTTCTCATAGCAAATGTTTGATAGCTGTGTACCATATACCCAGGTGTAGGGTGGCATTCCTAAGGTATGCAACTGCTAGTATTGGGAGATACAGGCAGGACCCAATTTCTTGCCTCTCCAGGTGGCACTGGCCAATGGGGCCTGTGGGTGGGTGTGTGGCCCTGTTGGCTGCTGCTTTACGGCAGAGTTCCCCAACTCCAGTCCTGGTGTTCCAAACACTGTTCGGGTTTTCATGCTGTCCCTCATAAATATGCATGAGCTACATCTGCATAACATGGGGGTGGTGCATAGCTATGCAGCACAGGCATCTTTATTGGAGGCAGCATGGAACCGGAATGTTGTGGGGCCCTCCAGGACTACATTTGCGAAATTCTGCTTTACGGTAATGTGCCTGTTTCTGGTGTGGTAAAATATAGGCCATGTGTATGTTCTCTGCAATAAAGGTGTGTCGTTACTATCATTGTTTAGTGGTGGGTAAAGCTATGGGGACTGGGTTGGCAGGACCCCCAGCTGGGATTTGAACCTGTGACCCTCTGGTTTTACAGACACTGGCTGTGTCTGTTGCACCACACTGTAGCCACAGAGACAGTGCAGTCCCTGGAGTTAGTTAAACCGGCCTGACAAGTCAGAAACCCTGCTCTGCAACAGGTTTATTGTGACCTCATTTACCTTGTATGCAGACAACGGTGCACATAAACCTCAGAGAATATCTCACAAAAGGGGCACACACCCATAACCAAGCTGGGCAACAATGATATCATTGGGAAACATTACACAACACTCCCAGGACAATCCATTACAATGAAATGATATTTAAAAGGGTCTGTGACGCGTAGAGCCTTCCACACATCATTTCGTTTTTATTTGGTGCTTTCCAGGCAGTGTTGTTCCTTGTTGCCCATTGCTATCACTGTTGCCAAGCTGTATTATGCTTTTTAAAATGTTTCCTGTGGTCATTTTTAACGTTTTATGTGCTATTTTGTTCAGTGCACATGTATCACACTGCTCACGTTTTGTGTGTTTCCCCGGTTTTGCTGTACATTGCTGACGGAAATGGTTTCTCTTCCCTTTAAAAGCCTTTAACGGCAGGTTTTCATTCGCGTTGGAATTGAGCTCAGAATTACAGCGCGTTAGTGAGGGGGAGCCTCTCCACGCCCCCTCTCCGCCCATTGACCCCTTCTCTCCGCCCACTCTCCACCTTCTGCGCTGTTTTAACGCGCCGCGGGGCTTTACGATCGTTAAGCGCGGTTTCCGCGCGTAGTACGACGTTACCGGTCGTTGGCGCGTGTTTACGCGCGTTACACTGCACTTACGGTCGTTAACGTCATACTACGCGCGTTACTCACGTTTAGTAAACATACCCCTTAGTGTAATGTTGGGTAAATTTCTCTTGTACGTTCAGTTATTTAACAGGTTTTTTTATATTGCTTTATCATTTCGGTCAAAGCTGTTGACATTGTAACTTAAACTTGGTAATGTACATTAGAAAGGGACATTGATAACTTGGATTTTTTTCTCTTGTTCTTTAAATTTACTTTTCCTTTTGCTGTTATGCCTATGTGACACTTTATAAGTTGTTCTTGGCTCTTGATTACTCTAAATTAAATAAAAAATGAAAATGCTTGAGGATTTGTATTCATCAGAATGCATTTACTTTTGGAAGGTTGTCAATAGAAGGCAGCTAATGGGCTGTCCTAACAGTGGTGTACGGCATCATTTGCAGAAACAGTACACTTCTGAGCTAGATTCAAAGGAGGCTGCTGAGCCTAGGGTGGGGGCTCCATTCGGCACAACAGGTAACCACAGCAGAAAGCTAAAGAGAAGAGGGAAATCCAATCCCAAGCTAGGCCCCTATATTCTTACCCCAGCGGGACGGCAAGTGAGCAGCCAGCCCTAAGGCCAGTCTCAGTAAGTCACGAGGGAGGATGTTTGACATCACTGTCTCGGGGCAAATGGCAGGCTGCTTCAATGGTGGCGACATGGTGTACTAGAGAAATGAAGGCAGTAGGATTTAAGGACCTGATATTCTATAGCAACGGCTATGTGCTCCTACGATATCATATACGGCCCCAACATTGAGTATCTGGGGTCGCCACACAGCCTCCGCAGCCGCAAAAACTAACCAGGCAACAGCAATATTGAGCCGCTGCCCGGATAGCTCCTACAGGTGAAAGATAGGTCAGCTTTTGCTATGCCTAACCTTTACCCGCAAGTTGCTAACTGGGCAGTGATTAAGGTGAATGAAAAGGAGTACCAGAGGCAGATGGGTAATGAGGATGCCCGGAGGGAAGTAGGCATGCTATTAATCAGTCTTTGGTACCATGAGAAGCAATTTAGTATAATGTTGAGGAGTGGAGGAGTGGCCTAGTGGTTGGGGCAAGGTACTTCAGGCCAAAAGGTCAGGGGTTCAAATCCCACTTGAGGACAGCAACCTTGGGCCAGAAGGACTGGGGTTTCTAGTCCCACAGGTGCTCCTTGTGGACTTGGGCAAGCCACTTAACCCTCCATAGCCCATGTTCCCTGTAAAATAGTTATCTCCAAGTTATAATGCCCTGTTCAATGTAATTTCAGTTTGTTCAATGTAAACTGCACTGATGCAGAATAGCGCGGTATATAAGAGAATGTAAATAAATAAATAAGCACCCTGTCAGCTAACCCTTCACCTTTATCTCTCCGTTCTCTGTGAGCATTAATGAACTGTCTTTGTTGACACAGGTAATAACTACAGCAATAAGTGGCAGAGATAAGCATCAGACCATTGCTGTTGAGATCTCTGCATGGATTTCTGTGAAGTATCAACAGACCATAGCCACACAATTGTCGGCATAGTGGATGCACAAGTCCAGAGTCTGGCCAGTGCTAGCAAAGGCCACCCGGCATTTCCTGTCCTACTCATCTACCAGTGTCCCTACTGAATGGATATTCTGAATGGCATGAGATATTGTAAATCCACATCATTCTTGGCTACTGCAAGATTTGGTAGAAAAGCTGGTCTTTCCAAGGACAAACCTGCCACTATTTAGATTTCCTTTATTTCCATGTGATTGACAAGAGGGTCCAGTGTTTAACTATACTAAAGCATTATATTTTCTATGCATTTGGCCCTTAGATCGCACTGGCTTTTGGGATTTGAGAAATCATCTCCAATGGATGGATGACCTTATATCTCTCTGTTATGTTTTCTAAATTAATCTTTTTTCCAGTTTTATTTCATTCATTATATATTTTACCAGTTTTTGTAAACTGCTTTGATACTACTGTTATTATTGTATACTACTTAGATATTAACTTTGAGGGGCAGTATATCAAATAAATCCGACACTTAAAACATATATGCGCAGGACTGACTTTAGAAAATTGCACTTATTATGGTCATACCACCTTACACTAATCCAAAATTTTTTGCACTAGCCATTTTATACGCCTTTAAATGTTGCAAAATTTTAAAATAGTATAAGGCCATCCTTACCACCTTTAGGGCCTTCAATAATATTTCTCCAGATTCCATCTCTGATCTCATCATACACACAACAAATAACAGGTCCAGGAGATCTCCAGCTGTTGACACACTACTTATACCAAACGTTTCCTTAAAAGCTAATCAATCATCCATCAATAGGGCTTTTTCGAATTATGCTCCTAGATGTTGGAACAAACTCCCTCCCAATATCAGAGCAATTAAAGACATCAAACAATTCAAAAAAGCCCTTAAACACCACCTTTTCATCGCACACTTCAAACACCTAAACACCCCTTCCCCTCCCCCATCCTTTTAACCTCATACCTACCCTAACTAACTGTATAGATTTTATATATCTCCAACATGTATTTTCTAGAAATATAAATGATTTCCCTGTTTACTTCCATGTTAATTTTCCTGTTACTTGTAATAGGTCTGTTATATCTGACCAACTGTTGTATTGTTTCAATGTAAACCGCACTGATGACAAATAGCGCGGTATATAAGAAAATTAAATAAATAAATAAATAAATATCATGGATAGACCTCTAATGATAGGGGTAGTAATTATACTTTGGCTTATATTTGGAGAATAAGTTATTAGATTGTTTCATGCTAATGTTACTGAGAAGGTTTCTAACATTAAGTGCATTCTGTTCTTATGATTTTGCTTCCTCTTGCTAATATTGCTTAAGTGTGATCTAAGTGATCTATCAGTTTTCACCCTCTGCAATCCCTACCTTTATACATAGAAGTCAGTCAGTTTTCCTCCTCTGTCCGCTTTGCACCGTTCTTGCTGCCTTGGGTCTTCATTCCACTGTTGCTGATAATGCTTTCTGCATTCGTTTTCTTTTTCCCTCAACATTGTACAGAGTAAATGATTGATGCAACTCCTAGCCGCCAATTATCGAGCGTCCTCCAGGACAGCATTTCCTAAACTTGCAAATTTTGAGCACGAAGCAGCTCAGATCGACCTTGAGGATTGACGGCACTTGAAATGCTGACCTGCCCACTAAGCTCTACTCCCCACCCCCCCCCCCCCAAATAAAAAAAAATCCATTTCATCCTTACCTTCCTTCTGAAAAAACTATAATTTGTCTCTTCTCTAAAAGTAATAGCAAGATGTTGCAGAGTAGGAGCTACCATTCTGAAGGCCTGCTGTGGAGCAAAAGTGGAGGAGTAGCCTAGTGGTTGGGGCAAGGTACTTCAGGCTGGAAGGTCAGGGGTTCAAATCCCACTAGAGGACAGCAACCTTGGGCTGGAAGGACTGGGGTTTCTAGTCCCACAGGTGCTCCTTGTGGTCTTGGGCAAGCCACTTAACCCTCCATAGCCCATGTTCCCTGTAAAATAGTTCTCTGTGTGCTGTGCTTTCCTGTCTAATCAATGTGTTTATACCTCAAAAAAATTTCCTGTCATGATTTGACAATTTCCAATCTGTAATCAAAAACCGCTGCTGATCGCTGGAAGTAGCGGTATACAAATGTATACTAAATAAATAAATAAAAGACTTCCTCACTTCCTCGTTCCATGCTGCTCTCTCCTCACTCTCTTAAAGCTTCGTGGCAGCATGGGAAGGGATGAGGGGAAGGAAGGGGACCTGCTACCTCAGCATCACAACTGGGGACTCCAACCTCCTCCTGTTTCTCCTTTAGATACTTCATAAAACTTGGACACCTGGGCTTTCCCTCTGATGGCAAACTCCTTCTCCCTTCTCCCTCTAGACCCAGTCCTGAGGACACAGCTAGCCAGCCAGGTTTTCAGGCTAAGTGCAAGCGTGCCACGTACTGCTGATCAGGGAAAGTCGGGAGCAGACAGAGTGTCCTGCCACCGGGACTCAGAGCGACGCGCGTGGAAATAAAGTTACGTTCCGGAAACAAAGCCAGTGATGTCATAGAGTGAGGAGGGGGTAGGCGTGGCCTGGCATGTGCCTTCATATCGAGCTGTTTCTGTCTCTTGTACCCCTGCCGCCGGTTCGGGAGACGGGGGAAGTGATGATTCTGCCTCACAGGCAGGGAGCTTGGGAGAGAGCAGCTCCCGCCTCCCAGCTCCTGGAGTGAAGTCGGGGGAGGCGCACAGAGCTGCAGCCTGGGATACAGAGACCCCCCTGGCCCCAGAGATCTGTGCCACAGTTACGGCATGTAGTGGGTCGGGGTGTAGGTAAGCCTTGGGGGACCCAGCTGAGCACTATAACCCCCCCGCATTTCCTCGAGGGGGAGGGTGCATATTCTTTAAGAAGTACTATCATAATTAAAATCAAGTGTACAACCCTTAGAGCCCCTTTGCACTTGAATTGCTTTTTCTTGAAATAAAAGCTTATTTAGACTACAGACACCATAAACTGCCCAAACTGGGAAGCAAGAGTCGGGAGGATGGAACCGTAGGCGTTCCCCTTCCTCTGTTGTTATTTCTTTAACAGATAGTTGCAGGTCTTCGTACAACAGATTATAACACTGTGGCCTGCCGGTGACACGTTCCGTGCAAAGGTTTTTGAAAAGAGTAAAAAAAAAAGCATACTTACTCACCTGTAACAGGTGATCTCCGGGAACAGCAGGAATGTAGTCTTCACATATGGGTATCGTCAGTACCGACGGAGCCTGCGCGGGAACCCTCCCCAGCGTCCAATTAGAAAGCTTTTGGGAGCATCCCACAGCGCCTGCGTGCTGCCTTCCCGCCTTTCCCAACTGCCTCTCTCCAGTTGAGGTTAAAGCTGAGACAAAGAGAGAGAGAGGGAGAGGGAAAGAGAAAGAGATAGAGAGATACAACTCCTAGGGGAGGTGGGTGAGTTGTGAAGGCTAAATTCCTGCTGTTCCCGGAGATCACCTGTTACAGGTGAGTAACTATGCTATCTCCAGGAACAAGCAGGAATGTAGTCTTCACATATGGGGACTCCCTAGCTTTAGATGCCAGGGAGAGACCCCAGAAGTTGTGTGTCCCTGTGAAAGGGCTCCACTTCCCCCCATGGATCTCTGGCATTCAACCAGGGATGGTGGGTAGGAGTTGATTAGGTATGGAACAGGTGTTGGAGAACAGCCTGACCAAACAAGGCATCCCAGCGGGAGTCCTTGTCCAAGCAGTAATGGGCTGTGAAGGTATGAACCGAGGCCCAAGTAGCTGCTCGACAGATGTAGTCGATAGACACAGAGTGCAGATGAGCCATTGAAGCTACAATGGCTCTCACATTGTGAGCTGTGACATGGCCCTCCAGAGGAAGGTTCTTACTCTGATAGGCAAAGGAAATACACTGTGCAGTCCAGTTGGACAGTGTTCTCTTGGAGACTGGAAGTCCCAAATGAGAAGGATCCAAAACAACAAATAGTTGAGAGGACTTTCTATGTTGCTGTGTTCTTTGTAAGTAAAAGGCTAAAGCTCTTTTACAGTCCAAAGTATGAAGATTCCTTTCTGCATTTGATGCATGAGGCCTTGGAAAAAACAAAGGCAGGTAGACCGCTTGGTTAAGATGAAAAGGCGAGACCACCTTAGGCATAAAGTGTGGATGAGTCCTAAGGACTATCTTGTCATAATGGAACCTTGTATAAGGTGGATCAGCCATTAGTGCCTGCAACTCACTAATATGACAAGCTGATGTGATTGCAATGAGAAAGATAACTTTCCAAGAAAGGAATTTCAACGAGGTAGTAGCTAAGGGTTCGAAAGGTGGCTTCATGAGCTGGCCAAGAACCATATTTAAGTCCCATGCCACTGGTGGTGGCTTAATGGGAGGCTTAGTTAGAAGAAGGCCTCTGATAAATCTTGCTATGAGAGGATGGGAAGAAATAGGTTGTCCATTTAAAGGCTTGCAAGAAGCCGCAATAGCACTTAAATGGACTCTTACTGAGTTAGTTTTAAGTCCTGCATTGGATAAATGAAGGAGATACTCCAGTAATGATTCCAGAGGTATCACAAGGGGGTTAAGACCCTTCTGCGAGCACCATATGGTAAACCCTTTCCACTTGAAAGCATAACAGCGTCTTGTGGAAGGTTTTCTAGAAGCATAAAGGATATCCTTTACTTGCTGAGGAAGGTTTAGATCCTGAAGATCTAGGCCTTCAGCAACCAAGCCCTGAGATGCAGAGACTGGGGATTGGGATGCCATAACATTCTGTCCTCCGGAGAGAGGAGATCTGGAGCAGAGTCTAACTCCAGAGAGGGAGCTTGAGAGAGATGTAGAAGCAGAGGGTACCACACTTGCCGTGGCCAATGTGGAGCTATGAGAATCATACGGCCTCTATTTCTCTGAAGCTTGAACGGGGTTTTGGGAATCAGGGGAATGGGTGGAAAGGCATACAGGAAGTCTTGACCCCAATGGAGGAGGAAAGCATCCCTGGCCTGACAACCCTGAGCCGGAATTCTGGAACAGAACCGGGGAAGTTTGGCATTCAACGGACTTGCAAAGAGGTCTTTGTCCGAGGTTCCCCAAATTTGAAAAATCTTGGCCGCCTGGTCTGCATGTAGAGACCATTCGTGTGGAAGCAGATCTCGACTGAGTCTGTCTGCCCAAGAGTTTTGGATACCTGGAAGTTACACTGCCAGGAGATGAATCTGATGCTCTCTGGCAAGGGCCCATAGTCGCAAAGCTTCGTTGTAAAGCGACAGAGAGCCTGTTCCTCCCTGCTTGTTCACGTAGAACATGACTACTTGATTGTCCGTCTGAATGAGGACTGTCTTGTAGCTGAGCAGGGTGTGGAACACTCGCAGAGCAAGAAAGATTGCTCTGAGCTCCAAGAGATTGATGTGTAGATGAGTCTCCTGTGGAGTCCAAGTGCCTTGGGTGGAGAGGTCTTGCAGATGAGCTCCCCAACCCACTGGAGAAGCATCTGTTGTGAGAGTTGCCTGGGGTAAAGGTTGTTGAAATGGGGACCCCAGCAACAGGTTTTGAGGGGACTGCCACCATTGAAGGGACAAAATAAGGCGATTTGTGTTTGCTATTTTGTCTGACAGGCACCCTGATGCCTGGGTCCATTGAATGGATAAAGTCCACTGGGCTGCTCTCATATGGAGGCGAGCATAAGGAACCACATGCACGGTAGATGCCATGTGGCCTAGTAGTTGTAAGATTTCTCGAGTAGTGAGATGAGGCTTTAGCACTGCTTGAGAGTCTAACTGCACCATGCGAAGGCAACGGGCCTGGGGAAGATAGGCCCTTGCTTTTCTGGTATTCAGCAAAGCTCCTATGAACTCTAGAGACTGAGTGGGAGTTAGACTGGATTTGGGGATGTTTATGACCAGACCCAAATACTGAAGGATACGCATTGTGCAAGATAGAGAAATCCTGGCCTCTGACTCTGATGGGAATTCGAATGAGCCAGTCGTCTAAGTAGGGGAAGACGAATATTCCTAGAGTGTGAAGAAATGCTGCTACCATAGCCATGCATTTCGTTAACACCCTTGGTGCTGAGGCCAGGCCAAAAGGAAGCACCCTGTATTGGTAGTGCTTTCCTTGGACAAGAAACCGAAGGAACTTCCTGTGAGTTGGATGGATGAGAACATGAGTGTACGCATCCTTGATATCTAGAGAACAAAGCCAATCCTGACTCTGAAGGTAGGCAGCAGAGTTCCCAGAGAAATCATCTTGAATTTCTCTTTGAACAGGAATTTGTTCAATTCTCTGAGGTCTAAAATAGGTCTGTGTCCCCCTGTTTTCTTTGGGATAAGGAAATAGGGGGAGTAAAACCCTGTACCCTGTTGATGAATGGATACTTCTTCTATTGCCCCTTGGGCAAGAAGCATAGTGACCTCCTGATCTAACAGGTTGATGAGAGAGGTCTGAGAATTGGTCTTACCATTGTGGGAGGTGGCAAGCACAGAAAGTGAAGCTTGTACCCCTCTTTTATTATGGCGCGTGTCCAATGTTCTGCTGTTATCTGCCCCCATCTGGGAGCAAAGTGACACAACCTTCCTGGAATGGTGGAAGGCTCTGATCCATTGAGGGCCAGGAAGGCTAAGTTCTCTAGATGAAAGTCAAAGGCCTTGTGGAGGCTGAGACTGCTGAGACGGTTGAGGCTTAGCAGTCTTTGCTTTCCTTTGTTTGGGTGGTTGCTGATTCTTTCGGGTAGACTGACCTGCAGAACGTCCCTGCTGGGAATAAGAGGGATAAAACCTCTTCTTTTTTGAGAAGAATGGTTTCTTGAAAGATTTCTTTCTTGCAGGATCCGTTGTGGCTTTGGACAACCTATCCAAAGTGGAGTTGTCAGCATCCAACTCATTGGCTTTCTCATGCCAATTTTTGCCGAATAGATTCTCACCTGTACAAGGGATATTGCCCAGTTTGTCCTGCACCCAGAGCTCCAAATCGGATGCCTGGAGCCAGGCAATTCTACGTGCACCTATGGCAGAGGTTCTGCTTATGCACTCAAAACAGTCAAAAGCTGCACAATTGACAAACTTAGAAACATCCTGGGCATGTATAACCAGTGTGAGAAAATCATGCCTCTTGTCATCAGGAAGGAGAGGGCTTAAAATCTTCAAGTCTCCTGTGACTTCTTTAAGGAACATTCCCATATATAAAATATAGGAACTGATCCTGGCAGAAAGCATGGAAGCCTGGAAAGTACGAAGTCCAAAGGCATCCAAAGTTCTACACTCACGTCCTGGAGGATTAGAGGCATTTCTCTTTGTACTCCTGATCCTCCTCATAGCTGATTCCACTACAATAGAGTGGTGAGGAAGCTGAGTTTTCTGGAAACCAGGACAAGGAGGGACTCGATACATGGTATCCAGTCTGCGAGAGTGAGGAGAGGTGGTAAGAGGTGTTTCCCACATTCTCAACATGAGATCATGTAAGATTTCATGGATAGGCAAAGTAGCTGCCTCCTTAGGAGCTTTGGGATATTGTAAAATCTCCAACTCCTTAGCTCTGGGCTCTGTTTCAGGAGTCACATAGAAACATAGAAACTTGATGACAGAAAAAGACCACATGGCCTATCTAGTCTGTCCTTCCATATCAACAACTACAACAGTCCACCTTTTACCTTTAGAGATCCTCTGTGTTGGTCCCATACTTTTTTGAATTCAGTTACTGTCCTCATCTCTACCACCTCCACTGGGAGAATATTCCACGGATCCACTACTCTTTCCATAAAGAAATATTTCCGCATATCACTCCAGAATCTATCTCCCTTCACCCTCATCCCATGTCCCCTCGTAGCAGAACTTGCTTTCAATTGAAAGAGGCTCTCTCCCTGAACATTTATGCCATGGAGGTATTTAAACATCTCAATCATATCACCTCTATCCCGCCTTTCCTCTAAGGTGTACATATTAAGATCCTTAAGTCTGTCCTCATATGCTTTATAATGAAGCCCACTAATCATTTTAGTAGCCACCCTCTGCACCGACTCCATCCTGTTCACATCCTTTTGAAGGTGCGGTCTCCAGAATTGTACACTATATTCCAAATGCGGTCGCACCAAAGACTTATAGAGAGGCATTATCACCTCCTTTTTTCTGCTAGCCATTCCTCTCCGTATGCACCCAAGCATCCTTCTAGCTTTTGCCGTCGCCTTTTCTACCTGTTTAGCTACTTCAAGATCATCAGACACAACCACGCCTAGGTCCCGCTCTTCTTTAGTGGACAAAAGTACTTCACCTCCTATACTGTATTGCTCCCTTGGATTGCTGCAGCCCAAATGCATGACCTTACATTTTTTAACATTAAATCCCAGCTGCCAAATTCTAGACCATTCTTCAAGCTTAGCTAGATCCCTCCTCATGTTATCTACACCTTCCTGGGTGTCTACTCTATTGCAGATTTTGGTATCATCTGCAAAGAGGCAAACCTTACCCGACAGCCCTTCCGCTATATCACTAACAAAGATGTTAAAAAGAATCGGACCAAGGACAGATCCCTGGGGCACACCACTGGTAACATCCTTCTCCTCAGAGTGAGCTCCATTTACTTGTACTCTTTGTCGCCTCCCACCCAACCAATTTCTAACCCAAGCAGTAACTTTAGGATCCCTCCCTAGGGTGCTCAGTTTGTTTATAAGTCGCCTGTGAGGAACAGTGTCAAAGGCTTTACTGAAATCTAAATACACCACATCTAGAGCTCTCCCTCGGTCCAACTCCTTGGTCAACCAGTCAAAGAAATCAATCAGATTTGTCTGACAAGACCTGCCTCTGGTGAATCCATGCTGCCTCGGATCCTGTAATCCGCTGGACTCCAGAAACCTCGCTATTTTCTCTTTCAGCAGCGTTTCCAATAATTTACTCACCACCACTGTTCCCTCTAAGCTGTGCGCGTGTGCGCGCGCACACACCTCGCTGAGCGAGCGCACATACTTTACACCAGAGCGCACAAAAATTACTGCTCTGATTCTGATAGAAAACAACACAGATGTCTTAAAATTTAAAAGTTATGATTGTAATTACTAGAAATTTCCTGCTTCATTTAGTAATCATCTATTTTCATTTAATTTGATTAAAATCAATGTGGTGTACATATTGTATTCTGACGTGTAGTCAAATTTTAAAGTATATAACTCTGAGTGTCATTATGTGGCGCACAAAAATGTAACATTCCTTCAAAAGCTGCACACAGATGATATTTTATGCGCACACAGCCTACAGAAAATTAGAGGGAACATTGCTCACCACCGAAGTTAAACTAACTGGCCTGTAGTTTTCAACCACATCCTTACTTCCGCTTTTGTGTAAAGGCACCACATGAGCCTCTCTCCAGTCCTTTGGCACCACTCCCGACTCCAACGAGGCATTGAAAAGGTCAGTCAGTGGAGTTGCTAGAACGTCCCCAAGTTCCCTCAGTATTCTAGGGTGTATCCCATCCGGTTCCATCGCTTTGTCTACTTTAAGTTGAGCTAGTTTCTCACGAATACAGTCTTCTGAAAATTGTTCAAGATGTCCCTCGCTTCTGTTCCTATTTGTGGGTGTTTTCTGAGGTCCTGCTCCTGGTTCTTCATCTGTGAACACAGAACAAAAATATTTGTTAAGCAATTCCGCTTTATCCTTATCAGCTTCTACATATTCCCCCCCTACACCCTTGAGTCTGACAATACCACTTTTGCCCTTCCTGTTCTCACTAATATATCTGAAAAATGTCTTATCCCCCCATTTTATTGCATTGGCTATTTCCTCCTCCTTTTGAATCTTTGCCTTCTTGACTACTTTGCTAGCTTCTCTAAGTTTTTCCAAATACAGATGCCTGTCTTCCTCTCTCTGTGATCTCTTGTATTTCATGAAGGCCTCCCTCTTTTTCTTCACTTTTTCAGCTACTTCCTTAGAAAACCATAGCGGTCTCCTTTTCCTTTTGCCTTTAGTTACCATTTTAACAAAAAAGTTGGTTGCCCTTAAAATATCCCCTTTCAGTTTTTCCCACTGTTTTTCTACATCCCCCAGCTGTTCCCATCCCACTAACGACTCCCTGAGGTATTGGCCCATCTTCGCAAAGTTAGTCTTCCTAAAGTCTAAGATCCTCACCTTGGAATGGATTCTAACAGCCCTAGTCCTAATACTGAACCACACCATCTGGTGATCACTGGATGCAAAATGATCTCCCACTACAACATCAGAAACACTTTCACCATTGGTAAGCACCAAGTCCAGTATGGTCCCTTCACGTGTGGGGTCTGTTACCAATTGCATGAATAGTTCTCCCTGTAGAGAATCCAGGATCTCCTTACTTCTAGATGATACTGCAGCAGGAATGTGCCAATCAACATCTGGCATATTGAAATCTCCTATCAGTAGCACTTCCCCTTTCCTAGCAATGCTGCGTATGTCTTCAATTAACTCTCTGTCCACCTCTTCCTCTTGTGAGGGAGGTCTGTATATCACACCAATGCAAATAGATTTCTCTTTCCCTCTTTCTAGTTTAACCCACAATGCCTCTTCTCTCCCTTTTAAGCTCTGTAATTCCAAAACTTTAATAGTAGTTTTTACATATAGTGCCACTCCTCCTCCCCTTCTTCCTACCCTGTCCTTTCTGAATAAAGTATAGCCAGGTATAGTTACATCCCAGTCATGGTTTTCTGTGAACCATGTTTCTGTAACTGCCACTAAATCCAAGTCAGCCACTCCCACCAAAGCTTCAACATCAGGGATCTTATTTCCAATGCTACGGGCATTTATACACACTGCTTTCCATATGTTACCCCTGTTACCCATTTCCATAAAGGTATTTAATGTATCACCTACCTGGGGGCTTTCACTTACCTGGGGGCTTTTTTCACCTATCCCCAACAAATCTAGTTTAAAGCCCTCTTCAGTAGATTAGCCAGTCTACTACCGAAGATGCGTTGACCTTTCTTGGACAGATGGGTGCCATCTCTGCTCTGCAACCCTTGGAACAGCATCCCATGGTCTAGGAAACCAAAACGCTCTCGATGACACCATCCACGCAGCCATGCATTCATCTCCATAATGCGAGCCTCTCTGCCTTGGCCTTTACCCTCAACAGGGAGGATTGAAGAGAACACCACCTGTGCACCTAACTGCTTCAACCTCTGTCCCAGAGCCATGAAGTCACTTTTGATACGTTCCGAGGTATACCTGGCAGTATCATTTGTTCCAACATAGATTAGCAACATTGGGTAATAGTCAGTGGGCTTGATGAGTCTCCGCAAACTCTCCGTAACATCTTGGATTTTGGCACCAGGCAGACAGCATACCTCTCTGGACATCAAGTCTGGTCGGCAGAGGGATGCCTCAGTACCCCTCAGAAGAGAGTCTCCAGCCACCACTACCCTTCGTTTCCTTCTGGTCACTGATTCTGCAACTTTGGGGTACTTTAACTCTGGTTCTGTAATGGACAGACCTCGAGGCACCTCCCTGATGAAATCCTGAAAGGAGATATCTTCTGGAGGAGACATCCTACGTTTAGGAGAGGAAGGCTCCTCTGGGAGAGGTATTCCGGTACCGGCAGAACTGTCAGAATCCTCAGAGTCCTCCGAGGATTCGAAGTACCTTCTGTCCGGATGCTCTTGAAGAGCCCGATACCCGTACCGACCGAAGTCGGTACCGAGGGGAATCGGTACCGGTGTATCGGTACCGGAAGGCATCGCATGACTGGGTGCCGGCAAAGCAGACACCGATGTCGATGCTGTCGGTACCGGTACCGATACCGGTAACTGCGTCGATGCCGGTACCGGTTAAACTGTCTGACATGGTTCCGAGGGTGTCGATGCCGCAAGGACAGCCACCAGACTGCGTTCAATAGCCAGGAACCTCTGGTCTATCGACGCTGCCGATGCCTGGGTATCGGTACCGGAAGCAGCCATTACCCCAGAGTATGGCACCAGTAGTTCTGCTGAGGTTGAGGCCTCGAGAACATCCTGGAGCCCCGATAATGCTTTGGAAGCCGAAGCCTGCCGCCGTGGCAACTTTGCTGGTACAGAACCCTCAAGGGCAATGCCAGAGGCGTCTCGATGCTTGGAAGGAGATCTACCCTTTGAGGACTGGCCAGACTTATGTTTAGTTACCTGAGATCCATGGGAGGAAGATGAAGCCCTGGAAGACGGCGATGCCACAGAAGCTGCATCGGAGGGAAAAATGGTGCTGAGCTTAGCAGCTCGGTTTTGTCGACCCCTCTTGAACATCATGGCACAAGCCATACACTCAGAGGATAGAGTGGTCAGGACCTATAAATTTAAGACACCACTCATGGGTGTCGGTGACGGAGATGGTACCGCCACACTTGGTGCACTTCTTGAAAACCGAAGCGGGTTTTTCCATAGTGGAGGAACGTTTGGGCCTAAGGCTCAAAATTGCGTGTGCACCTGGAAAAGAAAAGTTTGGAAAAAAATAGTATATGTATATATTTTTTTTTTTTAAAGAAGAAAGAAAGAAAGAAAGAAAAACCGGTGGTACCGGTATAGCGTCGAGGAAGGCGGACGCGACCACAAAAAAGAAGGAATAATTTTCTGCGGTGACAGGAACAACGACCAGCTGGCTCCGTGGAAAACGAAGAACTGGAGAGAGGCAGTTGGGAAAGGCTGGAAAGTAGCACGCAGGCGCTGTGGGATGCTCCCAAAAGCTTTCTAATTGGACGCTGGGGAGCATTCCCGCACAGGCTCCATCGGTACCGAAGATACCCATATGTGAAGACTACATTCCTGCTTGTTCCTGGAGATAAAGAGTTACCCTGCAAAATGCTAGGAATATCTATACAAGATTGATATTCAGATCCCCACCATACTTAAATGAGGGATTCTAAAATAAGAATGAGAGTCTAAGGATGATACAAAGAGGAGATTTTGTTTGTAGATGACTTCAGTCAGCCAGATGTGGATTGCAGCCCACCTGTGCTAGCCTTAGCTAGGAGTGGAGACCTGGATCTGCGAGAAAGGGAATTCCGCAATAACTAATAAAACATAGTTACTCACCTGTAACAGGTGATCTCCGGGAACAGCAGGAATTTAGTCTTCACATATGGGTATCATCGGTACTGACGGAGCCTGTGCGGGAACGCTCCCCAGCGTCCAATTAAAAAGCTTTTGGGAGCATCCCACAGCGCCTGCGTGCTGCCTTCCCGCCTTTCCCAACTGCCTCTCTCCAGCTGAGTTTTAAAGCTGAGACAAAGAGAAAGAGAGGGAAAGAAAAGAAAAGAGAGATACAACTCCTAGGGGAGGTGGGTGGGTTGTGAAGACTAAATTCCTGCTGTTCCCGGAGATCACCTATTACAGGTGAGTAACTATGCTATCTCCAGGAATAAGCAGGAATGTAGTCTTCACATATAGGGACTCCCTAGCTACAGATGCCAGGGAGAGACCACAGAAGTTGTGTGCCCCTGTGAAAGGGCTCCACTTCCCCCCATGGATCTCTGGCATCCTACCGGGAATGGTGGGTAGGAGTTGATTAAGTATGGAACAGGTGTTATAGAACAGCCTGACCAAACAAGGCATCCCGGCGGGAGTCCTTGTCCAAGCAGTAATGGACTGTGAAGGTATGAACCGAGGCCCAAGTAGCTGCTCGACAGATGTCGTCAATAGACACAGAGTGTAGATGAGCCATTGAGGCTGCCATGGCTCTCACGTTGTGAGCTGTGACATGGCCTTCCAGAGAAAGGTTCTTACTCTGATAGGTAAAAGAAATACACTGTGCAATCAAGTTTGAAAATGTTCTCTTGGAGACTGGAAGTCCCAAATGAGAAGAATCGAAAGCAACAAAGAGTTGGGAGGACTTTCTATGTTGCTGTGTCCTTTGCAAGTAAAAGGCAAGTGCTCTTTTACAGTCCAAAGTGTGAAGATTCCTTTCTGCATTTGAAGCATGAGGCCTTGGAAAAAAACACAGGCAGGTAATCCGCCTGGTTTAAATGAAAAGGTGAGACCACCTTTGGCATAAAATGTGGATGAGTCCTAAGGACTACCTTATCATGATGGAACCTCGTGTAAGGAGGATCAGCAACTAATGCTTGCAATTCACTGATGCGACGTGCTGATGTGATTGCAATGAGAAAGATAACTTTCCAGGAAAGGAATTTCAAGGAGGTAGTAGCTAGAGGTTCAAAAGGTGGCTTCATGAGCTGCCCAAGAACCAGATTCAGGTCCCATGCTTAGTTAGAAGAAGGCCCCTCATAAATCTCGCTACGAGAGGATGAGAGAAAATAGGCTGCCCATTTAGAGGCTTTAAAGAAGCTGAAATAGCATTTAAATGGACTCTTACTGAGTTAGTCTTAAGTCCTGCATTAGATAAATGAAGGAGATACTCCAGTAATGATTCGAGAGGTATCGCAAGGGGGTGAAGACCCTTTTGCGAACACCATATGGAAAACCTTTTCCACTTGAAAGCATAAGAGCGTCTTGTGGAAGGTTTCCTGGAAGCCCAAAGGACATCCTTTACTTGCTGAGAAAGGTTAAGACTATGAAGGCCTAGGCTCTCAGCAACCAGGCCCTGAGATGCAGAGAGTGGGGATTGGGATGCCACAACATCCCGTCCTCCTGAGACAGAAGATCTGGAGCAGATCCTAACTCCAGAGATGGAGCTTGAGAGAGATGTAGGAGAAGAGGGTACCACACCTGCCAATGTGGAGCTATGAGAATCATATGGCCTTTGTCTCTCTGAAGCTTGAATAGGGTTTTGGGAATTAGGGGAATGGGTGGAAAGGCATATAGGAAGTCCTGACCCCAATGGAGGAGGAAAGCATCCCTGGCCTGAGAACCCTGAGCCGGAATTCTGGAACAGAACCGGGGACGTTTGGCATTCAACGGACTTGCAAAGAGGTCTATGTCCAGAGTTCCCCAAATTTGAAAAATGTTCGCTACCTGGTCTGCATGGAGAGACCATTCGTGTGGAATCAGAACTCGACTGAGTCTGTCTGCCCAAGAGTTTTGAATGCCTGGCAGATACACCGCAAGGAGATGAATCTGATGCTCTCTGGTGAGGGTCCATAGTCGCAAAGCTTCATTGCAAAGCGACAGAGAGCCTGTTCCTTCCTGCTTGTTCAGATAGAACATAGCTACTTGATTGTCCGTCTGAATTAGGACTGTCTTGTAGCTCAGCTGGGTGTGGAACACTCGAAGAGCAAGGAAGATTGCTCTGAGTTCTAGGAGATTGACATGTAAGTGGGTCTCCTGTGGAGTCCAGGTGCCTTGGGTAGAGAGATCTTGCAGATGAGCTCCCCAACCCACCTGTGAGGCGTCTGTTGTTAGAGTGACCTGGGGTAGGGGTTGCTGGAAAGGGAACCCCACCAACAGGTTTTGGGTTGACTGCCACCATTGTAGAGACAAAATAAGGCGACTTGTGTTTGCTATTTTGTCTGATAGGCAGCCTGATGCCTGAGTCCACTGAGTGGATAGAGTCCATTGGGCTGCTCTCATATGGAGGTGAGCATAGGAAACCACATGCACGGTAGATGCCATGTGGCCTAGTAGTTGTAATATTTCCCAAGCAGTGAGATGAGTTTTTAACACTGCTTGGGAGGCTAACTGCACAATGCGAAGGCAGCGGGCCTGTGAAAGATAGGCCCTTGCTTTTCTGGTATCCAGCAAAGCTCCTATAAACTCTAGAGACTGAGTGGGAGTTAGGCTGGATTTTGGGATGTTTATGACCAGGCCCAAATACTGAAGGATACGCATTGTGCAAGATAGAGAAATTCTGACCTCTGACTCTGATGGAGCTCAAATGAGCCAGTCGTCTAAGTAGGGGAAGACGAATATTCCTAGAGTGTAAAGAAATGCTGCTACCACAGCTATGCATTTCATAAACACCCTTGGTGCTGAGTCCAGGCCAAAAGGAAGCACCCTGTATTGGTAGTGCTTTTCTTGAAAAAGAAAACGAAGGAACCTTCGGTGAGTTGGATGGAGGAGAATATGAGTGTACGCATCCTTGAGATCTAGAGAACAAAGCCAATCCTGACTCTGAAGGTATGGCAGCAGAGTTCCCAGAGAAATCATCTTGAATTTCTCTTTGAGCAGGAATGAGTTCAATTCTCTGAGGTCTAAAATGGGTCTGCGTCCCCCTCTTTTCTTCGGAATAAGGAAATAGGGGGAGTAAAACCCTGTACCCTGTTGGGAAATGGGTACATCTTCTATTGCCCCCTGGGCAAGACATAAACTGACCTCTTGACCCAACTGAGTGTTGGGTGAAGTCTGAGAAGTGAACTGTCTTACCACTGTGGGAGGGGACATGTTGAAGAAATGAAGCTTGTACCCCTCTCATGGTTTCTTGTAGGATTTTCTCCTTGCAGGATCAGCTGTAGCCTTGGATAGTCTATCCAAAGTGGTGTTATCAGCATCCAGCTCATTAGCTTTCTCTTGCCAATTTTTGCCAAAGAGATTTTCGCCTGTGCAAGGGATATTCCCCAGTTTGTCCTGCACCCAGAGTTCTAAGTCATACTACTAACAACCTTCAAACTACTAAACGATATTGCCCCCTCACATCTATCCACACTCCTTCACGTCCCAAATGAATTAAGAGCCCGCAGACTAAATGCAACCCTCTCACTAGAGCTGCCAAATACATTCACGAGGACCAAAAACTCCACCAGTGCCAGAGCCTTCTCATTCACCGCTCCCACACTTTGGAATGACCTCCCAATAGACATCCGAATCATAAAGGACCTCTCCCAATTCAGGAAAGAACTCAAGACATACCTATTCTCTGAGCATTTCGGAATCCCCTATCCTCCAAGTCCAAACACACAGCGTCCACAGACACACAAACAAAAAAACCCGCAGAAACACAATTAACTGAACACACAACTCCTCTTCTAACAGCCCCCCAAAGACACCCCAAACAACCCACGAAAAAATGGAAATAAATTCCACCACACAAACCCACTCACATACACACACAAACACACGCACACTTATACACACACACACTCACACGTACATACACACACACACACACCTGAATAGCGAATCATGTATCCTTGTAAATAATTTCTATAAATAGCAATGTCAGCTCGCTGACATCCCCCTGTTAATTCAGCAGTATGCAAAAGTATACGCCCTGTAAATAGTTCTGACAATTTTGCTGTTCTGTTATATGTAAAAAGTTAAAAAGTTCTTGTTCTATGTAATGTTATGCAAATGTATGAAATTGTTCCATGTAAACCGCCCCTGATCTCTGGAAGGGGCGGTATAGAAGAAATAGATAAATAAATAAATAAAATAAATAAATAAATAAAGTCAGATGCCTGGAGCCAGGCAATCCTACGAGCACCTATGGCAATGGCAGAGGTTCTGCTTATGCATGCAAAGCAGTCAAAAGCTGCACGATTAACAAACTTGGAAACATCCTGGGCATGTTTGACAAGTTTAAGATAATCCTGCCTCTTATCATCAAGAAGGAGAGGGCTCATATGCTCTAGATCTCCTGTAACCTCCTTAAGGAACATTCCCATGTATAAGATGTAGGAACTAATCCTGGCAGAAAGAATAGAGGCCTGGAAAGTTTGACGCCCAAAGGCATCAAGAGGTCTACATTCACATCCTGGAGGATTAGATGCATGTCTTTTTGCACTTTTGATCCTTCTCATAGCTGACTCCACCACTATGGAGTGGTGTGGCAACTGAGTTTTCTGAAATCCAGGACAAGGAGGCACTCGATACATGGTATCCAACCTACGGTAATGAGGAGAAGTGGTAAGAGGTGCTTCCCACATTCTTAACATGAGATCATGCAAGATCTCATGAATAGGCAAAGTAGCTGCCTCCTTGGGAGCTTTAGGATATTGTAAAATCTCCAACTCCTTTGCTCTGGGCTCTGTTTCAGGAGCCACTGCGATGGAAAGACCTCTAGCCACCTCCCTGATAAAATCCTGAAAGGATATATCCTCTGGAGGGGACATCCTATATTTAGGAGAAGAAGGTTCCTCAGAGAGAAGTGCTCTGGCATCGACAGAGCTGTCAGAGTCCTCCGAGTCACTGGAGGATTCAAAATATCTTCTGTCCAGGTGCTCTTGTAAAGCACGATACCGGTACTGATTGAAGTCGGTACCGGAGGGTTCTGGTACCGGCCTGTTGATACCGGATGAAATAGCATGACTCGGTGTTGGTAACACACTCGCCGATGTTGATGCTGTTGGTAGCGGTACATATCGGTGCTGGAACCGGTGTCGATACTGGTTGAACTGTCTGAAGCGGTCCCGAAGGCACCGATGCTGCAAGGAGAGCCGCCAGACTGCGCTCAATAGCCAGGAATCTCTGATCAATTGACGCTGTCGATGCCTGGGTGTTGGTACCGGACGAAGCGGCCGATACCCCAGAGCATGGCACCAGTAGTTCTGCCGAGGTTGAGGCCTCGAGAACATCCTGGAGCCCCGATAGTGCTTTGGAAGCAGACGCCTCCCGCCTGGGTAATTTTGCCGGTACAAGTCCCTCAAGGGCAACGCCAGAGGCATCTCGATGCTTGGAAGGAGATCTACCCTTTGAGGACCGGCCAGATTTATGTTTGGTTACCTGAGATCCATGGGAGGAAGACGAAGCCCTGGAAGACGTGGATGCCACGGATGCTGCATCGGAGGGAAAAAGGGTTCTAAGCTTAGCAGCTCGGTTTTGCCGACCCCTCTTCGACATCATCCCACAGGCAACACACTCCGAGATGGAGTGGTCAGGACCTAAACATTTGAGGCACCACTCGTGAGTGTCTGTGACAGAGATGATACCGCCACACTTGGAAGACTTTTTAAAACCCGAAGCGGGTTTTATCATGTTGAGGAAAAATTGGGCCTAGTGCCCAAAATGGCGTGTGGCACCCGAGAGAAAAAAGGCTGGAAAATCCAGAAAAAAGATTACAAAAAATTTTTTTTTGAAGAAAGAAAGAACCGGCGGTACCGGTATAGCGTCGAAGAAGGCAGACGCTACCACAAAAAAGAATAAAAAATATGGAATAATTTCTGCGGTGACAGGAAAACAACCTGTTGGCACAGCGGAAAACGAAGAACTGGAGAGAGGCAGTTGGGAAAGGCAGGAAGGCAGCATGCAGGTGCTGTGGGATGCTCCCAAAAGCTTTCTAATTGGACGCTGGGGAGCGTTCCCACACAGGCTCCGTCGGTACCGACGATACCATATGTGAAGACTACATTCCTGCTTGTTCCTGGAGATCACGGAGGATGTAGTGAAATGGGTATTGACAAATGGAGAGGAAAATGCTGGCTGTGATGGGGTGAGGTGGGTGGATCAGCTCAGTGGAGGGGAGGGAGAGAGTGTGATGGGGACTGGCTGGGGAGAGAGAGTGAGTGCTGAGAACTAGCTTGGAGTTGATTTACTACTCATACCCTTTTAATACTTTGGGGTATGTCTAGTAAACTGGGCTAATGGTTAACTTGGGCTATCTGTACCTAGGTTCCATGTTATTCAATGGGACTTAGGAGCAGATAGCCCGGGTTAACTGTTAGCCCAGCTTAGTAGACATACACCTTTGTATAGGGCTTAATTTTCATTATTTATTTATTTTTATATTGTGTGTATATGTTTTGATTGGGGGGGGGGGGGTCATTGTTTTGTATTAGTTTCCTAATTGTCCCTAACTGGATAGCTTTTATTTATCTAATGTTGTGGCACGCTTTGGGATTTGATGTAAGTCCTATTATAAATAAAAAGTTGACTTAAGAAATTGATGTATATTTTTATTTATTTAGCTATTTTTCTATACCGCTAAGCGCTATTTATCTTTTCTTTCTATTTTACGGGACATCCTCTCATTGATGGGCTCTACTAAAGGTTTATGAAAAAGCTGGCAAATTTTCTGATTCACCACCAACTTTAGCAGTCACCCTGTGTCCCTGTTATCATACCCCACACCAGTGGTAATTACCTGTGCCCTGAGTAGGTGAGGCCCACATCTATAATGCAAAGCAATGGATTCCCTTATAAGCACACTGAAGGAGGAAAATTTTCAGTGGGGTGTTTCACACAGGTAAACAGACGTTTCCTGGCAGGAAATGCTCTAAAATTGGCTTTCCCATAATGAAAAAGAATATCCGTGCAATTGCCCTATCTGTGAGTCCAGTAATATGATTAATGTGAGATTAAGCTCAAAACAATTTTTTTCTATTGGACTCTCATCTCTCTGTTTGGAATTAGACACTTGGCCACAGCCCGTGCCAAAACTGTCACTCCCTTAAAGATTAACCAACTTCTCTGCTCTAGCAACTTCTACTACTATTAATCATTTATAAAGCAGGACCAAAAGCTTAAGAAATTTAACAGGTTTTATATACTGCTTTATCATTTCAATCAAAATGGTTTACATTGTAGCTTAAACTTAGCAATGTACATTAAACAGGGATATTGATAACTTGGATTTTTCTGAGGCAATGGAGGGTTAAGTGACTTGCCCAAGGCCACAAAGAATGTTGGTGGGAATTAAACCCTGGTCTCTGGGTTCCCAAGCTAGTGCTCTTAACCATTAGGCTATTCCTCCACTCTGTTTACTGTATGATGCGTTTCACATAAAACATTCAGCAGTTGCTCAGCTTACGTAAAGACATCACCCTGGCACCTAAAGAGACATTGCTCTCATATTTAGCTTGTAAAGAGGGATCCGCTGATACAATTCCCCCATGTCTGCTGTCAGCTTTGTGTACAGTCTCTGAGACTCAGTTGCATCATTGGGAGTAGAAAATAACTTCCTTATTGGTATAGGCTGCATAAAGATGATAACTACAGTATGTCTCCTGTTCATTGTGATTTATTGCCAAATTATAGGCGTGGGTACAGAAGCACAGTGTCTTTTCATCTGACCCTGAATAACCCCCCAGAGACAGAAGTTTTGGATTGATTTGAACTCTGATCTTCTTTCAACTTAATAAATTATGGAATAAGAGATATACAGTATTCTGTTTTTTTAAGGTTGACGGCTGACTCCAGTTTCTTAGGGCAGAATATTCCATTATTTTCCACCCCATTGAACATATGGACTTACAGGTCTGCTTTCCCTAAGGAAACCAGAATTACTGAAGCATTTGGTGTAAAGCCAAATCTGGATCACTCTATCTTGAAAAAACTAAAAACGTTTGATACTTTTACGATATTTGTACAGATTTTGCAGTCAGAGGCTATTTGCATTCCTCAAGAGTTCTTACTCAATAAGAAACATATTCAGTGTCATAGAAAAGAGATTTTAAACTTGTCTTGGATTTCTGCCAGCCCTATGCTGGTGCATTATAATACCTGGAACATTGATTTCAGGGGTATGTAGTGCCCCCTAGTGGACATCTCTGGGCCCTGGGCCAACCTGGTAGGAGTCTCCCCCACCCTAGGCAGACTCCATCCATCCCTGAAGGTTTGGCACCTAATGCTTCACATGAGGAAGAAGGGTGGAAGAGGGTATTTTCCTTCCTTCTCCCCTAAAATACAAAAAAGGTATGTCTGAACAAGACAGGTTGGCAATATTTACAAGTTCTAGTAACCTCTATGACTATATATTTTCATATAGCATCAACAGTAGTAGTTTAAACAATTCAGGTAGTGATCCTTCTGAAGCATAACCAGTCAATAAAGAACAAAATAATTTCTTACATGTATTCCTATAACCATTCATCCACTGTAATAAAACCAGTTAACTAGGCAAAATCTCTTTTCTTGTGGAATTCTATTACCAGAGCCTCCCCTTCCCCTTTCCCTTCCCACAAGTCTCACCCAACTGGACTGCTGACTGCTGTGGGTCCTGGGAGATCTGCTACATCTCACATAGCTTGTCTCTGCTAAAGCCTCCCTTTTCCTGGGCTTATAATCTCTATTTTTCCAAAACACAAAGTCCAGCAGGCTGTCCCTTCTTAGCGGGTGTTCCCATCACCGGAGATCACATGCCTGCTTTACCCTTGCTGAATGATTCCAACTTTTACGGATTCAAGCTCATTATGATTCCAGTTCTTTGAGCCATTGGGTTGTACTTCAGCTCCCCAGCTCGGCCAAGAGCCAAGAATCAGGCAGAGAAAGGGAAAGGAATTTGCAAGCTCCCCCTATAAACTTATCAGATTCCTCAGAGTCAGTTAGCCTGGGTTCTTCCACTCCACCCAGTAAGTCAAGATGAGGGTCTGCCTCTCCAGAGAACATAGTCGTTAAGCCCTCTCTCAAGCCCCAGCACATTTTCCAACATATATACCTCTCAAATTTGGAATGATATTGTCTTATGTGTGTGTAAACAACAGTGGTATACAATCTCTACTCATCACTGAAAACCAATTTCATGCCTTGCCCTCTGTAGTCCCACTGATGGATCATATTATACTACAGGAGTTGGCAGCCTCTGCCCCATGTTTTGGAAGTTTTTTTTCTAAATAAAAATTGAATGAAACCTTTTTCTATACGTTCCCAAAACCCTGGGGAGATGAAGGGGTCAGGGAGAATCATGGATTACATGTGCCACTCTGCTTTAGGATGTAAGTTTAAACACCATGATTGACCAAAAATACACCTACCTCCCTCTGGAAATGGACAAAGTAAATCCCTTTGAAAATTATCCTCAATATGATCAGAGACAGTACTGGACAGTAGACATTTGGAAATGTTTTTATTATTTCTCTTCTATAATTTGTCATTACTCCCTTTTATTGATTTGGCAACACATGCACAAATTGCAATGTCAATAAAGTTATCTTCAGCTGAACAGAACTGAGACTGTGCTGAGAAAGGGTTATGTAGGTAGCTTCTGGATACAACATTTCTTTCAAATCATAAGAAACAATATCTCCAGGAACAAGCAGGAATGAGTCTTCACATATGGGTACGTCGGTACCGACGGAGTCTGCGCAGGAACGCTGCCCAGCGTCCAATCAAAGAGCTTTTGGAAGCATCCCACCACGCCTGCGTGCTGCCTTCCCGCCTTTCCCAACTGCCTCTCCTCAGTTTTCGTTTTCCGCGGAGCCGGCAGGACGTCCTCCTGTCACCGCAGAAAATTCTTGTTTTATTTCTTTAGTTTTCTTGTGGTCGCGGCTGTCTTTCCCGACGCCACCGGTACCGCCGGTGTTTTCTTTTCTTTTCTTGTAAAATCTTCCTTTTTCAAGGGATATTTTTTCTTCATAGTGTCCCACGGTTTCTTAGGCCTTTTAGGCCTCTTCTTTTTCCTTCATGGAACCGCCAGCCACTTTCTCCAAGAAATGCTCAAACTGTGGCGGTACAACTTTATTTTTAGACCCTCGAAGTTGGTGTCTAACCTGCTTGGGTCCTGACAACAGTTTGGTGAGAAGAGGTCTTCAACATCGAGGTTCCCTCGATACACGGTTTCCCTCCAACTTCGGGGCACCGTCCCCTTCTTCTTCTACACAGGATCAGGTAACCCACAAACAGTCTGTTAAGACTAGCCAGCCCTCGAGTGGTAGGTCAAATGCACAGCATGTAGACGGCTCTGGCCTTGCCCTCGAGGGCCCACTGGCTTCAAAACCCCAGCGGGAGTCTTCGGTCTCCAAAGCCTTTCAGGGGTTTCAGGTTGTTCCTGGGGTTCACCCCTCACAGAACATACCTGAGCCGTGTCCGGTGGTGGCATCCACTTCAAGCGGTACCGATACCCCGGCATCGGCACTGGTGTTGAATGAAACACTCCTCACCAGGGATAGTCATCTGGTGTCCTCGGTGCCTTCGGGACCGGTGGATACTCTCCAGACTGACTTTCCATTATCGGTACCAGCACCGATACTACCACCGACGTCGGTACCCTTCAGACGTATATCGATAGCCTCGCTTCCTTCGATGCCGAGTCTGGAATCAATCTCCAGTCTGGAGGATTGGGTACCGACTCGCCTTGGTACCGGCTCTCGGCGGTACCGAAGGCTTGGTTCCAATGATTCGGATCTGCAACTCTCGGTTCCCCCGAGGCCGATTGAGTTGCCACTGGTTGACCTTCATCCACCGGTATCAGACACGGTACCGAAGTCGGTACCGATGTCCTCATTACCCTTACGGTCGGTGACTTCCATGCTTCGCTTATCAGGCTCTCTGCCCTCGATGCCGAGTTTGGAATCGATCTCTAGTCTGAAAGACTGGGTACCAATACGCTTTGCTACCGACGCCGATCGATACCGGTAGCTCAGTACCGAGGACAGCGGCCGGAGGTTTTCGGTTACCTCGGTACCGATTGAACTGTCACCGATGACTGCTCCGATGTCTCTGTCGGGCTCGACTCTGACATCGGTACCGGTATTGGCATCGGTACCGGTATCCACAGTAGCGTCGTGGCCAACTCCTGCCATGCTTTTTTCAACAGGATTGCTCCCTTCTATACCAAGCTTGGAGTCTATACCTGGCATGGACAATGTGGTAATGACGGTCGCTGCTCCTGACAGCCAGTACCGGCGACCATCCCTTAAGCATTCCACACTGCACTGTGCAGGATCTTCTATTCCTATATATTTGGATAGCTCTGTCAGTGCTCAGGCTAGTTCTTCAGATCTAACCTGTCCAAGGGAGATTCCTGTTGGGGATCCCTCTTTTCAGAGTTTCCTCCTGGATATAGCAAGATCTCTTGCCATTCCTATCCCAGGACATGATCCTGCACAAGGCTCTGTTTCTACCAAAGCAAAGGAGAACATAATGCTTCCTTTGCATCATTCCTTGCAGGATCTCCTTCTAGGAATGTGGGAAACACCTTTAAGGGTACCCCCACCTTCCAGAGCAACTGATCTCTTATATCAGGTGCCCCCCTCTCCAGGGTTTCAAAAGACTCAACTTCCTCATCATTCCATAGTAGTGGAATCAGCAATGAGGCGGGTAAAGAGTAAGAAAAAGCACTCTTCTTATCCTCCAGGTCGTGAGTCTAAGACACTAGATGCCTTTGGACGTCAAACCTTCCAGACATCTATGCTTTCTGCAAGAATTCTCTCATATATTTTTATATGAGTCTATCTCTTGAGGAGGTCACAAAGCAATTATATCTTTTGACTCCTTCCCTTCCAGAGTCCAAGAGTGCAGGCTATTCTTCACTGCTCAAGCATCTTCAGAATATCTCTTGGTTTCTTACTCGTGCTTCCCTAGACTCTTTTGAGTCTGTTAGCAGGACTTCTGCTATAACTATAGGGGCACGACGTAGAGCCTGGTTCGAAGCTTCAGACTTGGACAAATGGGCACAGCAAAGACTGGGACATACTCCTTGCACTGGAGACAATCTTTTCAACAAGGAGTCTTTACGTCAGGTTACTCAGTTGTCCACTGACTTATCTGTTCCTAGAGGCTGTTCTGCACCTTCTCCTGTCCCAGTAGGTAGGAAATGTCCTCCCAAACTTTCTTCCCATAGGAGAAGGTTTTATGCATCATATGCCCATCATACAGATGTTCCCAAACAGGGGAAGTATCGTCCTGGTCTGCAGAATTCAACCTCTCACCAGGCCCAGCAAACCCAGCAACCACAGGGTTTCTGATCAGTCTCCATCAGATGCTTGTGACTCTTAGGGTTAGAATCTGCAGTTGCTTCTTCTCAATAGAGGCAATCCACTGCTGTTATTCTAAATCTTAGACATGGATCTCTTCCCAAAAGACATCCATTTTTTCTATGTTCTATGAGCTGTCAGGATGCTCATGCTTATAGGTCACAGGGTTCCCTCTTCTTCCTGCTAGGGAAAGAGGTCTAACCACTATCAAACGTTAGTTTTCCTGTGCCAGCATGTCTTTTTTCCTTTCTATAGACTTACTACTTTGTAAGTCTTCTTCAGCTCCATTCTCTTTACCCTCTTACCAAGCTTTTCCTTTGTAAGAGTGGTATTGCTTCACTGGAGGGCTTTTCTTCAGCCTCTCTAGTTTTGTTACTTTTCCAGTGCGGAGTTCTCCTCTCTGAGTTGACTCCTCTTTTTCAATCTTGCTTTGAAGCAGTTCATCAGACATGTCCAGAGTTTTCTATTCCTGTTGTGTCTGTTCTTTCTATTTTTAAACAGTAAGATTCTTTCTGCTGTCTAGCAAGCAGCTGCCTATGCAGGAGCCTTAATGTTTGGACCACTGGCTCTTGTCCACCAGCAACCAGATTTGTCCTCCACTACTTTCTGTCTAGTTTAGTAGTGATTCCAAGTTAGTGCTGTTATCTGTCTTGGAAATTATTTACTACAGCCTTGTTGGATTGTCTTCTCTTTCTGTCATCTCCATTCCCCTGGGTTTGGCAGCATAGTTGACATAGAACTGGCTGCTGGAGAGCCAGTACCTATCTCCTCATTCTCCTGCATCATGCTCTCTGCAATTCTACAGAGAAGCTCTCCACTATGGGCCCTTGCTAGAGAGCATGGGGTTTTTTTTCTCCAACAGCTATCCTAGATGGTTGGAAAAGGCTTTTTCATAAGAACATAAGAACATAAGAAATGCCATACTGGGTCAGACCGAGGTCCATCAAGCCCAGTATCCTGTTTCCAACAGTGGCCAATCTAGGTCATACGTACCTAGCAATAGCCCCAAAAGACACAGGTTCTGCAGTGCTTGTACTAGGCCAAGCATTGATATCCTGGGTCCCTTTTTAATAGTGGTTTATGGACCTTTCCTCCAGGAACTTGTCCAAACCTTTTTTAAACCCAGCTATACTAACAGCCCTTACTACATCCTCCGGTAACAGATTCCAGAGTTTGATTACACGTTGAGAGAAGAAATATTTTCTCCTATTTGTCTTAAATAGTTTACCCTGTAGCTTCATTACATGCCCCCTAGTCCTTCTATATTCTGATAGCGTAAACAATTTATCCACGTTTATCCGTTCCACTCCATTCATTAATTTATACACCTCTATCATATCTCCCCTCAGCCGCCTCTTTTCTAGGTTAAAGAGCCCTAACCTTTTTAGCCTCTCTTCATAGGAGTAGCCTTCCATCCCCTTCACCAATTTGGTGGCTCTTCTCTGTACTTTTTCTAATAACTCTATGTCCTTTTTAAGATACGGTGACCAGAATTGCACACAATATTCAAGGTGCGGTCGTACCATGGAGCGATACAGAGGCATTATAATATCCTTTGTTTTATTCTCCATCCCTTTCCTTATGATACCTAGCATTCTATTTGCTTTCTTGGCCGCCGCTGCACACTGGGCGGAGGGTTTTAACATGTTATCCACGATGACTCCTAAATCTTTTTCCTGGGTGGTGGTTTCTAATGTGGAGCCTTGCATCTTGCTGGACTTTCAGTCATGTCTCCCATGACTAGAAAGGTTCTCCCTTTTTATTATAAAGGACATAGGCCTTCTCTTATGTGAAAGCTTAAGGAGTTGCCAATTCCCTGCTTTGGTCCATAATATTTCCAATCGGGAATATGCTTTCTCCTTGCAGCTCGTCCTCATGGTAAGAACGCATGATACCTTTTTTGTCCTTAAGCAGGTCAGCATGGTATCTCATTTTTATGCGTCTTCTGTTCACTTACCATGCTAGAGTTCTAGAATACTCGGGACTTGCTGGCTGCAGACTGATATCATCCTCTGCTTTTCACGTAACCGTCCTGGTTATTTCACTAGCTAGCATCCCTGTAGCTCATAACCAGTGGGAATAGATTCTCTATATATCTTCTCAAGTAGGTTCCACCTTCTTGTTATTCGATGAATCTTTCCTCTCCACATTTCCTATGTGAATATCGTTCTGTAGGCATATCTCTGTCTGCTTCATTGCAGACACCCATATAGAGGCCTATATGTTCATTCTATAGCATACATCTTACAGATGTCTATGTCTATCATTTCTGTGTGTTTTATGCCCTTCATATCTCACTATAGATATATTCTTATCTATCTATATGTTATATATATATATCTGTCGAGATATTTTACTATCGGTAGATATGTATTCTGCATTTATCTATCTGACTGTCCAGACTCATATAGCTATATGATTCTGACAGATGGGCTTTACCCATACCTATGCTATCCAGCATGTTTGGGGTTCTACATTCACAACCACTCTGTGGTAGTTAACAACTTCCACCATAACCTTAAGGTTTAGGTACCTCTGAAGCTCTCCATGTTCCAGTATCTCTCCTAGCTGACTCCAGTTAGGAGAGACATTGCCGATCTTCAGCTAATCACAGGCTCTAACGCCTCAGCCGTTTGTCCTTTCTTTTGGGATGCAAGGGGTTTCCATACCTTTTCCTCCCACAAGGACTGTGCCTATTTGTCCAATTCGGTCGGCCTTCTCTTTTTGCTTCCAAGGGTGAGCCACTCTGTCGCCAAAAGAGTTCGGCTTTTACCATAAAGCCTTCCGCTGAAGGCCCACCATTTTTTGTACTACCCCAGTCATTACCGGGGTCCCCTCTTACCTTTCAGGATTCTGACCTCCACTGTTTTTTCCTAACAGGTTTATTACCTCCACTTCACAGTGAGGTCCTCCTTGAGGTTCCTCTACTGGGTTCCCCAGTAGATCCCATGAACCTCCTTACCGCTGTGTAATCCTGTTAGGGGAGGTCCATATTGCAATATGTCTTTCAATATCATTGATGATAATTATCATCCACACATGGACTCCTTGTCTGCAGTCCTATGCTAGGTTAGCTGTTCCACAGCACCTTTCTTTCTTCAACTCCTACCCTCCATCCTCAGGATGCCTGGTGTTGTGCGGGATAGCATGTTCAGAGACGGCTGAGGGGAGATATGATAGAAGTCTATAAATTAATGAACTGAGTGGAACGGGTAAACGTAGATCGATTGTTTACGTTATCAGAATATAGAAAGACTAGGGGACATGAATTGAAGCTACAGGGTAAACTATTTAAGACTAATAAAAGAAAATATTTTTTCACTCAACGTGTAATCAAACTCTGGAATTTGTTACCGGAGGATATAGTAAAGGCTGTTAGTGTAGCTGGGTTTAAAAAAGGTTTGGACAAGTTCCTGGAGGAAAGGTCCATATACCATTATTAAGAAGTGACCGAAGATATCAATGCTTGACCCAGTACAAGCATTGTGGAACTTGTGTCTCTTGGGGAAACTATAATTTTAACTAGCAATGTATATATGTTCTAATATGTTATACTTGTAATGTTACAATTTTCCTTGTAATTTATAATTATCTGTTCTATGTAAAATGTCCTGGTATATCTCATACCAATTAACCTACTGTTACATGTAAACCGCACTTGAAACATGGGAAAGAGCGGTATATAAATAACTGTTAAATAAATAAATAAATAAATATGACCTAGATTGGCCACTGTTGGAAACAGAATACTGGGCTTGATGGACCTTGGTCTGACCCAGTATGGCATATCTTATGTTAACCTATAACATGCTGGGACTCCAGGCATCTTAGCTTGGGAGTCCCCAATGTGAAGACTCATTCCTGCTTGTTCCTGGAGATAGCACAGTTACTTGCCTGTAACAGATGATCTTTGGGAACAGCAGGAATAAGTCTTCACAACCCACCCACCTCCCCAGGAGTTGTATCTCTATCTATCTTTCCTTTTCTCTCTCTCTCTCTCTTTGTCTCAGCTTTAAAACTTAACTGAGGAGAGGCAGTTGGGAAAGGCGGGAAGACAGCACGCAGGCGTGGTGGGATGCTTCCAAAAGCTCTTTGATTGGATGCTGGGAAGCGTTCCCGCGCAGACTCCGTCGGTACCGACGTACCCATATGTGAAAACTTATTTCTGCTGTTCCCAGAGATCACCTGTTACAGGTAAGTAACTGTGCTTTCTCAGCAGAACATACAGCAGAGTCAGTAATGACTTGTCAATTCTCACGTTCACTCTACAAAAACATACTTATAGGTGGAAGAAAACCTGAACCAAGGAGATTCATATATTAGCCTAAATGGGAAAGTGGGATTAATTTAGCAATAAATGATGCCCATTGGCCGTAAGGCATGTGCATGCCAAAGATTTTCATGCTTGTTTGTTCATCAGACTACACTCATTCGGTTAGTTTTCAGGAGGCAGTAGATATGTACATTCATCCCATTCGTCCCCATTAAAGTCAATGGCATAAGCTATTTTACAACAGAACAGTGAGGCTTGCTGTCGATATTCAATTAAATCTGATTGAAACTTGATGAAGACATCTTTAACAGCATCACAAGCCATTGAGCCAAGGCCACCAGAAGACAAGAACAAAAGATATGCCACATTGGGTCAGACCAAGGTCTATCAAACCCAGTATTCTTTTTCCAACAGGGTCCCAAAAAGGTACACAGATTACACAATGCTTGTCCCAGGGCAAGCAGTGTATTTCCCGGGTCCCCTTTAACATATAGTAACATAGTAAATGATGGCAGATAAAGACCAGTATGGTCCATCTAGTCTGCCCAGTAAGATGGCAAGAGTAGGTGCACCTGCCGCTCCGTGCAGGCCACCCCTCCTCATATCTGTTTTAGGGGGGTAAACCCACCGCTCCATGTGGGACACCCCTGTATGTACGAAAATTAGATACGTTTAGTTTGATTTTATCCTGTTGCTGTAAAGGGATCCACTAAGTCTGTCCCATGCCATTTTGGATTCTGTCACTGTATTTGCCCCCACCACTTCCATCGGGAGGGCATTCCAAGCATCCACCACCCTTTCAGTGAAAAAGTATTTCCTGACATTGCCTTTCAATTTACTCTCTTTCAGCTTCCTGTTATGTCCTCAAGTTTTACAGCTTCCCTGTCTTTGGAAGAGGTTTGTTTGTTCATTATTTCTCTTTAAGTATTTAAAGGTCTGAATCATATCTCCCCTGTCCCTCCTCTCCTCCAGAGTGTACATATTTAGGTCTTCAAGTCTCTTCTCCTTAGACTTCTGACACAGGTTCCAAATCATTTTGGTTGCCTTCCTCTGAACTGTTTCCAGTCTTTTTATCTCCTTTGCAAGATATGGTCTCCAAAACCGAAAACAGTATTCCAAGTGAGGCCTCACCAGCGACTTATACAGTGACATTATTACCTCTTCCTTTCTGCTGGTAATTCCTCTTTGTATGCAACCCAATAGCCTCCTGGCTTTTGTCACCGCCTTGTCGCACTGTTTTGCCACCTTGAGATCCTCAGAAATAATCACACCAAGGTCCTTCTCCTGGTCCATGCACACCAACCTCTCGCCCCCTATCATGTACATTTCCCTTGGATTTCTGCTTCCCAAGTGCATGACACTGCACTTCTTTGCATTAAATCTTAACTGCCAATCATTAGACCATTCTTCCAGCTTTTGTAGATCTTTCCTCATGTTATCCACTCCCTCAGTGGAGTCCACTCTGTTGCAAATTTTCGTGTCATCTGCAAAAAGACAGACTTTTCCATGCAGTCCTTCCACAATATCACTCACAAATACATTGAACAGTGATGGGCCCAGGACCGATTCTTGGGGCACCCCGCTAATCACCTTCCTTTCATCCGAGTGAGCTCCATTTACCATCACCTTCTGTCGTCTGTCAGTCAACCAATTTCTAATCCAGTTTGTCACCTTTAATAATGATTTATGACCTTAATAATAATGATTTCACCACCGTTTAATAATGATTTATGGACCTTTCCTCCAGGAACTTGTCCAAACCTCTTTTAAAATCAGCATCAATAGCGGCTTTTACTGCATGCTTTGGTAACGCATTCCAGAGTTTAATTATGTGTTGAGTGCAAAAATATTTTCTCAGATTAGTCTTAAATATGCTACATTGTATCTTTCTACTTTCTGAAGGAGTAAACAACCCACCTACATTTACCCATTTCACTCCATATTTCATAGACCACTATCATATCTCCTCTCAGGGCAAATAGTACATACAATGGCAGTATAAGTACCAGAAGCCATTATCAGAAGGATAAAATGATATAGAGTACAATGAACAGGGGTGGCCCAAGGGAGGTGCGGGGCCAAGTGCAGAGCCTCATTTACATAAGGTCCTAATTTGCATAAATATTTGCATAATATTAACATGCACTAACCTTTAGTAAACATGCCTCTTAATGAGTGTATGGATAAGGAAAGACTACCAGATTTCTACATTACTATATTCCAGTGCCAACTGCCAGGCACATTTGTAGTACTTCCTAACACTGCCCATTTAGAATCCATTTAAACCCTCAAACCCCAATCACACACATCCAACCTAACTATACCCCAAACCTAAGAATGTGTTATACACACTAGTTTTTGTCGGAACTATTGCCGTGAAGGTAAATACCCTCTCGTAGCAATGATGTTCCTTTTTATCTTTTTCATAAAAGGGGAGTACAACCCCCACCAACCCTAAAGAGATACCAAAATCATCATAGGGTAAAAACTGGCCTCCAATCAAATCTGTCGAAAAATGGCGATAACATCAAGCCAAACAAGGCACACTTAGCTTTCAGCGGATGGTCGACACCAACTGTCCAAGAAACCCATCCGATAGTGTCGTTTCACCAAGTCATACAGAGGCTGAAAATCACCATATATTCTTCATCAGGTTGCAACTCATCCAGAAGTGTATTACAATAACCCAACGTTGCATTTCGGGCTCCCGATCCTCACAGCCCTTCTTCAAATTCCATTGCAAATGTGAAGAATCCGCCCATCACAGCTGATCTTAAGAGGGCTCAAAGAAATGACATCACCAATCCATGGGCCAATCATGATGAAGGTCCATTCATAGGAAGGGCAACCCAAAAATTTAAAGAAGTAACCACCAGTCCACAGAAGAATTTAACCCATATGGTGCTATTGAATTGAGATGATAGATCCAGAACTGTTCTCTATACAGGAGTCGGGCACCCCGGTCACCACCCCGAAGCTTCCCCGGGACATGATCTAAGATCCTCCAACGTAAATCCTGAAAAGTATGCTGAAAGTCCCGGCAATGTTGAACCACAGGCGCCGTCAAAACATTTGTATTAATCCTAGAACGATGTTCCTGCAGGCGCTGTTTCATACTACGAATGGTTTTCCCAATATAAAATTTGTTGCAGGGACAAATCAGGATATATACCACAAAAGTGGTCCGGCAGGTGGTGTCAAAACTGCTATAGATTTTTTTATGTGTTACAGGATTTTCCCAATAGGCCCCTTCCAATGTTGTGGAGCAAAACTCACAATGGTGACACTGAAGATGCCCAGTAGTCAAAACTGATGGGGGTTCAAAAATAGTGCGAACAACCCAATCGGCCACAGTTCGACCCCTTTTAAATGCCAACATAAGGGGTCTATTAAAATTTTGATGCAAAGACAAAATATGCCAATGTTTCTTCAAAATAGACACAAACCTCAGTGGCATGGGGCATAAATGGCAATACCCCAACAAAACAAAGGAACATCATTGCTACGAGAGGGTATTTACCTTCACGGCAATAGTTCCGACAAAAACTAGTGTGTATAACACATTCTTAGGTTTGGGGTACATTTAGAATCCATAGCAAACCCACCTTTCATAACATCACTATCAGGCCTCCCAAAGAACCATATCCTACGTATCAATAGGCAACACTGCAAATATTAAACCAGTACATCTCAGACAATACCAATATACTTCCTACTGGAGAAAGAGAACAAGTGGCACTGTCACATAGAAACTACATAAAGAGAATTCCTCAGCTTTGTTACACATGTAGAACATAGCGAACACAAGAAGCAGGAGACGTTGGATGAACTAATGACTCTTTATTACTGAAGGAGGAACCCCAACGCGTTTCGGCAACGCCTTCCTCAGGGGGAATAACACTTTAATTAAAAAACATAATCAATTAATAATAAATAATAACGTTAAAAACAATTAAAAACAATAGGCATGCTACAAAATCATCACATTTGAACGTATAACAACATAATTATGTGAATCATAAAATAAATAAAAATGTAATAGAATAAATACATAAACAAACAAACGCAGGGCTGAGAAACCAAAACAATAAAATATAACTAATTAGATGTAAACCATTGAAAGATAGTATATTGAAAATTAGATCATAAATCTAACTCAGATAAATATAAACAATGATATCTAGTTGACCACTTATAAAAAACAACTAATAAAAAGTTTACAAAAATACAAAGATAACTAAAATATACTCATAAAACCAACTTAATTAAAATACAAATACCAAAGTATTAATAGCTTAAACAAACTACAAAAATATAAACATGAAATAAAGAATAAATAATAAAAGTTGAGTTGGACTTATAAATGTAAAATCATGTAAAAAACTTAATGAGGTTGACTAATATGATGTACCATTGAACAAATGAAAAAAATGTTTGAAAATGTTTTTTAGAGGAACTGTAGTAAGAGAATAACCATCTATCAAACATAAAAACCTAACATGGTAACTAAATCTGATGTGCCAAAGAACAAAAATAAAAATAAAAATAATAAAAATCATAATTGAAAAAATTTTTTGTTTAAATATCTCATGATGGGAGTATAAACTGGAAATGTTATCATATTAAAACACTAAATCCATATCAAGATGTTAAAATGGAATGGAAGAAAACAACTACTAAGAATTATATTGTAATATGGACACAACGTGTTACTACAAAATTGTTTGTATAAGAACGTAATGGTAATGCATCAGTTAAGCTTAAAAACGGGTAAAATGTGTAGCATGTGATAAATAAGAGAAGGGCTCAAAATGAACAAGATGTAATGTTGGACTGTACTCCAATTCGTAAAATTAACAAAAACGAAACTAATAAAAGAAGACCCACATGGACTATAAAACGGAAATGTGAACGTAAAGGATTGCTATAGTGCAACATCTAATTATGACATATTGAGACAACGTTATTCAAAAGCATCCTTGAAAAACATAACTTAAAAAACTAAAGCGAAATCCATAAGCATGAAAAGAACAGCGAAAATAAATGATATTATTTTGAGAGATGCATGACATTTATATGCGTGTGTGAACAATGAAAAACGCTATTGAGAACGAAAAAGTCATTATTATGTGGGTTACATAATACATAGTGACAATTTGGGAATGCTTATATTATAAATAGTAAAGCACAGTCTAAAAGAAGGCACACGGAAATCAAGGATGATTGAGAATTATATTGAAATAAGAGCATGTTGGCGATACCTAAAATAACTTAAAGAATGAAGTACTGTGTATAGGAGCGTGGAGTGAACGTTTAAAACAACTCCACTTTTAAAATATGTATGCAGTACCGCCGAGGGTATACTAGCAGTCAGCGCAAGTACTAAGAAACCTTAAAAACATGAGGGCTAGAGCGTAGCCTGCTGTACACATGAATGATGATAACCATTTTAGATAAAGGACTAAGAGGATTATTATATTCTCATTGTTATATTATAAACAATTTTATTTAAAACATGATGATGAAATTGATGGTGCAGAACTATCTATATAATTTATAGAAAAGTGCTAGTTGTAACATGAAACTAGAAGCACTCACCCAACGGTGCACGTATTAACCGTGTTTGTTTGAAGAAACCGTCACTTATGAGCAGATGACAATGTATCACTACGACAGGAAGAAATTATGATGATGTGGCATAGAGTAACCTATTAGACATGTGTATGTACCATGCGGGACAAAGATAAAAGAGGAATAAAAACAGAGTAAAGGGGGGGGGGGGTGTAACTCACAACCAGATAAGATGAACGACGTGCGATTGTGAAAGCAAGCGTCTGGGCATTAAATCCGTTAGGAGATGTGCTGCACTGAGCACATTTAGTGTAAGTAAAAAAGTAAGTTTGAACCAGACAGACTTACAAGAACCGATTTTCGTGCCAAAACTCAGGTAACACGATACTGGGGGAGGGGTTAAATGAAAGCAACAAACTATGATAACTAGCCACGCTGACGTCTTCCCTGGAGATTAGCATTGGAAAACAAAACATGAGAAACGTACCAAAATAAAACAGCAGAAAAAGCACATATTAATGTTTAAACACTATGGACAAATTGTGCATGAAATCAGAAGTATAATAATACATGGACATCAGACTGTCTGTACATATCTTTCTAAGTATTTCTATTGAGGAGAGCTAACCCTAAAAAAACTTTGAAGTCTATTTGTTAATCCAAACCATACAGCTCCAAGATGTTCAATTCAAGGGGTTAAATGAAAACAAACTATAATGGCTAAACAAACAAGCATCTTACTTAAAGGATAGCCTCAAGAATGAATAACAGATGAAGGCACCAAGATAAATAAAACAGCAAGAGAACCGCATAATAATATTTATACCAAACACTGTGGACAGAATGCTCATGAAATCATGGAGAAGATACTACATGAACGTAGAACTATATATGTATATTGTGGTAAGGAGGGTGCAGCCCAGCTAGGGAAAACTGAAAAAAAGAAGGATTTTTCTTCTTTGCGGGGGATGGGCGCACAAAACCACATACTCCATACTAGAAGCCCTGAAAGGAACCTAGAGGGCAGAGCTAAGGGTAAACCAATCACAGACCACAGGACAACCCTGCATAGGAGTAGGAGGTCCAAGTGGGAGGAGCCAGGAAGGGAGTTGCCCTGCTCAACAGTTAACAGAGAGAAAACAAACACAAGAGGGAGAGCCAGTTTGAGTTTGGAAGGGGCTTGGAGAAGAAGGTCCAGGAGGAGTGCAGGCAGGGGCGGCCCAAGGGGGGTGCGGGGCCATGTGCGGAGACTCGGTGCGGGGCCTCATTTGCATAAGGGGCCTCATTTGCATAAATATTTGCATAATGTTACCATATACTAACTTTTAGTAAACATGCCTCTTAATGAGTGTATGGATAAAGAAAGACTAAAAGATTTCTACATTACTATAATCCAGTGCCAACCACCAGACACATTAGGAACTACTACAAACACTGCTCATTTAGAACTCATAGCAAACCCGCCGTATCCTAACAGCACTACCAGGACTCACAAAGCACCATACCCTACCTATCAAAAGGAAACATGCAAATATTAAACCAATACATTTCAGAGAACAACAATACATGACCTACTGGGGAAAGAGAACAAGTGGCAATGTCAAATAGGAATTACATAAACAGAATACCTCAGCTCAGTTACACATGCAGAACATAGACCATCATCAAACAAGGAATCACAATTTAGAAACAGGAAGACAATAATTAAACTGGGAATCCCAAAAGCCAAACTTGGAATGTACAACACTGTAGAAATAAAACTATACATTAATTTGCTCTTGTACTAAACAAAGCGCAGACGTTAATGATGCACATTTACCAGAGCTGACATATTCCAATTAATAAATTCAAAATAAAGAGATATTTTTCTACCTTTTGTGCATTTTTTGCAGCTGCAATTGCTCCAGCCACTTTCTTCTGGTTTCTTCGTGTCTTCTGCTAACTCTCCATCGTCTGCTGTCCATTTGTCCTTTCTTCTCTCTTCTAGTTTTTTTCCATTCTCTCTACATCTGCTTTAACATACTAATCTTTCTCCTTTTGCTCTTTCCTCATTCCTATTTCATCCACTCAAATTTTACCCCTCCATCCTCAATCCCCACTTACTCTCCCAATACCCGGCCAATTGTAGATTTTTTATCCCTCCCACACAAAATATTTTTCCCCTCTCCATTTTACTCTCCCAGCCCCATCCCATTATAATCCTCCCCCAACATCAGCTCCCTTCTAGTTCCAGCCTCACCCAGCATCCATTCCCTTCTAGTCCCTGCATCAGCCCATTTCCAGTCCAAGCCCCCCATCAGCCCATTTCCAGTCCTAGCAACCCCCCAACCCAATACCAGTCCTAGCCCCCCCCATCAACCCACTTCCAGTCCTAACCCCCCATCACCCCATTACCAGTCCTAACCCCCCATCAGCCCACTTCCAGTCCTAACCCCATCAACCCATTTCCAGTCAGCCCCCCATAGCCCATTGCCAGTCCTAACCCCCCCCATCAGCCCACAGCCCATTACCAGTCCTAACCCCATCAGCCCACCTCAAGTCCTAACCCCTCCCCATCAGCCCATTTCCTGTCCTAGCCCCCCCATAGCCCATTATCAGTCCTAACCCCCCATAGCCCATTACCAGACAGCCCCCATCAGCCAACAGCCCATTACCAGTCTTAACCCCCATAGCCCATTACCAGTTCTAACCCCCCCCCAACAGCCCACAGCCCATTTACCAGTCCTAACCCCATCAGCCCACCTCCAGTCTTAACCCCCCCATCAGCCCATTTCCAGTCCTAGCCCCCCCATAGCCCATTACCAGTCCTAACCCCCCCCCCAACAGCCCACAGTCCATTACCAGTCCTAACCTCATCAGCCCACCTCGTCTTAACCCCCCCATCAGCCCATTTCCAGTCCTAGCCCCCCATAGCCCATTACCAGTCCTAAGCCCACCCAACAGCCCACCTCGTCCTAACCCCTCCCCATCAGCCCATTTCCTGTCCTAGTCCCCCATAGCCCATTACCAGTCCTAGCCCATCAGCCCACCTCCAGTCTTAATCCCCCCCAGCCCATTTAAGTCCTAGCAACCCCCCCAACCCATTACCAGTCCTAGCCCCCAATAGCCCACTCCCAGTCCTAATTCCACCAGCCCATTTCCAGTCCTAATCCCCCATCACCCAATTTTTAGTTTAAGCCCCCCCATAGCCCATTACCAGTCCTAACCCCCCATCAACACACTTCCACTCCTAACCCACCCCAGCCCATCACCACTCCTACCCCCCCCAGCGCATCACCACTCCTAACCACCCCAGCCCCCCATAGCCCATCACCACTCCTAGCCCCCCCATAGCCCATCACCACGCCCAGCCCAAGGAAAAATGTTTTTAAAAGAAAGCTGTCTGCTGCCGCTGCCGGGGCTGCCGCGGCAGAATCGAGTGTGCCGCGGGGCCCCCCCTGCCCAGCAGAGCCTGCCCTCCCCTGTATCACCTCTCTTTCAGCTGCCTGCAGTCACATGCGCCGGCTTTCAGAGCGCGAAGGAACTAGTTTCCCTTTCGCGGCTCTCTTAAGCCCGCGGGGGCTGATGGGAACTTCCCATCAGCCCCCGCGGGCTTAACAGAGCAGCGAGGGAGAAACTCTCCTCTCGCGCTCTGAAACCGGCGAGTGTGACTGCAGGCAGCTGAAAGAGAGGTGATACAGGGGAGGGCAGGCTCTGCTGGGCAGGGGGGGCCCGCGGCACACTCGATTCTGCCGTGGCGGCCCCGGCAGCTGCAGCAGACAACTTTTTTTTTTTTTTTTAAATTTAACTTTTAGATCAGAATGTTTTTTGCGCGGGGCCCCCTGAAACGCGGGGCCCTGTGCAAAAAACATTCTCGCTCAATGGACGGGCCGGCCCTGAGTGCAGGAGCAAGCACAAGTGGCAGTCGCAGTTCAAGGCCTAGCCCAGGTTCGAGTCCAGTTCCCAGGAGGCACAGACAGGAAAGATCTGGGGCCAAGCTGAGGAGAACCTTTGCAGCCAAGGAGAGCAGCAAAAGGAGAAACCATTATAAAGGCAGCCAAGAAAGGTACGCAGGGAACAAGCATTGCCAGCAGGATAGTTCTTGCTCTGACTCAGAGGAGACTTTCATACCCCTGAAGGCTCAGCCCAGCAAGAAATATCTCACCAGGGAGGTTAAACAGGAGAGACCCCCAAGAGACCGGCTTGGAGAAGGCAAGGCCAGGCAGTGGGAGAGACTGTTTAATCTTGTGAAGACTCTTAAGGAAAAGACACCAGAGCACTTTCAGAAAGCACCCAGCTGTAGCTCAATAGAGAGCATGGAGGTAGGCCCTGAGGAAAGTGTTATTGAGTCTGAGGTCTCTGAGATGGAATGCGAGCTGTGCACTAAGGTACACTAGTAATGTGAGCTAGAAACAGTGGATTATAAAAAGAGGCTGCTGTAATTTAAAGACAGTTTCAGAAGCTGAAAGAGAGGAGTAAGCCTGAAGGAAAAGGGTTAAGAATCTCTCCCAAGAACCTGAAACTGCAGGAGCTCAGGCCCAAACAGCTGAAACTGTTTGTGTGTGTGTGGCAACAGCAGGCTTGAAGCTGATGACCCATTCACTGTGTGAAGAGTTTTACAAATGCTTTTGTTTTATAATGTTAAGCAATTGCAGTGAGGAACAGAAACTGCTATGAGTTTATTCCAAGTTACAATGTTTTGGACATTTTGATTTCTGGAGAAGTATCCTGTATTTTCTTTTGTCTGGAAAAAAGGTTATGCTTGAAGAATTTTATGTTCACCACTTACCAGCCTGGAAACCGAATAAAATTTCCTGTGCACTTTAATAACCACTTGGCTCTTCCTTTCGGACACAACTACACAAAAATCCTAGAAAGGGATATCAGATGGCCAGCCGTCCCTATTAGGCAACCGCCTGGTAGGGGCGCGAGCGTCACAATATCTATCTAAATGTTTTTATTGAAAAGGACTAGCCCAGAAAAACTGTTAAATCTACTTCTTGATTTAAGCCGTCTGGTTCTAAAGTATTAAATTCGTAGATAAAACGTTGTTCAAACTTAAGTAAAGTTTTATCAACGTTGCCACCTCTCCAATGCGGAACAACTGTTTTGATCACTGCAAATTTGATATCACTGACGCTATGGCTCTTTTCTAACCAGTGGGATATTAATGGTTTATCTGGCTGCTTTCTTTGGATATTGCTTCTATGCTCTATTATACGGGTACGAACTTGTCTCAAAGTTTTACCTATGTATAATTTATGACAGGGACATTGGATAAGATAGACAGCATTGATAGTTTTGCAATTCGAATAGTGTTGTAAAAAGAGTTTATGGCCTGTGGGTGCATGTGTGAAACTATTCTTTACTGTAATGGCATGTGTACAAACCAAACAACTACCACAGCTGTAATGGCCCTTAATTGTAGGGGACGGCCCTGGGCACTCTAAAGCCATTGTTAACATTCTTAAGCAAGAGTGGCATCTTCTTACCACCTTACCTGCTTTTGCCACTAAACGGTTGATGATTGCCTACAAACGTACTTCAAATCTGACCAACCTTCTTGTTCCATCCGCTCTCTCGGCTCCAAGACCGTCCCCTATAATTAAGGGCCATTACAGCTGTGGTAGTTGTTCGGTTTGTACACATATAGGTTAGGTTTTTATGTTTGATAGATGGTTACTCGTATAATAGAGCATAGAAGCAATATCCAAAGAAAGCAGCCAGGTGGCAACGTTGATAAAACTTTACTTAAGTTTGAACAACGTTTTATCTACGAATTTAATACTTTAGAACCAGACGGCTTAAATCAAGAAGTAGATTTAACAGTTTTTCTGGGCTAGTCCTTTTCAATAAAAACATTTAGATAGATATACATATATAGTTCTACGTTCATGTAGTATCTTCTCCATGATTTCATGAGCATTCTGTCCACAGTGTTTGGTATAAATATTATTATGCGGTTTTCTTGCTGTTTTATTTATCTTGGTGCCTTCATCTGTTATTCATTCTTGAGGCTATCCTTTAAGTAAGATGCTTGTTTGTTTAGCCATTATAGTTTGTTTTCATTTAACCCCTTGAATCGAACATCTTGGAGCTGTATGGTTTGGATTAACAAATAGACTTCAAAGTTTTTTTAGGGTTAGCTCTCCTCAATAGAAATACTTAGAAAGATATGTACAGACAGTCTGATGTCCATGTATTATTATACTTCTGATTTCATGCACAATTTGTCCATAGTGTTTAAACATTAATATGTGCTTTTTCTGCTGTTTTATTTTGGTACGTTTCTCATGTTTTGTTTTCCAATGCTATTCTCCAGGGAAGACATCAGCGTGGCTACTTATCATCTGCTCATAAGTGACGGTTTCTTCAAACAAACACGGTTAATACATGCACCGTTGGGTGAGTGCTTCTAGTTTCATGTTACAACTAGCACTTTTCTATACATTATATAGATAGTTCTGCACCATCAATTTCATCATCATGTTTTAAATAGAATTGTTTATAATATAACAATGAGAATATAATAATCCTCTTAGTCCTTTATCTAAAATGGTTATCATCATTCATGTGTACAGCAGGCTACGCTCTAGCCCTCATGTTTTTAAGGTTTCTTAGTACAGTCAAACCTCGGTTTTCATTTGCCCCGGTTTTCATACGCTTCGGTTTTCAACGTCTTTTTTGACTGAGATTTTGTCCCGGTTCTCATACATCGCTTCGGTTTTCAACGTCTTTTTTGACTGAGACTTTGTCCTGGTTCTCGTACATTGCCTCGGTTTTCGTAAAGTACAGTACTGTAAATACATACACCCTCGCGCTGCACACCGGTCTCTATACACTGCCAGAACGCCCACCCGGTCCCGGCAGCACTGCCCCCGGACTCACCGATCGCCAGCGTGATGAGAAGCGAAAGCCAGCTGAGCACGTAAATGAAACACATCCTCGAGCCTGGTCAGAGTTAGAAAGGCAAGGATTGCGCAGAGAGGAAGGCCCCGATCTCGTCCACCGCCTGCCCGTTCTCTGGAGCGCCCCCTCAGGCTTGGAGGTAGCAGGGAAGAAAAGCTGTCAACGTAAGCAGGAGATGTTGCATGAATGTGGGAGGCAGTTCTTTCTCTTGCAGGGTACGTCTGAAGCTATATCATTAAGATTTTCTGCCATTCTGAAGCATTGAGCAGATAATGTAAAGGTATTTTAATGGGCTGAATCCAATGTGATTCCGAAGAGAGCTGGGCACAGCAGCTTGTCAGGGGTGGCTAAGGCCAGATGTTAACATACTGTACTGTACAGTACTGTACTTAGCTTGCTTTCAGTGATGTTAAATGTTCATTTATCCATTTCATTAGTCATTTATATTTATTTCTCATTGTTTTCTGTATGTAAAAATATAGTTATTCTCTATAAAATGTATTTTTTGTGAATATTTTTGGGTGTCTGGAACGGATTAATTGGATTTACATTATTTCTTATGGCAAATATTGCTTCAGTTTTCATACGTTTCGGTTTTAGTCAGACTTTTTCGAACGGATTAATCATGAAAACCGAGGTTTGACTGTACTTGCGCTGACTGCTAGTATACCCTCGGCGGTACTGCATACATATTTTAAAAGTGGAGTTGTTTTAAACGTTCACTACACGCTCCTATACACAGTACTTCATTCTTTAAGTTATTTTAGGTATCGCCAACATGCTCTTATTTCAATATAATTCTCAATCATCCTTGATTTCCGTGTGCCTTCTTTTAGACTGTGCTTTACTATTTATAATATAAGCATTCCCAAATTGTCACTATGTATTATGTAACCCACATAATAATGACTTTTTCGTTCTCAATAGCGTTTTTCATTGTTCACACACGCATATAAATGTCATGCATCTCTCAAAATAATATCATTTCTTTTCGCTGTTCTTTTCATGCTTATGGATTTCGCTTTAGTTTTTTAAGTTATGTTTTTCAAGGATGCTTTTGAATAACATTGTCTCAATATGGCATAATTAGATGTTGCACTATAGCAATCCTTTACGTTCACATTTCCGTTTTATAGTCCATGTGGGTCTTCTTTTATTAGTTTCGTTTTTATTAATTTTACGAATTGGAGTACAGCCCAACATTACATCTTGTTCATTTTGAGCCCTTCTCTTATTTATCACATGCTACACATTTTACCCGTTTTTAAGCTTAACTGATGCATTACCATTACGTCCTTATACAAACAATTTTGTAGTAACACGTTGTGGCCATATTACAATATAATTCTTAGTAGTTGTTTTCTTCCATTCCGTTTTAACATCTTGATATTGATTTAGTGTTTTAATATGATAACATTTCCAGTTTATACTCCCATCATGAGATATTTAAACAAAAAAAAAATTTCAATTATGATTTTTATGATTTTTATTTTTATTTTTGTTCTTTGGCACATCAGATTTAGTTACCATGTTAGGTTTTTATGTTTGATAGATGGTTACTCTCTTACTACAGTTCCTCTAAAAAAAAATTTCAAAATTTTTTTTCATTTGTTCAATGGTACATCATATTAGTCAACCTCATTAAGTTTTTTACATGATTTTACATTTATAAGTCCAATTCAACTTTTATTATTTATTCTTTATTTCATGTTTATATTTTTGTAGTTTGTTTAAGCTATTAATACTTTGGTATTTGTATTTTAATTAAGTTGGTTTTATGAGTATATTTTAGTTATCTTTGTATTTTTGTAAATTTTTTATTAGTTGTTTTTTATAAGTGGTCAACTAGATATTATTGTTTATATTTATCTGAGTTAGATTTATGATCTAATTTTCAATATACTATCTTTCAATGGTTTACATCTAATTAGTTATATTTTATTGTTTTGGTTTCTCAGCCCTGCGTTTGTTTGTTTATGTATTTATTCTATTACATTTTTATTTATTTTATGATTCACATAATTATGTTGTTATACGTTCACATGTGATGATTTTGTAGCATGCCTATTGTTTTTAATTGTTTTTAACGTTATTATTTATTATTAATTGATTATGTTTTTTAATTAAAGTGTTATTCCCCCTGAGGAAGGCGTTGCCGAAACGCGTTGGGGTTCCTCCTTCAGTAATAAAGAGTCATTAGTTCATCCAACGTCTCCTGCTTCTTGTGTTCGCCTGGACCACTTGCAGGAGGCTCTGCTCCTCCTTGTGCACATGTAGAACATAGACCATAACTAAAGAACAAGGTATCACAATTTAGAAATAGGAAAACAATTAAACTGGGAACCCCAAAAACCAAATTTGGAATGTACAACACTGGAAAATAAAACTATAAATTAATTTCCTCTGTACAAACGCAAAGACGTTAACGATGCACATTTCCCAGAGCTGACATATTCCAGTTAGTAAATTCAAAACAAAAAAGTAGTTTTCTACCTTTTGTTGTTTGGGCATTTTATTTTTCAGTTGCAATTGCTCCAGTCACTTTCTTCTGGTTTCCTCGTGTCGTCTGCCAACTCTCCATTGTCTTCTGTCCATTTGTCCTTTCTTCTCTCTTCTAGTTTTTTTTCCATTCTCTCTCTATATCTGCTTTAATATACTGATCTTTCTCCTTTTGCTCTTTCCTCCATTTCTTTATTTATTCTTTTTTTCATCCACTCAAATTTCACCCTTCCATCCTCAATCTCCACTTACTCTCCCAAAACCCAGCCAATCGTAGATTTTTCTTCCTTCCCACACAAAATATCTTTTCTACTCTCCATCTTCACTTCCCCAGCCCCATCCCATTCTAGTCCTCCCGCAACATCAACTCCCTTCTAGTTCCAGCCCCACCCAGCATCCACTCCCTTCTAGTCCCATTCTCCCATCCCCCCACATCAGCCCATTTCCAGTCCTAGACCCCCATCAGCCCATTTCCAGTTCTAGCCCTCCCATCAGCTATTTTCAGTCCTATCTTATCCACCCCATCAGCCATTTCCAGTCCTATCCTGGCAACCCTCATCAGCCCATTTCCAATTCTAGCCCCGCATCAGCTCATTTCCAGTCCTATCCTAGTCCCTCCATCAGCCCATTTCCAGTCCAGCTCCCCCATCAGCTATTTTCAGTCCTATCCTAGCCCCCCCATCAGCCCATTTCCAGCCCTAGTTCCCCCATCAGCTATTTCCAGTCCCCCGTCCCCCCCCCCGAAGAGCCCCATGGCTGTGTGATTGGCTTAAGAGGGCTCCTGACAGACTTCAAGTTACCTCTCTATAGCTGCCAATGTGAAGAGCGCCATTTTTCTTCATTTCAGCAGCTGTGTTCTAATGTAGTCCGTTGGCGCACTGGAAGGCAAAGGACATTTCCTATGTCCTGGCACTCAGTGCACCAGTGGCCTACATTAGAACACAGTTGCCAAAGTGAAGAAAAATGGCACTCTTCACTGCGGCATCTGTAAAGAAGTGAGCGGAGGCCTGCTGGGAGTCGCTGTAGGGAGATGCGTTGGGGCCTGCCAGGAGCCGAACAGCATATGTGGGATCTTGGTGGTGCGGGGCCCTGTGCGAACAACATTCTCGCACAATGGATGAGCCGGCCCTAACAATGAACCCCTCAAGATAGTAGATGAGGGCAAAGCAGCACCATAATTGGTAGAAGCACACCAAGGAACTTTGAGAGGAGTAAAACGGCAACAACATGCATGTATTTATTTATTTTACTTAATTTTATTAAAAAGCTTTTATGTACCATCTTTTTAAGATGTTATTCAAAATGCTTTACATAGAAACATGATGACAGAAAAAGACCACATGGCCTATCTAGTCTGTCCTTCCATAACAACAACTACAACAGTCCACTTTTTACCTTTAGAGATCCTCTGTGTTGGTCCCATGCTTTTTGGAATTCAGTTACTGTCCTCATCTCTACCACCTCCACTGGGAGACTATTCCATGGATCCACTACTCTTTCTGTAAAGAAATATTTCCGCATATCACTCCTGAATCTATCTCCCTACACCCTCATCCCATGTCCCCTCGTAGCAGAACTTGCTTTCAATTGAAAGAGGCTCTCTCCCTGAACATTTATGCCACGGAGGTATTTAAACATCTCAATCATATCACCTCTATCCCGCCTTTCCTCTAAGGTGTACATATTAAGATCCTTACGTCTGTCCTCATATGCTTTATAATGAAGCCCATTAATCATTTTAGTAGCAACCCTCTGCACCAACTCCATCCTGTTCACATCCTTTTGAAGGTGCGGTCTCCAGAATTGCACACCATACTCCAAATGAGGTTGCACCAAAGACTTATACATAGGCATTATCACCTCCTTTTTTCTGCTAGCCATTCCTCTCCGTATGCACCCAAGCATCCTTCTAGCTTTTGCTGTCGCCTTTTCTACCTGTTTAGCTACTTTAAGATCATCAGACACAACCACGCCTAGGTCCCGCTCTTCTTTAGTGGACAAAAGTACTTCACCTCCTATACTGTATTGCTCCCTTGGATTGCTGCAGCCCAAATACATGACCTTACATTTTTTAACATTAAATCCCAGCTGCCAAATTCTAGACCATTCTTCAAGCTTAGCTAGATCCCTCCTCATGTTATCTACACCTTCCTGGGTGTCTACTCTATTGCAGATTTTGGTATCATCCGCAAAGAGGCAAACCTTACCCGACAGCCCTTCCGCTATATCACTAACAAAGATTTTAAAAAGAATCGGACCAAGGACAGATCCCTGGGGCACACCACTGGTAACATCCTTCTCCTCAGTGAGCTCCATTTACTTGTACTCTTTGTCGCCTCCCACCCAACCAATTTCTAACCCAAGCAGTAACTTTAGGGTCCATCCCTAGGGTGCTCAGTTTGTTTATAAGTCGCCTGTGAGGAACAGTGTCAAAGGCTTTACTGAAATCTAAATACACCACATCTAGAGCTCTCCCTCGGTCCAACTCCCTGGTCATCCAGTCAAAGAAATCAATCAGATTTGTCTGACAAGACCTGCCTCTGGTGAATCCATGCTGCCTCGGATCCAGTAATCCGCTGGACTCCAGAAACCTCATTAGTTTCTCTTTCAGCAGCGTTTCCAATAATTTACTCACCACCGAAGTTAAACTAACCGGCCTGTAGTTTTCAAACACATCCTTACTTCCGCTTTTGTGTAAAGGCACCACATGAGCCTCTCTCCAGTCCTTTGGCACCACTCCCGACTCCAACGAGGCATTGAAAAGGTCAGTCAGTGGAGTTGCTATTACGTCCCCAAGTTCCCTCAGTATTCTAGGGTGTATCCCATCAGGTCCCATCGCTTTGTCTACTTTAAGTTGAGCTAGTTTCTCACGAACACAGTCTTCTGAAAATTGTTCAAGATGTCCCTCGCTTCTGTTCTTATTTGTGGGTGTTTTCTGAGGTCCTGCTCCTGGTTCTTCATCTGTGAACACAGACCAAAAATATTTGTTAAGCAATTCCGCTTTATCCTTATCAGCTTCTACATATTCCCCCCCTGCACCCTTGAGTCTGACAATACCACTTTTGCCCTTCCTCTTCTCACTAATATATCTGAAAAATGTCTTATCCCCCTATTTTATTGCATTGGCTATTTCCTCCTCCTTTTGAATCTTTGCCTTCTTGACTACTTTGCTAGCTTCTCTAAGTTTTTCCAAATACAGATGCCTGTCTTCCTCTCTCTGTGATCTCTTGTATTTCATGTATTTTACAAATAAAATAAACAATAAAGAAAAGTTAGAATTCTACATACTGTAAGTATAGATAGCTCTTCAAATCAAGTTAAAAGTACCCTATTCAACAGCGTTTCCAAGCCTTTCCTAAAGGCTATTAAATAGTTTCCTCTTTTAAGAAAACAAGCAAGGCATTCCATTGCTCTAGCCCCTCCACAGTAAAACCTTTCGCCCTCCAAGATAGCTCTTGAATGTAAGAAACCCCAGAATCTCCAATAAGTTATATTGCGAAGAGCAAAGTGGTCTTCCTGGCTTGTATCTCTGAAGTTTATTCTGCAAATATTGTGGTTTGCCTAATTTAATTGCTTTAAAACAGTCACAAAAAGCTTAAAATAACACCTCTGCTTAATGGGGAGCCACTGCAATTTTTCCAATTATGGACTCACATTTCCCCTCTTCTTCCCCTCCCTCCCCCATGTAAAATTCTAGATGCTGCATTGTGCATCACCTGCAGTTTCTTCAGCCATTTATTTTTCAGACCAACATATAAAACATAACTGGGTGCTCAGTTAGTCCTCTTGTTATAATTTGGAGCATTGCTCCCAGTTTGGACGCTCTGCTGGTTTCCTTGGCATATTTTAGGGCCATGAAGCTGATCTGGTTGCTGTACTATTCCCCTCGAGTTTTTCTATCACTCCCACTGATCAAACCTCTGGCCAGGACTGCCCTACTCCAGCCTTACTTCCTTAGTGGGGGGCGCTAGAGTAATTTCCCATTCATAAGTGAGAGGCTCGGGAGTGGGGAACAAACTTTAATGAAACATCTAGCTCCTCTCCTCCCTCTTCAGTCACTGGGGGTTAGAGAGTGTGGTCTTTCATACTCTACTGATGGGGAGAACTTTTCCCTGCCTGTGGGCTCTAGTCCCTAAGAGGAAATAGCCTAATGATAAAAGCAGCCAGCTAAGATCAGGAAAGCCTATTTCAAATCCTACTGACATTCCTTGTGAACATGGGAAAGCCGCTTCTTTCCGTTGTCTCCGGTACAAAATTAGATGTAAATCAACCGAGGACAGGAAAACAGCTACTGTATTTTCCAGCTGTTCCTGACTATAACTCACCTTGAACACCTGAGAAAAGGTGTGAAATAAATCAAATTAACTAGTGGGGCAGTTTGAGTTGCCAACCCTTAGCTTGCTTCCTCCTCCGTGCCGGCCCGTCCATTGTGCGAGATTGTTGTTCACACAGAGCCCTGCCCTTCAGGGGGCCTGTGTGAACTTCATCCCACATGGTGAATTCTGGCTTTGCAATGCTGGCTTTAGAGGGAGCCGGGGAGGTCCGCCAAGGCCCCAGCTCACCTCTGCACAGCCACCAGCATGAAGAGCAGTGTTCCCTTAAGCTGGCAGCTGTGTTCTTGTGAAGCGTGAGTGCTGCAAAACATGAAATGCCCTTTAATCTTTCCCAGTACTTGCGTGCTTCATGAGAACACAGCTGCCAGCGTAAGGGAGTACACCACTCTTCACATTAGCGGCTGTGCAGAAATGAGCCTGGGGGCCTTGAGTGGGTTTCCATAGCTTCCTCTGAAGATGACCAGACGGGCATGAGGCTCTTCAGGGGGGGTGGGGGGAGGGACTGAAAATGGACTGATGGGGGGCTTAGACTGGAAATAGGCTGATGGGAGGCCTAGGACTCAAAATGGACTGATTTGGGGAGCTAGGACTTGAAATGGGGGGCTAGGATAGGACTGGAAATGCTGATGTGGGGAATAGGACTTGAAATGGCTTGATGGGGGGCTAGAATAGGTGTAGAAATGGGCTGATGGGGGTGCCTATTTGGGGGGGGGCTTGGTCTGGAAATGGGCTGATTGGGGGGAGGTGTGGACTGGAAAAGGACTGATGGGTGGCTAGGACTGGAAATGGGCTGATGATGGGGATGGGAGAATGGTACTAGAAGGGAGCTGATGCTGGGCAGGGCTGGAACTAGAAGGGAGCTGATGTTGGGGAGGACTAGAAGGGGATGGGGCTGGGGGAGGGAGAATGGAGAGGAGAACAAATATTTTGTGTGTGGAAGAATTAAAATCTCTGATTGGTTGAGTATTGAGAGAGTAAGTGGGGATTGAGGATGGAAGGGTGAAATTTCAGTGGATGAAAAAGGAATAAAGAAAGAAATGGAGGAAAGAGCAAAAGGAGATGTAGAGAGAGATTGGAAAAAAAAACTAGAAGGGTGAAGGAAGGACAAATGGACAGAAGACAATGGAGAGTTAGCAGAAGACACGAAGAAACCAGAAGAAAGCAACTGGAGCAATTGCAACTGAAAAATAAATGCTCAAACAACAAAATGTAGAAAAATACTTTTTTATTTTGAATTTATTAACTGGAATATATCAGCTCTGGGAAATGTGCATCGTTAATGTCGTTGCATTTTGTTTAGTACAAGCAAAAATTAATTTATAGTTTTATTTCTCCAGTGTTGTTGTACATTCCAAATTTGGCTTTTGGGGTTCCCAGTTTAATTATTGTCTTCCTATTTCTAAATTGTGATCCTTTGTTCTTTGTTTGGTGACGGTCTATGTTCTGCTTGTGTAACCGAGCTGAGGTATATTCTTCTTGTAGTTTCTCTTTGACAGTGCCACTAGTTCTCTTTCTCCAGTAGGAGATGCATTGGTATTCTCTGAGATGTAGTGGTTTAATATTTGCAGTGTTGCCATTTCCTAGGTAGGGTTTGGTGCTTTGTGAGTCTTGGTAGTGCTGTTATGATACAGTGGGTTTGCTATGGATTCTAAATGGGCAGTGTTTATAGTACTTCCTAATGTGCCTGGCAATTGGCACTGGAGTACAGTAATATAGAAATTGAGTAGTCTTTCTTTATCCAGACACATTAAGTAGCATGTTTACTAAAAGTTAGCACACGTTAACATTATGCAAGTATTTATGCAAATTAGGCCCCTTATGCTAATGAGGCCCCGCAATGAGTTTCTGCACATGGCCCCACACCCCCCTTGGGTCACCCCTGAGTGAAGCTTCTTTGGACACAATGAAGAAGATGACACTAAAGAAAAAGTCCTTCTTGGCCGTTGTAACCATGGAATGGTAGAGTCTGCGCTTCTCTCGAAAGAGATAGAGTGAGTCAATGGATTTGCAATGGTGCCCACCCTCGTTTTGGCAGGCCACAATCATGAGCATGTGGATCGAAGGTCATGTGGAACTATGGACGGTGAGGCAATGTCTTTGGAGAAATAGGTCTAAGCGGAGCTTTGTCGTCAAGAGCAGCAGTTAAGAGTGAATTCCACAGTGAGGCCTGCTATTCGAGAGGCAGAGACTGGAAATCCAGTGGGAAGATGCGGTCTGCAGAAGAAAAATATTTGAGGGTATTAGGGGAGAGCTTATGGGAGTATCTGATGGAGGTTGGGGGCAAATTTGGGGGTGGTGGAGAAGCCAAGATGAGATGGAACTTGAGGAGGAAATGATTGATCCAAGGTAAAGGAGAAGCAGAGAGGTGAGTAAAGGTAGGAGAAAGAGAGTCCAGAGATATAAGAAGATCCAGAGTATGTCCAGCGGTGTGCTTTGGAAAAGAAACATAAGTTGTAGGTCAGAAAGATGAGCAAGGAACAAATGGTTGCGGGGCCGGGAAGATAAACTGACATGGATATTAAAATCCCCAAGAATGTAGAGCTCAAGGAACTGAAGGGACACTTCAGAGAGTGTCAAGAGTAAACAGTCCCAAAGGGCATTGGAGAGAGCCAGAGAGGAATATAATAGAAGAAAATAAGCTGGAGGGTTCCTAGGAAGGTGAAGCAGTAACGAAGGATAGAGGAGGCTAACAGAAGAAACTTCAAGAAGACTTAAGGACAGCTGGAAAATGACAGCTATCCTGCTACCCATTCTTGTGGCATGGGGGTAAAGAAGAATGAAAATCCCACTGGGAGACATTGATGTAGTAGAGGCTATTCACCTGGCTTAAGCCAGGTTTCGGTCAAAGAAATAAGATCCAAAGCATGATCTAGTATAAGATCATGTAATAAAGTGGTCTTAGAATGAAGCAACCTGCAATTCAAAAGTCCACATTGCAAAGACAGGCTTACCACGGTAGAGCAACCACCTTTGACCTCACTGCCGTCTGAGTTGAAAAAGGAAGAGGAGGAACCAAGGGACCACGGGTCGCACAATAAATGAGATTACTGACTGCAAATAACTCTTGCTAACCATGTAAATAACTTGCCATTTTTGGTTCCTTGTAACATAGTTATGTTCCTTTCCTTTCATTAATAGCTTACACACTGTTTCTATGTATCATAGTTCTTATGTAATACCTAATGTTTAATGTAATGCAATATTGCACTGTTCTGCTGTATTGTTGTTTTAAGTTCCTTGTAAACCGCCCTTGATCTCTGGAAGGGGCGGTATAGAAAAGCACATAAATAAATAAATAAATAAATTACTGATGTTCCTTCCAACAGACTGCCTGGCCAAGAAAGTGTGGCGGGTTGTACAATGTATTGGGATTGCGGACATTGTCGAGACCACACCAACCAGGAAGAGTAGCAACAGTGGCGGTAATTGCTGCAGAACTGTAATAAGATTAGGAGACAAACAGCACTTACCAAGTCTCACAGAAGAAGATGAATTCCAGCAAAAAAGCTGTTGCACAGGCTCAGCGGTGGCATTACTGATTGGCAGGAGATGATCATGTGATCATGACTGGAGCTGGTAGAGGGAACGAAGACCAGTACATCTAGGCAATCAGCAGTGGCAATACTGGAGTGGAATGGGGTAACAGCCTAATGGATAAAATACTGGCTTGGGAACCAAGAGTCCAGAGTTTGATTCCCACTAACACTCCTTGTGGCCTTGGGCAAGTCACTTAACCCTCCACTGCCTCAGAAAATTCAAGTTATCAATGTCTCTGTTTAATGTACATAACCAAGTTTAAGTTACAATGTAAACTGCTTTGACTGAAATAATAAAGCAGTATAAAAAACCTGTCACATAAATAAATACTGATTGACTGGTGATGATCATGTCATTGTGACTGGAGCAAGTAGAGGGAACAGAGACCAGTGCATCTAGGCAATCAGCAGTGGCAATACTGATTGGCTGGTGCTGGTCACATGATCATGCCTGGAGCTGGTAGAGAAAACAGAGATCAGTGCATCTAGGCAATCAATGGAAGCAATACTACAAAAATATCATCAGAGACAATTCTGTCACTGGCAGCTACAGCAGATAGCATAGAGGTACACTTCTGAGCTTAAAGCTCAAAAATGTATTCTAAGAAAATACACACATTGATGGAGACGCGCACTAGGGAACACAGTCAAGAATAAATACCTATCAAGCCTACACAATTATCGGATTCAAGTTAACAAAGTCAAGATAACCTATCACTTACATCTAATTATGAAATCTCTCAACAAACCCAGGTAACTGTTTGATTTAGTGAAATCCCTAGCATATGTTCATGTACAGCTTTCTTCTAGCAGCATTCCAAGTTTGCAAGAACTCGCCAACCATTTCCACTCAAAATCCATTCAGTCCCCCTCCCCCCTCCCCCAAGGAGAACAAGCACCTCTGACAATCCAACTCCTTCCATCCCTGGCAACCTTCTCCACTCCTTCAGCCCAATCTTCCTAGATAACATTGAGACTATAATCTACAACCTCAATACAACCACATCACCACTAGACCCTTGTCCTGTAAGCCGGGTTAAACTATCAAGAACAGAGCCTTGAAGCAATTGCACAATGGCTGTATGACCAATGCCTCGCCATCAATTACAAGAAAACAGAGGTGCTCTTTATAACTAGAGATCACTCATTCTCCCCACCAGCATCAATAACAATCAATAATGCAGAGTTAGTTGTAAAAACAGAGGTGCGTTACCTTGACATCATCCTTGATCAACACCTCACCTTACACTCACACATCAGAAAAATCACTCAAAACTATCTACAATAAAATAAGAGTTCTTTACCACCTCAGACCACTCCTCAAAATACAAGACTTTAAAAAGTATTCCCACATTTCGACTTTTGCAACGCCATCCTCCAAGGGCTACCAATAAGCTCTCTCCTCCCACTACAAGTTGCCCAAAATGCTGCTGTATGTGTACTTGCAGGTGCACCAGGTCTTGCCACATTACATCTATACTAAAAGACTTACATTGGCCCCCTGTCCAGTCCCGAATCAAGAATAAAATACTTATAACAACCTTCAAAGTCTATCATAGCTTGACCTCTTTCTACCTACAACAGCTCCTACAACGACCTCCTGCTAACAGGCTCAGAAGAGCAATCACTCAAAACAGGTTTGCAGTACCCCATGAGCTGACAAAATGGAACCAATCAACATATGCTAGATCATTCTTACTGTATGTCCCGCCCCCCCCCCCCCCTCTGGAATGCCCTTCTGCAAAATATCAGCGCCATCTCTGATCTACCAACATTCTGCAAGTTATTAAAAACGTATCTATTCTGAGACCACTTCAAAGGCACCACCTGAAGCATTCATTATGTATCATCCATGATAGATACCTCTTTTGCATCATCCACAATGAATGAACTATGAACATTGCCCCGATCACTTGTTGTGCAATAATTATTATTTTTTTCTGGTAGAAAATGTTATCTTCTCTCATTCCTAGACCTGTTATTGCACCAAGCTATAATGTTTACTGTTGAACTAATTTAACTGTTCCATGTTACAATGTTCTCTATAAAGTCAGGTTATGTTATATTTAAACTGCATTGATCAGTGGAAATATGGTATATAAAACCTTTCAAATAAATAAATAAAAAAAAATAAAACCCAGCTTTTACTTTAAATTTAAAACGCAGCAGAGAGCTTTTAGTTTAAATTTAAAACTCAGTCAGGGCCTAGTATTGGTAGAGATAGTTAAGTTTAAATTTTAAAACAGCAGAATGCTTTTAGTTTAATTTTAAATCTATCAGGGCCTAGTATCAGCAGAGAGCTTTTAATCTAAATCAGAGTATAGCTTAATATTGAAGGAAGAATAGGGTAAAATATTCTTTGAGTTGAAAGAAAGAAATTCTTTCTAGACATCTTTACAATAAGCCTTCCACTTAGGAGGCAAGAAATCTGAGAATTTGTTTTAAATAGATGTTAAAGCCAAGGGAAAGTTCAAAGGGGCAATTTGAAAGGCTTGCTCAATCAAACAAAGGGCTGTGTGAATCACCATGGAAATTGTGAACAGATGACCTTAAAAGCACAGGTCTGAGACCTGTGTAGCAAGCCAGCCTTTACTAAGTATTAGTTCCCTCTCACCCATCCCGACTTTCGCCCACCCTAGGCATGATCTTAGCTTTATAGGCTCTTAAACCTATTAAAGGGAGAAGGGTGGTCAAAGTCACTTTCAGGTTCAGCTGGTTATCATCAGCAGGAATAGACCGAGGCCCTGAAGTTAATTAAGCTTGAGGTGAACAAAGTCCCTTAAAGGTAATTGGTATAGTTGTATCAAACAACTGAAACAGCTAAACAAAACCTTAAAACTAAGATGCAGACAGCAGTCCATCAGCAAGATGGGGGCTGTCCAGTCTTTTGCACTGAATGTCACATGTTCAATTTTCTCCCAGTTGGTGAGCTGTCTTGCGTGTGCACTAGGTGCAAGGGAATGAGTCTGATCTCTGGAGGCTAGAGTAGCAGACTTGGATGGCATAAGGAAGACAGAGAGGTACATAAATGAGACTTACAGGGATGTAGTACTGAAGTCCTACCTCCAATATGACAGCCTCTCAGTTGCCATGGAGGAGAGAGGTCACATGAAAGGAGAGTATCACCTTGGTGTGGCAGGAAGTGATCCTGTAGCTAGGACCTGTCCACCAGGAGATGTAAAACCCTCTCACATCGAGGAGGTTTCTCCAGGGCCATGTGTTATAGTTGGCAATTCGATCATGAGGAATATAGTTAGCTGGGTGGGTGCTGTAAATGAGGACTGCCTAGTAACATGCCTGCCTGGTTCAAGGATAGCAGACATCATGCGCCATCTACACAAGGTTTTAGATAGTGCTGGGCAGGAGTCTGCTGTCTTGGTACATGTTGGCTCAAAGCGTGGTAGGGAGCTTCTGGAGGCCAAATTTAGGCTTTCAGGTAGGCAGCTGAAATCCTTAACTTCCAGGGTAGCATTCCTGTCCCATGCCTAGGACCCAAAAGGCAGACAGAGCTCCGGAGTTTCAATGCGTGGATGAGATGATGGGGCAAAAGAGGGTTTTGGATTTGATAGGAATTGGACAACATTCTGGGGAACAGAGGGGCTTTTCCGAAGGAATGGGCTCCACCTTAATCAGGATGGAACTAGGTTGCTGGCATTAACCTTTAAACTAGATCGTAAGGGAAAGCTGACAGTTATCCAGGAGCTAATATTTCAGAAGGATGTATCCTTGACAGGGAACAGGGAAGTTAGTGTATCCCAGCAGAGCAGTTCCAATAAAGATAAAGGTAACCCAGATGTCCTTCAGTGCAGAGCCAAAAGATTCAAAATTACACCTATCAACTGATAACCAGATTAACATGACTAAAATACAATACAACCTCTAAAATACCTATATGCAAACGTATAAGTCTAAAAAATAAGACGGGAGAGCTACAATATACAGCACTAAATGAAAGGTTAAATATGATTGGCATCTCAGAGACCTGGTGGAAGGAGGACAACCAATAGGACATTGTGTTACCTGGGTACAAACTATATGGCAATGATAGATCAAATTGGTGGAGGGGTTGCGCTCTATGTTAGAGAGGGCATTGAGTCACATAGGATTAAAGTTTTGCAGGAAACAAAATACACTGTAGAATCTCTACAGCCGATAGAAGTTCCATGTAAAAAGCGGAAAACAATGGCAGTGGGGGTGTTCTACCGATGGCCTGGTCAAAATGAACAGATGGATGATGAAATGCTAAAGGAAATCAGGGAGACTAACAAAAGTTACAACACAGTAATAATTGGGTGATTTCAATTACCCCAGTATCAACTGTGCCTATGTCACAGCAGGACATGTTGGAGAGATAAAGTTTCTGGATGAAATAAATGACTGCTTCTTGGAGCAGCTGGTTCATGAACCAACAAGAGAGGAAGGTATTTTGGACCTAGTCCTTTGTGGAACCCAGGATCTGGTGCAAGAGATAAGGGTGTTAGGGCCACCTGGAAACTGATTGCATCTGATTTAATAAATGGAAGAAAGACAGGAAGGAAATCCACAGCACTACCTTTTAACTTTCAAAAAGGAGACTATGATAAAGTGAGGAAAATAAATAAGAAAAAGCTAAAAGGAGAAGCTGCAAAGGTTAAAGATTTACAACAAGCATGGGTGTTGTTTAAAAGTATTATCTTGGAAGCCCAGACTAGATTTATTCCACGCTTTAAGAAAAGTGGAATAAAGGCCAAAAAACTGCCAGAATGGCTTAAAGGTGAGGTCAGAGATGCTGTTGTTGCCAAAAAATTACACAAGCATCAGAAAGTTAGATGCAAGGCACTGATAAGGCAGGCAAAGAGAATTTGAAAAAAAGCTTGCTATGGAAGCAAAAATAAGAACATAAGAACATAAGATATGCCATACTGGGTCAGACCAAGGTCCATCAAGCCCAATATCCTGTTTCCAAGAGTGGCCAATCTAGGTCATACGTACCTAGCAGTTTCCCCAAAAGACACAGGTTCCACAACGCTGTATAGGGTCAAGCATTGATATCCTGGGTACCTTCTTCATAATGGTTTATGGACCTTTCCTCCAGGAACTTTTCCAAACCTTTTTTAAACCCAGCTACACTAACAGCCTTAACTACATCCTCCGGTAACAAATTCCAGAGTTTGATTACACGTTGACTGAAAAAATATTTTCTTTTATTAGTCTTAAATAGTTTACCCTGTAGCTTCATTGCATGTCCCCTAGTCTTTCTATATTCTGATAACGTAAACAATCGATCTACGTTTAACCGTTCCACTCCGTTCATTAATTTATAGACTTCTATCATATCTCACCTCAGCCGTCTCTTTTCCAGGATAAAGAGCCCTAACCTTTTTAGCCTTTCTTCTTAGGGGTATCCTTCCATCCCCTTTACCATTTGGTGGCTCTTCTCTGTACCTTTTCTAATAACGCTATATCCTTTTTAAGATACGGCGACCAGAATTGCACACAATATTTAAGGTGCGGTCTCACCATGGAACGATATAGAGGCATTATAATATCCTTTGTTTTATTTTCTATTCCTTTCCTTATGATATCTAGCATTCTATTTGCTCTCTTGGCCGCCGCTGCACACTGGGCGGAGGGTTTTAACATGTTATCCACAATGACGCCTAAATCTTTTTCCTGGGTGGTGGTTCCTAATGTGGAACCTTGCATCGTGTAACCATAGTTTGGGTTGTTCTTCCCTAGGTGCATAACTTTGCACTTGTCCACATTAAATTTCATCTGCCATTTTGATGCCCAGTCTTCCAATTTATCAAGATCCTCTTGCAATTTTCCACAATCCTCTTGAGGTTTAACAACTTTAAATAGTTTTATGTCATCTGCAAATTTGATAACCTCACTCGTTATTCCCTTTTCCAGGTCATTTATGAATATGTCAAAGAGCAGCGGACCCAGCACAGATTCCTGGGGTACACCACTATTCACCTTTCTCCATTGGGAAAATTGGCCATTTAGCCCTACCCTCTGCTTTCTATCTTTTAACCAGTTCCTGATTCACAACAGTACACTGCCTCCTATCCCATGACTCTTTAGTTTTGCCAAAAGTCTCTGATGAGGGACCTTGTCAAAGGCTTTCTGAAAGTTCAAATACACTATATCAACCGACTCACCTTTGTCTACCTGTTTATTCACACTTTCAAAAAAACATAACAGATTAGTAAGACAAGATCTTCCTTGTCTAAAGCCATGTGGCTGTCTCCCATTAAGCCATGCCTATCTACATGTTCAGCAATTTTGTTCTTTATGATGGTTTCTACCATTTTTCCTGGTACTGATGTCAGGCTCACCGGTCTGTAGTTTCCCGGATCACCCCTGGAACACTTTTTGAAAATTGGCGTTACGTTTGCCATTCTCCAGTGTTTAGGTATTACAGATGATTTCAATGATAGTGCACAGATTACTAATAGCAGGTCTGCAATCTCATATTTCAGTTCTTTCAACACCCTTGGATGTATATCATCCGGCCCAGGTGATTTGCTACTCTTCAGTTTATCTAATAGTTGTAATACATCTTCCCAATGTATTGATATTTCCTTCAATTCTTCTGCACCTTTAAATATCACTTCAGTCATGGATAACATCCCTACATCTTCCTCAGTAAAGACCAAAGCAAAGAATTCATTCAGTCTCTCTGCTATTGCCTTGTCGTCTCTTAGTGCCCCTTTAACCCCTCTATCATCTAATGGACCAACTGACTCTCTCACAGGTTTTTTGCTACGAACGTACTTGAAAAAGTCTTTATTTCGCGTTTTTGCTTCCGCAGCAAGCTTCTTCTCAAATTCTCCCTTTGCCTGCCTAATCCATGCCTTGCATTTAACTTGCCAGTGCTTGTGCTGATTCCAGGTTTCGTTGTTTGGCTCTTTTTTTCCATTTCCTGAAAGATGCTTTTTTGGCAACAACAGCCTGTCTGACGTCACCTTTAAACCATGCTGGTAGTTTTTTTGGACTTCCTTCCACTTTTCTTAAAGCATGGAATACAGCTGGTCTGGGCTTCCAAGATAGTATTTTTCAACAACACCCAAACTTGATGTAAGTCTTTAACCTTTGCAACTGCTCCTTTTAGTTTTTTCTTAACTATTTTCCTCATTTTATCATAGTCTCCCTTTCGAAAGTTAAAAGGTAGTACTGTGGATTTCCTTACTATCTCTCCTCTACTAATTAAATCAAACGCAATCATACTATGATCACTTTTGCCAAGTGGCCCCAAAACCCTTATCACTTGCACTAGATCTGGTGTTCTACTAATGACTAGGTCCTATATGGCTTCCCCTCTGGTCGGTTCATGAACCAGCTGCTCCAAGAAGCAGTCATTTATTTAATCTAGGAACTTTATCTCCCTAGCATGTCCTGCCGTGACACTGACCCAATCGATACCGGGGTAATTGAAATCACCCATTATTATTACTGCGCTGTAACATTTGTTAGCTTCCTTGATTTCTTTGAGTATTTCATTATCCATTTGTTCATTCTAGCCAGGCGGTTGATAGTACAGCCCCACTGCCATCGCCTTCCCCTTTTTATATGGAATTTCAATCCATAGAGATTCTACAGCAAATTTTGTTTCCTGCAAAACTTGAATCCTTTCTGACTCAATGCTCTCTCTAACATAGAGTGCAACCCCTCTACCAATTTGATCAACTCTATCATTACGATATAGTTTGTACCCAGGTATCACAGTTTCCAAATGGTTGTCCTACTTCCACCATGTCTCTGAGATTCCAATCATATGTAACTTATCATTTAGTGCTATATATTCTAACTCTCCCATCTTATTTTTTAGACTTCTAGCTTTTGCATACAAGCATTTTAGAGACTGTATATTATTCATATTAATCTGGCTATTGGTAGGCATGGGTAATTTGGGAAAATCTCCGCTACCCACTAAGCCTCAGTGGCTGCCGGACTGTGTGGCGTGACCCAATCACAGTGGAAATGAAAATCCGGGTTAAGGGGGTCAGTGGGCAGGTTATGCATTGACGTGGCACATAGCCTGCCTAAATAGAAAAACGGTATATCAAAATGTATTAAATAAATAGATGCCCCTTAATATATCCAAGTCTCTAATTCCTTGGGAGAATGTGATCTTAATTTGTAACATTGAATGTCCTCGAGCTTTTAAGAACATTCTCGGATTTTTTAGTACTTTCTCTCATTTTTAAAGGAATCTAGGTACCAGAGTTAAAACTATGAAAATTCAGTTTTCCAAAATGAGGGGGGTAATTTTGTAACAGGGTACCTATGAAGAAAAGCACATAGGTATATATGTTGAGGCTATTTTGTAAAGACAATATATTTATTTAAACTTGTTTATATGCCACTTTTCAAGCTTTCAATGCGGTTTTCAAAGAGCAATAGTTTGATACAAAGAATATTGGGGAGGGGGAAATTGAGAATATAACTTTAGAACTTCTAATTTACATAGTCAACTTATTTACAGCTTTTCAGGGGGAAGGTCTATGGGGTGGGTTTGAGTTGAGGATGGGTTTTTTATTTATTTTATTTTATTTAACACTTATTTATATACCGCATCTTCCAGCGATCAGTTGCGGTGTACAATCAACAACAGTCAACAATGCAGAGCTTGTTTTACATAGAACAATAATAACTTTTTACATAGAACATCTTAACTTGTACAACAAAGGGTTTAAAAACTAAGCAGAATACTTCAGTAATTCAACTAACACAGATTGTATAACAGTTAAAACAAAAGTGGGTTGTGTGATTGTGGGGTGTGAGGTGGATAGGGTGATTGTGGGGAATGGAATAGGGGGACTGAGAGGTTTAGAAGTGAGGGCTTTGGGTTTCAGTTCCAAATTATTCGTGAAACAGAAAATATTTCAGTTTCTTTCGAAATTCAATTGGGCCATTGTGGCTGTTGGGAGAGCATTCCAGTTTGTGGGTCCATAGATCAAGAATGTTCTATTGCAGGTGGACTGCGAGCTTTTAGTTTTACAGGTTGGTATTTTGAGTAGGTTTTGGTGCATTTGTCTTCTTGTTTTGATATCCGGGTTTATCTTGAGGATGCTGTGACTTGCTTTGTATGTGTTCATGATTGTCTTGTATTTGATCCGTGCCTATACGCTTTAATAAGCTGCCAATTGCCCATTAGGGTGCTGATTGAGTAGGTTAGGGGCAGAGAGTGGGTGCGGTGAGCACACTGCAGTGAACATAAGAACATAAGATATGCCATACTGGGTCAGACCAAGGTCCATCAAACCCAGTATTCTGTTTCCAACAGTAGCCAATCTAGGTCATATGTACCTAGCAGTTTCCCCAAGAGACACAAGTTCCACAATGCTTGTACTGGGTCAAGCATTGATATCTTCAGTCACTTCTTAATAATGGTTTATGGACCTTTCCTCCAGGAACTTGTCCAAACCTTTTTTAAACCCAGCTACACTAACAGCCTTTACTACATCCTCCGGTAACAAATTCCAGAGTTTGATTACACGTTGAGTGAAACAATATTTTATTTTATTAGTCTTACATAGTTTACCCTGTAGCTTCATTGCATGTCCCCTAGTCTTTCTATATTCTGATAAGGTAAACAATCGATCTACGTTTACCCGTTCCACTCCGTTCATTAATTTATAGACTTCTATCATATCTCCCCTCAGTCGTCTCTTTTCCAGGTTAAAGAGCCCTAACCTTTTTAGCCTTTCTTCATAGGAGTATCCTTCCATCCCCTTTACCATTTTGGTGGCTCTTCTCTGTACCTTTTCTAAAATCGCTATATCCTTTTTAAGATACGGCGACCAGAATTGCACACAATATTCAAGGTGCGGTCTCACCATGGAACGATATAGAGGCATTATAATATCTTTTGTTTTATTTTCCATTCCTTTCCTTATCATACCTAGCATTCTATTTGCTCTCTTGGCCGCCGCTGCACACTGGGCCGGGGGTTTTAACATGGTATCCACAATAACGCCTAAATCTTTTTCCTGGGTGGTAGTTCCTAATGTGGAACCTTGCATCGTGTAACCATAGTTTGGGTTGTTCTTCCCTAGGTGCATAACCTTGCACTTGTCAACATTAAATTTCATCTGCCATTTTGATGCCCGGTCTTCCAATTTATCAAGATCCTCTTGCAATTTTTCACAATCCTCTTGGGTATTAACAACTTTAAATAGTTTTGTGTCATCTGCAAATTTGATAACCTCACTCGTTATTCCACTTTCCAGGTCATTTATGAATATGTCAAAAAGCAGCGGACCCAGGACAGATCCCTGGGGTACACCACTATTCACCTTTCTCCATTGGGAAAATTGGCCATTTAGCCCTACCCTCTGCTTTCTATCTTTTAACCAGTTCCTGATCCACAATAGTACACTGCCTCCTATCCCATGACTCTTTAGTTTTGCCAAAAGTCTCTGATGAAGGACCTTGTCAAAGGCTTTCTGAAAGTCCAGATACACAATATCAACCGACTCACCTTTGTCCACCTGTTTATTCACGCCTTCAAAAAAACATAACAGATTAGTAAGACAAGATCTTCCTTGTCTAAAGCCATGTTGGCTGTCTCCCATTAAGTTGTGACTATCTACATGCTGAGTAATTTTATTCTTATGAGTAATTTTATTCTTTATGATGGTTTCTACCATTTTTCCCGGTACTGACGTCAGGCTCACCGGTCTGTAGTTTCCCGGATCACCCCTGGAACCCTTTTTAAAAATTGTTGTTACATTGGCGATCCTCCAATCTTCAGGTATTAGAGATGATTTTAATGATAGTTCACAGATTACTGATAGCAGTTCTGCAATCTCATATTTCAGTTCTTTCAACACCCTTGGATGTATACCATCCGGCCGAGGTGATTTGCTACTCTTCATTTTATCTAATAGTTGTAAGACATCTTCCCGATGTATCGATATTTCCTTCAATTCTTCCGCACCTTTAAATACCACTTCAGTCATGGGTAACATCCCTACATCTTCCTCAGTAAAGACCGAAGCAAAGAATTCATTCAGTCTCTCCATGGGAGGACACAGCGTGTGCTGTTACTGTTGCAATTAGTGTGTTTTGGGGGGGGAGGGATGTTTGCCGCCACTTCAATAGGTAGAGGTAAGTACCTCTGTGATTGTAGTGCTGTACATTTCGGTACTCATCCACATGTTAACTGCCAAGAACATGATAGTCACACCCTGATACTTAAGATGGAGGCTTTAGTTTTTGTGCTAAACAGCTGTTAAACAAACCAAGGGAGCCAGTGCATGGAGTGGTGGTCAAAACACTATATTTGTCAAACTCCGATGCATTTCGGCCAACGGCCTTCTTCAGGAGGTACAAACCTCATAAAAACAAAACAAATATTAAAACAATAAATAATAAGTAATAGTAACACTTAAAATTACTAATATCTGATGCACATAAAAATCAGTTAATAGAGAATGAAAGAGAAAGAATAAAAGAAATAAAAATGCCTGATACATAAAAAATGCCTGATATGAAAAAATAGCTAATACATAAAAAGAGCTGATGCATAAAAGACCATAAGAAAGTATAAAAGACCATGAGTACATAAACTATGATAATCAAGCATAAACAATGATCACATACACATACAGTGGGGAGCCACTACCAGGCATCACAATCCCAACCGCATACAGTCTTACCGAGGACAATACTTGCTGGACAGACTACAGCCAGAACTGTCCGTATGTGGGATGAGGAGGACATGACTAGCCAAACAAAAAATATTGAAAGTGTATAAACAACACAATACAGTTACAGGGGCGGAGAGTCCATATTGAAAAATACCTATGTTCTGAAGCCACCAAGGGCAGGCTCTAGAAGTTAGGAATATAAGTTTATGCCTGACGTCATCAACAATCAAACACAATGGGCTAAATGCTATAAATCTATATGTTAAAGGAAGAGGAGACAATTAAAGATGCACTTGGAATACACACCGGTAGTAATTGTTACCGTGAAACAGGGCAAACATAAGAATAACTTGCCTGTAGAACTGTGACAGAACATATTGCTGCCAAACTTAAGAATAGATAGAGGAAGTGACAGGCTTTTAAATCATTGCTTAGTTTCGTTGCCAAAAAAGGTGAAGGGTCACAAAGATCAGACCTTGAGGGAAATGTAACAATAAGAAGAGTAAATCTTGTATTGCGTAACCAAAAACCTTTCACAAAATATATATAAATGTTATTGGGAACGGCTGTATAAAATGAAAGCAATGCCAGCATGGTGCCGAAACCCACTGCATTGGAGCGGGACTTAAAGATGTCAGCTTTCCAAGTGCTCTCCTGATAACGGGTGTGACAATAGTAGAACTAGGATTGAAACAAAAAAAAAGGAGGGGGAAATGGGGGCCAGCACAACCATCATGTGAACTAATGAAAGATTGACCTCAGTCAGGGGACGGCGAAATCCTCAATTCCAAACTTGAAATAAAGAAGGGGAGGGATGTAGAATCTGACAGTGGGAATACCATGTACCAGAAGGCTAAAAACAACCATAGTAGACTAAAGCGCCAAGCATGATATCAAGATGATCTCAATCAGGGGAACCATCTGTAAAACCATGTTGATGAGCAGAGAATGAAGAGGAAATAAATTCTACAAACCTCCAGGGGCTGCATAGATAGAAGTGAAAATAAAACCACTCAAATCCTAAATGGAGCCATGATGAAACCTTAATAAAGAAATATGTAAAAACTAACAGGGGCTACAAAATGAACTCAATCAGGAGAACAGCATGGCCATCCATCAGATATGAGAAGGAGTAGCCTAGTGGTTAGAGCTCTGGCTTGGGAACCAAGAGACCAGGGTTCAATTCTTACTAGCACTCCTTGTAGCCTTGGGCAAGTCACTTAACCCTCCATTGCTCAGAAAAATCCAAGTTATCAATATCCCTGTTTAATGTATGTTTACCAAGTTTAAGTTACAATGTAAACTGCTTTGATTGAAATGATAAAGCGGTATAAAAAAACTAATAAATAAAAATAAATATTAGCGGTTTTAAGTGTTACTATTACTTATTATTTTAATATTTGTTGTGTTTTTATGAGGTTTGCACCTCCTGAAGAAGGCTGTTGGCTGAAACACGTCAGGGTTTGACAAATAAAGTCTTTTGACCGCCATTCCATGCACCAGCTCCCTTGATATGTTCAGTACTGTGTAGGTGCTGTTGCTCTTTGTTGGATTGCTAATTGGCTGTTAAGTCAAAAACCTTGAAACAAATGTGTGAAACACACTGAAAATAAATATTCAGAAATCAGAAAAAGTTTAGAAAACTTTAAAAACAAAACTAATTACATTTGTTTTGCCTCAGATTATCCCTACTACCTAAAAGCTCTTCTACAAAATTATACCCGCTCAAAGTTGCTTCTGCCTCAGCGTGCATATGCCATTAAAGGTCAGCACGCAACACTTATCCTTTAAGATATAAGCAAAAGTACCAGTCTTCCTTATTTTCATTGCTTTGCCATAATCGGACAGCAGCTCAATATCGCTCGGTCTAACCGTTAATACCTTCGCATATCGAGACCTGTATTGACCAATTGAGTCAGGGCGATACAAAACAGTGAAGCATCAAATTATATAGCCTAAAAGAACAAAATGAAAAGGTTACAAAGTCAAAAACGTCTGTGATAAATAAAAAGATGTGAGAAGTGATATTAAAAAAACCCCATAAAGACCACATTACCAGAATAAGCAAGTGCTTTGCAAAAGCAATCAAACAAGAAAAGCACTTGAAAGATGGAAATGAGATAAACACTGTAAAACCACCAAAATATACAGGCTAACACAAATATAACCAACAGAGGCCAGAAAGTCTGAAAAGTAATAAACCAGAAACAAAACAAAAACAAGGGGAAAGTAAAAGGGAGGAAGGGGGGGGGGGTGGAAAGAAAATAGTGTGATAAGGAAGCTTATCAGGACCTAGAAGAGAGGGGTAAAAAGAGGGAATTTTCCTATAATAAAGGGACCCATTTTAAAAGGTCCAGGACTTAAAACTCCATTTGCTCCTAGAAAGCAGGTAATTCCTGGCTACAATGAGGAACAGAGTGCCCCTAGTGGTGGAAAGGAGAGGGAATACAGGCCCAGGGTAAGAAACCCTTACGTCACTGCATCCCCTAATCACTCAGCTGCCACGAGGGAGTTTGATCTCTCTCACCTGAGAGGGGAGAGGGTGGAGCAGGAGCCTGAGGGGTTTAAGGTTAGCTCAGTTAGGTCAGAGAGACCAAGATGACGGGGAGGGACAAGCAGAACACGTGGAGAGGAACTGGAAGGGCTCCTGAGACCTGAGAGTGCTGCAACTGCTGACCAGAGAGAGAGAGCGCAGATGTTTTGCCTACTCAAGAAGGAATAGAGCAGTAAGAGCCAGAAGCACTAATTGGAGAGCAGGATGTGCTAGATGGTGGCCAGAGCATGTAAGAAGTGAAGCTACTACAGGCTTTGATCAAGGTATGAGCCCCAGAAGCTTAGCTAATAAGGAGCACTACGTATTTGCCAGAGACAGCTTTAACCATAACAGAAGGCAGTCAACTAAGTTATTTGAATCTGAGCCAGAGAGTGAACCAATGGAATTGGGGGAGCCAGATTTACCTTGTGAAGAAGAGGTCTCATACATGGACTGCTCTGCATGCCAGTCTGCCAATTAAGAAGGGTTGCAAGGGATGTCAACCGTAAAGAGAAGCCTCCAGTGTCCAAGGCCCTAAGAGCTGTGTTAGCTTGTTAATGTTCTAATTTCAGGAGAACTGTGACGCAGTGCAAAGCTGAATCTTCCTGATTATCTTTTGAGAAACAGCTGTGAGCAGTGTAGAGCACAGTCTGTTGTCGTTTCAACTGAGGAAGTAAGAAATGCTTTTGTTTGTCTAACTACTGAGAAAACCTTGAAAAGAGTTATCTCCAGGAACAAGCAGGAATGAGTCTTCACATATGGGTACGTCGGTACCAACGGAGCCTGCGCGGGAACGCTCCCCAGTGTCCAATCAGAAAGCCTTTGGGAGCATCCCACAGCACTTGCGTGCTGCCTTCCCGCCTTTCCAACTGTCTCTCCTCAGTTTTCGTTTTTCCGCGGAGCCGGCAGGACGTACTCCTGTCACCGCAGAAAATTTATTTTTTAATTCTTAATTTTTTGTTTTCTTGTGGTCGCGGCTGTTTTTCCTGCCTCCACCGGTACCGCTGGTGGGTTTTTTCTTTTTCTTTTTCTCAAACTCAGGGAAAGTTTTTCCCTCAGTTTCTGTCTTAAATTTTTTGGGCCTGTAAGGCCTCTCCATCATGGAGCCTTCTTCTCCTAAGAAGTGCCTTAACTGTGGAAAGACAGTCTTCTTTTTAGACTCCAACAACTGGTGTCTAACCTGTTTGGGTCCTGACCCTTTTCCTCCGGAGCCATTAGGCTGCAATTTTATGAGAAGAGATTTTCCATTTCGAGTTTCCCTCGATACCGAGTTCCCTTCTAGTGTCAGGGCACCGACCAATTCTTCTCTACAGGATCAGGTAACCCACAAACAGTCTGTTAAGACTAACCAATCCTTGAGTACTAGGTCTCATGCCAAGCATGATGACGGCTCCGGCCTTGCGCTCAAGACCCTATTGGCTTCAAAACCCCGGCGGGAGTCTTCGGTCTCCAAAGCCTTTAAGGGGTTTCAGGTTGTTCCTGGGGCTCACCTCTCACAGAACATACCTGAGCCATGCTCGGTGGTGGCATCCGCTTCGAGCGGTACCGATACCCCGGCATCGGCACCGGTGTTGAGTAATCCACTCTTCGCCAGGGATCGTCATCTGGCATCCTCGGTACCTTCGGGACCGGTTGATACGTCCCAGATTGACTTTCCAGTATCGACAGCATCGCCGATACCACCACCGACGTCGGTACCCTCCAGACATGCATCGATAGACTCGCTCCCTTCAATGCCGAGTCTGGAATCGATATCTAGTCTAGAAGACTGGGTACCGACGCGTCTCGGAACCGACGCTTATCGATTTCGGATGCGCAGTACCGAGGATACTCACCAGGGGTTTTTGGTTGCCTCGGTACTGCTTGAGCAGCCTCCGATGACTGTTTCGATGGCGTTATCGCCTCCGATTCCGGCACAGCTACCGGTATCGGTATCGATGTCGATTCCTGCAGTGACATCGGGACAAGCCACTTCCATGCTTTTTTCATCAGGATCGCGCCTTTCTATACCTAGTTTAGAGTCGATACCTGGTATGGACGATGCAGTTCTTCCCGTCTCAAATCGTGACTGCCAGTACCAGTATCCATCTAGTGCGGCTCTTTTTCTGCACCGGACCAGTACATCCTCTGGTGCCCAGGCTGCTGCTTCAACTTTAACCTACCCAGGGATGGTTCCCATTGGAGATCCTTCTTTTCAGAAATTTCTCCTTGACATGGCAACATTCCTTGCTATTCCTATCCCTGGCTATGATCCTACTCAAGGCTCTCCTGCAGAAAAGGAAAATATAATGCTTCCTTTACATTATTCATTGCAGGATCTTCTTCTGAGAATATGGGAAACACCTTTAAGGGTTCCCTCACCTTCTACAGCAACTGATGTTCTGTATCAGGTGCCCCCCTCTCCAGGGTTTCAAAAGACTCAACTTCCCCATCATTCCATTGTAGTGGAATCAGCAATGAGGAAGGTCAAAAGCAAGAAGAAGCATTCTTCTTATCCGCCAGGTCGTGCATCTAGAGCACTTGATGCCTTTGGACGTCAAACCTTCCAAACATCTATGCTGGCAACAAGGATTATCTCTTATATTTTTTATATGAGTCTATCTCTCCAGGAGGTCACAAGGTAATTATCTCTTTTGACTCCTTTTCTATCAGAGCCCAAGGCTACAGACTATTCCTTACTTCTTAGTCATAGCCAGAACATCTCTTGGTTTCTTTCTCGTGCTTCTCTAGACTCTTTTGAGTCTGTTAGCAGAACCTCTGCTATAGCCATAGGAGCATGACGTAGAGCCTGGCTCCAGGCTTCAGACTTGAGCAGATGGGCACAACAAAGACTGGGTAATTCTCCTTGTACTGGAGAAAACCTCTTCAATAGGGAGGCTTTACGTCAGGTTGCTCATTGCTCCACTGACTTCCCTGTTTCTGGGGGCCATCCTAAGCCTCTCCTTCCCCAGTAGGTAGGAAATGTCCTACCAAACCTTCTTTCCCTAGGAAAAGAAGGTTTCACTCTTCTCCTGCCCATCATCCAGATGTTCCCAAGCAAGGGACACCTCGTCCTGTTCTGAAGAATACAAACTCTAGCCAGGTTGAACAAACCCAGCAACCATAGGTTCCTGAAGGTTGCAACCTACAGTTCACTTCTTCTTAGCAGAGGTTTGTTCACTGTTTTTTTCTTCAAATCTCTACACATCTTTTTCCTCCTAGATATGCTGAGTTGTCAGGATATTCATGTCTATGGGTCACAGATTTCTCCTCTTCTTCCTACCAAGAAGAGAAGTTAACAACTATCCCATGATAGTTTTCTGTCCCAACATGAACATTTTTTCCTTCAGCAAACTTACCACATGGTAAGTCACCCTTCAGCTCCTGTTTCTCTACCCTCTCATCCAGGGTTTCCCCTGAATGAGTGGTACCATATCACTGCAGAGTTTTCTCTAGCCTTTAATTCCAGTGTAGAATTTTTTCCTTTGAATAATTCCCTTCTTTTCTCTGGGCAGCTCATCAGACAGGGACAGGAATTTCTCCTCTCCTTTTGTCTGTTCTCTCTGTTTTACACAGAGAGATTCTCTCTGCTGTCTCATTCAGCAGCTACCCATGCAGGAGTTCCAGTGATTAGACTACTGGTACTTTTCTTCCACTACTCTCTGTCTGGCCTTAATAGTGATTCCAAGATAGTGCCTTCATCTATCTTGGAGATTCCTAATCGCGTCACGCTTATCATACGGTCTTCTTTTCTTGCCATCTCCACTTCCTTGGATTGGGCAACAGAGTTGACCTACAGCCAGTTTTATTTCCTAATTCTCCTGCATAATGCTCTCTGCAATCCTCAGAGAAGCTTTCTACTATGGGCCCTTGCTAGAGAACATGGGGGTTTGTTTCTGATAACTGTTCTATATGGTTGGGAAAGGCTCTTCAGTCCTTTTCCACGACTGTGAGGGTTCTCCACACCCTGTTATCTCCTGTTATATTCAGGATATAAGCCTTTTCTGCGTGAATGTCCAAAACGTTTTCCAATCCTGCAGGATTATGCTCTTTTTTCCTTGCAGCTTGTCCTCATGGTATCCTACTCTTATGGACAGCACATATTCTACTAGTAACGCATGATACCCCTTGTGCCCCTCCAGGGGGTCAACTTGGTATCTCCTCCTATGCGTTTTCTGTCCATTTACCATGTTAGAGTTCTACAAGACTCAGGACTTGCTGCTTACAGACTGATTTTATCCTCTGTTTTTCACGCAACCATCCTGGTTATTTCACTGGATAGCATTCCTGCACTATCTTTACCAGGAGAAATAGATTCTCTATATATCTTCTCAAGTAGGTTCCACCTTCTTGTTCTTAGATGAATCTTTCTCCTTCACATCTCTCATGTGAATGTTCTTATGGGCATATCTGTATTTGCTTAATTGCAGATATGTATCCTCAGACATACATATTCATGTATGTATATATCTCTATATACTTCTATAGATACATATGTCTGTAAGCTGTGTGTGCATATGTTATGCCCCTATATATATCTCTTGAGATGCTTCCTTATAAATAGATATGTATTTACATACTTATCTCCCTAACTGTCTATGCTATAAAGGTTTTTACCTTTCTAGAAGTTCCAGACAGTGGGCTTGCATATGTTCATACTGTCCCTCAGTAGGTCGGGGGTATTATGCACACAACCACTACTGTGGTACTGACAGCTCCCACTTTACTCTAGGTCTCGCTATCCCTGAAGCACCATGCTTCAATATCTTTCCTACCTTTCACCAGCTAGGAAAGACAGCGTGGATTTTCAGTGGTTCTGAGGTTTTCAGCCCTTCACACATTTGTCCTCCTTGGGAATACGTTTTTTTCCCATACCCCTTCTTCCCTCCAGGACTGGGCTAGTTGTCCAAATCGGTCAGTCTTCCTCTTTGCTCCTACATGTTAATGACTCTGTAGCTAAAACAGTTTCAGCTTTTTCCCACAAAGCTTTCCACTGTTTTCATACTACCCCAGTTGACACCTGGGTCACCTGCCAATTCCAGATTTGGACCTTCACCGCCGTGAGGTCACCTTGAGGATTCCTCTACTGCATCTCCAGTAGACTCCATCACCCTCTCTACTTCCTACAATCCAGTAGGTAAGGTCCATATTGTGATTGCTCATTCAATATTTTTAATGGTAACTATCATACATACCAAGGACTCTTCTCCTGTAGTCCTTAGGTTAGCTGTTTTTTTTCCTACAGCTCCTCTCTTTCAACTCCTACCCACCATTCCTCATGGGATGCCAGAGGTCCATGTGTGGGAAGTGCAGTCCCGTCCCAGGGACACGCATTTTATGGGATCTCCCCCTGGCATCTGCAGCTAGGGAGTCCCCATATGTGAAGACTCATTCTTGCTTGTTCCTGGAGATAGCACAGTTACTTACCTGTAACAGGTAATCTCTGGGAACAGCAGGAATAAGTCTTCACAACCCACCCACCTCCCCTAGGAGTTGTATCTCTTTATCTATCTTCCTTTCCTCTTTCTCTCTCTCTTTGTCTCAGCTATGAAACTCAACTGAGGAGAGACAGTGGAAAGGCGGGAAGGCAGCACGCAGGCGCTGTGGGATGCTCCCAAAGGCTTTCTGATTGGACGCTGGGGAGCGTTCCCGCGCAGGCTCCGTCGGTACCGACGTATCCATATGTGAAGACTTATTCCTGCTGTTCCCAGAGATCACCTGTTACAGGTAAGTAACTGTGCTTTATCTGCTTGTGTGAATTTGACAATCTGTATGAAGTGCTATGTTTAAGCATACAAGAATAGAAAAACTCCATCCTATAAATACACATATAAACTTCCTTCTTGGAAGACATCAAAAGTCTATTTCAAACCATATATTAGAAGGTAGCTTAAATTAAAAGGAATATAAGCAGACAACAAGCACATACAGAAACCTCTAGCGATATATCTGGAATGAAAGAAATTCTTTCTAAATGGTCAGACATGGACACAATCAACCAGAGGTGATAGAAAAACACAATTGTAACAAAAATGTAGAAATTATACCTGTTTCAGCTGAAAACAATCCATCTTTATTAAAATCATGTACTGTAGTGATAAAGCATAGGGGGTATGGTTTTACTATTCTATTCTGTCCTATCTTATAATGGCGTTCTTTTCCTATTTCCTCAAATGATATAGTATTGTAAACCGCTTTAATGCCTTTTGGCCTAAGCGGTATATCAAATGATTAATAAACATAAACATAAACATAAACTAAAGCACGATGAACTTTGCAGCTAACGCTAGGCAATAGCTGCAAAAATCCCACATTATCTGCAGGGGTTATTCCCAGCATTTCCTCTGCAAATATCATGGAGAAAATGCAGGGGTCATGAAATGGCAGCTTCGCAGATGCTGCTAACATCACTCATTGCGACAGACAGCTCCATCTGCAAAGCCTGCAGAAAATGCTGCTAGCAGACGATGTGAACACCTGTGGCAGCTGCTCAAAACTGGAACGCCTACTGTCCACCTACATCCCACCCATCTGAGCCAAGCAGCCTTGTGCCTGCCAGTTGCAATCGCAGCCTTCCCCTTCTGTATGCCCACGGTGTGTGGCCTGCCCCTTTCTAATCCCTCTGATCTGAGCAGCCACTGTGTGAAATACAGTACAGCTACTACGATAAAAGGCCTGTGATAGCTGCATTTTTCATGTGTTAGCTGTCTTTGCGGTTTGACGCTTTAGTAAACATATAGTACTCGATAATATTAACACATTGCCTGGGAAATAAAGCTTACATAAACAGAGACCATACTTACCAAGGTATGGTCAAACACTGAAAATAAAAAATGCCGAGCATGAGCTCTTGTTAAAAGCTAACCATGACGTGAGGTGCCACCCACACTTCGGCTGATTGGCAACATAGGGGGATGTTTACTAAACTGCGGCAACGGTACATAACGCGCGTAATGTAACGTTAACAATCGTTAAGTAACGTTAACGCGCGTTATGATTTGTTAACGATCGTTAACATCTCATAACGCGCATTAACGTTACTTAACGATCGTAAAGTTCCGTGGCGCGGTAAAACACCACAGAGGGTGGAGAGAGGGCAGAGAGAAGGGGTCAATGGGCGGAGTGTGGGCGGGGAGAGGCTCCAGGCACACCAATGCGCTGAACTCAAGGGCTGAATCCTACCGCGATTGAAAACCTGCCGGTAGATGCATATTTGCAGGGGAGGGAAACCATTTCAGCGTCAGCAATGTACAGCATAGGCAGGGAAACCCACAAAACGTGATACGTGTGATACATGTGCACGGAACAAAAGGGCAAATAAGCAGTGAAAATGACCATAAGAAACAAAGAAAATAACATAACCAAGCTAGCCAATAGTGATATCAATGGGAAACAGCCAAAAAATACTACTGAGAAAGCCTCAGAAAAAGATAAAAAGACTGTTCAAATGGACCTTACACCACTTGTAGAATGCTTCAATGCAATATCAGACTGGCTACAATCTCAAAACCTCCGTATCCAGCACAAGAAAACGGAGGTACTGTTCATCTCAAGAGACCCTGACTTTAGTCCTCATCCCATGTAAGAGTCAAGGAAGCGGAACTACAAACCAAAGAAACAATAAAATACCTGGGAGTCACCTTAGACCAACATCTGGACATGAAATTTCATATAAGCAATATAGTCAATGCTGTATATTTCAAAATCCGTTCACTCAGGCATCTGCGCTCCCTACTGGACCCAGATGATTTCCGGACCATATACCAAGCACTGATCCTGCCGCATTTTGACTTTGCCAATTCCATTTTACAAGGTCTCCCTCAATCCACACTACACCCGTTACAACTGGCCATGAATGCTGCAGCAAGGATTCTCCATGGAGCATCCAGAAGTGACCATGTGACTCCTATTCTAAAACAGCTTCATTGGCTACCAATACACGGAAGGATTATCTTCAAAACTTTACTTCTGTCTTTCAAGGCCATCAAGCGCCTCTCCTCCACTGCACTTACTGAGCTTATCCATACCGTGCCACCTAACAGATCCAGGAGATCAACAGCCCTAAATCTACTAATAACACCGAAGACTTTGACTAAATGCAATTTTACAACGGCAAACAGGGCCTTCAGTCTTTACGTTCCCAAATGCTGGAATGCATTACCACCTGACATTTGAGCTATTGCAGACCTAACTAAATTCAGGAAGGCAATCAAGTTTCACCTCTTCCGCCAATTCTACCCAACCAGCAATGGAATCTAAATAACCCCACCTAAGAAACACCCATTCTTAGTCTTATTACAGTCCCAACATCCTTCCTGCAGATCAGACACATCCCAGCTTAAAGTAAGCATGGTGTTGCGTATATCTCATTGCAACTAATATTTCATGTATATAGTCCAACCCTGTTATTGAATTTATCCCTCATGTATATAGTTCAACCCTGTTATCCAAGTTGGTACTCCTGTTCTATGTAAAACCAAACAGTTTGTGTTTAGGTTGTTTTTGTTATATTGTAAACTGCGCTGATACTGAATAGTGCGGTATATAAGCAACTGTAATAAATAAATAAATAAATAAATATTAACTGTGGAAGGGGGTCACCATAGAAGGTGAATGATGCCACAGTGAAATAGCGCAGATCAGGGCTTCCCCTTGTTACTGAACAGGTTCCCCATGGCGTGCACATGTTCCGCAACAGCAGGGTGGGCATGTCGGAACGGGCAACTGGACAGATGCTGGAAAAGGGGATACAGAGGGCTGCAGGCGGCACATGCTGTGGTGCAGCTGGGCCACAGTGGGGACTAGGGTGATGCTCAGTTTGGCGCATAGGAATGCATAAACAGTAGAGCCAGACTGCAACTGTTGAGGGCGCAACATGGGCATGAGTGTGTCCCCCGCAGTGTCACAGGGGACAGTACCCAGCAGCCACCCCTAAGGGCACAGAACAGTGGCAGACGGTGCTGGGGGGGAAGTGTGAGCGTCCATCCAGGCACCCCTACCCCACCACCCATACCATAGGTAGCTGCCTACATGCACACTGGATGGCCCGAGACTGCCCACCACCAGCACCACCAGCAGAAGGGCATGGCAGCATGGTGGCGGAGGGGGCAGTGACATCTGACCATAGCAGGCCACGGCCCAGACCCATTTAGGTGGGTGCCGTGCACTGCAACAGACAGGCTCAGTAGGACAAACAGTCAAGGTACCTCCAGGGAATGATCTGCCCCTGTGGCATCAGTGTGGCGCAGTAAGCCCAGCCAGTGCGCTCAGGAGCTGAAGGTCACAGGTTCAATCCTGAGCTGTGGTCCCTGCCAACTCTGTTCCCATACATTTTACCAGTGATAAACTGCGGTAAGAAAGATGGAACCTTGTACTGCTGATAGAATAAACATGCTTGGAACACCTACATTTTACCGCACAGAGCACAGACACCACAAACAGGCACATTACCGAGAGCAGAGTCTGCCAAATGCAGCCCAGGAGGGCTACAGATCATGCAGGTGTCATGCTGTTTCCAATAGAAGGACATGTTAGTATGGTGGCGGAGGGCGTACAGATGGTGGAGGGGGCAGTGGCACCTGGCTGCAGCAGACCATGGCCTAGCCTGGTCTAGGTGGGTACCTTGCACTGCAACAGACAGGCTCAGTACGACAAACAGTCATGGTACCTTCAGGGAATGATCTGTCCCTGTGGCGCAGTAAGCACAGCCAGTGCGCTCAGGAGCTGAAGGTCACAGGTTCAATCCCGAGCTGTGGTCCCTGCCAACTCTGTCCCCATACCTTTTACCAGTAATAAACCGTGGTAAGAAAGATGGAACCTTGTATTGCTGATAGAATAAACATGCTTGGAACACCTACATTGTACCGTATAGACTAGAGTACAGACACCACAAACAGGCGCATTACTGAGAGTAGAGTCTCCCAAAGGCAGTCAGGGAGGAGTGGTCTAGTGGTTAGGACAAGGTACTTCAGGCCGGAGGGCTGGGGGTTCAAGTCCCACCTGGGGACAGCAATCTCAGGCCGGAGGGACTGGGATTTCTAGTCCTATAGGCACTCCTTGTGGTCTTAGGCAAGCCACTTAACCCTCCATTGCCCATGTTCCCTGTAAGTATTAGTGTATGTGTCTCATATCCCCTTGTGTTAAATGTATCCCCCAACCGCTTTGACCCGGTGAAAAGCAGGATATAAATACAGCTAAATAAATAAATAAAATAAATAAGTCATGGAGGTCCAAACAACATTCAGGTTCCATGCTGTCTGCAATAAAGATGCCTGTGCTGTATGTTTATGTTTATGTTTTATTTCATTTGATAAAAAACGCCTTTCAATAAGAAGCAAAGCGGTGTACAATAAAACCAAGTTTAAAAGAAGGCCAAAGCCAATGAAGTAGAAAAGAATTACAATTTTTTGATAGAAAAGCAGTAAAAACAAGAGACAAGACCAAAACATAAATGAGAACAAGACACAGGGAAAGTAGAGGATAGGGCGAGTGGGATTCACACGAAAGGCCCCCATGGTATGCAGATGTATCACATGCATATTCATCAGGAACAGCATGAAAACCCGAACATGGTGCGGCCCACCAGGACCGGAGTTGGGAACCCCTGTCCAAGACCATTGATCCACAGGGGCGGAAACACCCGCACCCACAGGCCCCATTAGCCACTGCATCCTGGAGAGGCAGGATGTTGGGCCCTGTGTGCATCCCCCAATACTAGCACATGCATACCCTAGCAATGCACATGCATACCCTAGCAATGACACCCAAAACCAGGGAATATGGTACACAGATAGCAAAAGGTTGCTATGATAACTGGCACATAGCAATCCCTAATGTTAGCACAAGCGGCCCAGTGTGCTGTACCATACCAACTGCTGTGATGTCTGTGGAGTGTGTGTCACGTCTGGAACCTGACAGTGTCCACCACCTTGGGAAGAGACCCCAACAGTACAGCATACCATAGCCATGCCTGCACTGTGCCCAGGACTGGTGCGGTGTCCTGGGCTGCCAAAAGCCTATATTGGTGCACTATACTGGCATAGGTGTGGGGGTGTGCGTCAGTCTATCCAGTGTGTTGCGTTTGCCAACACCCTCTGCAGCACACACCGCTAGCACTGTTGCTAGTATTGGCCTGCCAATGTGCATAATGAGGAGCAAGGTACTGTGGGTATAGCCGGAGAGGGCGGCCTGGGCAGGATGCACCTGCACAGGGCCCAGGGCAATGGCTGGGACATTGTAGGGCCTGCCCACCACCTACACAGACAGGGTGGCCACGGCATGTTCTGCTGTGTGGTCATGCTCACCCTGACTGTGCAGTGACCACGGCATGGCTGGGTTCCCCCATAATGCTACATAGTGTCTTTCTGAAGTGAGATATATGGGCTCCATCCTCTGAAGCCCTATCACTGACCCATCTGCTTGGTGGGTGTGTGCACATCCCAGGTGTGGGTGCACACGTCACCTCCAGGAACATGCACTATGGACTAGCAAGCAGGCTGTCTGCAGTTTGTATGTGTGTGGCTGGAACACCTTGCAGGGTGCAGCGGCTGGTGACTCACTTTGCTTGCTGCTTGAGGATGTCAGATAATGCTGTGGGGCAGCTGCACAGTACCAGGTCCTCTGTCTGTCACTGCCCAATGTATCGAGGCGTACAGATCGGCATAGACTGCCCTGGTGGGGTGTCCATTCCCCGGCAGGACTGGGGTGAATTGCCCCCTCTACTGTCACCTGTGTAGGGGGTTAAAATGTCGACTCGCTATTTGGAAACCATGTTTCCCACCCTGAGCCACAGAAGGTGGGTTGGGTGTTGGTACGTAAACCGCCTATGGGCCAAACCCCCCCCCCCCTTGGACCTGAAATCATGTGACCATGGCACCCATACAGTGTATGAACTATTCCAGGTGCATCATAGTCCACACGGGCAAGACGTGATGTACAGATGGACACAGGCAAATGCTAAGGGTATCTGCAGGGGCCACCTATCACACAGAGGCACCAATGGGGACCTGTAGCATAGCCCATCGCAGAAATGCCAGGTGTAGCGGAAATGGTGCTGGGCACCCCACCTCACCCTCAGGGTGAACACAGGACCCGTCCACTGTGATGGACGGTAGCCACTCTGTGGCAGTAACACACACAGTCAGAACCCACACCAGGCTGAGGTGCTGTGGGGTTGCACATGGTCAGGACACACAACCAGGCCGAGGTGCTGGGGGGGTGCATCCCGCAACCCGGGACCCTCTGTAGACTGCTGATCTGCATGTGCAGTGCATCATGGGTGTGGCTGGTCCAATCCAACCCTGGCAACTACAGCAGACGGTTGGAGTGGTGACCTGCAGTCCCTCTGTAGCCAGCCAGGCATGTAGCAGGAGCTATAGAGATGTAGGCCACTGGCAAATGCACTGGCTGTGCAGACAGAGGTTATGGGTCTGTACCTACTGTGGTGATATGTGGTAGGGCTGTCTGAGGCTATTCCTTTTGTAGCAGCGGAGTGTATGCAACCAATTAATACCAGGAGTCACTTACAGAATCCAAGCCAATGGAATGTGCACAAGGCCCAGACAGAAACAAGTCCAAAAGTGACTGAGCAAGCTTGAACAGGAGCAAATTCCTTATATACATTTGCTAACAGTCAAATACACACAAGCTCTCCATTGGTGCAAATGCCCCCCCCCCCTTTTATCCAATCAGGATCCCCCCTCTGGGCCTCTGTCTCTATTTCCCCCTCTCAAGCCAGCTGATCAAAAGGCACATGAAAAGTGATAGATACATTTCCACATCGAGAGACATCTCTGGGCAAAGGAATGTGAACGTATCTTAATGAGAAATGTCTGAAGCAGACTGTTTTGTACGGAATCATGCAGACTCTGCAATAAGCAGACATCTCTAACAGGCAATTCTGAGTCTTAGCAGCAATACTAAAGGGTAAGGGGTTTAAAATCAAATACAGGCTCTTATAGGCCATAGCCTATCACATGTTTAGTTGGTAGCATCAATCAAAACTGTAAAACAACCTCAAGCTCTTATAATCACAAATGCCCACGCACGCGGCTACGCATGTACCCACACACGCGGGTACGCACGCACCTATGCAGCACAAACAATTCTGGAGGAGATGGCTGCCATGTCCAGGAAGCCTGCCTTCACCATGGCAGATCTCTACCTGCTAACTGAGCTATTCTGCCTCCGCCAGGATCGCCTCTTCCCTGGCTCATCCCGGAGGCAGAATCTGGCCAGAGTAAGGAGGGCCTGGGAGCGCCTCACCAGGAGGTATAATAGAGGTTCTGACTACCCATGTGAGGTAAGTGCATGGGGACAGGCACCCCAACCTAGGATGTGAAGGAGAACACCTGGTAACCAAACCACCTATCAGCCACACACTGCCAGGGAATGTCATGTGTTGGTGTGTCCAGCTGGGAGTAACATCAACCCCCCCTCCCACAAAAAAATAGAACCACCCTGCCCCCAGGGGGTAGCTGTGACCACCACAGAGATGGAGTACCCAGTACAATGTAATGGTATATGGTGCTGTTGCAGCCTCAGTGATGTGCCCTATCCACACCACAGGTCCATCACAGAGGCCAAGAGACACACAGGGGTATGTCCCTGCCCCTGTTTGTGATCACAAGGCTCAACTATATCCCCAAGATGCAGTAGGCCTCAATTCAGGGCTTTATCCCCCATCCTGGTGCTATGGTGACGGCCCCTGCTTGTGATCACAAGGCTCAACTATATCCCCAGGATGCAGCAGGCCTCACTTCAGGGCTCTATCCCCCATCCTGGTGCTATGGTGACTGCCCCTGTGTAGGAGTACAAGGCTCAACTATATCCCCAGGATGCAGCAGGCCTCACTTCAGGGCTCTATCCCCCATCCTGGTGCTATGGTGACAGCCCCTGTTTGTGATCACAAGGCTCAACTATATCCCCAGGATGCAGCAGGCCTCACTTCAGGGCTCTATCCCCCATCCTGGTGCTATGGTGATGGCCCCTGTTTGTGATCACAAGGCTCAACTATATCCCCAGGATGCAGCAGGCCTCACTTCAGGGCTCTATCCCCCATCCTGGTGCTATGGGGACGGCCCCTGCTTGTGATCACAAGGCTCAACTATATCCCCAGGATGCAGCAGGCCTCACTTCAGGGCTCTATCCCCCATCCTGGTGCTATGGTGACTGCCCCTGTTTGTGATCACAAGGCTCAACTATATCCCCAGGATGCAGCAGGCCTCACTTCAGGGCTCTATCCCCCATCCTGGTGATATGGTGACTGCCCCTGTGTAGGAGTACAAGGCTCAACTATATCCCCAAGATGCAGCAGGCCTCACTTCAGGGCTCTATCCCCCATCCTGGTGCTATGGTGACAGCCCCTGTTTGTGATCACAAGGCTCAACTATATCCCCAGGATGCAGCAGGCCTCACTTCAGGGCTCTATCCCCCATCCTGGTGCTATGGTGACGGCCCCTGTTTGTGATCACAAGGCTCAACTATATCCCCAGGATGCAGCAGGCCTCACTTCAGGGCTCTATCCCCCATCCTGGTGCTATGGGGACGGCCCCTGCTTGTGATCACAAGGCTCAACTATATCCCCAGGATGCAGCAGGCCTCACTTCAGGGCTCTATCCCCCATCCTGGTGCTACGGTGACTGCCCCTGTTTGTGATCACAAGGCTCAACTATATCCCCAGGATGCAGCAGGCCTCACTTCAGGGCTCTATCCCCCATCCTGGTGCTATGGTGACGGCCCCTGTTTGTGATCACAAGGCTCAACTATATCCTCAGGATGCAGCAGGCCTCACTTCAGGGCCCTATCCCCCATCCTGGTGCTATGGGGACGGCCCCTGCTTGTGATCACAAGGCTCAACTATATCCCCAGGATGCAGCAGGCCTCACTTCAGGGCTCTATCCCCCATCCTGGTGCTACGGTGACTGCCCCTGTTTGTGATCACAAGGCTCAACTATATCCCCAGGATGCAGCAGGCCTCACTTCAGGGCTCTATCTCCCATCCTGGTGCTGTGGTGACTGCCCCTGTGTAGGAGTACAAGGCTCAACTATATCCCCAGGATGCAGCAGGCCTCACTTCAGGGCTCTATCCCCCATCCTGGTGCTATGGTGATGGCCCCTGTTTGTGATCACAAGGCTCAACTATATCCCCAGGATGCAGCAGGGAGCACTGCAGAGGCCCACCTCCCATCCCGGCATTGGCTGATGGGCACTGGCAGATGTATGGAGGTGGCCCACAGAGGTGTGCTGTGTCTGGTCACAGGGGCCCACACACAGGGCACCTAGGGTCCAAGCCAGACATGCATTGGCGCAGTGCACACATGGTGGTGGCCCTGACAAAAGCATGGGGCATGAATGTATCACACAATAGGGGCGGGCACCTGTTGCACACAGAGATATATATGTGTTGCGTCGGAGGCCCCTAAAGGGTTTGTGTTCACTAATGTCAATGTGTGTTGTCAACTCGACAGGTGGAGGACCTCCGAAAGAAGGCACGAGAGATAAGGGCGAGGTACCCGTGCTTCGTAGTGCGTGTCCAGCGGGAGCGGATGGCCCAACGGGACGGTGAGTGATGTGACATTGCCCTGTGGGGCAATGGCTGGCAGATCCACAGGACGCATGTGACTGCCGTGGCTGATGTGTGACCATGGAGATGATACGTGTTCCCCTCTCCCACAGCAGCTGCACGTGCTGCCGTGGAGCCAGCGGGGCCGGAGGAGCCAGATGCCACAGTGGGGATGGAGGAGGCACACGGCGACGTTGGCCAGGAGGAGGACAATGCCCCGGAGCCCATGTCGGATGACAACGGCAGGGGGGCCGACGTGGAGGGTGCCGCAGCCTACACCGAGGGGGAGGAGGGGGATGGGGAGGAGGAGGGGGAGGTGGGAGCGGGGGAGATGGAGGTGGAGGAGGTGGTGGAAGCGGGGGAGTAGGGAGAAGTGGGAGTGGGGGAGGCGGGGGAGGAGGCGGAGGGGAGGGGAGGAGGGGCAGGTGGGGGCAGAGGGGGGTTCTGCGGTGGTGAGCCAGGGGCCAGAGGGGGACCAGGTGGGCAGGGTGGGGGTGGAGCAGGTGGGGGTGGGGGGGAAGGGGATGGGGTGGGGGTGGGGGCGGGGATGGGGGTGGCGGCTGTGGAAAGTCCCCATTGGCACGGGCTGCCACAGGGCAACGGGGGCACCAGCTACCTGCCCTATGATGCCGCCAATGCACCCCTCCTGGACGTGTGCCTGCCACACATAGCCGCTGACAGGCGCACCGTGCATGCAACCACACAGACAAGGGGAGATGTGTGTCTGTGCGGCTGCATGTGCGGGCTGCGCCTGGCTGCGGCTGTGCGTGCCCAGGTGCACGCCCAGAGGCAGCACGCTGTCATGGGGCAGGTACTGGCGACCCTGACCGTGGTGGCTGACCGGCTGCGTGGGCTGGAGGAGCGCGTCGCCGGTGGCATACTTGGCCAGCCACCATGTGACGGGGGTCCCCAGGGTGTGCATTGTGGGGATGCGCATGGCACACCCGCCCTGTGACGGCCCGTGCCATGGCCTGCCACAACCACCAACGACAGGGATGACTGGGCCCCTCAAATGTCGCCATGGGCGTCCATGTCCATAGTGGGCACTGTAAATAAAGTTGTACATATTTTGCACGTTCCTACGGTGGCCAGATGTCCCTCATTGCTATGTGTCAGTGTTGTGTGAATGACACATGTGAGCATCCACATGTGTGTCTGTGTGCACTACAATGGGAGGATGCAGGGTACTGTACCCATGTCAGGGGTGTGGTGATTTTATGGGCATCACATGGGGTTGTGCCACACACAGACAAACCCACACACGTGACACAGCAGGTATGGGGCAGCTGTGGTGGTCCAGGCAAGGGTATGGGCAGCAGTGGCGATGGGTACAGACCAGGGTGGACGCCGACATGGACAAAGCAAGGGGCTAATGGACACAGGGGTGGGCAGTGCACATGGCTAGGGGTGGACTGAGTGGCCATGGCTGCAGGGGGACAGGGGATGGGTGGCGTATACGGGGCTTGGGAGGGGGCCAGATCTCCATAGGTGTGGCTGGACCTGCGCATATGGTGAGGGTGCGAGGATGTACCTGGGGCCTGGGGTGAGCGTGTTGTTGTGGCGGCATGCAGCATGGAAAGCTATGCAGGATCCACAGTGCACCTATCACAGTCCTGTAGACTGTTGGCCCTATGTGGCAGGCGTGCTGTGGCCCAGAAACGTAGTATGCGTCTGCCCATGTCCATCAGTAGTGTCCAGGCATCTCAGGGTGTGGTCCGGCGGGGTGGAGGCACCTCCATGGCACAAAGTGCAATGAGCTATGCACGGTGGTGTATCTAGTACTGGCAGTGCCCACAAGTGTGATACCAGGGTAGGGCATTGAAACATACCAACATAGCAGTGGAGAACAGCGGAAGAATTAACCATGGCCTACCAGATGATAATTAAAATCCTTTATTGAAGACCCAAGTTGAACACAGGAAGGTCATTGGAAATATTGGACACATCAGTATGTGAGTCACAGGCTAGTATTGGTCGTGTGAGCGGTTGTAAGGAGGACGGAAGGAGCTGCCCCTGCCTCTTCCCCTCAACTCTAGATGTGAGAAGGAGGGTTTTTTGGGGGGGGGGGGCGTCGCGCTGATTCTTTCTCCCAGAGATCTTCGAAGAGAAAATCCTGTGATGTATTTGGAGAGAGGGGAAGGGGGATAGAGGCAGGGGAGGCAAAGAGCTCTTCAGATTCACTTCTGATACGCTTGGTGCTTCTTTCATATGTGTCACTAGTCCTGCGAGTGGGTGAAAACTTTTTCTTACGCATTAATGCATTACTACGTGAAGGGGATTGGTAACCATATGAGGTGGTAGGAATTTCCTGTCTGATTGTGGTAGAATCTCGTTGCCTAAGATTGAAATTATCAGGATTGGTTTCTTTAAAACTCACTTGTCGTGAATTATTGGAAGAGACAGAGGATTTTAACCATAGATACACATTGCCATTTTTGTAATCTAGTTCGTCACGTTTATGTTTGTCCAGTTTACCCTTTTTCACTTCCTTGCGATATTCATCTAATTTTGTATTATAATCGCCTATGAGTCTATTAAAATGTCTGTCATCAGACTTGAGAGACTCCATCTTATTGTCTGCTTCTTCCTTAATCTTATCAGCTTTCTTCTTTGACTTCTCAGCCAAAAGGACCATGAGGTCTAAGGAGCACTTATTAAGGATGGCGCACCAGCGGTCTGTAAAACTCACGACAAGTGAGTTTTAAAGAAACCAATCCTGATAATTTCAATCTTAGGCAACAAGATTCTACCACAATCAGACAGGAAATTCCTACCACCTCATATGGTTACCAATCCCCTTCACGTAGTAATGCATTAATGCGTAGGAAAACGTTTTCACCCACTCGCAGGACTAGTGACACATATGAAAGAAGCACCAAGCGTATCAGAAGTGAATCTGAAGAGCTCTTTGCCTCCCCTGCCTCTATCCCCCTTCCCCTCTCTCCAAATACATCACAGGATTTTCTCTTCGAAGATCTTTGGGAGAATCAGCGCGACGCCCCCCCCCAAAAACCCTCCTTCTCACATCTAGAGTTCAGGGGAAGAGGCAGGGGCAGCTCCTTCCGTCCTCCTTACAGCCGCTCACATGACCAATACTAGCCTGTGACTCACATACTGATGTGTCCAATATTTCGAATGACCTTCCTGTGTTCAACTTGGGTCTTCAATAAAGAATTTTAATTATCATCTGGTAGGCCGTGGTTAATTCTTCCGCTGTTCTCCTCTGGTTGTTCAATTTGCGGAAGACTTTCTTCTTTTCTTCTCCTACATACCAACATAGCAACATAGACATATGACGACAGGGAACGACCACTTGCCCTATCTAGTCTGTCCGTCCCGAACAACTACAACGGTCCCCTCTCCACCTTTTAGCAATCCTCTGTGTCTGTCCCATGCTTTAGTGAGGTCAGTTACTGTTTGCATCTCCCCCACCTCAACTGGGGTACTATTCCACGGAACCACTACCCCCTCCGTAAGGAGAAATCCTCACAAAGCACACCTGAAACTATCTCCCACCACCCTCACCCCATGTCCCCTCCTAGCGGAACCTGCTCTCAATGGAAGTAGGCTCCCTCCCTGAACAGGTATGCCATGGAGGTATGTAAACATCTCAATCATGTCACCTCTATCCCGCTTGTCTTATAAGGGGAACATCCTACGATCCATCAGTCTGTGCCATATGCCGTATAATGCAGACCAAAAATCATTTTAGTGGCCATCCTCTGCACCGACCCCATCCTGGTCACAGGGTTTTAACATGTTATCCACAATGATGCCTAAATCGTTTTTCTGGGTGGTGGTTCCTAATGTGGAACCTTGCATCATGTAACCATCATTCTTCCCTAGGTGCATAACTTTGCACTTGTCCACATTAAATTTCATCTGCCATTTTGATGCCCAGTCTTCCAATTTATCAAGATCCTCTTGCAATTTTCCACAATCCTCTTGGGCTTTAACAACTTTAAATAGTTTTGTGTCATCTGCAAATTTGATAATCTCACTCGCTATTCCCTTTTCCAGGTCATTTATGAATATGTCAAAAAGCAGTGGACCCAGCACAGATCCCTGGGGTACACCACTATTCACCTTTCTCCATTAGGAAAATTGGCCATTTAGCCCTACACTCTGCTTTCTATCTTTTAACCAGTTCCTGATCCACAATAGTACACTGCCTCCTACCCCATGACTCTTTAGTTTAGTTCTGGTGTGATTGTTAGTAAATTCCACGTTGACACATTCTGGTGTCGGACTCTTTTGTACTTTCATCACTCCCTGCCTTGACAACTCTAGGGCCTATCTGCACGCAGCAGGGTAGGCCTCCGGCCTCGCTAGGGAGTCACCAAGTGTGGCTGATTCATCCTGCTTGTCCAGGGAGAAAGTGGGGTTACTTACCTAAAACGTAGGTTCTCCTTGGACAGCAGGATAAGTCAGCCACACATTCCCACCCTCCTCCCCTGCAGATGACCCCGGCTGACAATGGCACACAAGGCCTGCTCCCTACCAGCCGGAGATGCCTACAAACTGAGCCAGATAGGGGAGGGCCAGGGGGTGGGGGCACTGGAGCATGCTCAGAAAGGCTTCACCTCTCTGAGCTATAGGAGAGCACTCCATCCTCGGTGCCTCGGATGAAGTCACCAAGTGTGGCTGACTTATCCTGCTGTCCAAGGAGAACCTACGTTACAGGTAGGTAACCCCACTTTTTTGCCTTCCCAGTAAACACTTTTCTTACCTATTCACTTTTGCCATTATCATACATGGTGGCGTCGCTTAAGGTTAGCAGTGCTATGCCTGCCAGTACATAGGGCACACTCCTAGGAATCATAATTGAATTCCGGAAAAAATTAAAGACCCATCTTTTCCTTGAGCATTTCTCTCTCCCACCCTAATTCCAAACCTCTTACTTTTACCTCCCTGCCCTTATTCCATTAACCTTACAGTGCTCCCATCCGTAGCTGTCCATAGACATATGTATATATGTAAATAGTTGATCACTGTTCACTGCAATTAACTGTACATTATAATTTAGTTCTTCATGTTGCTTACTCTGTATCCAGTTATTTGTTCCTTGTAAACAGTTGAAATATACTGCCTTTATTGTTATATGTAAACCGTCTTGATTCGTAGAAAGACGGTATATAAAAAATGTTAAATAAATAAATAAAATAAATAATTGGCACTAAAGAGAAACTGGAATCCTGGTTCGAGGCGAAGCCTGCCATTTAGAACTTATGATAAGGAAGCTTATCATAGCTCAGGAAGGGGCTATAGAAAAGGTGAAGTGTCTCTGAACAAGCAACCTGTCAGTGCTGGTAGAAATGAGAAAACAGAATTTTGCCATAAAAGACTACCAGTCCCAGAATGCACCAGGTTTCCAACAGCCATGAGAGGAGCTGAAGTGAGAAAACGTGTGTTCAATCAAAAGGGCTATGAGGTAATCCCCAAGCACTCATTGCAAAGGGCAGGGCTTGATTCAGCACAGCTGCGCTGTGCTAGGATGGAACACTCATCTCAAAGGGCAAGGCCTGATTCAGCACAGCTGCGCTGTGCTAAGGTGGAGCACTCATCAAGGCAGAATAAAGATAGAGTCTATTCTACAGAGAATCATCCAGAGCTGGGATGTCATGATCCTTGGTATCTTGATCAGCTTGGAGATCCTGATCTTCATTCTCATCAGAAGTAGAGGTCAGAACGGACGGACAGAGAGAGCAAGAAGCCCTTTAAAAGAAGGAAGAGAAAAGCCTCTGGGAAGTCTACAGGAGTCCAGCACAGTACGTATACTGGGAGACAGACAAGAGGCCAGCATACACCATTGGACTGGGGGAGACCAGAGGAGTGGTATTGCAGAGGCAGGAATCTCCAGATGGCACCTGTGAGGGAAACAGCTGCACGTGGAAGGGACCCTAAGACCCATGCCAGAAGGTATGTGAAGAGAGATCCAGTGTCCAGGGATCTAGATTGGAAGGCTGGACACAGAAACTGGACTACATATTGGCCAGGCTATTTAAAGGGGAACTCTAACAGCAATGGAAACTCAGGTATGAACACTGATCTATGCCCTAGCTATAACTTTGAAAGGAAGCAGGGAAATGATTATTCTCCTGGTAGTGCTCCATTGAGAAATTCCTTTGTGCCAAGCCAAGATATTGAACCTATGATTATTGAAGAAAGGGGAGAGGTCTTAGAACCAGAATGTGAATATATGGACTGCTCTCTGTCCAAACTCAAATGGTAGTTCTCTGTTACAAAGTGCAACAACCCTCACAAAGAAATACCAACTTGTTCTTTAATCTACTCAGAAAACCTTCTGAGTAAGATTTTGAGCTACACAGTGAAAGCAAGCCAGCTAAGGGGTTTCAGCTGGGTGATTGCTAGCAATTGAGCTTACCTAATTGCTTGTGTGCCCTGAAGGGAATCACTTCTGAATTTATATGTAAAGATATAAGAAGTTAACCTGAAGAAAAGAACATTTTTCCTACTTTGTGGGTTTATTTGGTTGCTTACTGCATTGCTAAGACATTATTTGCTAAAGCCTACAAGAAAGACCAGTTTGTTGCCAACCAGGTCTTTAATCCTTTGCTTTAATTACCTGACAAGTTCAGATGTTGTTTTTTTCCTGATTTTGTTTTCCTAACTTTAAAACTGCAAGCAAGTATCCTGAGTTCTGTGCTACCAAGCATTATCTGTGTTGGGAGAACCCCTCATAAATAAAAATCTTATTTGCTTTACCCTTGAGCAAGTATAATTAATTATTGGTCACGGCTGTGTCTGGAATGAATGGACTACATTACCCACAAATCCTTGCAAATCATATAGAGGTATGCTTTTGCCAAGACTGAACATTCTCACCCAGGCAGCCGTCTGACAAACTGCAGGTGGGAACCAGGGTTCAGATCTTGCTTCTGTCATGAGTAAGTCACTTCACCCTCCACTGCCTCAGAAATTCAAAATTTAAGGCTTCTAGGGCAGGTTTTCCCTCGAAAGAAAAGGCTGGCAATCTACTTCCAATGATACATTGCCAAGAAAACAAAGAGGTAGCTGGGTTGCTTTGAGTCAACACTGACTTGATGGCACAAAAGAAAAGGCGCAAATAATGCTGTAATGAATCTCCGCACATGGCTCTGCATCACGCTCATGCCGCCCCTGGGAGGAAGCAGACAGGGTGGGGGGGGGGGGAGGCACTAGGAGGTAGAGGAAAACAGAAACCTCAGAGTGGGACCCGCATGATCAAGAAGAAAATAATCAGACAACAAAGGTAGAAAATATTTTTATTTTCAATTTAATGAACAGTCTTGGTGCTATCTTTATATTTTATAAAGTACAAGAAAATGCATCTCTTTCTATTTCTCTGGTATTGCATTGTATGCAGAATCTGACTTTTTGGGGTTTCAGTTTAATTTTCATCTACATATGTTTATTATTTGGTTATGGTCACTTATTCTGTATTTGGTGGGGGTCTATGTTATGAGTGTGTGACCAAGGCCAGGTGTTCTGTTAACATGGAGTTTGTACGTAGGGATCTGTACTGTAGTAATCTGAATTGTTCAGCTTTTCAAATAGGTGTTTGGATGTTCCAGGGCCCGCTGCCATATTTATAGTTATGCTTTTTTTGGGTAGGCTCCTTATGTGAGTTTTGGAAGTTGGTGCATATATGTTATGTATGGTAGGTTTGCTCTACAGATCCTCAGTGACTTTGTTGTAGAGTTTTGTATTAGTTCACAATATGCCTGGTACTGGAGAATGTTTGTTGTTAGTGAGATGATCAGAATCAGATTTTTTTTTAAGATATTGAGTCCTGTGGGTGAATGTCCTAGTTCTGCTCTGCACCCATTGTTGAGGGAGGGGGTTCTTTGGATGCAAAATATATGTTCAAAAAGAAAAAAGCAAGAACCTTAACACAGTTTATAACAACAAAATAAAAAAGGGGTTATGATTTGGTGTTATAAACAGTGCTGTGGGTTCTCGCTCTTTCTTTTAGTTCCTTGGTGTGCAAAAATCTTGCATTTCCTCCACATTATCTAATCAGCTTTTTGGTTTGGTTCAATCCCTGACTGGAGTTTTGAGAAAGACCCCCACCCCCTTGCTCCTGGGGGGGGGGGGGGAAGCACGCCATCACATCCGTCGCCTCAGGAAACAGACTGCCTTGAGCCGCCCCTGCTCCCCCCGCCCCTAACCCCACAATCCTAAACCAGAAGGACGGCTACATTACTTTACAATCAAAACTTGAAAAGTGAGGAATAAGTGACACCTCAAAGACAAAGACGACTAAGGGTAAAAAAAGCCACTAGACTCCCCCCATCCCAACAGCCTGCACATTCAAACCATCCCAAACTTCTAACTTGCACACCCCTTCAGAATAGCCCATCATTCTCTTGATCCCACTCCCCTATATCAAACTGATAGAATCCTTGACCCCCTCCTAAGACGAGATACCCCTTGCCTTCACTAGGGCCATCAAATACAAAAAGAAAGGGTACTCCCCAAAGCCCTGCATGAACATTCTGTGTCAGAAACCATACTGGACAGAAGCCTTCAATAAACATTCAAGAATAGATTCTAACTAAATAACAGTAGTAAAAATGCCCATGGGAAATGTCACAGTAGTTCAGGCCCCCTCATTACACAGGTACACTAAAAAAAAATTTTTTTCAACTGCCTCTAATGTTTCGATTGATTTTTACGTTTTTTGGTGCGCTGAATCCAAATCTGGCAACCAATTTGCTCCATCACGTAGAGATTTTTTGCTACATTGGGTTAGCAGTTTGAGGTGAACGTTTCAGATTGAGTGCGATCGAGATAAAAGTTTCTTGGATGAATTCTTTATACTAATTGTTTAGTAGTTATTCAAAGAATAAAGAAAATTGTAACAAGGCAGCACATAAGAATAGAGTAATGTCAACAAAACACACTGTGATGGTAGCAAAATTGTTTGCACTTAAAACAGCCACATACATGTGCACAAACATTGAGCATATAAGAGCGAGGTTAGACACAAAGCAAAGCAAAGAAATGTGCAAAAAATGTTGTACAGGTATGTATGTAAGAATAGAAAACGCAAACCGCACCATTGCAATACATGAAGACAAACACCCGATGGTGTGAAAATAAAATTCTAATAAATGAGATCCGACACTGTGGTAATAACTAGCAAATTTTTATTTCAAAGTTTAGTAAAAACACGATATTTGTCAACACAGTTTAGATTTTAAAGTCATTCTTGGGTCAATCAATCTCCTGGTGGGCCCGTTTCTTCTTCCCCGAATGCTTCTCTTGGTGCGCTGCTTGGCGTATTTTTCATCTGGGGTTTCCCGCAGCAGCAACCAGCAGAAATCAGCCATCATAGTGGTGTTCCATCTTCCTTGGTACCTTCTCTCTGCGTCCTTGATGTCCTGGTGAAACCTTTCACCTTGTTCTTCACTGTACGCCCCCACGTTTTCGGGAAAGTAGTTCACATGGGAGTGCAAGAAATGGACTTTCAGGCTCATGTTACAGCCTTGTTCTTTGAAGGCATTGAGCATCCTGGCAACAATATCCTTATAGTTCTCATCCCGCCTGTTCCCCAAGAATTTGAGAACAACATCCTTGAAGGAATCCCAGGCTTCTTTTTCCTTCTCAGACATCGTTTCAGCGAATGCTCCATCTGAAATGAGTTTCCTTATATCAGGGCCAACAAACACTCCTTCCTTTAGCTTTGCTTCAGAAAGTCGGGGGAACTTTGAGCAAAGGTACCGAAAGCACTCACCATCTTTTGGAAGGGACTTGATGAATTGCTTAATGAGACCCAACTTAATGTGGAGAGGTGGTAATAGAATTTTATCACGAGGTACCAAGCTCTCATGAAGAACATTTTTCTCACCGGGTCTCAAATACTTCCGAATTGGCCAGTCTTTTTTCCCCCAGTGTAGGTCACGGGCCCGGCTATCCCACAAGCAAAGGAAGCAGGGATATTTGGTGAAACCGGATTGCTGCCCTAATAGCATGGATAGAATTTTAAAGTCTCCACAAATCATCCACTTATGCTCATCATAACGAATCTTCTGAAGAATCAGGGCCAAATTCTCATATTTTTCTTGGAGAATAACAGAGTGAGCAATAGGAACTGAAGCGAATGTGTTGCCATTATGAAGAAGAACACCTTTTATGCTGTCTTTTGACGAATCAATGAACAGCCGCCATTCAGCAGGATCATACTTGAGTTTAAACTTTTCCATCACTCCGTATATATCGTTGCAAAATACCAAATCTTCCTCTTTGCTGAAATACTTCAAAAATTGTGTCTCGCGGTTGCGGTACCAATAAAAAGTTGTTCCTGGTGACAATAGATTCTTCTGTTTAAGCCGAGAACCTAGCAGTTGGGCAGCATCTTTTGGGAGTCCTAAATCCTGGACTAAATCATTCAATTCAGCTTGAGAGAAAAGTTCAGGTTTCGGATCTGGTTCAGTTTCAAACTCGGAAGTACTGGACTCATCGGGAAAAGCCATCTGATGAGTCTCATCATGATCAGAACCGTCCACACAAATATGATCCAAAGATTTTGGTGGTTCAGGCACAAGTACTTCGTTGCTATGAGGCATAGGCCTAATTGCTGAGGGAAGGTTGGGGTAACTTATTACGTTCTTATTTTTTAAGTTGTATCCCTTCACAATGCAAGAGCAAAAATAGCAGTCACTGCTGTGGTCTCTTTGTTCACGCCACATCATAGGTATTCCGAAACGAAATGCTTGTTTTTTACCTTTCATCCATAAGCGTAGATCTTCCTCACATGTCTTGCACACTTTGTGAGGAGCCCACGGTTTGTCTTGATCGCCTAACTTCAAACCAAAATAGGCGAAATATACTTTTTAAATAAATGCAGAAATGTTCCTCTGCCGCTTTTTCACGGTATATTCCCCACAAATAAAACAAAAACTGTCCGGAGAGTTGACGCAACCTCTGGCTCTGTGAGCCATCACAAATACACAGCACTGCAAACTACAACTGTAGTGAACACTTCGAAATAAAGCTGGATTACGACTGAGCAAACAAAAGGTAATAATGAACTTGCAAGGAACTGAAATTTGACAGGAACGTTCATGTCGCAACCACCGTGTTTGAGCGAGCGAACGAGGCGAGGCGAACAGGAAAGAACATGCGCCAGCGCGAGTACTGGATTTAGCCCCCCGCCTCCCAATTGTCCTGTTAATGTATAAAATGAATACAAAACACTCTAAAATATCATGAGGGAGTGTTTCTAGTTAGTTAACCATTACAACCTCTATTTTGAGCCAAGAAAATAAACTGCAGTCGGCTAAAGAAATTATGTGAACATTCCTTATATGGGTAAGAAATCTAATTTTGCAAGAAAACGTGACGTGATGGAACATTTTGGCTATTTTTCCTGGATTCAGCACCCCAAAATCTATAGGAATCAGTTGCAAAACTGGAGGCAGTTTTTTGGTAGTGTACCTGTGTTATCAAGAAGGTGCAGTAGTGCTCATAACTTTGTTTAGCATATCGTCCAAATCCACCTCAGACTATCTATGGGATCCCGACACTTTATGACATTTAGGTGTTGAAACCTCCCATTCCTGTTGTGCACTCTCTTGGCACAGGGTATAGTTCCCCTTATTCTGAATGGCATCTAAGAAATCCATTCAGGCGGAAAGCTCAGATTTTTTGAGGTACCTTGTTCAATTCAAATAACAATGCAAAAGGGAAGCTCCATCTATATTTAACTGATTTTTGCTGCAGACCTTGCATGAGAGGTTTAAAGCTCTTCCGTCTTTCCAAAGTGGACTGGGATAAGTCCTGAAAAATCTAGATCTCATGGTCATGGAAAGGACATATGCTGACCTTTCAAGCTGCAAAGCAGGGTCATCTTGTCCTCAAAGAAACAAAAGCAGGCCACAATTGGGCGAAGTCTAGCATGTCCTCTGGACTGGGACCCAACACCACGGTGCACTTCCAACCTAACCAGGCCAGGTGCCCCAGGAATGCAGAAAGCATACAGTTCTTGTACAAGCTCCGCCGTGTTCTTCTTTCCTCCAGTTAACTCAGGCATACCAAGAATGCAAATGTTGTTGCGATGCTGCCGATTCATCAGTTCATCTTTCAGATCTTTAGAAAGTTGATCCAACATGGATTTTGGATTGGAAAAAAGCAGTAGCATCTATTTGTTCCCCAATGTTAATTTCATTCTGAGTAATACGATCGTCTAGAGATTTAATGTCTGTCTGAAGATCTGAAATTGCCTTGGAAAAATCCAGCCAGAACAAATGAAGCTCCTGCAATACTTCCTTAAGATCTGTCTTAGAAGCAGGCTGTAAGGCACTAATCTCCTCAGTTGAAGCTGGAGAAGGAGAAGAAACCGGATCCCTAGGAGAGCTCTCTGTGTTACTACTATCCACTTTCCTGGGGAATTTAGACAGAGCAGATGCATATGTGTTCTTGTTAGACATGGTGAAGAGACAATAATGGGAAAGAGATCCCAATCTGGTGATGTAAATTGTTAGGGAGGTGTCATCAGAAATAGGTCCTCCAATCCAACCCCTAGGTATGGATCAGAGAGCTCTCTCCCCAAGAAGAATTGGCAGCCCAGTAGACATACACTCAGAGTACTGTGGTAGATCCCTGTTGTATTGGAATACATTCCTCACATGTCTGCATCCAGAAATAATATTACTGGTGATAAGCCACCACAAGACGAAGCTCCAACACTGCAGATATGAGTTGCCTTACTAAGCAATGAGAAGCTCTAACGGGAGCACAGTTGAGGGATACTAAGCACTGCCGATGACATTCTCTTTCTGCTGATGGACAGCGCATATCCACGTACCTTAAGGGAGATAGGTTATAACAAGACCTTCAGCACCGGATCTCTTCTCTTTCAGTTCCCCATCACTGATACCATAGACAAATAACGTTCACTTGTTGCTGGATAAAGCTGCAAGGCAGGCAGAGTCTAGCACCGGAAGCAGAGGGGAATGCAGAGTTGAAAGCCACCAGAAGTGCAGAGGTTCCTGCAACATTTCAGCACCATTTGAGTTCTAACATGAGGTAGCAATGGCAGCATCAGCTCTACCAGAAAACTTCTGCCACTCAACGGAGGGCCACGGAGAAGCCAGAACAGCCTTACTTCCCTGGCAAGCTCTTGCATCTGCTCTCCTGCAGACTCCAGCTCCAGACAACAAAAACTGGTGATCCAGTAAGCCACAGAGCACACAGTAATCAGGCAAAGTGCCAATAGTGGAGAAGGCTCTGAATTATCCTGAAGCACAGAGGGCTGAGAATCATTATTAGTGAAGGTCATTAGAGCAATGGGTTAGATGAGATCCCTTCATTCAAGAGCAAACTCCAATGCTATTACAAGGGTGCTAGTTTATCTGAGATGGGCTGGCATTACATTGGGTGGCGGCCTTTCAAGGAAGTAAGAAAGCGCATAAAACTTGCCACCACAAGCATCAGCAACATCTCAGCGATCCGAGACGCTAGGATTAAAGTCACCAAAGACCCATCAGACAAGGGTCCACCTCCACAGGAGTTGATGGGCAGAGAGTTCCTCTAACAAGCTGCCATCTCTCTTTGAGCTCACTAGAGCCCCCCTTCCCCAAGGCATATCTTTATATTTCCGTTCATATTCTGCAAAATCTGAACAAAGTCTGCATAATCTCAAAAAATGTTAGTATAGTAAATACTTTTTCAGGCTTTTTGCATGAAAGCTGCATTATCTGAATAACTTGTTTTAATCGGTGGACTTCCTATAGATGGTAGTACGGAAACCATAATTGCTTTTCTTACTTAGGATATCTAGAATCAGAATTTCATTCATATCAAACTGCGCATCAAAGCTGAGATTATCATTTTTGCTGCTTAATCAATTAAAAAAATTGATTTAGATGCTTGATTCGCCCTCTGCACAGAACCAGAATGTCATCAAAGTAGCATTTACAAAAGATGACTTCCATAGAAAATGGAAACTGAGAGAGGTAGACTTATTCAAATTCTGGTACATTCACATTTTCTAAATCAGGTGCCACTTTAGTCTCTTGTGGGGCCATGGGCAAACCTTTGAAGAAATAATAGAGGATGGTAAGTCGAGGGAGACACAAGCAGCGAGAGTCTAGCACCGGAAGCAGAGGGGAATGCAGAGTTAAGGAAGGAAAGGAATGGAAAATAAAACAAAAGATATTATAATGTCTCTGTATCGTTCCATGGTGAGACCGCACCTTGAATATTGTGTGCAATTCTGGTCGCCGTATCTTAAAAAGGATATAGCGATTTTAGAAAAGGTTCAGAGAAGAGCCACCAAAATGGTAAAGGGGATGGAAGGATACTCCTATGAAGAAAGGCTAAAAAGGTTAGGGCTCTTTAACCTGGAAAAGAGACGGCTGAGGGGAGATATGATAGAAGTCTATAAATTAATGAACAGAGTGCAACAGGTAAACGTAGATCGATTGTTTACGTTATCAGAATATAGAAAGACTAGGGGACATGCAATGAAGCTACAGGGTAAACTATTTAAGACTAATAAAAGAAAATATTTTTTCACTCAACGTGTAATCAAACAATGGAATTTGTTACCGGAGGATGTAGTAAAGGCTGTTAGTGTAGCTGGGTTTAAAAAAGGTTTGGACAAGTTCCTGGAGGAAAGGTCCATAAACCATTATTAAGAAGTGACCGAAGATATCAATGCTTGACCCAGTACAAGCATTGTGGAACTTGTGTCCCTTGGGGAAACTGCTAGGTACATATGACCTAGATTGGCCACTGTTGGAAACAGAATACTGGGCTTGATGGACCTTGGTCTGACCCAGTATGGCATATCTTATGTTCTTATGAGAGGCAGCGTTGGCAGGGCTCCAGGCCATAGCGGGAAAGCACTGCTTCGGGCCCTACTGCTATAGCCGGCTGATGGAGAGCAGCCATGGTGGGAGGGCACTGCTTCAGACCCTTCTACAACCTGTGGAGATTTGCCATGTCAGGGTATAGTAGGAGGGCGCTGCTCAGGGACCATCAACAGACCTGGGTGGCAGAGATCAGCTTTGATGTGGTGTAGAAAGCTGGATGAATTCTTCCTCCTCCTCCTTCTCCTGACACTGCCGAATCGGTAAATTCTTTGAATTGGAGCTATGCTTACCTTTGAGCAGCAGGCAGCTGGGCCCCTGTTGTGCAGAACCTGGGGGCAGCTGCCAATTCTGTTCAGAGGTAAAAGTGGCCCTGCATGGTGGCACCTATAGCTGTGTCCTTTAACTTTAACTTTATTCCATACTTGATAGACCGCTTACGTTAAAAACATTAAAGCGGTGTACAAATAAAATAAAAGGCAGCACTGCAAACTACGGAAAAGGAACGCCAAAAATCATAGGAAAGAGAGTAATTCTCAGTTAGTGCTAACCGGCCTACTCAACAAGAAATTCAATGTTCCATTCATGTATGTTTTTATGTCATATCTCCCAATTACTTATTGTATATCAGTTTTTTATACTTAGAGATAATTTTGGAGAAAGTATTATTTTCACTCAATCTGAAATCAAATTCTGGAATTCATTACCAGAGGATGTAGTAAAAGCTGTCAGTATAGCTGGGTTTAAAAGAGGTTTGGACACATTTCTGGAGGAAAAGTCCATATATCATTATTAAAGAGGATCATGGAGATGAACTGGAGAAATCCACTGCTTACCCTTGGGAAAGGAAGCATGGAATTTGTGTACCTTTTTGGTAATCTGACAGGTACCTGTGACCTGGATTGGCCGGTTGGAAACATGATACTGAGCTTGATGGACCCTTTGTCTGACCTGGTATGGCATATCTTATGTTCTTATGATTGTTTTTAATGGTTTTGTTATATATATTTTTTTTAGTTGAATTTTTCTGTGATTACTTTATGTGTTTTCTAAATGCTTTCTGTATAACTTTTACATTTTTGCAGAGTTAATTTGTAGTTATATCTTTTCATAGACCCATGACACAGGCATGTTTGCTGAAACTTGGCTAAATTAAGTCTTTAATAATGAGTGACAACAGAAGATTTCTCCATTGTGACTGTGGTCTGTCTCTATATCTTTTCTGCTATTCTACAAAGTCCATGGATAACATACACTGACCTGGCATTAATTCAATCAGTTTTAGAAATGCCCCAATAAATTAAAGGCAAGAACGTGGTCATTCAAAAGTAGGTGATAATATCATACCATCCTAATTGATGCATATGAAAAAAAAGAAAGTTAAAGAAATTGATTCATTTTAAGGGGTTGGGGGAATGAGATAATGAGGATTGGAAATGGCAATATGCTAAGTATATTGGCATCTTAAGAGTGATGAAGAGTAAAATTTGAGCATGAAGATGGATACTAATGTAGCAAAGACATAGAAAGAATAATTATGAGAGCAATGAAGACATGGGAAAAGAATGCAAGGTTACAGTGGACTTCTGATTGGTTGGCATGTCCACTGATACCAGTTGCCGGGAGCAATCTGAAAACCTGCTCGGATTGTAGCACGTCGGGATATCTCATTGCTTTCTGCCACATGGCTATAGACAGGTGCCTCCTCCAGGATAAGGAGAGGAGGCTTGGTGGTCAGTTCAAGTAAGCCCTTGCACATCCCAGTATTGCGGAACTCAGGCAGAGTAAATCCCATCCTGTACTCTGTGGATTGTTCTGTGACGGTCCAGCAGACAGGGTTCCCGTCTGAATCCACGGCACTAAAGCTTGGGAAGTGGTGGATGCAGCGTTGGATATAACGCCGGCTGCGCTCATTCCCTCCAAATCTCCAGCCTTGGTTGACCTGATCTGCATGGCTCTCCTTCAAGGGGGCAATTCGAAAGATCTGACCGTCTCTGCAAAACAAGCACAGCAACAAGTTAGACTCTTCCCTGTGCTGGGCAAGGAGAGGTAGAAATGAGCAATATCACAGTGCATAAGTTCACTTTAGAACAGAGCTTCTCAACCCAATACTTGGGACAGACTTTTAGGTAGCTTCACTGGTGAGATGTGTCCCGAGGACTGGATTGAGAACCATATTTTAGAAGACACTATGGACAAGCACAGGAGATTTATTCATAACAGTGTTATGGAAGAATTTTATTTATTTATTTAACATGTTTTCTAAACTGCCTTTCTACAGGTACAGGTACAGTGTCATGAAGCCAATGGGAGTGAATTGAGCAACATCTCTGCAGATGTAAGTTTCCAACTGTAACTATTATCTTTATTTCATTGCTTGATTGACCCCCCCCTCCATGCAAAAGCGTCAGAGTGGTTTACAATAAATAAATGGCTGCAGTTAGTGCTTAGAAAAGAATGCCAATTGTTTGTTTTTTTTTTTTACAGGAAAGCCATGAAGATAGAACACGCATATAAGGACAGAGAGGGAAGCATAGAAGGGAGACTCTGACAGCTAGGAGAGACTTATAATTGGGTCAGTGGGAGGGAGGTCAAATGCAAGATGGAAAAGATGGGTTTTTAGCATAACTTTGAATTTCGTGAATGAATATTCAGAATGGAGTGGGGCAGGAAGTGAATTCCAGAGTGCTGGTCCAAGGACAAAGAAAGCAGAGTGTTGGGTTTGTTCAAGATGTCTGCGTGCAGGTGATGGAAGAACCAGACAATCATCAATCATTGTGGATCACACGAAGGACACGGCGGGAGGGGGAGCAGGGGGGGGGGGGTGCATGTGAATGAGTGTGAGACATTTTGGAATGCCAGTGTTAATAACTTTATGTACGGTGCTAAGTATCTTGTAAGTGTGCCGGAATTTGAGCGGAAACCAATATAGGCAAATAAGAAGAGTTACATGGTCAGCATGAGGAATGGGTGAGGAGTCAGGCTGCTGTGTTTAGGATTAGTTGTGGTCAATGGAGCTGGTATTGTGGTAAACCTGCCAGATCAACATTGCAATAGTCAAAACAGGACAGGAGGAGTGACGCCGTGAGTGTTGTCAGTGAGGGCAGGGAGAGAAAAGGACGGACCTCACGTAATTGACGGAGGATGAAAAAAGAACAGTGTACAAGTGAGGTGATATGCTGATGAAGGAGAGGGTAGAGTCAAGGGATGAAACCAAGGAAAAATGCTTTAGGGGAAATGTAATTATGGTAATGATGCCTACAGAGTTCTCAAAAATGGTCTTTGCACTTGGAAGCAACAATCAAACAAAGGGGCGTCTTCTTAAGAGGGGGAATGGAATTGGATTTAACTCAGACCTTTCTCAGAGTTCAAGATGTGTTCTTTTTTATTTATTTATTAATTTTGATCAATTTACAATAACCAAAAAAGTAAAGGTCAATCCAGGATGTGTTACATTCAGGTACAGTAGGTATTTTTCTGTTCCTCAAGGACTTACAATCTAAGTTTGCACCTGAAACAGTGGAGGGTTAAGCGACTTGTCCAAGGTCAGCAGCAAATTCAAATAGAGCTTCCCTGGTTTAGGAGTAAGCTTTATTACTGTTTTGGTAAGCACAAAACTAACCCATTTGGATACATTGGCCCCGAGAGAAACCCAGAAGAAAGAGGGGCCACTATGTAGCCTGTGAGTCCACATTCTTCACTCCCCCTCAGTGGACTCTCCCATTGCTTGTATGCACTAAGTGGACGTGACAGAACAGTGATCTCACATCCTTTTACAATAAGAACAGCCATACTGGGTCAGAACAAAAGTCCATCAAGCCCAGTGTACTAGTTCCAAAAGCGGCCAATTCAGGTCACAAGCACCCAATATATCCCAAATCTTGCCAGTTCCATGCCACATATATCCCAGGAGAAGCAGTGTTTTTCTCTTGGACTGTCTTAATATTTATTTATTTAGCTGCATTTATATCCCGCTTTTCACCGGGTCAAAGCGGTTGGGGGATACATTTAACACGAGGGGATATGAGACACATAGACTAATACTTACAGGGAACATGGGCAATGGAGGGTTAAGTGGCTTGCCCAAGACCACAAGGAGCACCTGTGGGACTAGAAAACCCAGTCCTTCCGGTCCAAGGTTGCTGTCCTCTAGTGGGATTTGAACCACCGACCTTCCGGCCTGTAGTACCTTGCCCCAACCACTAGGCCACTCCTCCAGAACTTTCCCCAAACTTTTTTAAATCCAAGGTGCTGTTCAACCATGGAACGATATAGAGGCATTATGATATCCTTTCTTTTATTCTCTATTCATTTTTGAATGATTCCTAATATTCTGCCTATCGCCACTGCCTACTGAACCGACGATTTCAATGTCTTGTCTACAATCACATCCAGATCCTTCTCTTGAGTGGTAACTCCTAATCTCCAGGAACAAGCAGGAATGAGTCTTCACATATGGGTACGTCGGCACCGACGGAGCCCGCGCAGGAACGCTCCCCAGCGTCCAATCAGAAAGCCTTTGGGAGCATCCCTCAGCGCCTGCGTGCTGCCTTCCTGCCTTTCCAACTGTCTCTCCTCAGTTTTCGTTTTTCCGCGGAGCCGGCAGGATGTCCTCCTGTCACCGCAGAAAATTTTTTCTTACATTTTTTATTTTTCTTTTTCTTGTGGTCGCGGCTGTTTCCCCGCTCCACCGGGACCGCCGGTGGGTTTTTTCTTTTCTTTTTCTCAAACTCAGGGAGAGTTTTCCCTCAGTTTCTGTCTTAAACTTTTGGGCCTGTAAGGCCTCTCCATCATGGAGCCTTCTTCTCCTAAGAAGTGCCTTAACTGTGGTAATACAGTTTTCTTCTTAGACTCCAATAACTGGTGTCTAACCTGTTTGGGTCCTGACCCTTTTCCTCCGGAGCCATTAGGCTACAATTTTATGAGAAGAGATTTTCCATTTCGAGTTTCCCTCGATACCGTGTTCCCTTCCAGTGTCAGGACACCGACCATTTCTTCTCTACAGGATCAGGTAACCCACAAATAGTCTGTTAAGACTAGCCAATCCTTGAGTGGTAGGTCTCATGCCAAGCATGATGACGGCTCCGGCCTTGCCCTCAAGACCCTATTGGCTTTAAAACCCCGGCGGGAGTCTTCGGTCTCCAAAGCCTTTCAGGGGTTTCAGGTTGTTCCTGGGGCTCACCCCTCACAGAACATACCTGAGCCATGCTCGGTGGTGGCATCCGCTTCGAGCGGTACCGATACCCCGGCATCGGCACTCGTGTTGAGCAATTCACTCCTCACCAGGGATCGTCTTCTGGCGTTCTCGGTACCTTCGGGACTGATCGATACGTCCCAGATTGACTTTCCAGTATCGGCAGCACCGCCGATACGACCACCGACGTCAGTATCCTCTAGACATGCATCGATAGACTCGCTTTCTTCGATGCCGAGTCTGGAATCGATATCTAGTCTAGAAGACTGGGTACCGACGCGTCTCGGAACCGACGCTTACCGATTCCGGTTGCGCGGTACCGAGGATACTCACCAGGAGTTTTCGGTTACCTCGGTACCGCTTGCACAGCCTCCGATGTCTGCTTCGATGTCGCTATCGCCTTCGATTCCGACTCAGCTTCCAGTACCGGCAGCAATATCGGGACCAACTCCTTCCATGCTTTTTTCATCAGGGTCGCTCCTCTCTATACCTAGTTTGGAGTCGATACCTGGCATTGACGATGCAGTACCGACAGGTTCAGGTCATAACCGCTGGTACCAGTATTCATCCATAAAGGATCCTTTTCTGCACCGGACAAGTACATCCTCCAGTGCCCAGGCTACTCCTTCAAGTCTAGCCTGTTCAGGGATGGTTCCCATTGGAGATCCTTCTTTTCAGAAATTTCTCCTTGACATGGCAACATTCCTTGTTATTCCTATCCCTGCCCATGATCCTACACAAGGCTCTTCTGGGGAAAAGGAAAATATAATGCTTCCTTTACATCATTCGTTGCAGGATCTTCTTCTGAAAATATGGGAAACACCTTTGAGGGTTTCCTCACCTTCTACAGCAACTGATTTTTTGTATCAGGTGCCCCCTTCTCCAGGGTTTCAAAAGACTCAACTTCCCCATCATTCTATTGTGGTAGAATCAGCAATGAGGAAGATGAAAAGTAAGAAGAAGCACTCTTCTTACCCACCAGGTCGTGAGTCTAGAACACTAGATGCCTTTGGACGTCAAACCTTCCAGACATCTATGCTATCAACAAGGATTCTCTTCATATATTTTTTATATGAGTCTATCCCTTCAGGAGGTTACAAAGCAGTTGTTCTGTTAACTCCCTTTCTTTCAGAGCCCAAGACTGCAGACTATTCCTCACTACTTAGTCACAGTCAAAATATCTCTTGGTTTCTTACTCGTGCTTCTCTAGACTCTTTTGAGTCTGTTAGCAGGACCTCTGCTATAACCATAGGAGCACAACGTAGAGCCTGGCTCCAAGCTTCAGACTTAAACAGATGGGCACAACAAAGACTGGGTAATACTCCTTGTACTGGAGAAAATCTCTTCAATAAGGAGTCTTTACGTCAGGTTGCTCACTGCTCCACTGACTTCCCTGTCTCTGAGGCTAAGCCTTCTCCTTCCCCACTGGGTAGGAGATGCCCTACCAAACCTTTTTCCCTAAAAGAAGGTGGTTTTATTCTTCTCCTGCCTCTCATACAGATGTTCCCAAACAAGGGAAACCTCACCCTAGTCTGAAGAATCCAAACTCAAGCCAGGATCATTAACCCTCATTAGGGTTCTAATTGATCTCTTATAACATTCAGTTCACTTCTCCTCATCAGAAGTTGTTTCACTGATTTTTCATTTAAAACTCTACCCATGGATTCCTGTTTCCAGGACATCCACTTGCTTTTAGGTAGGCTGAGCTGTCAGGAGATTCATGTCTGTGGATCACAGGGTTTTCCTCCTCTTCCTACCATGAAGAGAGGTTTGCCAACTATCTCATGATAGTTTCCCTGTACCACCATGAATTTTTTCCTTCTACAGACTTACCATTTAGCAAGTCTCCCTTCAGCTCCTATTTTTCTTTACCCTCGTTTCCAGGGCTTCCCCTGTACGAGTGGTACCATACATCTGGAGGGCTTTCTTAGCCTTTTAGTCTTCCTTTCCTTTCCAGTGTAGAGTTTTTCTCTAGAGTAACCTCCCTGCTTCATTGGACAGCTCATCAGACATGATCAGGATTTTCTCTCCTTGTTCTGTCTGTTCTCTCTGTTACAAACAGAAATATTCTCTCTGCTGTTCTATTCAGCAGCTGCCCATGCAGGAGTTCCAGTGATTGGACTAATGGTACTTTTCTACGAGTTCCAGTCTTGTCTTCCACTACTTTCCTCTGGTCTTAGTAGTGCTTCCAAGATAGTACTCATCTATCTTGGATAATCCTTATCGCTTCTTTTCTGTCATCTCCAGATCTCTGGAGTTGGCAGCATAACTGGGGTGGTAGCTGGTTTCCTCCAACAGCCACTTTTATTTCCCAATTCTCCTGCATAGTGCTCTCTGCAATCCTACTGAGAAGCTCTCCACTATGGGCCCTTGCTAGAGAGCATGGGGATTTTTTCTCTAATCACTATCCTATATGGTTAAAAAAGGCTTACTCAGTCATTCCTCATGCCTGTAGGGGTTCTTTACACCCTTCTATTTCCTTTTAATAAAGGACATAGGCCTTCTCTATATGACAGTCTAAAGAGTTACCCAGTTTCTACAGGAAATATGCTCTTTTTTCTTGCAGCTTGTCCTCATGGTATCCTAATCCTTCATGGACAGCACATATTTACTTTACCAACGCATGATACCCCCCCTTGTTCCTCAAGTAGGTCAACCTGGTATCTCATCCTATGCGTTTTTCTGTCCATTTACCATGCGAGAGTTCTATAAGACTCAGAACTTGCTGTTTACAGACTGATATTATCTTCTGTTTTTCACGCAACCATCCTGGTTATTTCACTGAATAACATTCCTGCACCATCTTAGCCAGGGAGAATAGATTCTCTATATATCTTCTCAAGTAGGTTCCACCTTCTTGTTATTAGATGAATCTTTCTCCTTCATATCTCCCATGTGAATGTTCTTATAGGCATATCTCTATCTGCTTAGTTGCAGACATTTATCTTTAGACATCTATATACATGTATGTATATATCTCTATATACTTCTCTATAGATATCTATGTCTGTAAGCTGTGTGTGCATATTCTATGCCCCTCCAGATCTCACTATGAACATATATCTATATATATACCCCTGTCTATATATATATATATATATATATATATATACACACATGTGTATATATATATATATCCCTATATATATGTGTATCTGTCGAGATACTTCCTTATAGGTAGATATGTATTTCCATACTTATTTCTCTAACTGTCTATGCTTATAAAAGGTTTTTACCTTCCTATAGGTTCCAGACAGTGGGCTTGCATATCTTCATACTATCCCTCAGTATGTCTGGGGCATTATGCACACAACCATTACTGTGGTACTGACAGCTCCTACTTTGACCCTAGGTCTAGGTATCCCTGAAGCTCCATGCTTCACTATCTTTCCTATCTCCCAACAGATAGGAAAGACAGGGTGGATCTTCAGTAGATCTGAAGTTTCAACCCTTCAGACATCTGTCCTCCTTGGGAATATGGGCTTTTTCCATACCCCTTCTTCCCTCCAGGACTGGGCTAGTTGTCCAAATCGGTCAGTCTTCCTCTTTTGCTCCTAAATGTTACTACCTCTGTATCCAAGGGAGTTCCCAGCTTTTCCATAAAGCTTCAACTAAAGACCTGACATTTTTGTTCTACCCCAGTTGACACCTGGGTCACCTGTCAATTCCAGATTTGGACCTTCGCCTTCACTTCAGTGACATCACCTTGAAGAACCCTCTACTGGAACTCCAGTAGACTCCATCAGCCTCTCTACCTCCTGCAATCCAGTAGGTGAGGTCCATATGGTGATTGTTCATGTCAATATTTTTTCATGGTAATTATCATACATACAAGGACTCCTTTCCTGTAGTCCTTAGGTTAGCTGTGTTTCTACAGCTCCTCTCTTTTCAACTCCTACCCTCCATCCTCAGGATGCCTGGCCATATGAGGTGTAGCATGTTCCAATCCTCACCCTGCTATGGCTCCAGGCATCTTAGCTTGGGAGTCCCCATATGTAAAGACTCATTCCTGCTTGTTCCTGGAGATAGCACAGTTACTTACCTGTAACAGGTGATCTCTGGGAACAGCAGGAATAAGTCTTCACAACCCACCCACCTCCCCTAGGAGTTGTATCTCTCTATCTATCTTCCTTTCCTCTTTCTCTCTTTTTGTCTCAGCTATAAAACTCAACTGAGGAGAGACAGTTGGAAAGGCGGGAAGGCAGCACGCAGGCGCTGAGGGATGCTCCCAAAGGCTTTCTAATTGGACGCTGGGGAGCATTCCCGCGCGGGCTCCGTCGGTGCCGACGTACCCATATGTGAAGACTTATTCCTGCTGTTCCCAGAGATCACCTGTTACAGGTAAGTAACTGTGCTATGTGGAAGCTAACATTGTCTGTCTATAGTTGGATTATTCTTCTCTATATGTATCACTTTGCAGTTGTCAACATTAAATTATATCTGCCATTTGGATGCTGAGTCTCTCAGTCTCCCAATATGCTTTTGCAGTTTTTCACAATCCGAATGCGATTTAACTCCTCTGAATAATTTTGTATCATCTGCAAATTTAATCACCTCACTTGCTGTTCCCTATTCCAGATCATTTATAAATATGTTAAAAAGTATCGGCCCCAATACAGATCTCTTGAGTACTCCACTATTCACCTTCCTCCACTGAGATAATTGACTAGTTTCCAATCCACAGTAGGACATTGCCCTAAGACATTAATTTCCTCAGGAATCTTTGATCTGGGAGTTTGTCAAACATTTTAATAACATAAGATATGCCATACCAGGTCAGACTAAAGATCCATCAAGCCCAGTATCCTGTTTACAACACTGGCCACTATTACTACTACTACTTATCGTGTATAGTGCTACAAGATGTATATAGTTGCTGCACAGAGACATTTAAGAGACAGTCTCTGCTCATGAGAACTTACAGTCTAGCCAAGACAGACAACATAACAGATAAGACAGAAAACACAGCAGCTGGGGACTAGGATATATCTAGAGGAAAGGTAAGGAAACACATAGGAGGTGAACAGAAGACTAGAGGATCAGGAACCAAAAGTAAAGGAGTTTTTAGCCTGGATTTGAACAGGGAAACAGATGGAGCCTGATGTACCAACTCAGGTAGTTTGTTCTAGGCATAAGGAGCAGCAAGGTAGGATTGAAATCTAGAGCTGGCAGTGAAAGAGAAGGGCACAGCTAGAATGGATCAATCAGAAGAGCAAAGCTCCTGAGGAGGGGTGTAGGGAGAGGTAGGAGAGGAATGATGGTGAGGAGCAGCTGAATGAGAGCACTTATAGGTCAGTAGGAAAAGTTTGAACTGGATGTGGAAATGGATAGGGAGCCAATGGAGTGACTTCAGAAGAGGGGTAACATGAGCATAGCGACACTGGCTGAAGATCGGCCATGTAGCTGAGTTTTGAACTGACTGAAGTGGGGAGAGAAGATTCAGAGGAAGACAAGGAAAGAGGAGGTTGCAATAGTCTAGATGGAAGGTGACCAGAGAATGGATAAGGGTCTTAGTAGTGTATTCAGAAAAGGGATGAATTTTGTCAGTGTTATAGAGAAAGAAGTGTCAGGTTTTAGCTATCTGTTGGATGTGTGTGGAGAAGGAGAGGGAGGAGTCAAAGATGACCCCAAAGTTGTGAGCCGAGGAGAAAGGGAGGGAGGGGTAGTGTTATCCACAGAAATAGAGAAGGGAGGAAGGCGGGAAGTGGGTTTAGGGGGAAAGATAAGCAGCTTCGTTTTGGCCATGTTCTGTTTCAGACGGCAGTGAGACATCCAGGCACTAATGTCAGATAAGCAGGCAGAGATCTGGGCCTGAATTTCCTCAGAGATTTCAGGAACAGAGAGGTAGATCTGAGAGTCATCGGTGTAGAGATGGTACTGAAAACCACGGGAGGAGATGCGTGTTCCAAGGGACTGCGTGTAGAGCGAGAAAAGGAGAGGTCTCAAGACAGAGACCTGGGGTACACCAACTGAAAGCAGAATAGCCAATAAAGGTCACAAGTACCAGTTTAGTTTCTAAAAGGTAGACAAATTCCTTGTTGCTTATTCATAGGGGATAATCTGTGGATTTTCTGACTCCACTTTAATTTTTATGGACTTTTCCTCCAGGAACTTATCTGACTTCTTTTAAACCCACACCAACAGCTTTTACTACATTTTCCAACAACAAATTCCAGAGTTTGATTATATGTTGAATGAAAAAAATATGTTCTCCTATTAGTCTTAAATGTGCTACATTATAGCTTCATTGTGTGTCCCTTAGTCTTTCTACAACTTGAAGGAGTAAACAACTGATCTATGTTTATCAATCCCCCTACATTCATTATTTTATAGTCCTCGATCATATTTATTTATTTATTTATTTAACAGCTCTTATATACCGCGCTATTTGACATCAGTGCGGTTTACATTAAACAAAATACACTCAGATTTAGAGAATTTGTCCAAGTTACAGGTAACAGGGGAATAAAACAAGGATTAACTGGGGAATAGCATATAAATAATTAAATAAAAGCAATTACATAAGACTAGAGATCTTGAGTGGGTATAGAGACATGTCATAAATAACATTTAACAGAGCAGGTATATACAGTGAAATATCATAAGGTGGAACGGTCTAACATCATCATTTAACTATTATTGCGGAGTTGAGATAATGGGGTGAGGGGGGGAAATATTGATGTAAGAGAAGTGTTGTAAAAAAAGGTGGGTTTTTAAAGCTTTTCTAAATTGTGATATATCTTTTATCAATCTGATGTTTAATGGAAGCTTATTCCAGCACCTATATCTTCCCTCAGCTATTTCTTTTCCATACTGAAGAGCCCTAACCTTTTAAGCCTTTTCTCATATGGGTATACTTACATCACCTTTATCATTGTATTAGTTCACTTGTCTGTACTATTTCACTTGTCTGTTAACAGTGGTCAGAAACTTCAGGCAATACACCAGGTACCTTTTATTCTAGATTTTGCAGTTTAAGTAATTGATAACACTACATTGTTACAGAGTACCTATCCTAGGCTACTGTTTCACTTTAGAAATTGAAACTGAAACAATACTCACCATTGTTTCGCTACAATTAAACTAACTACTTAAAAATAACATATATCTATCAACCTCAGATATACTTCTTACATTGTAATTTAAGTCATTACAATTCTCATAATGAAACTGATTAACCTAACCATACACCTTTTATATGCCCTAGGGATTTATATTTGCCTAACACTCTCATTTAACTATTGTCTCCAAACATCATGCCCACACTTGGACCATACTGGCCTAGCTCACACACATGTCATACCCTATCATTACAAACAGAAATACAATAATAATTTTAACACCAACCCTTACCCTAGAAACACAAACACCCAACCAAAGCGGTTAATCCACATAAAACTAAAACCGCAACCAATAATTAAAAATCTAGCTACACCAATTCAAACATTAAAAATTATTCTGATCAATGCAAGATCCATTAGAAATAAAATACCTATCATTACAGATATCGTCACAGATGAGAAACCTGACTTTCTCTGCATTACAGAGACTTGGCTGTCCAATTCAGACACAATCTTGCTAAATCAAATAAAAGTGACTGGATATTCACTCTTCCATTGTGACCGTAATCATAAAAAAGGAGGTGGCATACTCATTCTAGCTAAATCTAGCTGGAACTGTTCCTCTACGATTTGTGAATCTAAAGAAAATATAGATATTCTAAAAATAGAGAACAGAAACTTAGCCATCTGTCTATTTTACAGACCTCCATCTTCAGATGTAGAGAACATAACAACCATCTTAGAAACAACTTGTAAGACCTCCATGAACAAACCACATGTTGTGTTGGGTGACTTTAATTTAGCAACCATTAACAACACATTACATTCAACCTTCCTTGAATCAATGGAAGACATGGGTTTTAAACAAATAGTCAAACACCCTACACACACCAAAGGCAACACTCTCAATCTTGTCTTCCTCCCTGAACATATGATGGAAACACATCACCACAACCCTCCCACTATAACACAAGTCCCATGGTCTGATCATTTTATGATTCAATTCTCAATCCACACTTCACACACCCCTTCTCATCAACAAGCTACAACACATGAAGGACCTCGATTTTGTCCATTCATAGCAGAAGAATTTCTAGGAACAATTATACCTCAACTAGATACAAACTCAAACAATATTGACGAATCAATCACTAACTGGAACTCTGTAATAAGAGAAGCCTCTAAACCATTACCTCTCAAACCTAACAAGCCGTATAAAAGAACTTCAGAAAAATGGTATACACATGAACTGGCTTCTATCAAAAAAACCCTAAGAAAAATAGAAAGAAAATGGCGTGTGAAGAAAACACCAGAGCTCAGGGTTCTCTACTTTACAACACTTAACACATACAGAGCAGCAACTAATAACGCAAAAAAACTACATCATACCTCAATATTAACTAAGGCTATTAATCGTCCGAGGGAACTCTTTGAAATTGTAAAATCTCTATCTAAAGCACCCACCAATAACTCCCAGCTCATCCCTATTAACATGCTTGATTTAGCAAACTATTTTGCTAGTAAACTAAAGCTATCCTCAATACCAATACCAGATCCTATAATATCATTAAACAACAACAATGGATGGAAATCCTTTCAACTCATAGATAAAAAACAACTACTAAACATAATATCAAATATTAACACTACCACATCTATCCTTGATCCATGCCCTGTCACTTGGATCAAGTCAACAAAACAAGAACTTGCACCCTTTATTCTCAAAATAGTAAATAGCTCCCTCCAGCAAGGGGTATTACCAAAAGAACTAAAGAACTCTGCAATCCGCCCAATTTTGAAGAATAAAACTCTAAATGAGAATGACCCAACCTCAAATCGCCCAATTGCCAGTATCCCATTTATAACAAAAATTATAGAAAAAGTTGTACAATTACAACTACAGGACTATATAGATACATCTGCCCCTCTTGATGATCACCAATACGGATTTCGACCATTCCATGGCGTAGAGACCCTTCTGCTTGCTCTCCTTGATACACTAAACAAAGGACTGGACAACACAAAACAAGCATTTATACTGGTATTTCTAGATATATCTGCTGCCTTTGACAGTGTAAATCACAACATACTTATATCAAGACTCAGACAAATTGGATTAAGGAAAATTACACTAGAATGGTTTAAATCATACATATCTGACCGTACACAATTTGTAAAAGTTAACCAGAACTCCTCACCTACCTTTCCCCAAGAACAAGGAATACCTCAGGGCTCTGCTTTATCTGCCCTTCTATTCAAACTTTATCTCCAACCAATTTGTACCATTTTTCAAAAATACAAAATGAAATACCATATATATGCGGACGACATTATGCTGTACTCAGCATTTGATATACATGATCCAAACTATGACAAAATAGCAAGCTGCCTTATGGAAACTGAAAAATGGCTAAGTAAAAATAATCGGAAAATCAACTTCAAGAAAACAGAGATACTAATCACATCAAGAAACACAAATTACACACCACCAACTGACTTCAAAATTCTTAACTTTACCATACCTATAAAGGAAAATATTAAATACTTAGGAGTCACTCTAGACAAGGCTCTCAATTTTACTAATCATATTAAGAAAATAACTAAAACAATATACTACAAGCTATGCTCAATTCAACAATTGAGACCACTACTAGAAATCAATGACTTTAGAACCATCACACTGGCACTGATAACTCCCCATTTTGATTTCTGCAATGGAATATTAACAGGTGTATCTAAAAAGAGCCTAAAAACACTACAGATGGCTCAAAATGTTACAGCAAGAATAATCTTCAAAGCCAAACTGAGCGATCACATCACCCCGATACTCTACTCTCTGCATTGGCTACCTATACAAAGTAGAATTCAATATAAAATAATATTGACCACTTTCAAACTGATAAACCAGATTGCCCCATCATACCTGTCTACACTAATTCATAGACCTATAGAAAACAGAATAAGACGTAAAAGGAACCTCCATACTATTTCAGTTCCCGACTCAATAAGAAAAACTAAACAAATAACAAGTAGCAGTGCCTTCTCATTTGTAGCACCTTCTCTATGGAATAATCTCCCTGATCAACTAAGGGAAATAAAAGACATAAAACATTTCCGAAAAGATCTAAAAACTTTCTTGTTCACACAATACTATTCAAACATAGATAAAGACCTGGATAAGACTTCCCACCCTCCATAGATCTCCATGATATCCTCGCCCTAATACTGACAATGCTACTGCCAATAGAGAACTCATGATAAAACTTTAATGTATATATGTATATATGTAAATAGTTCCAAATATCGTCAATACAGCCTATATATAGTTCTGTTTACTGTTCATCGTAAGTGATTTTAACTACCTGTATATAGTTTTTGAATACTGTTCAAATGTTCCTGTTTATCACAGCAATGTTTTATGTATTTCATGTTGTTTGATGTAAACCGCCACTGATCTCAGGAAGTGGCGGTATATAAAAGATTTGCAAATAAATAAATAAAATAAAATCATTGATCGTCCTTCTCTATACCCTTTCTAATTCTGCTATATCCTTTCTAAGATATGGGGAACAGAACTGCACACAATATTTGATGTGGTCGCACCATGGAGTGATACAGAGGTATTATAATATTCTTATTTTTATTCTCCATTCCTTTCCTTATGATACCTAGCATTCTATCTGCTTTTTTGGCTGATGCTGCATATTGGGCGGAGGGTTTCAACATATTATCCACGATGACACTTAGATCCTTTTCCTGTGTTTTGGTTTATAATATGGAACCTTAGATCATGTAACTGTAGTTTGGATTGTTCTTCCCTAAGTACATAACTTGGCACTTGTCCACATTAAATGTCATCTGTCATTTGGATGGCCATTCTCCCAATATATCAAGGTTCTCTTGCAATTTTTCTGAATCCTCTTGTGTTTTAACAACTTTGAATAATTTTGTGTCATCTGCAAATATGATTACCTCACTCATTGTTCCCATTTCTAGGTCTTTTATGAATATGTTAAAAAGCAGTGGGTCCATCACAGAGCCCTGGGATATTGAGAAAATAGGCCATTTAGCCCAACTCTCTGCTTTCTATCTTTTAACTTGTCCCTGATCTACAACTAGTACACTGCCTCCTATTCTATGACCGTTAATTTTTCTAACAGTCTCTTATGAGGAACCTTTATCAAAGGCTTTCTATAAATCCAGATACACAACATGGGGGTTATTCTGAGCCATGAATAATGGGGATGGACGGCCCGACAGGACTCCATCCCCGCTATCCTTAGCTTTTCCTGCCCCCGAATAACTTCCCTGCCGGTTGTGTGGAGAAGTCAGACGGGCAGGGAATGAGCATACCAGGGGCAGTCACCGGCCGTTTCTAATGTCGGCCCTGTCTGTCTGGGCCGGTGAAATGTCTGGGGAAGTTATTCCACTGCCGAGGTGCAATAACTAATCTTGGATAATTTCTTTTTAAGCTTATGAGGCACAGATGGGGCAGGGGTGCAAGGGTTTATTCCTCACAGCCCGACCCTGGCCTTAGGAGGCTGGATCAGGGGTCGGGCTGCAGGGAATAAATACTTTAACTGGGTGGCTGATGTCGCAGCTTTTAAATGGAGCCACAGTGTCTTGGCATCATGACGCCATGGCACCGTGGCTCCATTTAAAAGCCTTGACTGAGTTAGTTGGGCTACTAATGTATGTGCAGACCGGGACCGAATCGCAGTCCTAGCCTGCACGTATATGCTTGTTCATGATTCTGATCCCGCGGAGTTAGAGGTGCCGCGCGGGATCAGAATCGTGATCCCCTCTGTGCATCTGGTTCAGACCGGACACACAGAGGTGATTTACTGTACATCCGGGACAGAATCGGGTCCTATGGGTATATAAACTGGCTAACCTTTATCTACCTGTTTATTCACACTTTCAAAAACATATAACAGATTAGTGAGACATAAGGTGATATATGATGATCATCTGGTCTACTATGCTGGAAATGAAAGACAAAGAAGAAATGGTGTTGCACTTATAATTAAGAAGAAACTTGCAGGAACTGTAATGAAATACAATACAGTTAGTGAACACTTAATTTCTATTTGGCTATGAAGGAAGCGTGGCCTAGTGGTTAGGACAAGGTATGTCATGCTGGAAGTGGGGGGTTCAATTCCCACCTGAGGACTAAAATCTCAGGCTGTAGGGACCGAGGTTTCCAGTTTCATAGGCTGGCCTTGGGCAAGGCACTTAACCCTCTGTTGCCTCAGGTACCTGTAGATCGTGAGCCCTTTGGGGATGAGGTACCTGCTTGTAGTGATTGTAAACCACTCTGATGCCCTTCAGCCTGGATGGTATATCAAGAAACTGCATAAACATAAACACAACTATGGGGCATGTTTACTAAGCAGTCTTAACATGTGCCTGGCGTTAGTGTGCAGGATGCCATATAAGGTAGTGGGTGTTCTGGTCTTAAGGTAGCAGTTAGGCTTATCGTGCGATAAGGTACGTTTTTGTGCGATAGAGGGAGCCGTGGCACGTTAATGCGCGCTGACCTAGAAACACAGCAACAGAGGTGTACTACAATGGTTAATACATTGACTGATAAAGCAGGGGTCATGAGTTCAATCCCCAAGTGGGCCTGATGAGTAAGGCTGTCTGAGGCATTACCCTTTACTTTAAATCAGTGTTTTCTGAGGCATTTTCTTTTTTAATTTAAATTAGTGTTGCCCAGCAAACACACCCTCACAGTGCCATAACCTAAGGTGCCGCAAAAGGCGCCCTACAAGGCACTCCAGAGGGCACATTATAAAGTGCACTGTCCGCCAAGGCACCTTATAATGTTCCCTATAGGGCGCTTTATAGGGCGCCTTATAGAGCGCCTTATGAAGCACCTTAAGGCTACAGCACTGTGAGGGTGTTTTTTCTGGCAGCACTAATTTAAATTAAAAAAAAAAAAGCCTCAGACAGCCCTATCAAGTAACCCCACTGTGGGATCAAACCCATGACCTCTGCCTCCACAGGCAGTGAAGTAACCAGTGGGCTACAGCTACTAACAAACCCCTGGCTGGCTACAGAAGGACTGTAGGTCACCACACAAACTGTCTGCTGCGGTTAACAGGATAGGGTTAACCCACCTGTACCCATGATGCACTGCACATGTAAATCAGCAGTCTACAGATGATCACAAGATGGGATATGCACCCCCAAAGCACCTCGGCCTGGTAGGGGGAACTGACCGTGTGTGTTACTGGCACAGAGTAGCTATAGACCGTCACATCGTGCGGGTACTGTGCTCACCCTGAGGGTGAGGTGGGGCGCCCAGCACCAGGTCCACAGCACCTTTCATGGCTGAAATAGGGCATGCTGCAGGTCCCCATCAGTGCTAGTGTGTGTGATAGGTAGTTCCTGCAGACACACCTAGGATACATCTGTGTCCATCTGTATTTCTCAGTCATGTCCAATGTTACCTCTAATTTTCTGTAGGCTGTGTGCGCGCATAAAATATCAGCTGTGCAGCTTTTGAAGGAAGGTTAAATTTTTGTGCGCCACATAACGACGCTCGGAGTTATATACTTTAAAATTTGACTACACGTCAGAATACAGTATGTACACCACATTGATTGCACTAGAAAATATTGTAGAACTTGTGAAAACCGTAAATACACAACAACTTTTAAATTTTAAGACATTTGTGTTGTTTTCTATCAGAATCAGAACCGTAATTTTTGTGCGCTCTGTTGTAAAGTATGTGCGCACGCACAGCTTAGAGGGAACAGTGGTCATGTCTAGCCCTTATGGGCTATGATGCACCCAGAATAGTGCATATCCTGTGTTGGTGCCATGGTCACATGATGTAGGTGAAAGGAGGGGAGGTGTTTGGACCCATAGGCGGATTATGTACCACCACCCAACCCACCCTCTGTGGCTGAGGGTGGGAAACAGGATCTCCCACCAACAGATCCACATTCTACCTCCCTGCAATGGTGGCAGTAGAGGGGGCCATCAACCCCAGTCCTGCTGGGGATCAGACACCCTACAGGCCAGTCAATGCAGATCTGTACACATCCATAAGGCAAAGCAGACAGACAGTAGGCCTGGAAATACTCAGCTGCCCCCCCCCCCCCCATCACTATCTGACATTCTCCAGCAGCAAGCCTCCAGCCACTGCACCCTGCAAGGTGTTCCAGCAAGACACATACTAGCTGCAGACACAAGAGAAAAATACTATATAGCACTATGGGGGAACCTAGCCATGCCGTGGTCACTGCTCAGTCAGGGTGAGAGTGACCTCCCAGCAGGACATGCTGTGGCCACCCTGTCCATGCAGGTGGTGGCCGGGCACTACAATGTCCGAGCCATTGCCCTATGCCCTGTGCAGATGCATCCTAGCCAGGCCACCCTTTCCGGGCTATACACATAGTACCTTGCTCCTCATTATGCACAGTGGCAGGCTGACACTGGCAACAGTGCAAGCAGTGTGGGCTGAGTAAGGTGTTGGCAGTCACCACACACTGGATAGACAGACACACACTCCCACACCTATGCCAGCATTGTGCAACCAAAGAGGCTTTTGGCAGCCTTGTCCACCGCACCAGTTCTGGGCACAGTGCAGGCATGGCTATGGTACGCAATACTGTTGGGGTCACTCCCAAGGGTGGTAAACACTGTCAGACACCAGACCTGAAACACACTCCACAGACATCAGAGAGGTTGCTATGATACAGCTCAATGAGCAGATTGTACTTAACCTGGGGATTGCTATCTGCCAGTAATCATAGCAACCTTTTGATATATGTGTACCGTATTCCCAGGTTTAGGGCAGCATTGCTAAGGTATGCAAGTGCTGGTATTGGGAGATGGTGCTGCATGCAGGGCCCAACATCCTGCCTCTCCAGGAGGCTTTGGATAATGGCGCCTGTGGGTGCGGGTGTTTCTGCCCCTGTTGGCCGCTGCTCTAGGGCAGAGATTCCCAACTCCAGTCCTGGTGGGCCAAACATTGTTCGGGTTTTCATGCTGTCCCTAATGATTATGCATGGATACATCTGCATACCATGGGGGCGGCACATAGAAATGCAGCACAGGCATCTTTATTAGAGACAGCTTGACACCTGAATGCAGTTTGTCCCTTCAGGCATTGCACATGTCTATGGTGTCTGTGCTCTGTAGGGTAAAATATAGGCATTTCAGGCATGTTTATGTTATCTGCAGTAAAGGTTCCCTCTTTATTACCACGGTTTAGTACTGGGTAAAATATGGGGACTGGGTTGGTAGGAGCCACAGCTGGGACTTGAACCTGTGACCTTCTGCTCCTGAACACACTGGCTGTGTGTACTGCACCACACTGTTGCCACAGGGACAGTTCATTCCCTGGGGATACCATGACTGTTCGTCAGACAGGGCCTGTCTGTTGCAGTGCATGGCACCCACCTAAACAGGGCTTGGCCATGGTCTGCTGTGGGCAGCTGCCACTGCCTCCTCCACCACTAGTACCCCTCTGTCGCCATGCTGACATGCCCTTCTGCTGGTGGTGCGCAGTCTCAGGCCATCCAGTGTGCCGGTATGCAGCTGCCTATGGTGTGGGTTCTGGGGTAGGGGTGCCTGCATAGATGTCCATGCTTCCCCCCCAGCACCGCCTGCCAATGTTCTGTGCCCTTGGGGGTACCTGCTGGGTACTATCCCCTCTGACACTGTGGCAAACACACTCGTGCCCATGTTGGGCCCTCATCAGTTGCTGTCTGGCGGCTCTACTGTTTAAGCATTCCTATGGGCCACCTAGGCATCACCCTAGTCCGCACTGTGGCCCAGCAGCACCACAGCATGTGCCGCCTGCAGCCCTCTGTATCCCCTTTTCCAGCATCTGTCCAGTTTCCCGTTCCGACATGCCCACCCTGCTGTTGCAGGACATGTGCACACCATAGGAAACCTGTCCAATAGAAAGGGAAAACCCTGATCAGCGCTTTTTCACTGTGGGATCATTCACCTTGTATGGGGACAGAGCAGAGCCCCTTCCAAAATTAATATCTTTTTTTTGGAGCTTTCTCTGTAGTGTTTTTTGATGTTTCCCATTAATATCACTATTGCCCAGCTTGGTTATGTTTTTTTTCCATTTTGTTCAGGTCATTTTCAATGTTTATTTGCCCTATTGTTCCATGCACAAGTATCACACTTATCACTTTTTGTAGGTTTCCCTGGCTTTGCTGTACATTGCTGATGTAAATGGTTTCTCTTCCCTTTAAATCTGCTCTAACGTGAGGGTTTCACTGGCATTAGTTGTCAGACCCGGAATCCACGGCGTTAGTGTGCAGGGAGCGTCTCCCCTCCCACTTTCCACCCACTGACCCTCTCTCTCCGCCCCTGGGGAGCCTTCCTCCACCCTCCAAGAGCCTTTCTCCACCTTCAGTGCTTGTTTGCGCCGCTGCGCGCGTTATCGCGCGCTAAGGTACCTTATCGCCCGGTAAAGCACCATTATCGCGCAATAAGGTGCCTTATCACCTGATAACATGACAGCAGCGCAAATAGCGCCCTTTAGTAAACATACCCCTATAAGTCATGTATATGCCCTCAACAACAGCTGTAGAAGAGGAACATTGTTGAGCTCTCTGAACAAGCAGGGCCGGCCCGTCCCCATGGACTGACCCGCGGGGGCCCCCTCTGCAAGCTCGATCCGTCGGTCCCTCCCTCCGTGCAGGCTGTGAGAGACGCGAAGGGAGACTGTCTCCCACGTGTCTCTGTTAAGCCCGCAGGGGCTGATGGGAAATTTCCCATCAGCCCCTGCGGGCTTAACAGAGACGTGAGGGAGACAGTCTCCCTTCGCGCCTCTCACAGCCTGCACGGAGGGAGGGAGGGAGGGAGGGACGGACCGACCGACCGACGGATCGAGCTTGCAGAGGGGGCCCCCGCGGGTCAGTCCATGCTGCCGCGGCAGCAGAGGGGGCCCCGCGGCGGTAGCCAGCAGGTTTTTTTTTAAAATTAAATTTTACTTTAGGCCGACGGGGGGGGGGGGGGTAGGACTGGTAATGGGCTATTGGGGGGGCTGGGGCTGGGACTGGAAATGGGCTGGGGGGGTTAAGGCTGGAGGTGGGCTGATGAGGTTAGGACTGGTAATGGGCTGTGGGCTGATGGGGGCTGTCTGGTAATGGGCTATGGGGGTGCTAGGACTGGAAATGGGCTGGGGGGGTTAAGACTGGAGATGGGCTGATGGGGTTAGGACTGGTAATGGGCTGTGGGCTGTTGGGGGGGTTTAGAACTGGAAATGGGCTTTGGGGGGGTTAAGACTGGTAATGGGCTGTGGGCTGATGGGGCTGTCTGGTAATGGACTATGGGGGGGCTAGGACTGGAAAGGGGCTGGGGGGGTTAAGACTGGAGGTGGGCTGATGGGGTTAGGACTGGTAATGGGCTGTTGGGGGGGTTTAGAACTGGTAATGGGCTGTGGGCTGATGGGGGGGTTAGGACTGGCAATGGGCTATGGGGGGCTGACTGGAAATGGGTTGATGGGGTTAGGACTGGAAGTGGGCTGATGGGGGGTTAGGACTGGTAATGGGTTATAGGGGGGGGCTTAAACTGAAAATGGGGTGATGGGGGGCTAGGACTGGTATTGGGTTGGGGGGTTGCTAGGACTGGAAATGGGCTGATGGGTGGCTAGGACTGGAAATGGGCTGATGCAGGGACTAGAAGGGAATGGATGCTGGGTGAGGCTGGAACTAGAAGGGAGCTGATGTTGGGGGAGGATTAGAATGGGATGGGGCTGGAAGAGTAAAATGGAGAAGGGAAAAATATTTTGTGTGGGAGGGATAAAAAATCTACAATTGGCCGGGTATTGGGAGAGTAAGTGGGGATTGAGGATGGAGGGGTAAAATTTGAGTGGATGAAATAGGAATGAGGAAAGAGCAAAAGGAGAAAGATTAGTATGTTAAAACAGATGTAGAGAGAGAATGGAAAAAAACTAGAAGAGAGAAGAAAGGACAAATGGACAGCAGACGATGGAGAGTTAGCAGAAGACACGAAGAAACCAGAAGAAAGTGGCTGGAGCAATTGCAGCTGAAAAAAATGCACAAAAGGTAGAAAAATATCTCTTTATTTTGAATTTATTAATTGGAATATGTCAGCTATGGTAAATGTGCATCATTAACGTCTGTGCTTTGTTTAGTACAAGAGCAAATTAATGTATAGTTTTATTTCTACAGTGTTGTACATTCCAAGTTTGGCTTTTGGGATTCCCAGTTTAATTATTGTCTTCCTGTTTCTAAATTGTGATTACTTGTTTGGTGATGGTCTATGTTCTGCATGTGTAACTGAGCTGAGGTGTTCTGTTTATATAATTCCTATATGACATTGCCACTTGTTCTCTTTCCCCAGTAGGTCATGTATTGTTGTTCTCTGAAATGTATTGGTTTAATATTTGCAGTGTTGCCTTTTGATTGGTAGAGTATGGTGCTTTGTGAGTCCTGGTAGTGCTGTTAGGATACGGCGGGTTTGCTATGGGTTCTAAACGGGCAGTGTTTGTAGTAGTTCCTAATGTGTCTGGCAGTTGGCACTGGATTATAGTAATGTAGAAATCGTTTAGTCTTTCTTTATCCATACACTCATTAAGAGGCACGTTTACTAAAAGTTAGTATATGGTAACATTATGCAAATATTTATGCAAATGAGGCCCCGCACCCCACTTGGGCCGCCCCTGCTGGGGGCCCACAATTTTTGTTGGCGTAGGGCCTCACTCAAGGTAAATCCGGCCCTGCGCCCAAGGGTGCCATCTTGCTCAGTCTTTCTTTTTCCGCAGAGCCCAAAAGACCTAGTTCGTGTCACCTCGTAAAAAGTTGATTTTTCTGTGATTTTTCGCGTTTCCTTGTCCAGTTTGACGCCGGTTCCCCATCCTGCCTCGGCTAGGTACACTGGTATCGAGCCCGGAGTTTATTTTTTGTTTTTTTTCCTTTGTGACTAGCGTTTGCGCCTTTTTTCCTTTTTTCACTGGCAGCCCTGTCTTTTGAGCTTGCAGGGGCCCTTATTCCCCCGATGCCTGCCAGCGGGTTTAAAAAATGTCATCGGTGCAAGAAACTTCTCTCTCTCACCAACACACATGACTGCTGCCTCCGTTGCCTCAGGCCTCACCATGACCCGCTGGTCTGTGGCCCGTGCAGCAAGATGTCGTCTAAGGTGCTTCAGAGCCATCAGCATCAACGTGAAAGAATTTTTTCAGAGTCTGCATCCGGATGGGCCCGGACTTCGTCAGAGGCCTCGACATCTCGGGAGTCTGACCCTGAGCGGCGTCGTGGGTCCTCTGAGAGGGGGTATCCCGCCCGGGAGCACAAAAGGAAGAAGAAGCTCATGAGGGCGGCTTCGGTGGAGGCATCTGGATCCTCGAGGGCCAGGTCGCGCAGCCTTGACCGCCGCCCCAGGCTCTCTGAGTCGGAGCGGCCGACCAAACTACCTCGCCTGGAGCCGGAGTCCCCGAGTCAGGTAACATCTGTTGTCCTCGTAGACTCTCCTCCGGGAGAACCGACATCGGGCCCGAGTCGGGGGATGCAGAGTCTCCTGACCTCAGTCTCAGGTTGACGGCCCTGGAGAGCAGCCTGGCTGCCTTCTTGGAGCAGCAGTGGGTACTGATTGCCAGTCTGACCGGTGCATCTGCCCCGACCACCGGGACCTCGACGTCCATGTCGACCCCGGAGGCCGAGCTGATCCTCGAGTCCATGAAGTCTCGAGTTGATCCTCAGCCAATGTTTCCCTCGACCACCCGTGTGGGGCCGAGCTCATCGATGCCGGTGCCCTCGGCGTCAGGGCGGGTGGCATCAAGGCCCACACGGCCGGAGCCTCTCGACTCCTCCTCGGAGGAGTCGGCATGGGAGACGGAGGACGAGGAGTCCCCGGACACCTTCCGGACCCGGTGCATCCCATCGGACTCCCTAGAGTCCAAGCCTCGGAGAAGGTCCCCCCCAGAGGATACCCGGTTCTCGGACTTCGTCCAGGATATGGCCAAGGCTTTGGCTTTCCTGGCGGAGACCGAGGAGGAAGCCTTTACTGTATTGGTTCCTCCGATGCTGGAACAGCTGCTCTTCCGTATGTGGGAAGCACCTGCCTCAGCACCGGTTCTTAGCAAACGGGTTGATTCCATTTATTGAGTCCGGAAAAGCCCTGGATTCCAGAAGGCACAGCTACCGCACAACTCCATGGTTGTGGAATCGGCCATGCACAGACTGAAAAGTCAAAAGATGCACTCCTTGGTGCCTCCTGGCTGGGAGGCCCGGAACCTGGATGCCCTCGGTAGAAAGTGCTTCCAGGGCTCTATGCTATCTTGCCGTGTCCAGACCTACTAGCTGTACATGGACATGTACCTACGGGACCTGGCAAAAGAAATTGCCGGGTTCTCAGCTGGCCTCTCCGAGGAACCCTTGCAGAGGTTCAAAGCCTTGTCCACAGGGATCCGGGAGTGCTCGAAGTTTATCTCTCGAGCAGCCTATGATGGCTTTGAGGCTTCGGCCTGGGTAGCCGCGGCCAGCATCGGTGCACGCCATCAGGCCTGGCTACTGTCATCAGACCTGGAGTCATGGGTGCAGGACAAGTTGGTCGATGTCCCCTGCTGAGGTGACAACCTATTCGGTAAGCCCATGACTGAAAAGGCTGCAGAAATTGAGACTGAGACTCTCACCAGGACAAGGCTGTCCAGGAAGACTTCTGCCCCTTCTCAAAAAAAGAAGGGCTTGGGGAAGAAGCCCTTTTTCCTGAGGAAGGGTGCTGCCTACAAAACCTACCCTCAGTATCAGGCCTCTCCAGCTCCCCGACAGGGCCAGCAGGCCAAAGGGCAGGGGCATGGGCCCCGTAGGCAGAAAACCCCCAAGCCGCCAGCCCCGGCTCCTGCACAGCAGGGAGGGGGGTTTTGACTCCCTCAGCATAGCCTATCCTCCGCCGGTAGCTCCACTCAGCACAGGAGGTCAGCTGACCCTCTATGCCTACAGGTGGCCAGCCATCACAGGGGATACCTGGGTACTGAGCATAGTCCAGAAGGGCTATATGCTCCATTTCCATCAGCTACCCCCCTCCCACTATCCAGGGGAGCCTACAAGACTCCCTCTACACAGAGACCTCCTCCTTCAGGAGTTGCAAAGTCTTCTAAAGGAACAGGCGGTGGAACCGGTGCCACACCACCTGGAAGGGCAAGGCTTTTACTCCAGGTACTTCCTGGTACCAAAGAGAACAGGAGGCCTCAGACCTATCCTAGACTTGTGAAATCTCAACAAGTTTCTGGAGAGGGAAAAGTTCAAGATGTTTACCCTTGGAATACTGCTGCTCTACCTCCCACAGGGAGACTGGCTATGCTCCTTAGATCTCAAGGATGCTTACACTCACATCCTCATCCATCCAGACCACAGACAATATCTCAGATTTGTGGTGGGAGGAAACCACTTTCAGTACAGAGTGCTTCCATTTGGCCTAACCTCTGCCCCCAGGGTTTTCACCAAATGCCTGGCAGTGGTGGCGGCTTTTCTCAGGAACCAGGGAATTTTTGTCTTCCCCTATCTAGACGATTGGCTAATCAGGGGCCAGTCATCCAGGAGGCCCGACAGGCCACTCTGCACACTGTCTCTCTTCTTCAGCATGTAGGTTTTGTCAAACTACGCAAAGTCCACTTTGCTCCCCTCTCAGAACCTAGAGTTTATAGGGGCCAGGTTGGACACTCTTCAGGCAAGAGCTTACTTGCCCGAGGAGAGGGCCCACAGACTTATGGACTTGCCCAACCAGTTCCAAAACAATTTTCGTGTTTCCGCAAGGCACTACCTGCGGCTCCTGGGCCACATGGCGTCTACGGTACATGTGACCCCGAATGCCCGTCTGCACATGCAGGCTGCTCAGTGGTGCCTCAGAGATCAGTGGACACAAGCCACCGGCGACCTCCGAGACACAGTAAAGGTGTCCAGACGACTTATGAATTCCTTACAGTGGTGGCTACATCTGCCAAACCTCCTCAGGGGTGTACCTTTTCAGACTTCAGCACACACAAGGGTGCTGACGACAGATGCCTCCTTAAAGGGCTGGGGTGCTCATTGCCAGGGCACCTGCACTCAAGGTCTGTAGTCCCCTCGGGAGGCCACACAGCAGATTAACCTTTTAGAGCTGCAAGCAATCCGCTTAGCTCTGCAAACCTTCTGCCATGCTCTCTCTCAACAGTCTGTCCTAGTTCAGATGGACAATCAGGTAGCAATGTTCTACATGAACAAACAAGGAGGCACAGGCTCCAGGTTCCTATGTCAGGAGGCACTGGACCTTTGCTCCTTTGCGGTCAAACATGGCATGTTTCTCAAAGCAGTTTATCTACCTGGTCAGGAAAACTTCCTAGCAGACAATCTAAGCAGGATTCTCCAGCCCCACGAATGGCAGTTGAATCCATTGGTGGTCCAGCAGATCTTCCTCCGCTGGAGACTTCCATCCATCGATCTCTTTGCAAGTCCACGTCAGCTGCCCAAGTTTTGCTCCAGACAGCCGCATCCTCTGAGGATGGCAGCAGATGCTTTTCTGATCACTTGGTCTACGGGCCTCCTGTATGCGTTTCCTCCCATGCCCCTGGTGGCCCGAACTCTGTTCAAGATCCTCCGGGACAAAGCCTCGGTGCTTCTGGTAGCCACCAGATGGCTGAGGCAACCGTGGTTTCCACTCCTCCTACAGTTAGCGGTGGAAGCCCCGTTCCCTCTGGGGCTGCAACATGATCTCCTGTCTCAAGAGCAAGGTTCCCTTCTGCACGCCAATCTCAGGTCCCTCAATCTGATGGCCTGGCTGCTGAAAGGATAGTGCTAGCTCCCTTACTTCTACCTAAGGAAGTTGAGGAGGTGGTTTTGGCCTCTAGGAGGCAGTCCACCAGAAAGTCCTATGCCCTCAAGTGGCATAGGTTTATGGTATGGTGTGTTCAGCGCAAGGAAGATCCTTTCTCTTGCCTTGTGCCAGTAGTACTGCAGTATCTACTTCACCTGTCAGACCTAGGTCTTATGTCTAACTCTGTTGGAGTCCATCTCAGTGCTCTGTCAGCGTACCACTCACCGGTGGAGGGACAGTCTGTCGGTTCACCATTTGGTGTCCAGATTTCTCAGAGGTCTGCTTCTGCTCAAGCCTCCGGTTCGTCCACTGGTGACGGAGTGGGACTTGAACGTGATCTTGCAGCAACTGACTCGCCCACCATTTGAGGCGATGGCTACTTGCCATTTGCGCTTCCTCTCATAGAAAGCGCTCTTCCTGGTGGCTCTTACCTCAGCCAGACGTGTGAGTGAACTACAAGCTCTGGCTTCTGATAGCCCGAACACACGGTTCTATAGGAAAAGGGTGGTCCTATGGACCCATCCAAGGTCCTCCCAAATGTGGTCTCCTCTTTCCATCTCAATCAGGAGGTGGTTCTTCCAACCTTTTTTCCCAGGCCCCATGCCAGCTGGGCTGGAACGGTCTTGCATACCCTGGACTGTAAGAGGGCGTTGTCCTTTTACATAGAACGTACGCGGGAGCATTGGAGGGCTACTCAGCTCTTTGTCTCATTTTACCCTAACAGGATGGGGTTACCTGTCTCCAAGTGTACCTTGTCCACTTGGGTGGCAGATTGCATCGCCTGGGCATACAGGGCAGCCGACCTTCCCTTGCAGGGTCGGGTCACGGCCCAACGTGTAAGGGCGAAGGCCATGTCAGTAGCTCATCTCCGCTCTGTTCCGTTGGCAGACATCTGCTGGGCCGCACCTTGGTCTTCAAGCCAGACCTTTGCAGCCCATTACTGCCTGGAGAGAGTCCCAGTGGGACAGTGTTTTCGGCCAGGCGGTACTCCGTAATCTCTTTGAGGTTTAGGCAACTCCTACCCTCCGGCCCTTTTGTTGGGCTACCATATGGGGTGCGTTCTCAGAGAAAGTTCTTATCACGGATGCTGAGGCTCTTCAGAGGGAGTCAATTTTTCAGTTCTGGGTTCATGGTAGCCTAGAGCTGGGGAGTCCCATATGTGAGGACTGACTTCCTGCTTGGTCCTGGAGAAAGCGTAGTTACTCACTTGTAACAGGTGTTCTCCAGGAGCAGCAGGAATCAGTCCTCACAACCCTCCCTCCTCCCCTTGGAGTTGCAGTCATATACTTCGTTTTGTTTTTTTGCTGTCTTTTAGCTGTCATCAGACTGAGCAAGATGGCACCCTTGGGCGGGAAGGGGACCGCGCATGCGTGCTGCATTCCCAAAGGCTTTCTTTAAAAGCTGGGGAAATGCTCCGCACGAAGGCTCCGTCGGCACCGACATCACCCGTATGTGAGGACTGATTCCTGCTGCTCCTGGAGAATACCTGTTACAGGTGAGTAACTACGCTTAATAGTTCTATAAGTTCTATAATGATGTCTAAATATTTTTTTAAATATATATATAATTTTTATATATAAGTTTTACATCATATCATATTATTTATGTTTTTATTTATTATTATATTTATTATATTATATATGAATGGCTTCACTTTAAGATGTTTTATTTTTATTTATATGATTTAATTATTACTTATATATATATATATATATATATATATAGCACAGTTACTTACCTGTAACAGGTGATCTCTGGGAACTCCTAGGGGAGGTGGGTGGGTTGTGATGACTAATTCCTGCTGTTCCCAGAGATCACCTGTTACAGGTAAGTAACTGTGCTATCTCCAGGAACAAGCAGGAATACGTCATCACATATGGGGACTCCCTAGCTAAGATGCCTGGGAGATCCCCCTCCAAGGGTAAACCATCTTCGCATGGATCTCAGGCATCCATCCAGGGAAGGTGGGCAGGAGTTGTTTAAGTATGGAACAGGTGTTTGAGGACAGCCTGACCAAACAAGGCATCCCGGCGGGAGTCCTTGTCCAAGCAGTAATGGGCTGTGAAGGTATGAACCGAGGCCCAAGTGGCTGCTCGACAGATCTGATCTATGGACACAGAGTGAAGATGAGCCATAGAAGTGGCCATGGCCCTCACATTGTGAGCTGTGACATGGCCCTCCATAGAAATGTTCTTACTCTGGTAAGCAAAAGAAATACACTGAGCGATCCAATTGGAAAGTGTACGCTTGGTGACTGGAAGTCCCAAATGAGAAGGATCAAAAGCCACGAAAAGTTGGGAAGACTTTCGATGTGGTTGAGTCCTGTTGAGGTAAAAGGCAAGAGCTCTTTTACAATCCAAAGTATGAAGGTTCCTCTCTGCACTGGATGCATGAGGAGCCGGGAAAAAGACAGGTAGATATACCTCTTGATTAAGATGACAGGGCGAGACCACTTTGGGCATAAAGTGGGGATTCGTCCTAAGGACCACCTTATCATGATGAAACCTAGTATAAGGTGGATGAGCCACTAAAGCCTGCAGTTCACTGATGCGGCGAGCCGAAGTGACTGCAATAAGGAAAACAACCTTCCAGGAAAGAAATTTGAAGGAGGTAGAGTCCAAAGGCTCAAAAGGTGGCTTCATAAGCTGACCTAGAACTAGGTTCAAATCCCATGCTACCGGAGGAGGTCGGATGGGAGGTTTAGTTAGAGTCAGGCCTCTCATGAAACGTGAAACAAGAGGATGAGAGGAGACAGGTTGTCCATTTATAGGTTTTAAGGATGCTGCAATAGCACTCAAATGGACCCTTACGGAATTCGTCTTAAGGCCTGCATTTGAAAGATGCAGGAGATAGTCCAAGAGGGAATTCAAAGGAAGTGCTAGAGGGTCAAGACCCTGCTGAGCACACCAAATGGAAAAACGTTTCCATTTGAAAGCATAAGAACGCCTCGTGGAAGGTTTCCTAGAGGCATGAAGGATATCTGTCACAGGTTGAGAAAGATTAAAGTCTTGAAGACTTAGGCCTTCAGTAACCAAGCTCTGAGATGTAGGGATTTGGGGTTTGGGTGCCACAAAGTCCCCTCCTCCTGAGACAGAAGGTCTGGCGCAGCTCCCAGGTCCAGGGAGGATCCCTGGGAGAGATGCAGAAGTAGAGGGAACCACACCTGGCGTGGCCAGCGGGGAGCTATGAGGATCATAGTCCCGTGATCCCTCTGGAGCTTGAACAGAGTCTTGGATATTAGAGGAATGGGTGGAAAGGCATAGAGGAATTCCTGACCCCAATGCAGGAGGAAGGCATCGTGGGCCTGAGCTCCCTGACACTGAGTTCTGGAACAGAACCGGGGAAGTTTGGCATTCCACGGACTTGCAAAGAGGTCTATGTCCGGGGTCCCCCATTCCTGAAAGATTCTGCATATCTGGTCCATATGTAGGGACCATTCGTGTGGAAGCAGAACTCGACTGAGTCTGTCTGCACGAGAGTTTTGAACTCCTGGAAGATACACTGCAAGAAGGTGAATTTGATGCTCTCTGGCGAAGGCCCATATTCTGAGAGCTTCGTTGCAAAGCGACAGAGAGCCTGTCCCTCCTTGTTTGTTTATATAGAACATGGCTACCTGATTGTCTGTCTGAACTAGGACAGTCAGGTTGACAAGGAGGGTATAGAAGACCTTGAGGGCAAGGTAAATTGCTCGCAGTTCCAGGAGGTTGATATGAAGGGTGGCCTCCTGTGGAGACCAAGTGCCCTGAGTGGAGAGGTTCTGAAGATGAGCTCCCCACCCTGTCTGGGAGGCATCTGTTGTGAGGGTTGCTTGGGACAACAAAGGTTGGAAGGGGGCCCCCAACAACAGATTCTTGGTGGATGTCCACCATTGGAGGGACCAAAATAGACGGCTTGAGGGGAGTATTTGGTCGGAGAGCGCTCCAGATGCTTGAGTCCACTGGGTGGCCAAGGTCCATTGAGCTGCTCTCATATGCAGACGAGCGTAGGGCACCACATGTACCGTGGAGGCCATGTGGCCCAGAAGTCGCAGCATTTCCCGGGCTGTCAAATGACTGCTGGACTGAGCTTGGAAGGCCAAACTCAGCAGGCGTTGGGCCCTGACCTGAGGCAGGTAGGCCCCTTGCAGTGATGGTGTCTAACTGGGCCCCTATGAACTCGAGAGACTGAGTAGGGATTAGTTGAGACTTGGGAAGGTTTACTACCAGTCCTAGATACTGCAGAAGACGCCTTGTGCGGTCCAGGGAAATTTGGGCCTGGGACTGAGAGGGAGCTCGGATGAGCCAGTCGTCCAGGTATGGGAATATGAAAATTCCCAGGCCTCTTAGAAAGGCAGCTACGACTGCCATGCATTTGGTGAACACTCTTGGAGCAGAGGCTAGACCGAAGGGGAGTACTCTGTACTGGAAATGTTTTCCCTGAAACAGAAATCGAAGGTATTTTCTGTGGGATGGGTGGATGAGTATGTGTGTATACGCATCCTTTAGATCTAGAGAACAAAGCCAATCCTGACTCTGAAGGTATGGAAGGAGAATGCCCAGAGAAAGCATTTTGAATTTCTCCTTGAAAAGAAATTTGTTCAATTCTCTCAGATCCAGAATTGGTCTGAAGCCCTCTGTCTTCTTTGGTATTAGAAAATAAGGGGAGTAGAATCCCGTCCCCTGTTGAAGAAGAGGGACCTCCTCTATTGCCCCCTGGGCAAGGAGGGAGGAGACTTCCTGACCCAAGAGGGCCAGGAGAGATGGGGGAGAATTGAACTGCCTCACTATAGTATAAGGAGGAAGGTCAGAAAAATGGAGTTTGTAACCCTCTCTGATGATAGAGAGGGTCCATTGCTCTGATGTAATTTGCTCCCATCTGGGAGCAAAGTGAGCTAACCTTCCGGGTATGGTGAGGGGCTCTGGTTGTTCTAGAGCCAGAAAAGTTAAGTTCTCTAGGGGCAAGTCAAAACCCCTGAGGGGGTGGAGCCTGCTGAGGCGTAGCAGACGCCGCAGGCTTTGACCTTGCCTGTTTAGGTTGCTGACGCTTAGCAGCAAAACGAGGCTGAGAGGATTGTTGGCCAGTATTTGTAGAAAATCTGGACTTCTTGTAATAAGGCCTCCTAAAAGACTTCTTCTTGGCAGGAGTGGAGGTAGACTTAGAAAGTCTATCTAAGGTGGCATTTTCTGCATCCATTTGAGTGGCCTTAATTTGCCACTCCTCACCAAATAAGTTCTCACCTGTACAGGGCAGATTTCTTAAGCCATCTAGGACCCAAGGTTCTAGATCAGAAGCCTGGAGCCAAGCAAGACGTCGGGCTGCTATAGCAATGCCCGAAGCCCTACCAGCACCCTCAAAGGAATCAAAAGCTGCCCTGTTGGAGAACTTTGAAATATCCAAAAGGTGTTTCACCAAGGAAATGAACTGCTCCCTCTTATCCTCAGGGAGAAAGGGGGCAAAATGCCGAACTTTTAGAGCGATTTCACTGAGAAACATGCCCATGTAAAGACTATAGGAATTAATCCTGGCTATAAGCATAGTAGCCTGGAAAATTTTCCTGCCAAAAGAGTCTAGAGTCTTACATTCTCGCCCTGGAGGAGTAGAAGAGTGCCTTTTGGTACTCTTTATCTTCTTCATTGCAGACTTCACCACAATAGAATGGTGAGGCAACTGGGTTTTTTGGAAACCAGGAGAAGGGGGGACACGGTACATGGTGTCCAACCTGCGAGAAGAAGGAGACAATGTTAGAGGAGCCTCCCATAAGTCCATCAAGTGTTCTTGAAGGATTTCATGGATAGGCAGGGTGACTGCCTCTTTAGGAGACTTAGAGTATCCTAAAATATCCAGTTTCTTTGATCTGGGTTCCTTTTCAGAGGATGAAGCAATAGAAAGACCTTTAGCCATTTCTATGATGAAGTCCTGAAAGGACAAATCCTCTGGTGGAGACATTCTCCTGTTAGGAGAAGAAGGCTCCTCAGGAAGATCAAGGGAGAACTCATCAGAATCATCAGAGGAGTTAAAATCCTCTGAAGAAGCAGAGTATCCTCTATGTGCTTCCAACGCACGATACGCATACCGTTCGGTATCGACATCGGGCGTACTGGGTATGGGATCGGTACCGGGCAAAAGCCCGGATCCGGCATGCGGAACCGATCTGCGTTTGGAAGACGATGGCCTCGGTTCCGGTATGGAAGCCATTACCGGAACCGGACCCGGTACCGCTGGCTGCGGTACCGAGGGCGTAGCAGCATTAATAAAAGCCAGAATGGCCTGCTGCATGACTTGGACAGTATTGCCCATAGACGCCACTGCTGCCTGGATGTCGGTACCGGTATGGGCCGGTACCCCAGAGCAGTACAACAGGTGATCTGTCGAGGCCGCGCCATCGATGTCAACCTGTGACCCCATGATTGCTTTGGAGGCCGGAGCCTCCCGCTGGGGTTTTTTGGCCTGGGCAGAATCCTCGAACTCAGAATTGAGAGCCTCTCGATCTTTAGAAAGAGATTTGCTTTTAGAGGATTTGCCCACTGGAGTTTTGGTTACCTGAGATCCATCCGGAGAGGAAGACCTGGATGACTGTGATGCTTCTGAAGGAAACAGCACATGGAACTTGTTGGCCCGGTTCTGCAATCCACGTTTCGACATCTGGGAGCAGGATGGGCAGTCCGGTATGGAATGGTCAGGTCCTAAACATTTAAGACACCATTCATGGGTGTCTGTAAGAGGAATGACAGCACTGCACTTGGTACACTTTTTAAAACCAGGAACTGGCTTCTCCATGAGGAGAAATTGTGTAGGCCTGAAGGCCTAACAAAGTACCAAGCTGTGCTGAAGAAAAGAAAATTTTTTTTTTTTTAAAGAAAGAAAGAGAGACCGGCAGTACCGGTTTCAGAATGGGGAAGGCAGGTACGCGGTCTAAAGAAAACAATAAAATTAACAATTTCTTCAGCGGTGACAGGAACACGACCTGCTGGCTCCGCGGAAAAAAAGAAACTGACGAGAGCTGCTCAGGAAGGCGGGAAGGCAGCGCGCATGTGCAGTGGGAGGCCCCAAAAGCTTTTAATCTGAAAAGCTGGGGAGCTTTCCCGCGCGGGCTCCGTCGGTACCGACGTACCCATATGTGATGACGTATTCCTGCTTGTTCCTGGAGATATATATATATATATATATATATATATATATATATATATTATATATGAAAAAATAAATATTTTTTATGTCATATGATTGTTTGATATTTATGATTTTATTCTTTCGAGGTTTGCTCCCTCACGTAATCCCCCTGAAGAAGGCCAGGTGGCCGAAACGCGTAGGGGTAATAAAGGGGTCTTAAAACCTGAATCTATTTTTCACCAGGCTTGGTGTCTGCACCTTTGTTCCTTCGCAGTCTGCAGGCACTGTGTTGCTTTGCCTAGTTTACCTGATAGTCATGGGTGACTGGAACGCAACATTGGCATCAAAGTAGTTGGAAAATATGGACTTTGCAACAAACATCTTCTTCCAGCAACACAAGCGTCAACTGTACATGTGGACTTCAGCTAAAGGACTGTACAAAAATCAAATTGATTACATCTGTGAAAGACAAACCTGGAGCCGATTGTGGTACAGATCATTAACTACTAGTAGGCAAACTCAAGTGAAAGTTGAAAAAGAGCAAACCACTCATGAATGTAGCAAAATATGAAATTGAGAATATACCACTGGAATTTAAAGACCGCCTGAAAAATCAATGTGCTGCTTTAGATACAAACGACAGAGTTCCAGAAGAGTTATGAGATGACATCAAGAAGGTTGTGTTAGATAAAGCAAGAAGTCTCTACATAAAGTGAAAAAGCAAAACCAGCCAAAATGGATGACTGAAGAAACTGAAAATTCTGCAGAAACGCAGAGAAGCTGAAGAAAGAGAGGCAATGGCAAAACTCAGGTTTCCAATGTGCAGCAAGACAAGCCAGAGAAAAGGACCACAGTGACACATGCAAGGAAATAGAATCCGAAACTATTACAGGAAGAACAAGATCAGCTTTTCTAAAGCTACGAGACTTAAAGGAAAATTTTGAGTCTGAAATTGGAATGCTACAAGATGCTCAATGATTCATGTTAAATGATGCTGAGAAGAAAAAGAAAAGGTGAATATACAGAGTCATTATACCATAAGATCAAGTGGACCAACAGCTGTTTCTACCTGTACTTTATGAACAGGAACCATTGGTGATGAAAGAAGAAGTCTGTGCTGGGTCCGTTTCTTTTTAACATATTCGTAAATGACCTGAAATGGGAATATCTAGTGAGATAATCAAATTTGCAGATGACACAAAATTATTCAAAGTTGTTAAAACCCATAAGGATTATGAAAAAATTGCAAGAGGAGCTTGATAAACTGGAAGATTGAGCATCCTAATGGCAGATGAAATTTAATGTGGACAGGTGCACAATTATGCACCTAGGAAAGAACAACCCGAACTATGGTTACACGCTGCAAGGTTCCACATTAAGAACCACCACCCAGGAAAACGATTTAGGCGTCATTGTGGATAACATGTTGAAACCTTCCACCCAGTGTGCAGCGGCAGCCAAGAAAGCAAATAGAATGTTAGGAATCATAAGGAAAGGAATAGAGAATAAAACAAAGGATATAATAACGTCTCTATATTGTTCCATGTTATGACCACACCTTGAATATTGTGTGCAATTCTGGTCACCATATCTTAAAAAGGATATAGCTTTATTAGAAAAGTTACAGAGAAGAGCCACCAACATGGTAAAGGAGATGGAAGGATAGACCTACGAAGACAGGCTAAAAAGGTTAGGGCTCTTCAATCTGGAAAAGAGACGGTTAAGGGGAGATATGATAGAGCTCTATAAATTAATGAATGGAGTGGAATGGGTAAAAGTACATCAATTGTTTATGCCATCAAAATATAGAAAGACTAGGGGACATGCAATAAAGTTACAGTGTAACATATTTAAGACTAAGAAGGGAAAATATTTTTTCACTCAAGGTGTAATCAAACTCTGGAATTCCTTACCGGAGGATGTAGCAAAAGTTGTTAGTGTAGCCAGGTTTAAAAAGAGTTTGGACAAGTTCCTGGAGGAAAGGTCCATAAGCCATTATTAAAAGGGACCCAGGAAATCCACGGTTTGCCCCAATACAAGCATTGTGGAATCTGTGTCTTTTGGGGAAATGCTAGGTAGTTTTGAAGGGCTACAAAAGGGGACTGCTACTTCTGGAGAGAGATCTGCAATTCTAAGTATTTACTTCTGGGAATTTTTCTAAATCTTGGGGAAAAAGGAATTCTTTAGATTAAAGCTGATTAATCTGTGAAGCCAGTTTATTTGTTAAAATCAGTCAGGGCCTAGTAGCAGCAAAGAGTTTTCAGTTTAAATTTAAAACACAGAAGAGAGCTTTCTGGTTAAATTTAGAACCCAGCAGAGAGCTTCCAGTTTAAATTTAATACTCAGTGAAGGCCTAGTAGCAGCAAGGCGCTTTCAGTTTAAATTTAAAACACAAGAGAGCTTTCTGGTTAAATTCAGAACCCAAGACTCCCTCTATCCAAGCAAGAGCTGTGAGAGTCCCCCTGGAGATTGGTCACAGATTACCTTAGAAGCACAGGACAGGGTACTGTGCAGCAGCCAGCCCACCACTGGGATAATCATAGTTTTATAGGTGCTTAAACCTCTTAAAGGAAAGGAGGTGCCAATATTCAGGGGCGGCTCAAGGCAATCTGCTGCCTGAGGCATGGGAAGAAATGGTGCCTCCCCCGGGTGGGGATCTCTCTCAAAACTCCAGTCAGGGAATGAACCAAATCAAAAAGTCAATTAGATAATGTGTAGCAAAAGCAAGATGTTTGCACACCAAGAAACTAAAAGAAAGATCGAGAACCACAGCAGTTTATATCTCCAAATTATAATTCATTTGTATTTTGTTGTTATAAGCTGTGCTTTGGTGCTTGCTTTTTCTTTTTGAACATAAATTTTGCATTCACAGAACCCCCTCCTCAACAATGGGTGCGAAGCAGAGGTAGGACATTCACCCACAGAACTCAATATATTAAAAAAAAAAATCTGATTCTGGTCATCTCCCCAACAAACATTCTTCAGTACTAAGCATATTGGGAACTAATATAAAACCCTACTAAAGTCACTAAGATCTGCAAGGCCAAATCTACCATACCATACCATATCAGCATAAACTTCCAAAACTCATACAATAAGGGGCCTACCAAGAAAAAAGCAGTACTATAAACACTGCAATGGGTCCCAAAACATCCATACACCTATTTAAAAAGCTACAGATCCCTACATACAAACTCCATGTTAACAGAACACCTGGCCGTGGTCACATACTCAGAACACAGACCCTCACCAAGTACAGAATAAGTGACCACAACCTAAAGCAAAAATAAAAATATGTAGATAAAAATTCAAATGAAACCCCAAGAAGCCAGACTCTGCATGCGGTACCACACTAAATACGAGATGCAGTTCCCCATACTGTGTGAAATACAGATAGCACAAAGTCCAATCACTAAATTGAAAATAAAATTATTTTTTCTACCTTTGTTGTCTGATGATTTTTGATCATGTTGGTCCCAATCTGAGGTTTCTGTTTTCCTCTGTCTTCTCTTAGCTCTTTTTCTATGGTCTATAGTTCATCTGCCATTTCTTGTCTCTCCTTTTGCTTTCTTAATTTTCTTCCATCAGCCTTTTTTCAGTCTCAGTAACTCTCCCTAGTTTCAGTCCCCTTTACAGCTCCCCTCCCAGTACCAACCCCCTTGCCTTCCCAGTACCGCCACTAGTGTCTATTCTCTGCCAGTCCCCCTCCTTCCTCATCGTCCAGCCCCTTCTATTTAAAATACCATCCTAGGTATCAGCGAACTTCCAGTCCTAGTGTCCCCTCCCATGTCAGTTCCCTTCCAGTCACCCTCTCCCCTGTCCATCCATCTTCCAGTGCCATCCCCGGGTGTCAGCAACCTTCCACCAACCCCCCCCCCCCCCAAATGTCTGCTTTGCTCCACTCCTTTCAGCTTCCCCTCACCATGTCATGTCTGCTCCCTTCCAGGCCTCCCTGTCTGTTCCCTTCCAGCTCCCCCATCTGCTCCCTTCCAGCTTCCCCATGTCTGCTCCCTTCCAAGCCCCCCTATCTGCCCCCTTCCAGCTCCCCCCATGTCTGCTCCCTTCCAGGCCTCCCTGTCTGTTCCCTTCCAGACCCCTGTCTGCTCCCTTCCAGCTCCCTGTCTGCTCCCTTCCAGCTCCCCCATCTGCTCCCTTCCAGCTAGGCATGTAGATAGCTGGGTGGCTGGTGGACATGAGGATCGCCTGGTAACATGCCTGCCTGATGCGAAGATAGCGGACCTCACGTGCCACCTAGACAAGGTCTTAGATAGTCTGGGGAGGAGTCTGCTATCTTGGTATATGTCGGTACCAATGACATAGAAAAATGTGCTAGGGAGGTTCTGTAGGCTAAATTTAGGTTTTTAGGTAGGAAGTTGAAATCCAGAACTTCCAGGGTAGCGTTCTCTGAAATGCTTCCCGTTCCACGCGCAGGACCCAAAAAGCAGGCAGAGCTCTGGAGTCTCAATGCGTGGATGAGACAATGGTGCAAGGATGAGGGTTTTGGATTTGTTAGGAACTGGGGAACATTCTGGGGAAAGGAGGGGCTCTTCCGAAGGAATGGGCTTCACCTTAACCGGGATGGAGCCAGGTTGCTGGTATTAATCTTTAAAAGGGAGATAGAGCAGCTTTTAAACTAGATAATAGGGGAGAGCTGACAGTCACACTAGATCTGGTGCAAGAGATAAGGGTGTTGGGGCCACTTGGCAATAGTGATCATAGCATGATCTCGTTTGATTTAATTAATGGAGGAGGTATGATAAGGAAATCCACAGTACTACCTTTTAACTTTCGAAAGGGAGACTATGATAAAATGAGGAAAATAGATAAAAAACTAAAAAGATCAGTTGCAAAGATTAAAGACTTACATCAAACTTGGGTATTCCACGCTTTAAAAGTGGAAGAAAGTCCAAAACACTGCTAGCCTGGTTTAAAGGTGAGGTCAGAGAGGCTGTTGCCAAAAAAAGCATCTTTCAGGAAATGGAAGAAAGAGCCAAATGACGAGAACTGGAAACAGCACAAGCCTGGCAAGTTAAATGCAAGGCATTGATATGGCAGGCAAAGAGAGAATTTGAGGAGAAACTTGCTATGGAAGCAAAAATGCATAATAAAGACTTTTTCAAGTACATTTGTAGCAAAAAAAACCTGCGAGAGAGTCTGTTGGACCATTAGATGATAGAGGGGTAATAGGGGCAATAAAAGGGGACAAGGTGATAGCCCAGAAACTGAATGAATTCTTTGCTTCGGTCTTTACTGAGGAAAATGTAGGGATGTTACCCATGACTGATGTGGTATTTAAAGTTGATGCTGCAGAAGATTTGAAAGAAATATCGATACACAGGGAAGATGTATTACAACTACTGTATTTGATAAACTGAAGAGTAGCAAATCACCTGGACCGGAAGGTATACATCAAAGAGTGTTGAAAGAACTGAAATATGAGATTGCAGACTTGCTATTAGTAATCTGTGAACTATCATTAAAATCATCTGTAATACATTGGCCATCCTCCAATCTTCAGGTAACGCCAATTTTTAAAAAGGGTTCCAGGGGTGATCCAGGAAACTACAGACCGGTGAGCCTGACGTCAGTACCGGGAGAAGTGGTAGAAACCATCATAAAGAACAAAATTGCTGAACATGTAGATAGTCATGGCTTATTGGGAGACAGCCAACATGGCTTTAGACATGGAAGATCTTGTCTTACTAATCTGTTATGTTTTTTTCAAGGTGTGAATAAACAGGTAGACAAAGGTGAGTCGGTTGATATAGTGTATCTGGACTTTCAGAAAGCCTTTGACAAGGTCCTTCATCAGAGACTTTTGGCAAAACTAAAAAGTCATAGTATAGGAGGCAATGTACTATTGTGGATAAGGAACTGGTTAAAAGATAGAAAGCAGAGGTTAGGACTAAATGGCCAATTTTCCCAATGGAAAAAGGTGAATAGTGGAGTACCACAGGGATCTGTGCTGGGTCTGCTGATTTTTGACATATTCATAAATGACCTGGCAGTTTTGGATGGGAATGGTACCACACCATGCATTCTTAAAGCTGGCAGGATGCTTCCACAAGGGCTCAGTCGGTGCCAACATCACCCATATGTAAAGACTGACTTCCTGCTTGTTCCCGGAGAAGACTCTTTCCATCAGTGTTAACATCAATGAATGCACCCCATAACTGGGACAAAACCCGAACTAAGAGTTGGATAAGATTTTATATTTTTCTAAAAATTGTATCACTTCACTCGTTATTCCCATTTTTAGATGATTTACTAACATGTTAAAAAGTAGAGGGCCCAGCACAGATCCCTGGGGTACTCTATATTCTCCTTTCTCCATTGAAAAAAATTGGCCATTTAGCCCTACTCTTAACTAGTTCCTGATCCTCAATAGTACACTGCCTCCTACCCCATGCCTTTCTAATTTTGCCAAGAGTCTCATAAGAGACCTTGTCAAAGGCCTTCTGAAAATCCAGACTCAGTATATCAACCGGCTCACCTTTGTCTACCTATTTATTCACACCTTCAAAAAAAATAGATTAGTAAGAGAAGACTTTCCTTGGCTAAATCCAAGTTGGCTTTCTTCCATTAAACCATGATTATCTACATGTTCAGTAATTTTATTCTTTATAATTGTTTCTACCATTTTTCCTGCTACTGATGTCACCAGTCTATAGTTTTCAGGATCACCCCTGGAAACCTTTTTACAAATTGTTGTTACATTAGCCATTCTCCAATCTTTAAGCACTGCAGATGATTTTAATGATGGTTCACAGATTACTAAAACTCAACATACACTGCATAGTGTGTAGAATCCATTGCTTGTAACTCAACATACACTGCATAGTGTGTAGAATCCATTGCCACCTCATTGCTTGTAAGTTAACATACGCTGCATAGCCCTACTATTCCTCTATGGCCCCACATCACATTGTCCTTTTCCTCATATTCCCCAACTGCTTCCCCTCCTACCAGCACCCTCATTCCTTCCCCTCAATTCCCCCTCTACCTTCCTCACTTCTCTCTCCATTCTGTCTTCTAACCTAGCATCAGCTCTTGAGCTTCATCACACTCTCCCCCTCATTCAACCAGCCCCTTTCTCTCTAAGTCAACCCCACCCTCGCTTTCGCCGTACTGCCTCCTCTTTACCCCACTCTCTACTACTCCTTCTCTCATCAGGTAATATCAACCCCAACCCTGGCCCCCCTCGATTTCTATCGCATTCTAAGAAGAGCTCCTCACATAACTTATCTAATCTCATCCATATCCCTCTCCTTTCCCCCTCCACTCTCCCTCCCTCATGCGCCACACACTCATCCAGAGATATCAACCCCATCCCTGGCCCCTTTAGAATTCTGTCTCACTCTAAGAAGAGATCCTCACATAACCTGTCTAATATCATCAATATCCCCCTTCCACTCCCCCTCCCTCATGGAATGCACACTCATCCAGAGATACTCACCCATACCCTGGCCCCTTTAGATCTCTCTCTTACTCTGTAATGAGATCCTCACGCAACAGCCCCCCCCCCCCAGACGTTTGTCTTACTCTAAAAAGATATCCTCACGTAACTTGTCCTCAACCTTGTAACCTCATCCATATCCCTCTTCTTTCACCTTCCACTCTCCTGTTCTCAAGTGCCTTATGGAACGCACACTCGGTCTCTAAGAAACTTGCTTTTACTCGTGACCTCTATATCTCTAATGCTCTACATCTTCTTGCTCTAACTGAGACCTGGCTCCTCCCAGATGATACCGCATCTACTGCTGCTCTCTGTCACGGGGTCTACCAGTTCTCCCATACGCTTCGTTCCACTGGCCGCGGTGGTGGTGTTGGGCTTCTACTTTCTCCCTCTTGCCAATTCCAACCCCTCCTGCTGCCTCAGTCTCACTCCTTTCTCTCTTTTGAAGTCCACTCCATTCGCCTCTTCACACCACTTCCCCTCCGAGTAGCTGTTATCTATTGCCCACCCGACAAATCTGCTTCTGCCTTCATTACCGACTTCAACTCCTGGCTCTCCGTCTTTCTGGATTCCTCTTCCCCCACTCTTATTCTTGGCGATTTTAACATTCACGTCGATAACCCCTCTGATCCCCATGCTTTAAAGCTCCTCGCCCTTACCTCCTCGTTTGACCTCCAACTTTGTTCCACTGCCCCCACCCACCAGCACGGCCACTGCCTTGACCTGATACTCTTCTCTAATTCCTCTCCCTCAAACTTCCGTAACTCAATCCTTCCCTTATCTGACCATCACCTCTTAAGCTTTAATCTTCAGCTTCTGCTATCTCAACCTCGTCCTGTCTCCTCCGACCTATTTAGAAACCTTCATAATATTGATCCCCTGACTCTCTCCTCCACCATTTCTCCATCACTTTCCTCCATTATGTCCTCCAAGTCCATCGACAAGGCAGTAACCTCCTATTTATTTATTTTATTTATTTACATTCTCTTATATACCACGCTATTCTGCATCAGTGCGGTTTACATTGAACAAACTGAAATTACATTGAACAGGGCATTATAACTTGGAGATAACTATTTTACAGGGAACATGGGCTATGGAGGGTTAAGTGGCTTGCCCAAGACCACAAGGAGCATCTGTGGGACTAGAAACCCCAGTCCTTCCGGCCCAAAGATGCTGTCCTCTAGTGGGATTTGAACCCCCGACCTTCCGGCCTGAAGTACCTTGCCCCAACCACTAGGCCACTCCTCCACTCCTATAATGCTGCACTATCCTCGACTCTGGATGGTCTTGCCCCACTCACCCCACGTCCTGTGAGATGGTCTGCACCCCAGCCCTGGCTCTCATCCACTACCCGCTATTTACGCACCTGTGCCCGATCTGCTGAACGTGCTTGGATCAAATCCCGCTCCCTGGAAGACTTTCTACACTTCAAATTCATGCTTGGCTCCTCCCAGTCAGCCATAGCACTTGCCAAACAAAAATACTACATCCATCTGACTAACTCTCTTGCCTCTGACCCTCGCTGTCTCTTTAACACTCTCAGTTCTCTCCTTAAGGTGCCCCGCCGCTAGTCCCACCCTCCCTTTCTCCCCAAACCCTGGCCGACTACTTCCATGACAAAATCCGCAAGATTACTCTCCAATTCCCCACTTCCTCATCTACCTCCCCTCCTCCCCATTTCTCCCCCTCACCCCATCCTACTACCTCTGCAACCCTCTCCTCCTTCCCGGCAATCTCTGAAGAGGAAACCACACTCCTCCTTTCTTAATCCAAACCCACCACCTGTTCCTCTGATCCTATCCCCACCCATCTCCTAAGCCCCATCTCCCCCACCATTGTCCCTTCCATCTCTCTTATTCGCAACCTTTCACTCTCCACTGCAACTGTCCCCGCAGACTTCAAGCATGCTGTGGTCACACCTTTCCTCAAGAAACCCTCACTCAATCCCACCTGTCCCTCTATCGACCCATCTCCCTCCTTCCCTTCATATCCAAACTACTTGAACGAGCAGTCCACTGCCGCTGCCTCGACTTCCTCTCCTCTCAGGCCCTCCTGGACCCTCTACAATCCGGCTTCCGTCCCTCACACTACACTGAAACGGCTCTTACAAAAGTCTCCAGTGACTTGTTCCTAGCTAAATCTAAAGGCCTCTTCTCTGTCCTCATCCTTCGACCTCTCTGCTGCTTTTGACACTGTTGACCACAAACCTCTCCTCCATACCCTCTCCTCGCTTGGTTTTAAGGGCTCCGTACTATCCTGGTTCTCCTCCTACCTCTCCCATCGCTCCTTCAGTGTATACTCTGGTGGTTCCTCCTCCTCTCCTACCCAGCTCCCTGTTGGTGTACCCCAGGGATCCGTCCTGGGTTCCGCTCCTTTTCTCTCTCTATACCCAATCCCTTGGGGCGCTTATCTCCGCCCATGGCTTTCAGTACCATCTCTATGCCGATGACTCCCAAATCTACCTTTCTACACCTAAAATCTCTCTAGCAAGCCAGACCATTATCTCTGCCTGCCTTTCCAACACTGCTGCCTGGATGTCTCACCACCGTTTGAAATTGAACATGCAGAAGATGCAGTTCCCTTGCAGAGCAGCTAGAGGGAGCAGGCATGAACCCACAGAGCCTCTGTGGGTTCATGCCTGCTCCCTCTAGCTGCTCTGCAAGGGAACTGCATCTTCTGCACGTTAGCTGCTTTGTAAGGAACAGCGATTTTTCTAAGTTTTTGCTTTCAGTGGCTTCAGAGGGTTTTTACCAAAGCATAGTTAAACAAGTGAACTGTTACATACTTCACAGCTTCTTGCAAAAACAATACAGGATTTTCCAAAACTTCGGAGCAAAGTAAAATTAGTAAGCTTTTTCTTTTTCGCTCAACATGAACAAAACCAATATCAGAGCTTGTCTAAATAAGTTATAGCTGGGGGAGTGACTCAAAATTCCCTGCGACACAAACCGAGCAGTCCGTTACTTCTTCCTGGGACAATGTAACTGAGTCCACAGGCTCCACCTGCATGGGCTCTGGTTCATTTGTGCCTCCCTCTGTACTTGATCTTTCCCTGGCTGCTGTGATTTGAAAGTCCGTACTTCTTCTCCCTAGCTTCCAGCTAGGCTGTTCTAAGGCTTTCAGGTATATAGCAGGGTTTGTCCCTATGCCCCTAAAAGAACTCCTGCCCGCTTCCTTTTCTCTCAGACTGGTTATCTGGTTTTAAAGACGTTCTAGGAGCTGGGCCTTTCTTTGGGAAAAAATAAATAGTCACCATACCTTGGCTTCGTGAAGTCAGGGCGTCTCTTACTTGCCCACTCAGGCACCGTTCTCTGGCCACAGTTTCCTTTGCAGACTCCCTCTGGAAGCCTCCTGGATACTGTCTGTCCTCTCTGTAGCTTGGGAAGATCCTGTAAAGATTCCAGGCTTCCTGGCTTCTTAGTATAAGTAAATCTCCTGTCGGGACTTTTCCTTCCAGTACCTTTTAATCCTGTTTCAGACCCTCCTTTTGAGCAGAGGCCTCTCTCCCGGCTAGGCTCTCTCCTTCTGAGCTCTCTGCCTTTGGGATTTCTTCCAAGTGGATCTCTTTCCAATCTGTCTCTACCAGGTCTCTCTCACCCCGGCTCTTTTGGGTCTGCTCCTTTAGAAACATAGAAACATAGAAATATGACGACAGAAAAAGACCACATGGCCTATCTAGTCTGTCCTTCCATAACAACTACAACAGTCCACTTTTTGCCTTTAGAGATCCTCTGTGTTGGTCCCATGCTTTCTTGAATTCAGTTACTGTCCTCATCTCTACCACCTCCACTGGGAGACTATTCCACGGATCCACTACTCTTTCCCTAAAGAAATATTTCCGCATATCACTCCTGAATCTATCTCCCTTCACCCTCATCCCATGTCCCCTCGTAGCAGAACTTGCTTTCAATTGAAAGAGGCTCTCTCCCTGAACATTTATGCCACGGAGGTATTTAAACATCTCAATCATATCACCTCTATCCCGCCTTTCCTCTAAGGTGTACATATTAAGATCCTTAAGTCTGTCCTCATATGCTTTATAATGAAGCCCATTAATCATTTTGGTAGCAACCCTCTGCACCGACTCCATCCTGTTCACATCCTTTTGAAGGTGCGGTCTCCAGAATTGCACACCATACTCCAAATGAGGTCGCACCAAAGACTTATACAGAGGCATTATCACCTCCTTTTTTCTGCTAGCCATTCCTCTCCGTATGCACCCAAGCATCCTTCTAGCTTTTGCTGTCGCCTTTTCCACCTGTTTAGCTACTTTAAGATCATCAGACACAACCACGCCTAGGTCCCGCTCTTCTTTAGTGGACAAAAGTACTTCACCTCCTATACTGTATTGCTCCCTTGGATTGCTGCAGCCCAAATGCATGACCTTACATTTTTTAACATTAAATCCCAGCTGCCAAATTCTAGACCATTCAAGCTTAGCTAGATCCCTCCTCATGTTATCTACCCCTTCCTGGGTGTCTACTCTATTGCAGATTTTGGTATCATCCGCAAAGAGGCAAACCTTACCCGACAGCCCTTCCGCTATATCACTAACAAAGATGTTAAAAAGAATTGGACCAAGGACAGATCCCTGGGGCACACCACTGGTAACATCCTTCTCCTCAGAGTGAGCTCCATTTACTTGTACTCTTTGTCGCCTCCCACCCAACCAATTTCTAACCCAAGCAGTAACTTTAGGGTCCATCCCTAGGGTGCTCAGTTTGTTTATAAGTCGCCTGTGAGGAACAGTGTCCTTTCTCTCTCTCTCTTTCTGAGCTCCCTTCTGAGCGCCCTTCCGAGGTTCCTTCCTCTCTCCTTCCTTCTGAGCTGGCCCTCTGCTTATAAAGGCCTTTTACTTTTGAGTTTCCCGGGTTACCCCTCAGGTGGAGCTGATTAGCTCCTGCACAATCAGTACCCGGGTGTGTTAGCTCAGCCTCTGTGGGTTCATGCCTGCTCCCTCTAGCTGCTCTGCAAGGGAACTGCATCTTCTGCACGTTAGCTGCTTTGTAAGGAACAGCGATTTTTCTAAGTTTTTGCTTTCAGTGGCTTCAGCCCTATCACACTAGATTGTAAGCTCTGACGAGCAGGGACTGTCTCTTGCATATTTATCTATACAGCGCTGCGTGCGGCTGGTAGCGCTATATAAATGTCAAATAGTAGTAGTAGTAGTACTAAAAGTAGATCCGCAGTTTCATATTTCAGCACTTTCAACATCCTTGGATGTATACCATTCCAGTCCAGGTGATTTGCTACTCTTTAGTTTATCATACTGTTGTAATGCATCTTCCCGGTTTATCGATATTTCTTTCAATTCTTCAGATGCATCACTTTTAAATACCATTTCAGTCATGGACAACTTTCCTGCATCTTCTTCAATAAAGACTGGAGCAAATAATTCATTCAGTCTCTCCACTATGGCCTTATCCTCCCTTAGTCTCCCTTTTACTCTTCTATCATCTAATGGTTCAACTGACTCTCTCACAGGTTTCTTTTTTTGTTATATTTCTTATATGTGTGTCCTCAGTATGGACACACATATAAGAAATAACAAAAAAAGTTTATTTTAAACTTAAAGTATTAAAACAACTCCGCCCCCTAATGCACCTACAGGATTTTCAACGTATAATACAAGCTATAATAACTCCCCATTTCGACTTTGCGAACTTAACCCTACTAGGCGTAACAAAACATAATTTAAAAAAACTTCAACTAGCACAAAATGCAGCAGCCAGGACTATCATGAATGCCCCACCATTCCAACATATAACACCTATTTTAGAGTATTTACACTGGCTCCCGATTCAATGCCGGATACATTATAAAACTCTTAACTACATACAAAGTCCTAAATAACACAGCACCTCTTACTTTAAACAACCTTATCAATAAAGAACCCAATCATAATCTTCAAAGGCGAGACCAACTAAATAAACTAATAACACCAAAGGAATTTATAAAGGCCAAAAAATCAACAAACAAGAAAGCATTTTCACATGCTGCCCCTATAATTTGGAACAACATTCCATCGGAATTAAAATCTGTGATAAGGAAGCTTATCATAGCTCAGGAAGGAGCTATAGAAAAGGTGAAGTGACTCTGAACCAGCAACCTGTCAGTTCTGGTAGAAATAAGAAAACAGAATTTTGCCATAAAAGACTACCAGTCCCAGAATGCACCAGGTTTCCAACAGCCATTAGAGGAGCTGAAGTGGGGAAACGTGTGTTCAATCAGGAGGGCTATGAGGCAATCCCTAAGCACTCATCTCAAAGGGCAGGGCCTGATTCAGCACAGCTGCTCTGTGTTAGGGAGGAGCACTCATCTAAGCAGAATAAAGGTAGAGTTTATTCTACAGAGAAGGAGCTTGAGCTTGATCATCTTCATCATCAGGAGGATCATCAGAAGCAGAAGCCAAACCGGACAGACAGAGAGGGAAAGAAACCCTTTGGAAGAAAGAGGAGAAAAGCCTTTGAGAGGTCTAGAAGAGTCCAGAGCAGTACGTATACTGGGAGGCATTCCAAGGGCCAGCATACACCATTGGACTGGGGAAAGCCAGAGGAATGGTGCTGCAGAGCTAGGAATCTCCAGACGGTACCTGTGAGGGAGACGGCTGCACGTGGAAGGGACCCTAAGACCCGTGCCAGAAGGTATGTGAAGAGAGATCCAGTGTCCAGGGATCTGGATTGGAAGGCTGGACATAAGACCTGGACTACATACTGGCCAGGCTATATAGAGAGGAACTCTAACAGCAATGGAAGCTCAGGTATGAACACTGATCTATGCCCTAGCTATAACCTTGAAAGACAGCAGGGAAACAAGTATTCTCCTGAAAGTGCTCCATTGGGAGATTCATCTGTGCCAATCCATGATATTGAACCCATGCTTGTTGAAGAAGAGGGGGTGATAGCAGATGAAGAATCTGTTTACATGGACTGCTCTCTGTCTAAACTCCTTTGGTGATTTTCTGTTATAAAGTACAGCAACCATCACAAAGAAATACAAACTTGTTCTTTAATCTACTCAGAAAAGCTCATGAGTAGGATTTTTAGCCACGCAGTAGAAAGCAAGCCAGCTAAGGGGTTTCAGCTGGATAACTGCTAGCAATTGAGCCTTACCTAATTGCTTGTGAGCACTGAGAGAATCACTTCTGAATCTATGTGGGAAGATATAAGAAGTTTACCTGAAAAGAACAGTTTTTTTCTTTCTTTGTGGCTTTTGGTTTGTTGTTTGATACGTGCTAAGAGAATATTAGCTAAAGCCTACAGAAAAGACCAGTTTGTTGCCAACCAGGTCTTATTTCTTTTGCTTTGATTGCCTGACAAGTTCAAATGTTGTTTCCTGATTTTGTTTTTCCTAGTTTAACACTGAAAGCAAGTAACCTGATTTATGTGCTACCAAGCATATCTGTGTTGGGAGAAATAACCCCATAAATAAATATCTTTTTGGCTTTACCCAAAAGCACAACTAATTATTGTGAGCAGCTGTGTCTGGTGTGAATGAACTGCATTGCCCACAATCCCTTGCAAATCATATAGATATATGCACTTGCCAAGACTGTGAAGATTCTCACCCAGGCAGCCGTCTGACAGATCCTTACCTCAAATCATGGAGTTCAGGAAAAAACTTAAAACACATTTATTCTTAACATACTACGGATCCTTGTCGAACTCACCTTTTCAACAAGAAAAAGGATAGTTTCACCAGCTGACATAATCCATCTCTGAACTGGAATAAGTGCTAAAACCCCAAACCGATGTTTTTGAAAACATACATACCTTGTACATAGTTATAATCCGGTTCTTTGTATATAGTTTACAACTGTTAATTGTAAGATTGAATTCTTGTAGTTTCACATTGTTATCTGTAAAAACAGCATTGCCTTGTTTACTGTTGTTCCATGTAAACCGCAACTGATCAATGGAAGGTGCGGTATATAAAAACTCGCTAATTAAATTAAATTAAATTAAATTATGAATGTAATTGAAAAAGTTTTTATTATACGTTTTTGCTTCCATGGCAAACTTTTTTTTAAATTCTCTCTTTATCTGCCCTATCAATGCTTTGCATCCAATTTGCCAGTACTTATGTTTCCCATTTTTGTCATTTGGCTCCTTTTTCCATTTCCTGAAAGATGTTTTTTGGCTACATTAGCCTCCTTGACCTCACCTTTAAATCATGCTGGCAGTTTTTTCGCCCACCTTCCACTTTTCTTAAAGCATGGCATACATCTGGTCTAGGCTTCCAAGATAGTATTTTTATTTTCTGTAATTATTTATTTATCAAAAGCAATGATGCCATCACAGAAATAAACATCCAACAAGAGAAAAAAAGAACATATTACAGTGCATACACTCCAGACTCCAGGACAGCTAAAACACGATCATTCCATGAAACTCTCAGGTAAAGATAACAAAAGGTAATAACAGAATGAAAAGGGTTGGGAAGCTCCCCCCCTCCCCCCCCCTTCAGTGCAGTATACAGAATAGCATAGAAAAGTTCCACCACTAGTATATACTGTGGTGTAGAAGGTCCCTCATATCCCTTAGAGAGTGATAAAACGCAGGACTTAGCTTCAATTGAAGAAAGAAAACAAATGCACATGGCTCCTGGTTTCCAAGGAAACCACAAACAGAGCAGATCAGAGGAGAGGAAAACACGCCCCTGCTGCAGTTCAGCTCATCGGTCATGAGCTGAGGCAGAACACCTGCTGGAGGGAGGGGTCAGATTAAACCCAGGAAGCCAGAGATATAAGAGAAGCTCATTAGGAAGGAAGTTAGCACAGCCGGGAGCACAGTCAAGAAAGCAGTCACGAGAAGCAGAGGATTAGCTTGGGAGAGAAGATTCAGAGGAACTAATGGTAACAGAAGATTCTCTGACCTTTGACTCAGAAAGGGAAATCAGCAAAAGAAACGAGCAGAGAACCAGTGCAAAGGAGCCAGGTGAAAGCAGCCCAGGTTTGGTGCCGTATATAAAAGGCAGCCAGAAGGGAAATGTACCAAGAAGGCAGACTTGTGTGCACGTAGGAACTCCAAGGCTTGTATCTGTAGCTGATCCTGGAGGGCAAAAGGAATCTCCCATAAGAAAGCCAAAAGGTAGGCTGAGTGACTGGTATAAAAGTAAAGCTGTTTTTAAGAAGTGCTCTGATATTAGCCCAGAAGGGTGGGGCTTTACGTGTGCTGAATACTGTGGCAATTCCCAACCTTGTGTAGCAAAAGGCTGCAGGGAAAGGTCTCATGCTGAAGGAATAGGTGTGTGTTTGGAAACACCCTGTAGTCAATTGCAGACATTTCCTGCTGAGAACCAATATGAACCAATGGAAACAGAACCATCTTTAGAATACCTGCCTGTTGAGTCAATGGACTGTACAATATCTGTGTCTGATAAGATAAAACCTGTATGCTAAGATTAAGCTGTGCAGAGAGAGCTGCAGGTAGCAGCTAGAAGAAAAAGCACCAAAGGTTTTTGGAACAGAGAATTGCTCTTTAAGTTGGATTACTGTGATGCTGATATAGGAAGCTGTTTATGTTCCATTCTTATATTATTTCCTGCCAGAAGATACATGGCCAACTGTCTTTATTTTCTATATGTAAAAGCCGTTTGGAAGGGGAATTAAAATCCTGTTATTTGCCTGAAACACTCGAGCTCCACTACTCTCTTTATTTCGGTTGGTGAAAACTACAACTCCCAGGAGGCAGTGCTTTCCCCAAGCACTATTTTACTGTCTGAATAAGAGATCAGGCCGCTTAACTCTACAAGCTCAAGCTGTGGGGTAATAGCGACATTACAATACAAATCAATAATCTAACCTTGATATTAACAGTTCAGTGCTAATACATCACTGGCACCCAGAAGGATGACTTTACCAATGCCAATAACCCCTAAAACCCCCTCCCATATAACATTCTCCAGCATTAGTCATAGAAGAGCAGGACTTCAACGGGAGAAGGCCACTCTGCAGACTGAGGGGGGAGAGGGAAACAAGAAACCAATAATGATCACCACAGAGCCCCATAAGACAAAAATGCAAAAACATTAGCACCCCATCCGAGGCCAAGAGGAAAAGGACCAAAGTTGGGGGAAACAAACAACTGATCAAAAAGAACCAGTAATCCCTAGAAACCCTCTGGTGAGTGAGAGAGTGGAGAGGAAAGAGACAACCATGAAAGAAGGGAGAGGCCAAAGGGCTGGAGACGAAAGAAGATGAGGAAGTCACAAAAGGCAGGGATAAGAGAGAGAGATACACTAGTATCTTTACTAGTTCAAAGGAGAGCAACATGGCAGAAATCCCACAAACAGAGACAAGGGACCTATGGGGCTACATTAATCCACAACATCGGAGGGGGGGGGGGGGGAGCACTACATGGCAGTACAGATCCAAGTGTACCCAGGGGGTTCTGGATCCAGATACGATATGGGGAACAGAGCACCTCAAAAACATCACACTGACCTTTCAACATATGAGAGCATATCAAGGTTCATTAACTCATTCATATGAATATGCCAGTCCAAAAGACCCAGCGCCTTCATAGCCTTCCACATTTGGGCAATCGCCATACACGCTGCCAAGAGCAACTGCTCCACTAGCTTCTGAATAGAGTAGGGAGCATCAGGAGGTGAGGTAAATTGCACCAGAAGACAAAATGCAGGGTCCAAAGAAAAGGAACCTCCAGTATTCTCAGTGATTGAGCACAATACCCTTGACCAAAACTCTCTAATGCAGGGACACTCCCACCAAAGATAATAGGAGCCTACTTGCCCAAAAGCTCTCTAACATACACCACTATCAAGCAGGCCCAACAACTACAGATGCACCAACGTTAAATAAGTTTGCATAAGAATCTTATACTGGGTCTGCCTACAGCTGGTACTAAGTCCACACCTGTATCCACATCAATGAATGAATTGCCAATCCTGAGGTGTAATAGAGTAACCAAGAATATGATGCACATGTTCAATATGCGGATCTTATCCAGTACAAAGAAGCTCAAGCAGAGCCTTATAAAGATTAGAAATCAGCCCCTTCAATGGAATCTGATGCCCAAATGATAAATTTATCCACTTCTAATGGCACTTTAGTGAGCTGCACCCAGTTATCCTCCCGTAGCATAAAATACCGCAACTGAAAATACTGAAAGGCACCCGAGCCCCCACCTTGTATTCCAGTTTGGCAATGTTAACACAGGTATGTTCTGCAATCAGATCCTTAAAAGGGGACTGTTGTAGTTGTTGATATGGAAGGAAAGACTAGATAGACCATGTGGTCTTTTTCTGTCGCCATATTTCTATGTTTCTATATATATATATATATCATTGGCTCCCCAAGTCTGCGCAATTCCTTAAAGGAGGGCAACCCAAAGGGTTGAAAGTCAGTGATCTGGACATAGGGGAACAAAACACCAGGACAGCTCCCCTTCTGACGCACTTGCAAATACATTCTCCCCAGTGGCACCAGCAAGACATGTCCTCCCAGCTACCACCCCTCCACCCAAAACCTCAAAGGGGGAGAAGGGGGATAACAAAGCCCGCACCATATCAACCCAGTGAGCAACCGGAGGCCTAACTTAATGGTAACGAAGCACCTGCAGGACAGCATCTTTAAAGTATTACACCAGTTTAGGGCAGCAGAGACCCCCTCTCCACCGTCCACATCAAATGGTCCCAGCCAATACAGGCATGCTTGCGAACACAGATGAAAAGTCTGAACTGACCCTCAAGTATCTTAAAGAATGACCGGGGAATCTTTATCAGCAATTGGGAGAACAGGTACAACAACTTTTTAGGGTCACAATTCTTCCCATCCACCCCATTGTGAGATCCCCCACCTCCGAAGTTCCTCCCCAGTCGCGATGACAAAAGGAGCATAATTCAAATGAAATACATCTTCCACACGAGAGGAGTTCCTTGAACTGAAGTATTTAATATGACCTTAGAGACAGTTGACCGGCAAACACGTCTGCAGCCTTCCAAGGGGAAGAACCTCTGATTTCTCCAGGTTAACCCTGAAACCAGAAACCTTGCTAAAATCCTCCAATACGCGTAAGACCCCTGGTATGGAATACTCGGAGTCCTCTACAAAAATTAAAGTATCATCTGTGTATAGTGACACTTAATGAGGAAGCCCCCCTTACCATGATGGGCTTACTATCAGGAGCAGGATGCCAGAGGTTCAATTGCGAGTGCAAAAGCAGGAGGGAGGGGGAAGAGGACACCCCTGACGAGTGCCTCATTGCAACAAGAATCTCTCCAATCTCTCCCCATCCACCAATACCTGGGCTGACAGCACAACATACAAAGTATGGACCCAACCAATAAAGTGCTTCCCAAGATCAAACCAACCCATGACTGCAAATACTCACATTCAACCCAGTCAAATGCTTTTTCAGTATCTAAAGAAATACAGCAATCCGAGCAACCCACTCTGTCAACAGAAAGTGCCATACATTATCATAGATTTGCCAACCTTGAATGAAATTTGTCTGGTTGGGGTCGACCAGGGAAGTGATCACAATGTCCAACCCATTTGTGAGCACTCCAGCAAAAATCTTAACATCACTATTGAGGAGAGAGATGGGCCTATAATTACCACATTCAACTAACGACTGTCTGCCCTTTGGGATCAAGGAAATCTTGGCTTCATACATGACCGGTGGTAAAATCCTTGTCAACAGAGACCCATTGTGAGAGGTTATTACCCCTGTCCTGCATCATTTTATACCATTCAACTGGGAAAGTGTCAGTTCCCATAGCCTTCCAGAGGACGTATTTAATAGTCACCAAGATTTCCGCTTGTGAGATCTCTCTGTCAAGAAATTCCCTCTGCTGATCCGAGAGGGAAGCAAGTTCAACATGGCTGCGATGTTCGCTTTAGCGGGTCGCTCCCCCTACTGTTCCTCTGCAGGCCCAGACTGCTTTCCCACCGAAGAGGATTTCTTTGCCTTTTCAGCATACAGGTCCCATATGGACTTCGCAGTGGGCATTCTCAGCGCTTTTGGCATCGCTTGGAGCACCTCCCAGATGGGAATAGCCAACAAGGAGAGCCAAATTTAAGGTTTAATAATACGGTAGCCCAGAGCTACTCTCATAGTTGTCCACTCACATTCACACTGGAACCAGAAGCCCAAGATAGTATTTTTAAACAATGCTCATGCTTGTTGTAAGTCTTTAACCTTTGTAGCTGTTCCTTTTAGTTTTTTTCTCAACTATTTTCCTCATTTTATTATAATTTCTCTTTTGAAAGTCAAAAGGCAGTACTGTGGATCTCCTTCATGTTCTTCCTCCATTTATTAACTGAAATGCGATCATGCAATAATCATTATTTCCAGGTGGCCTCAAAACCCTTCTCTCTTGCACCAGATCCTGTGTTCCACTAAGAACTAGGTCCAAAATAGCTTCCCCTCTTGTCGGTTCATGAACCAGCTGCTCCAAGAAACCATAATTGCTTTTCTTACTGAGGCTATCTAGAATCAGAATTTGATTGATATAAAACTGTATAATAAACCTGAGATTATCATCTCTGATGCTAACCAATCAAAAAAATTGATTTAGATACTCGATTCCCCCTTTCCATAGAACCAGAATGACATCACAGTTGCATTTCCAAAAGATGACTTCCATATAAAATGGAAATTGAGAGAGGTAGACTTATTAAAATTCTGCAAAATTAATTAAGAATTGCTAAATCAGATGCCATGGTGGCAGGGCCACTTCAATCCTTTGTGGGGCCCTGCGCAAACCTTTCAAGAAACAGCAGCATATGGTAAGGGAGACACAAGCAGTGAGAGGCAGAGGAGGCAGGGCTCCAGGCCAAATCAGGAGAGCCCTGCTCTGGGTCCCGCTGCTACAGACGGCTGATGGAGAACAGCAATGCTAGGTTCCAGTGGGATGGCACTGCTTCAGGTCCTGCTACAACTTGTGGAGATTGGCAATGTCAAGTTTTGGTGGGAGGGTGCTGCTCAGGGCCCATCAAGAGAGCCTGGTTCAGAGATTGGCTATGGTGTGGTGTAGGAAGTTGGCTGAATTCTTCCTCCTTCTCCTCGTCCTGCCACTGCCAAATTGGTAAACTCTTTGAATCAGAGCTGTGCTTATCTATGGGTAGAATGGCAGATGGGTCCCCATTGTAGAGGGGCGAGGAGAAGCTGCCCATTTTGCCCATAGGTAAATGTTGCCCTGTATGGTGACCCTCCTAGCTGTGTCCTTTACTTGTAACTCTTAATTAGCGCTAACCGGGCCAACTCAACAAGAAATTCAATGTTCCATTCATGTATTTTTTTGTCATCTCTCACAATTACAGTACTTACTGTACATCAGTTTTTTATTCGTTGAGATCATTTTGGAGAAAATATTTTTTTAATTCAAAGTATAATCAAACTCTGGAATTCATTACCAGAGGATATAGTAAAAGCTATTAGAACAGTTGGTTTAAAAGAGCGTTGGACAAGTTCCTGGAAGAAAAGTCCATAAATCATTATTAAAGAGGGCCATGGAGATATCCACTGCTTACTCATGGGAAAGGCAGCATGGAAAGCACAGTTACTTACCTGTAACAGGTGATCTCTGGGAACAGCAGGAATAAGTCTTCACATATGGGTACGTTGGTACCGACGGAGTCTGCGCGGGAATGCTTCCCAGCGTCCAATCAGAAAGCTTTTGGAAGCATCCCAACACGCCTGCGTGCTGCCTTCCCACCTTCCCAACTGCCTCTCCTCAGTTAAGTTTTAAAGCTGAGACAAAGAGAGAGAGAGAGCAAGGAAGGGAAAGATAGAGATATGCAACTCCTAGGGGAGATGGGTGGGTTGTGAAGACTTATTCCTGCTGTTCCCAGAGATCACCTGTTACAGGTAAGTAACTGTGCTATCTCCAGGAACAAGCAGGAATGAGTCTTCACATATGGGGACTCCCAAGCTCAGATGCCCAGAGGGAGTCCTAGCATGTTGCAAGTCTAGAACGAGCCATGCTATTCCTCAGGACCTCAGGCATCCTGGGGATGGAGGGTAGGACTTGAATACAGAAAAGGAGCTGTGGAACAGCTGGCTAGAACAGGGCTTCAAAAGGGGAAGACCCTGTATCAAGGGCATTTAGTAGTGAAATATTGCAATCTGGGCCTCCCTTGTTGGCATTGCACAAGTGCACTGAGCTACATATGGATCTGATAGAAGAGCCAGTGAATGTGCTCAAGGGGTACCTCACTGAGAAGTAGAGGTAATAAAGTAGAATAAAAACAAGTGGAGGTCAGAACCCTTCAGGGTGAGAAATAGCCCCAGGGGAAAACTGGGGTAGTATGAGAGGTAGAGCTTCAGCGGAGACGCAGAAGGCATTATTAAAGAAAGCTTAAGCTGTTTTGGTCCAAAAATAGTACAAATCTAGGACCAAGAGAAAACATGAGTCTGACCCAACTGGACTGGGGTTGGAATCAGTCCATGTAGGGAAGAAAGGGTATGGAGACCCTTGTATCTGATAAGAAAGTAAGGACAGACTCAGGAGCGCTAAGCTTTAGAGCAACTGAAGCTCCGCAATGTCTTTCCTAAATGGGGTCAATTAGGAAAGAAAAAGGGTACATGGAGAGCTTCAGGAGTACCTAACCTGAAAAGGTTATGGTAAGGAAAAAGTTTGTTAATTACCACAGGGAGTGGTTATAGGTGTAGCCCCCTAATTATGCTGGTACAGCATGGGTAATGCCCATCTGTCAGGATCATATAGGAATGTACGAATATCTGAACCTAACAGACAGATAGATAAGTAGATGTATACAGATCTATCTAAAAATATATCTCATAAGTATATATATATATATATATACACACACACACACACACGCATATAGGGTATATATGCATATATTTATAAAGAGATATGTATGGGGAGAAGACACTCAGATAGATAGATATAGATACATATATATGCTTATCTATATCTATCTATCTATCTATCTATATATATATATACCTAGATGAAATAGGTAAGCATATAGACACATGTCTCCAGGCATATGGATGGAGAGATGTCCATAGAACCCCATCCCCTTTAGGGATATAGGGAGAGAGGAAGATTCATCTGACAGCAAGAAGGTTGATACCTGCTTGAATAGGTGAATAGAGAATACTCTTTTCCTGGTTATGACTGGCAGAGTCAGAGGAAAGGTCTCCCTGACAAGAAGAAGGCTGAATTCCTTGCAGAATTTGAGCTCTTGAATAACCAGGATGGCCTACGTGAAAATGGCAGAGGATAACGTCAGTCTGCAGACAGGAAGTCTAGATATCTCCAGAATTGCAGTATGGAGATTGGATAGAGGAGGCCTCTGTGAGGAAGATATCCTAGTGATCCGCCTATGAAGGCAAGATGGGTATTAGGCATCCTCTAGCTGCCATTGGAGAAAGTTATCTCTGACGAGAAGACTCAAGGAGATATGGGCCAAGCCAGGGAATTGGCCCTCCTTTAAGCTTTCACGTAATGAAAGGCCCGAGGCTTATGCCTCAAAAGAGATTTAGGATAAGATGGAAAGGGCAGGGAATACCCACTAGACATGACTGGGGGAACCCTCTTCCCCTAACCATCTGGGGTTATCTGCTAGGCAAGATACTAATGCTCTCTAGCAAAGGCCCATAGTGCAAAGCTACTCTGTAGAGATGCAGAGAGCATGCTGCAGGTTGGTGGAAGCAAAAGCTGACAGTGGAAAGCTATTCTGTCAAGGCAAAGAATAAAAGTTAACCAACCAGAATGTGATAATAGTGGTTCCCAACAAGGTTAATAACCTGTTTGGGACTTAGCACTGAGGCTAAGAGGATTACTAGTGGAGGGGAAGCCCTGGTTGCGTAGAGAACACAACCAGTGGCCTAACCACTAGGAATTGCTGCATCTGCAGCAACTACCAGGGCAGCATAGAAAAATTCTTTTCCCTCTTCCTTTCTTTAGATTGGGAAAAAGAAACAGTCCTGATAGGACTTCCTATTGTCTGATGAGCTGCCCTAAGGTAACAAGGGGAAAAGAACTCCAGAAGGGAGAATCCCCCAGTAAAACAGGTAGAGGACTATAAGAGCTTACCGGTGTAAAAGAACCACTCTTACAACACAATGTTGAAGAAAGAGGGAGGTAAGACAGAGTTGCAAGAGACTGACTATAGAGGAAGTCTCTGACAGGTGAGATGATACATGCTAGTACAGGGAAACAACTGTCCATTGATAGTTGTTACCTCTTTTTCCCTCAAGAGGAAGAGGAAAACTGTTAAGTATGGGCATGATCATCATAAGACTCTTAGAAAAAAGATGTCTCATGAAGAGATATGTAGGTAGGTTAGGATAATTTAGTACAGATACTGCCAGTGAAAGCAGCAGACTGCCACCCTAACCACCAACCAAGAGGGACAATGATCTATTTGAAACCCTGCGACTGCTGGGTTTGTTGACCCTGTTGAGGTTGTGGATTCTTCAGACCAGGGCGATGTTTCCCCTGTTTGGGAACATCTGTGTGATGGGCAGATGGATAAAACCTTCTCCCCCTAGGGGAAGAAAGTTTGGTAGGACATTTCCTACCTACTGGGAAAGAAGAAGGTATAGAAAAGCCTCTGGAAAAAGGAAAGTCAGTGGATAACAGAGCAACCTGGAGTAAAGACTCCTTGTTGAAGAGATTTTCTCCAGTGCAAGGAGTATTTATTTATTTATTATTTATTTATTTAACATCTCTTATATACCGCACTATTATCACCAGCGCGGTTTACATGGAACAAACATATACATACAAGGAACTGTAATGTATTTTACAAGTAACATGGTTTTTGAAAACTTGGGAATAGTTTCCCAGTCTTTCTTGTGCCCATTTGTCCAGGTCTGAAGCCAGGCTCTACGTCGTGCCCCTATAGCTATAGCAGAAGTCCTGCTAACAGACTCAAAGGAGTCTAAGGTAGCACGAGTAAGAAACCTAGAGATATTTTGAGTATGACTAACCAGTGAGGAATAGTCTTTACTCTTGGGCTCTTGAAGAAAAGGAGTCAAAAGATGTAATTTTTTTGTGACCTCCTCAAGAGATAGACCCATATAAAAAATATATGAGAGAATTCTTGCTGAAAGCATGGATGTCTGGAAGGTTTGACGTCCAAAGGCATCTAGTGTCTTAGACTCACGACCTGGCGGACAAGAAGAGTGCTTTTTATTACTCTTCACTCGCCTCATGGCCGATTCTACCACAATGGAATGATGAGGCAGTTGAGTCTTTTGAAACCCTGGAGAGGGGGGCACCTGATATAGGAGATCAGCTGCCCTGGAAGGTGGGGGTACCTTTAAAGGAGCTTCCCACATTCGTAGAAGGAGATCCTGCAAAGAATGATGCAAAGGAAGCATTATATTCTCCTTTGCTTTGGTAGGAACAGAGAGGTATTCTGTATTCCCTTGTGTAGGATCTTGTCCAGGAATAGGAATGGCAAGTGATTTTGCCATATCCAGGAGGAAAAACTGGAAAGAAGGATCCCCGGAGGGAATTTCCCTTGGATAGGCTAGATCTGATGAAGAACTAACGTTGGCACCGAGGGATCTATTCAAGTATATAGGAATAGAAGATCCTGGATGGTGCCGCATGGGATCCTGAGGTGGTGGTCCCTGGTACTGCAGATCAGAACCAGCGACCGTCGGTAACAGATCGTCCATGCTAGGGATCGATTCCAAACTCGGCATCGAGGGAAGCGAGCCTGAGGAGAGAAGCATGGAAGGTACCGACAGCAACGGTACTGTGGATATCGGTACCGATATCGGTACCATATCTGATACCGGTGGATGAAGACCAGCCGGCGGCAACTCTAACGGTATCGGAGGAACCGAGAGTTGCGGATCTGAATTATCGGAACCGAGCCTTCGGTACCGACGGGAGTCGGTACCAAGGCAAGTCGGTACCCAGTCGTCCAGACTGGAGATCGATTCCAGACTCGGCATCGAAGGAAGCGAGTCTAGCGATGCACGTCTGGAGGGTACTGACGTCGGTACTTGTATCGGTGTCGGTACCGATACTGGAAAGTCGATCTGGAGCGTATCCACCGGCCCCGCAGGTACCGAGGACACCAGACGACGATCCTTGGTGAGGAATGTTTCATCCAACACCAGTGCCGATGCTGGGGTATCGGTACCGCTTGAAGCGGATGCCACCACTGGGCATGGCTCAGGTATGTTCTGTGAGGGGTGAACCTCAGGAACAACCTGAAACCCCACACAGGTTTTGGAGGCCGAAGACTCCCACCGGGGTTTCGAAGCCAGTGGATTCTCGAGGACAAGGCCATAGGCATCTCTATGCTGTGCATGAGAACTGCCGCTCGAGGACTGGCTAGTCTTAAGAGACTGTTTTTGGGTTACCTGATCCTGTGTAGAAGAAGATATGGTCAGTGCCCTGAAAGTGGAGGGGGACCGCGTGTCGAGGGGAACTCGATGTTGAAAACTTCTTCTCACAAAACTATTGCCCGAGGGCTCCGGAGGAAAATGGTCAGGACCCAAGCAGGTTAGACACCAATTGTGAGTGTCTAAAAATAAAGTTGTACCGCCACAGTTTGTACATTTCTTGGGGAAAGTGGCTGGCGGTCCCATGAAGGAAAATGGAGAGGCCTAGAAGGCCTGAGAACCGTGATACACTAAGGAAAAAAAAATGTATTCCTTTAAAAAGGAAAAAATTTTACAAGAAAGAAAAAAGAAACACCGGCGGTACTGGTGGCGTCGAGGAAGGCAGCCGCGACCACAAGAAAACTAAAAAATAAAAGAAGAATTTTCTGCGGTGACAGGAGGACGTCCTGCCGGCTCCGCGGAAAAACGAAAACTGAGGAGAGGCAGTTGGGAAGATGGAAGGCAGCACGCAGGCGTGTTGGGATGCTTCCAAAAACTTTCTGATTGGACGCTGGTAAGCGTTCCCGCGCAGACTCCGTCGGTACCGACGTACCCATATGTGAAGACTCATTCCTGCTTGTTCCTGGAGATTATGTGTATCTTTTTGGGAACCTGACAGGTACTTGTGACCTGGATTGGCCGCTGTTGGAATCATGATATTGAGCTTGATGGAGCCTTGGTCTGACCCAGTATGGCATACTGTATCTTATGTTCTTAAGACCGTTTTAAATTGTTTTTATTAAATTTTTTTGAATTGAATTTTTCTGAGATTATTTTATGTGTTTTTTTAATGCTTTCTGTATATATTTTACTTTTTTACATGTTTTTTATTTCTAGTTATGTCTTTTTATGGACCCATGAAATAGGCATGTTTGCTAAAACTGGCTAAATCAGGTCCTTAATAATGAGTGAGAACAGAAGATTCCTCCAGTGTAACTGTGGTCTCTCTCTATCTCTTTTCTTCTATTCTTTTTTGTATAGATTTTTTATTGAAAGTAATAGTGTAACAATAATATAAAAACAATCAGTTTGAGTACAACATGTACCATATCCCTCTCCCCTCTGCAATTAAACAATACCTGTATCCAGGAAATTAGCTGGAACATCCCAAACATATTAACAGTGAAATAAATAAATAATCCACGTATCATGAAATATAGTAGTAGCGAAACATCCAGATCCTGAACATAGTAAATGATGGCAGATAAGGACCAGTATGGTCCATCTAGTCTGCCCAGTAAGATGGCAGGAATAAGATGGCAGGAGTAGGTGCACCCCTCCTGCCATTCTGTGCAGGCCACCCCTCCCCATGTCTTTGTTTAGGGGTGAACCCACCGCTCCATGTAGGACACCCCTATTTGTTGAGAAATTAGATGGTTCAGTTTATTTTGATTTTATTCTGTTGCTGTAAAAAGGGATCCACTGTGTCTGTCCAATGCCATTTTGAATTCCGTCACTGTGTTTGCCCCCACCACTTCCATTGGGAGGGCATTCCAAGCATCCACCACCCTTTCAGTGAAGAAGTATTTCCTGACATTTCCTTTCAGGTTACCCCCTTGCAGCTTCATGTTATGCCCTCTAGTTTTACAGCTTCCCCGTCTTTGGAAGAGGTTTATTTGTTCATTATTTCTCTTTAAGTATTTAAAGGTCTGAATCATATCTCCCCTATCCCTTCTCTCCTCCAAAGTGTACATATTTAGGTCTTCAAGTCTCTTCTCATAAGGCTTCTGACGCAGGCTCCAAATCATTTTGGTCGCCTTCCTCTGAACAGTTTCCATTCTTTTTACATCCTTTACAAGATATGGTCTCCAAAACTGAACACAGTATTCCAAGTGAGGCCTCACCAGTGACTTATACAGTGGCATTAGTACCTCTTCCTTTCTGCTGGTGATTCCTCTTCGTATGCCACCCAACATCCTCCTGGCTTTTGCCACCGCCTTGTCGCACTGTTTTGCCACCTTGAGATCTACAGAAATAATCACACCAAGGTCCTTCTCCTGGTCCGTGCACACCAACCTCTTGCCCCCTAACGCGTACATTTCCCTTGGATTTCTGCTACCCAAGTGCATGACTCTGCACTTCTTTGCTTTAAATAGTAATTGCCAAGCATTAGACCAGTCTTCCAGCTTTTGTAGATCTTTTCTCATGTTAAACACTTCCTCGGGGGAGTCCACTCCTTTGCAAATTTTCGTGTCATCTGCAAAAAGACAGACCTTTCCATTCAGTCTTTCAGCTATATCACTTATAAATACATTGAACAGTGCCATTCCTTTTACATCCTTTGCAAGATACGGTCTCCAAAACTGAACACAGTATAATATCCTGAATTCTAGATTCTAAACGTAAGGTAAGAATTTTTGTGAAAATGTTATAGTCCGAGTTGAGCAATGAGATTGGCCTATAATTACACATTAATGGGTCTTTTCCTTCTTTTGGCAATACTGCAATCAACGCTTGAGACATAGATCCTGGAAGACATTGCTGAGTTAATATATCATTAAACACCCATGATAATATAGGGGCAAGACAATCCGAAAAGGTTTTATAAAATTCAGCCGGGATTAGGTCTGGTCCTGAAGCCTTCACATTTTTTAATTGTTTGATGGCACACTGAACCTCTGCTAGTGAAATTTCTCTATCAAGGGCTATCTGTGCTTCTTGAGATAACTTGGGGAGATTGAGTGTGTTCAGCCATCTCTGAATATTTGCAGAGTCCGCCATCAATTGCGAGGTATATAAATTTTTATAAAAGGAAGCAAAGTGCTGAGCTATCTCGCTTGATTTATGAAGTTGCTTCCCCTGTGCGCCCGCTATAACATTTATTCGACAACCTAAGCGCTGACACTTTAACTGCCATAAGAGAAGCTTGCCTGCCTTATTTATATGCTCATAGAAATGGCGCCGAGTACGTAACATCTGAGAAGCAACGTCTCCTGTTTCCATAGCCGCAAGTTCCCCCCTTAACATCGTAAGCCTATGCCAAACCTTTCAGGAGGACCAACGGCGATGATGTTGTTCTAGCAAACAGATTTGTGCTCTCAGAGATTCTTGTTTCCCTAACCTCTGACGCTTAAAAGCTGTGGCCAAGGAGATAGCATGTCCTCTCAAGACAGCCTTACCAGATTCCCATAACAGAAAAGGGGATATATCGATAACATCATTATGGTGAATATAATCAGCCCATTCCACTCTTAATTTTTTAACAAAAACAGCATTTTTCAGTAGGAGCCATGGGAAAGTCCAAGATTGAGGGGGCTTCTCCGCGTCACTAACTTCCCATTCAAGATTACTTAAATGATGATCCGAGGGACCCTGATTTCCTATATCTACCTGTGAAAACTGGGAAAGAAGTGCCTTAGATACTAACCACATATCCAGTCTAGAAGAAGAGTTATGAAAAGAAGAAAAAAAAAAGTATAGTCTGTATCTCGGCAATCACCTGCCCGTCAGCGGCAACTGCACAGAGCTCACAGGCACCTCACATCGGCTAGCATCCTAGAGCTCTCTCCTGCAATGCCTCCCTGCACACACGCTGATTTAACCCTTTCAAGGCCTACTTTAAATTTTTAATCCACATTCTGCAGCTGGGTTAATTTTTGCATATTTCAGGAAAATTGCACCCGTCTTATTCAATATATTCTAATAGTGATTTTCCTTCTTCTATGGTCATGTATTATATACCATTTGAAAGGAATATTTAGTCAGAATTTTGGATCCCAAGAGTTTTGGGCTCGGCTTGGAAAGGGTAGCACACAGCGGTAGCAGCAGTAATGCAGTAGCAGCAGCCTGATCTGTAAAAAATGCGATCTTCAGTCACCATTCACCCTGTGTTACCAGAGTCGTGGCACGGTGTTTGTAAGACCGAGCTGCCCCGGTCATCCAAAATGTGCGATCCTCCCAAAAAAACAGCTCGATAAGCACATTTGAAAGCTGCATGTGCTAGCGATTTTGGGCATTTCACGGAGCATTTTCTTCAAGTCAGGCAGATTTAAAGAGTCCGAGGTGTCAGAATTGAATTATATCGCGACCATTTCCTTAGGTTCGCGAGCGCCCCCCCTTTTCTTCTATTCTACAAAGTCCATGGATAACATGCACTAACCTGGCATTAACTCAATCAATTTGAGAATTGCTCCAATATATTAAAGGCAAAAAAGTGGTCATTCAAAAGTAGGTGATATTATACCATCCTAATTGGTGCATATGAAAAAAAAGAAAGTTAAAGGAATCGATTCATTGTAAGGGGTTGGAGGGATGAGATGAGGCAAGTTTGTGCTAAGATTGGAGATGGCAACATGCTAAGTATATTGGCACTCTAAGAGTAATGGAGAGCAAAATTTTAGTCTGAAGATGAATAATAATATAGCAAAGACAAAGAAAGAAAGGAAAATTATGAGAGCAATGAGGACATGGGAAAATAATGCAAGGTTACAGTGGACTTCTGATTGGATGGCATGTCCACTGATACCAGCTGCAGGGAGCAATTTGAAAACCTCCTCTGATTGCAGCATGTCTGGCAGCCTCATTGTTTTCTGCCACATGGTTGTAGACAGGTGCCTCTTCCAGGATACGGAGCGGAGGTTTGGTAACCAGTTCAGCTAAGCTCTTGAATATCCCAGTATTGCGGAATTCAGGCAGAGTGTATGCCATCCTGTACTCCATCGATTGTTCTGTGACAGTCCAGCAGACAGGGTTCCCGTCTGAATCTATAGCGCTAAAGCTTGGGAAGTGGTGGATGCAGCGTTGGATATAACGCCGGCTGCGCTCATTCCCTCCAAATCTCCAGCCTTGGTTGACCTGATCTGCATGGCACTCCTTCAAGGGGGCAATTCGAAAGATCTGACCGTCTCTGCAAAACAAGCATAGCAATAAGTTAGACTCTATCCAGAGCTGGTAAGGAAAGGTAGAAAATGAGCAATATTGCAGTGGATAAGTTTGCTTTCTCTGGGAACAAGCTGGAAGTAAGTTCTCACATATGGGTAACATATGAAGCTTTTGGGAGCTCCACCACACGTGTGCCTGTCTTCCTACCCGATGGAGCCATTTTACCTCATTCTTCTTTCTGTGGAGCCCTTCAAACATCTGTCTGCCCCCAGAAATTAGTGCCTATCGCTTGCAGTTAACTTTTCTTATTTTTTAGTCATGTATCAGTTTGTCTTCCTGCCTATCTTTGGGAGCATCGGTGCCTTGGCGCCACATTTTTCCCGGTATTTTTTTCTTCTGGTTTTTTTCGGCATGCAGGTTTTTCCTCTCATGCCCCCCTGGTCAGCCGGGACATTGAAGTGTTTTGACTTGGCGGAAACTATCTTCCACAATATGTCTAAACTGACCAGTGGGTTAAAAAAAAAATGCACTCAGTGTGCCCGCACCATCTTGGTGATGGAGTGCCATAATTGGTGCATTCAGTGCCTCAGGCCTGACCACGAGCCTTCCACTTGCACATTATAAGTCTGCAGATGACTCGCAAAAGGTTCAAAAACTGAGAGAAACATTGCGAATTGCTGTTCGGGTCTTTGGAGTCAGCGACATTGGCATCGATGCCCTTGAGGTTCTCCGCTGAGACCTCTGCTGAACATGGCACCTGAACTTATTCAGAGCAGAGGGGATGCGGTAGCCTGGACCAGAGGCTGTCCTTCAACGAGGGCTACCCCAGAAGGATTGATCTTCTGCCCCTGTTGATTTGAGGGGTGATGCCAACAGCCAGGTGAAAACACATGGGCAACGGCATCCAAGGCCCCCTCTCGGAGAGACTCCGAAAGCAATGGTCAGAAGTGGCCTTCAAAGCTGCCCCGGTGTGAGGAGTTGCTTCCAAAAGCCCTGGAGGGCCATCGAGAATCTCCTGATGTTGTGCCCATAGAGGTGTCCCCGACTAGGCAGCCAGCCTCGGAGGCCATAGCTATGGCACCGTCTATAGCCATATCAGAGACAGCACTCCTCGCTGAGGGCATGCAAGCCCTTGGACACAGCATCACCGCGTTCCTCACTTCCCAGATGGAGGTGCAGTCCATCCTTGAAACCCATGCCCTCTCTGGCAGGGGCGAGGGCTCTGGAATGTGCTCGGGCTCGCTGTTGGTGCTGAGGGTCTCTCCCATGAGTACCTCACCATCAAGGGCATAGGGAGCCTTGAAATCCTTCTGCATTGGGAGAAGGTGCGATGATACTTCAACTTCCTTACTGACTCAGAGTCCGAGGGATGGGCGAACCATGGAGGAGTCTCCAGTCTCTGATCACAACAGACATATGCCATCCAATCCCTCGCTTTCCTATGAGTACCACAAGTCTGCACCTGAGGACATCTCATTTCATGAGTTCATATGAGACATGCAAAGACCCTGCCTTTTATCCTCAAGGCCAAAGAGGAGCCGAGGTCAGAGGAGTTGAAAATATTGCAGTATCCTTCTCCTCCAAAAGAAGCCATTATGATAAAGATCCACCATATCCTTCAGAGGTTACTCTTCAGGATGTGGGAGAATCCCCTCATGGTGCCCCTCATATGCTGCTATTTGGACTCTATGTATCAGGCACAACTCAATGGTTGTGGAGTCTGCTGTGAGGAGAATTAAGAGTTCCAAGGCCCACTCCTCAGTTCCTCCAGGGTGGGATGCCTGTACCCTGGATGGTGTTGAGAGGAGGTGTTACCAGGGGTCCTTGCTGGTAGGCCACATCCTATCCTATCAGCTGTATACGGTTATTTACCTAAAGGATATCATAGGGGACCTGGTCGAGTTCTTGGCCATGTTCCACTACATCATCATCAAGGGAAAGGACTGCTCAAAATACATGAGCAGAACAGCCTATGACACCTTAAAGTCGGTGACCAAGATGGCTGCTGTAGATATTGGGGCCCATTGCCTAGCCTGGTTACAATCTTCTGACCTTGAGCAGTGGGGACAGTACAAACTTGTGGATATCCCCTGATGAGGTGAGAACTTCTTTTGCAAGTCCACGGAGAACAAGGAAAGGAAGTAGTTTATGATGAGCCACCTCTCCAGCAAGTCAGCGGATCTTTCTAAGATGAAGGTAGCCATGAAAAAGGCCTTCTACCCAAAAGGTAGGCGATATTGCATCAGTTACCCTCCCTCCAGGCCTATCAAGGCTTTCCAAAGCTAAAGATGGTCACTTTTTCAGAGCAAATAGTTCTGTCAATTGATTTTTGTTCCACTCTGACAGTATCATGAAGATATAATGTGATTCATGCAAGAAAAAATATATGCTTTTATTGGTTATAAATTGAGCACATATACAGGAGATACCGACAATACCATGACCCATGCCGTTCTAAGACATTTTGATGAAGAGAAAATTTTGTTGTGTTTCCTGAAAGGCTGCAAGACAAAACACAAGTCTTGTAGATAGTATAAAAGGGAAAAGGCCCTAGGTATTCCCGAAAGCTGAATAATCATGGAGAAGTCATTTTTTGGAGAGCTGTACCTTTAAGAAGACAACTTTAAACTTTGAGCCATGGGGGAATAAATAGACAGTCCGCATGCGTGGTGTTTTTTGGGAAGCCGGCAGGCTCGAAAGAGAAATACTCAATGGAACCTTTGGGAGAAAGGATCTGCTTAATGTAGGCAAATGTTTTGAGAAAAGGTTGTTTCTGTACATATAAGATGAATCTAGTGATGAAATTTATATGTTTTGAAGAGAATGTGATTAACGTGCATGTTCTTTATTTTTGTCATCAGTGCTTTCAAAAAAAGAATCCCCTGAGGAAACTGTGATACAGTGAAACGCAGCTTAAGCGCTGAGGTTGGCGTTGGGGACTGCATTGAAAGCTAAGCACTGTTTTACATCATTTACAAATTATTTTCCATCAAGCAACATTGTAGAGGTCGTTGATGCAATTAGGGCATAAGTTCAGTAAATTGAGTAAAAGTCTGAACATATTTGCCCGGATAAGTCTGAGACCTGTTGCTTATTTATTATGTTAGCATTTTTCTAATAATTTTGTTTTGTGCATGAATCACATTATATCTTCATGATACTGTCAGCGTGGAACGAAAATCAATTGACAGAACTATCAAGGCTTTCAGCAAGGTCAACAAAAGATCTAGGGCCATCTCCAACAATGCCACCAGAAGCCCCAACCTGTGCTACAGCTGCAGCCAAGTGGAGGATTTTACTCCTTCCTGAGGAGCATGGCTCTCCTTCTCATCTCAGGTACAGTTCCTCCAGGTGGGGAAGGGGTGGTGGTTGGTTTATTATGCCCATGGTTGGCCAGTAGTAACAGACTCAGAGGATGGGTATTTGTTGCAATTCGACCAACCTCCTCCCTCGTTCTTCCCAGGGGAGTATCCCCTCGATCCTCACCATCAGGACCTCTTCCAACAGGAGGTTCACAGTTTCCTAGTTGATCTAGCCATCAGACTGGTTCTACCATCTCAGGCCAGAAAGGGATTCTACTCCTGTTACTTTCTAGTATCAAGAAAACAGGCCCATACTGGATCTTTGGAACCTCAACCAATTCCAGGTGAAGGAAAAATTCAGAGTGGTCTCTCTTGGAATATTACTACCTTACCTCCAATGGGAAGACTGGCTTTGCTCCCTGGATCTCAAAGATGCCTATACTCACATTCCCATTCACCCCGTTCATTGGCAGTATCTCTGCTTCATGCTCAGTGGGAAACACTAATATTGGGTGCTTCCCTTTTACCTAATTTCTGCCCCAAGTGTCTTCACAAAATGCCTGACAGTCATTGCCACCTTCATATTGAACCTAGGAGTCTTTGTCTTCCCCTTCCTGGACAACTGGCTGATCAAAGGTGTGACGCTGGATGAAATTCGGCAGTCTGTGCATCTCATTATTCAGGTTCTGGAACATTTGGGCTTTCTGATCAACTACCCAGAGCCTAGAGTTCATTGGGGCTCTCCTAGGTACTTCACTAGCTCAAGCCTAACTGCCCTCCGAACGAGCCTAATATCTCATCGCAGTAGCCCAGGAGGTACAGAGAAGCCCCAGCATGAAAGCACATCAGAAGCTTTTCATCTTTCGCCACATGGCCTCCACAGTTCATGCCACTTCCCTTGCCCATTTACAGATGAGACAAGTGCAGTGGACACTGTGCAATCAGTGGCATCAAATCACCGGCCATTTCAAAGACAGGGTGGTGATCACCCCACCACTCAAGGATTCCTGTCCTAGTGGCTGCAGCCAGAGAACCTGCTCAAGGGACATCCTTTACAGCTCCCTCTGTATCAGTGCATTATGACCACAGATGCCTCCAAGCTGGGCTGGAGAGGCCATTTTCATGGCCAGTGCACACAAGGCCTTTGGATGGCTCAAGAAAGCCTGCACCTGATCAACTTCTTGGAGCTCTGTGCAATTGCAAACGCACTTCAGACATTTTGAGAACAGTTGGCCAATCAAATTGTCCTTATTCAAATGGACAACCAAGTAGTGATGTTCTACATCAACAAACAGGGTGGCATGGGCTCATATCTTCTCTGTAGGGAAGCAGTGCATCTCTGGAACTTCTCCTTCTCCCACAGCATGGTACTCAGAGTCATGTATCTGCCCAGGGAGCTCAAATCCTGGCGGACCTCCTCAGCAATGAAGTGGTCAGCTGTATCTTCCAAAGGTGGTGCACACTGGACACAGACCTCTATGTGACACCAAACAATGCCTAAGTGCCGCAGTCCTGCCCCGGAATACCAAGTAGTCGGTGGACAGCCTCTGATGCCTTTCTGCTGGACTGGAGCAAAGGTCTGCTTTATGCCTATCCACCTAGCCCACTGGGAGTGGCCTAGCTATTTTCTGGTACATATAGTTATCCCTGTTCATTGTTCTATGTAAACAGTTGAAACATACTGCTATAAATTGTTCTATTTAAACCGTCCTGATTTGTAGAAGGACGGTATATAAAAAATGTTAAATAAATAAATAAATACCTCATGCCAAAGGGCCAGGGGATCAATTTATTATTTATTTTCTTATATACCGCACTCTTTAGTATCAGCGCGGTTTACATGGAACAAGAAACCATAAATAACAAGTATTGGTTTTTACATAGAACAGGGAAATACAACATGGATAACTTAGGGGACATGCAAAACAGCTATTTACATATGTAACAGTAATCAATCTACGGATAGGTATTAAAAGTAGGCATTATGTGCAGCTATGGTGGATTATGATTTATCTTGTAGTATTGTATAAATAAGTGGTGCTTGAGTTCCCTCCTGAATTGCATGAGATCAGTAATGGCTCGAATTTCTGGAGGTAGTGAATTCCAATACTTGGGGGCATAAAAACTGAATGCTCTGTTGGATGTTGTTAATGTGCATTTTGTTGATGAATTTGGTATAATTAGGGTGTTTGCTGTTGTGGATCTTCTGGATCTGTTGGGCGGAGTGGGCTGAAGTAGATTGACTAATGTTTCAGCAGTTATGCCGTGGATGGCTTTAAAGGTAAGTACCAGGGTCTTGAATAGGATTCTTCCGTGTGTAGGGAGCCAGTGGAGCTGCAATAAGATGGGTGTGATGTGGTCATACCTCGCTGCTCCAAAAAGAACTCTAGCAGCGGCATTCATGGCAAGTTGTAAGGGTGCCAGTGACGATTGTGGGAGTCCTTGGAGAATGGCATTGGCGAAATCAAAATGGGGTAGGATAAGGGCTTGATATACAGTTCGGAAATCACTTGGGTCCAGTAATGTTCGTAGGTGTTTGAGTGACCGGATCTTGAAATATACGGCTTTGACAATGTGGGAGATGTGTACTTTCATGTCTAAGCATTGATCCAATGTGATTCCTAAGTAACGAATTGCCGGTTTTGTTTGGAGTTCGGCTTCTTTCACTGTTATATGAGGTGGCGGGGTAAAATTTGGATTTTTCGTGATGAAGAGTACCTCCGTTTTTTTATGTTGAATACGGAGGTTTTGAGATAGGAACCATTCGGATACTGCGTCAAAACACTCAATAAGAGGTGAGAGGTCCATTTGTTTTGTGGAGAATGGCATATATAGAAGGATGTCATCGGCGTATATCTGATATTGCACATTGAAGGATCTTATGATGTTACAGACAGGCTGGACATAAATGTTAAACATGAGAGATGATAATGATGATCCTTGAGGGACGCCCTGGTTTTGGTGGAAGGGTTTTGATTTAGTTGATCTTGATCTTACTTGCTGACCTCTTCCCTCAAGGTATGATCTACACCAATCAAGGGCGGGGCCGATAATGCCCTTTTCTTTTAGGCGTTCGATGAGCAGTCCGTGGTGAACAGAGTCGAATGCTGCAGCTATGTCGATGAAGATAAGTACACAACCTTGGTGGATGTTGTCAATCAAGGAGATAATATCATTGAAAAGGGAGATGAGAAGGGTTTCTACGCCGTGGTATTCTCTGAAGCCGTGTTGATGAGGATCTAGTGGGGCTACAGTATCGATGTGGTCTTGAATTTGTCGTTGTGCTTCCTTTTCAAAAATCTTAGCTAGGAATGGTATGCTAGCAATGGGCCTATATGATTCCACTTTGCTAGGGTCAAGTTTGGGTTTTTTTTTAGAAGAGGTCTAATTGACGTTTGTTTGAGTGCTGAGGGGAAGGATCCTGTTGTAAACGATAAGTTTATCATTCTTGTGATTAATGGACAGATATCACTGCGTATATTCTTTATCCAATAAGCTGGACAAGGGTCAGTATGAGTGGTGGTGGTGTTGATGGCAGCAATGGTATCTTCAATATGTTTCTTGGATGGAGTGGAGAATATTGATAGGTGATTTAGGCAGGAGGTGTCTTGATGGTTGAAGTCAGCGATTTTGTTTGTTTGCAATAGTTTTGATTGCAGATGGTCCGCGAAGGCTTGTGGGTGTATCTCCTCAGGAGGGCATGGTAATGGTTCCTTAGATATGGATTTGACTATGTTGAAAAGATCCCGTGGTTTATTTAGGGATCTTTTGAGTGTATCCGTGTGAAATTGCTTTATTTTCGTCATGACTGCTGTTCTGTGAGTCGAGAGTTGAGTGTTGTATGCTGTCTGGTCTTTGGTGGAGCGAGATCGACGCCATCGTTTCTCAAGTTTTCGAAGGTATAAGAGGGAGGTCCGCAGATCAGGAGAAAACCATGGTGTATGTTTTCTGTTTGAGGTTTTGCTGTTGAGTGGTTTTTGTGCAATGGAGCTGAGGCTTTCATTCCATGATGAAATCAGGTTTTCCAGATTGAGGGTAGTGTCATTGTAGAGAGGGATAGTTTGTGCAAGTATGAGTTCTTTGTTGAAGGCATTGAAGCTTCGAGATGTCGTTTTAGTGGGATTATTAGTGGTTCTGTTATGTGAGTTGTTGGGGTTCACGGGAATAATGAAGTTAATTAGTTTGTGATCTGACCATGGAACTGGTATCGGTGTTGCTACAAGATCATTGTTTGATTCACATGCTGATTGAGGAGCGAATATCATGTCAAGGGTGTTCCCTTTTGTATGTGTGGGACTTTTGATTAGTTGCCTGTATCCTAATTCGTTCATTGCTTCTAGTAGGGCTGAGGCATGACTAAAGTGCAGAGAGGGGAGATTGAAGTCTCCTAATATCCAGTTTGGTTTGCTGTGTTGTATAGAGTTGGTTGCTAAGTCTAATATGTTAGGAAGCTCGTCTGAGGAGGATGAGGGTGATCTATAAATAAGGTTGATGGAACATTGATCATTGGCGATGGAAAGAATGTCTATGTTGTTTGAGCTTCTAGAGTCTATTGTGGAAAACTGCAGGTCAGTCTTGGTTAGTATGAGGGTTCCTCCTCCTCTTTTGTTCTCTCTATGGCAGGAGTGGATGGAGAAGTTATTGGGTAGGAGTTGGTTGATGATTATATTGTCTGTATTGGATAACCAGGTTTCAGTTATCATAAGTAGATCCAGGTTATAGGCAGATAATAGATCAGTAACTATTGGCCATTTTTTGCGGATTGACCGAGCATTGATGAGGGCACAGTTTAGTGCTTGCAGGGGTTCTCTTTGTTTGGTTTTCTTGGTATTTTGGAGAGCTATGTGTAGCAGGTGTGAGTGCCGTGAATGTGTGTCAATTCTTAATGGAGGATATGGAGTTTCTGTCTGTCTATTGATGTGTCTTTGTAGGATTGGGATTTGTTGTGGTTCGTGTGGTAATGCAAGGGATTCAGCTAACCATCCTAGAATGATGAGTAGGATGCAGATTGATGCAGTGGTAGTGGGAGACATTTTACCTTGTTGCTGTTGTTAGAGTAGAAGTGGTGGGGAAGGTTGAGTAGTATCTGTGGTTGTCTAGGTGAATGGGAGATAGCTCAATGGGCGAAGCTACAGCACAGTGAGTAACTCGCTTAAATAATGTAGTAGTTATACTATTATGATCTGAGAGGTAACCGATACTGTGTCTACGAAGTGGTGAAGTGCAATATTGGGGTGCTAAAATGCAAATATGAGACACAGTACAGTGATGAGAATCTTCGGAATGTAAGAGCAGTTATACAAGGATGCAGAATTGAGTAAGTACAGTTTGCAAACTATGATATTGACTATCTTTGATGAGATGTGCAATATTGAGATGATACAGTAAACATTGCAGGTTAGCAGATTACATTGACATCTAAGCTGGCAACTTGCAATATTGAGATACAGTAAGCACTGCAGGTTAGCAGATTACATGACATCCACGCTGGCAATTTACAATATTGAGAAGATAAAACAGAACTTATGAAGCTAGTGGATGAGTTTATAAGTTCAAGTGGCCTAAAGATAGTTCATCGAAACGTTTGCGTTGCTTAGTACAGTTCAACTGAGATCTTGGCAGGTTAGAATATACTGGTTTTGAGTACTGACCGGCGTAGCTGTTTGAGGCTGGATGAGTGTGATGTTTGAGTGCGCCGTCTGGGGGAGGATGGGGTGCAGCGGTCGTCTGGTGCCCCTTCTTTCGGTACCCGCCTAAGGGCCACGCCAAAGGGCCCTCTGGCGAGGCCCTCAGGCGCGGGCCCGCCAGGCGCGGGCGCGAAGCTTTTTGAAAGCCTTCTGCCCTGCCCCGATTGGGCCTTGCTGGACCGCTGGCTCCTCCCGCTGTCGGTGGCTCGATCCCCAGGGAAGGGGAGAGCTGCTGATGGTTGCGGGGGCTAAAGGGTCGGTGCCCGATGGCGCGAAGCTTTTTGAAAGCCTTCTGCCCTGCCCCGATTGGGCCTTGCTGGACCGCTGGCTCCTCCCGCTGTCGGTGGCTCGATCCCCAGGGAAGGGGAGAGCTGCTGATGGTGGCGGGGGCTAAAGGGTCGGCGCCCGATGGTGCGAAGCCTTTTGAAAGCCTTCTGCCCTGCCCCGATTGGGCCTTGCTGGACCGCTGGCTCCTCCCGCTGTCGGTGGCTCGATCCCCAGGGAAGGGGAGAGCTGCTGATGGTGGCGGGGGCTAAAGGGTCGGCGCCCGATGGTGCGAAGCCTTTTGAAAGCCTTCTGCCCTGCCCCGATTGGGCCTTGCTGGACCGCTGGCTCCTCCCGCTGTCGGTGGCTCGATCCCCAGGGAAGGGGAGAGCTGCTGATGGTGGCGGGGGCTAAATTCCACCTGGGGACAGCAATCTCAGGCCAGAGGAACTGGGGCTTCTAGTCCTATAGACATTCCTTGTGGCCTTTGGCAAGCCACTTAACCCTATATTGCCTCAGGTACATATAGATTGTGAGCCCTTTGAAGACAAGGAAATGTATCCAGTACCCATTTGTAGTAATTACATAATGTAAACCACTTTGATTAAATAAGGCAGTATAGAAAGCTGGTTAAATTTAAAAAAAAAACCTGTTCAAGTTTCAGGCAAACACGGGTACCATGATTCTTGTCACAATGCACTCACCCAGACAACCCTGATTTTCTCTTCTGCACAGCCTCTCTTGGAGGCAACCCCTCAGGTTTGGCTCCAACCTAGATGTAGACTCTCTGAATGGCAAGTCTCTTCTTCATCCCAGCATCTCTTCCCTAAACCTCACCATGCGGATACTGAAAAGGTAGATCTTGCAGTTTCACCTGCTTGCGGATGGAGAGAATGCGCTCCTTGCACAGGCATAGGTTCTCCATATTGGTGCACAGGAAAGGTGATAGACCCATTTTCCCAGCACTGTGGAGGCATTGTTGATTTATCTCCACCACTTCTCCAACGCTGGTCTCAAATCAAGCTTAGAGTTCATATAAGCGTGGTGGCAGTGTACCACCGCAGTTACAATGGTAAACCCATCTTCGCTTATCCTCTCATAGGCTGATTTATGGGAGATCTCTTGCTCTCACGGCCCTTTATCAAGTCCCTGCTTGTGGTGTGAGACCTTAATGTGGTGCTGGGGCAACTCCTTTCTGCCCCCTTTGAACCACTCATCTCCTGTTCACAAATTTCTCACCTGAAAGGTGGTGTTTTTGGTGGCGATCACCTCTACACGCAGAGTTAGTGAACTGCAGGCACTGGTGGTGCATTCTCATTTCATGAGTTCATCTGAGACATGGCAAAGACCCTGCCTTTTATCCTCAAGGCCAAAGAGGAGGCGAGATTTCATTAGAATAGGGCAAGCCTCCAGATTCATCCTAAGTTTCTTCCTAAGGTGCTTTCTGCCTTTTTATCTCAACCAGTCGGTGGTACTGCCCACCTTTGTTCCCAAGCCTCATGCCAGTAGGGCTGAGGCTTCTCAGGATACACTAGATTATAAGAGTACGTGAAAGCTAATAGGATGCTTGGGTGCCCAGAGAGAAGAATGGCCAGCAGAAAAAGTGGTAGATGCATGGAACAGTCTCCCAGTGGAGGTGGTAGAGATGAGGATAGTATCTAAATTCAAAAAAGCATGAGACAAACAGAGGCCCTCCAAAGGGAAAAAGGGGACTCTTGTAGTGGTTGTTATGAAAGGGCAGACTAGATAGGTCATGTGGTCGTTATCTGCCATCATGTTTCTATGTTTCTATGCTTACAGGCTTTTTCGGTAGCCTGTAGTTGGATAGTCCCATATGTGAAGACTTACTTCCTGCTTGTTCCTGGAGAAAGCATAGTTACTCACCTGTAGCAGGTGTTCTCCAGGAACAGCAGGAAGAAGTCCTTCCTTCTCTTTGTGAAGTTGTTTTTAATTTTTTGGGCTTCATTAAGCTATGTCATCATACTGAGGTAAGATGGTTCCTGTGGGCGGGAACATAGGAACATATGCGGGATGGAGCTCCCAAAAGCTTCCTATGGAAGCTGGGGAGTGTTGCCATGTGGGCTCCGTCGATGATTTAACCTATATGTGAGAACATATTGCAGCTGTTCCTGGAAAACACCTACTACAGGTGAGTAACTACGCTCTAGAACAGAGGTTCTCAACTCAATACTTGGGATATACCTTTATGGTAACTTAACTGGTGGGGTGTGTCCCGAGGACTGGATTGAGAACCCTGCTTAAGAAGGTGCTATGGAGAAGCACATGACTTATTCAGAACAGGTTTATGGAAGAATTTCAGAGAAGCTATGTTTAAAACCTGGTTCTTGTGTCTGTATGGTACAGTGCCATGTAGCCAATGGGAACAAGTTAGAAGTTTACATCAACAGAGATCTTTTTCAAACTGTGACTACTAGGAAAAAAGATCCGCAGTCAAATTCCAACAGAGCTTCCCTGGTACTTAGGCCACTGCTGTAACCATCAGGCTACTCTTCCACTCAATAAAAGGGATAATTGATTCACAATCCTCAAATGAGTTTCTTATCAAAAGTGTAATGATAGTAGGAAAAACTTTTCTGCAGCAGCAGAGCTAACAGCAGCATAACATTTATTAAAAAGTGAATGAAACAAACTATAGAAAAAGAAACTGGTGGTTATAAGTGGGGAAGCACTGCCGAGCAATAACAGTGAGCATGAGAAGATTCCACTCTGACACACTAAAGCGGTCTCTTAACAAACCTCACGACTTCTTCACACTGGTCAAGAACCTAACAAAAGATCCAGCCCCTGAGCAACCAAATGAGATCCACCCTCAAGATTTTGCGGATTACTTACAATCAAAGCTGTGTCAGACCAATAAGTCCCTAGCACCAACCACCACACCTGAGCCTAGATATCTAACACCCCTGACCAGATTATCCACACCTACCAAAAGACAAATTGAAGACACAATCGCTCTGTTCAACACGACTACTGCACAAACTGACCCTTGCCCGGTGTCCTGGATAAAAGTGTTACGATCAGACTTTAGCCCGTTTATAGCCAGGCTCATAGACCGTTCCTTCACAACAGGCACATTCCCCCAATCCCTCAAATGCACGTTCATCAGACCACTTCTAAAAAATAGCAAGCTCGACCCCAAGAAGGCAGACTCATACAGACCAATATCAAGCATTCCACTTCTGGCCAAAATTATCAAAAAAGATGTCCAAAGACAAATTCAAGAACACATTGAAGCTTCTGCCCCGCTTGATCCCTGCCAGCATGGTTTTAGAGAGGCGCATGGGGTTGAAACACTCCTCACCACTCTCTTCAGTAGCATAATGGCTGGAATTGACAACATCCGTCAAGGGTGGGTCCTCATTTTCATGGACATAGCAGCCGCTTTCGATTCAGTAAGCCACAAGCTCCTCCTGCGACACCTTCAGGAGAAGGGGATATGTGATACAGCTCTAGAATGCTGCAAGTCGTATCTCGCAGACAGATGGCAGCACGTACGATTGGAGGCCTCGATATCTGAACCTTTCCACCAGAAGCAAGGCATCCCACAAGGATCCTCCCTATTTGCGCTGATGTTCAACATTTACATGCAGCCTATATGTGACATCATCCAGTCCTTCAAGGTGAATTGCTTGATATACGCTGATGTTCTCCTTTCCATGCCTTTCTCGACAGAGAACCCAGACCTCTCCCCACTGACAGACTGTTTTAACGCAGTATCCAACTGGCTCCTAACCCAAAATCTTTGAATTCAGCATAAGAAAACGGAAGTCCTATTCATCACAAGGAACCCAAATTTCATCACACCACCCTTTCTTAGGGTCAAGGAAGTGGACCTTCTTACCAAACCCACGATCAGATACCTCGGAGTCACCTTAGACCAGCGACTAGACATGAAGACTCACATAGGCAATATAGCAAGAGCAGTATACCATAAAATCCGATCTCTCAGGCACCTACGCTTCCTTCTTGAGCCTGATGACTTCCGGACGATTTACCAGGCGTTGATCTTACCACATTTTGACTATTGTGATAAGGAAGCTTATCATAGCTCAGGTAGGAGCTATAGAAAAGATGATGTGACTCTGAACAAGCAACCTGTCAGTTCTGGTAGAAGCAAGAAAACAGAGTTTTCACATAAAAGACTACCAGTCCCAGAATGCACCAGGTTTCCAGCAGCCATGAGAGGGGCTGAAGTGAGAGAATGTGTGTGCAATCAAGAGAGCTATGAGGTAATCCCTAAGCACTCATCTCAAAGGGCAGGGCCTGATTCAACACAGCTGCGCTGTGTTAGGGAGCAGCACACATTAGAACAGGATAAGAGTAGAGCTTTTTCTTCAGATAACAGTTTCAGCAACAGTTGGAAGAACAGCTTCAGCAAAAGCCACGCAGATAGAGAGAGAAGGAAACTCTCTGGAAGGAAGAGAAGAAAGGCTATTGGAAGGTCTGGGAGATTCCAAGGCAGTACTCATACTGGGAGGTATTCCAAAAGCCAGCAGAGTCCATTGGACTGGATTCAGCCAGAGGAATGGAGTGGCAGAGATAGGAATCACCAGTGGCTACCTGGAAGAGAGAAGATTGCATGTGGAAGGGACTTTCAGACCAAGGCCAGAAGGTATGTGAGAGAAGATCCAGCGTCCAGGGATCAAGATTGGAAGGCTGGACATCAGAATTGGATTACATATTGGCCAGGCTATACAGAGAGGAATAATGATAGCAGGAGAGGCTCAGGTATGAACACTGATCCAGACCCTATCTATAATAGAGAATGGCAGCAAGGGAATAAGCATTCTCATGATAGTGCCTTAATGAAAGACTCATCTGTGCCAATGTATGATATTGACCCTATGATTGTTGATGCAGGGGGAAATACAGCAGATGAAACTATTTACATGGATTGTTCTTTATCTAAATGCTATTGCTAGTTTTCTATGAGCAAACACATCAGCCATCACAAAGAAACCTAACTTTGTTCTTTATTTCCTCTGCAAACAGCTCTTAAAGCAGGATTTGGGCTCACACAGTAGCAGCCAGCCAGCTAAAGGCTTTCAGCTGGTCCATTGATAGTAATTAGGGCTGCACCTGATTGTGTGTGTGAGCAAGGGAGAATCACTGCTGAGATCGGCGTGGAAAATAAGCATAAGTTAACCTAACCAGCAAAGTTTATTCTTTACTTTGTGCCTTTGTATTTGGTAATTACTTGCTAAGAAAACATTAGCTAATTGCCTGATAAGCTGAAGGTTGTTTTCTGGTTTACTTTGTGACTTTTTGTTATCCATTTTAAACACTGCAAGCAAGTAACCTCATTTATAGTGCTATCAAGCATACATGTGCTGGGTGAATTAAACCCCATCAATAAAGAAGTATTTTATTGATCTTACCACTTGGTTTCACAACTCAAATTATTGTCATCAGCTGTGTTTGGGAGTGAATGAACTACAATACCCACAATACCTTGCAAGAATCATATGAATATATGCATCGTCAAGATTGTGTAAGTTCTCACCCTAGGCAGCCGTCTGACACTATGCAAATGCCATACTGCAGGGACTCCCTCAATCCACTCTACACCCGCTGCAGCTCGCTATGAACTCCGCAGCAAGAGTTCTCCAGGGAACATCCAGGAGGGAACACATGACACCCATCCTGAAACAGCTCCAGTGGCTCCCTAGTGTTGGGCAAAGCTCTGTTAGAGATCATTGTCTTTGTTCTATCTACCCATTCACTGCTAACTCTTTGAAGCCCCGAACCTCATTGGGTGTTAGGTCCCTCCTTACCCACTACAACACCCACCCACTCCATGTGACCATTCTTGCTTTATAGGACTACTTCTGGTTATGCTGCCAAGAAAACCCAGGAGCTACAGTGTCACCAGGAGTCAGCAAGGACTCGAAGGCACAGACACATAGAACAGCACTATTAAAACACACTTAAAAGAGGTTAACTGATTTTTCTCTTAAAGGACAGGTTAGGAATAGGTAGGGATGTTGGTAGGTCTCTTTTTTACTTGAACAGGTACCAAAACACCATCAACCAAACAACAGCTAGGAAAAATCGTACTGCTAAAGCTGCTGCCCCCGTTACAGCTTCTACCTCTGTTCAGACAGAGATCTCAAAGCCAGTTGAAGGACTTGTTCCATGTGCAGGATGCCTGCATGTTGAGGCTCTCAGGAAAGAAGTGGAAGAGCTCAGGGAAGAGGTGGCGAGGCTGAGAAGCATGCGAGAATGAGATGTACATTGATGAGATGCTTCTTGAAACCTCCAAACTCTTCGACAGAGGTGAAGATGGGAGCCTACAGAAGAAGATTGGACACGCATCACCAGAGCCTACACTATCAACACTCCGAATCCTCCCGCCCTTGATTCATGAACCAGTATGCAGCCCTGGAAATGAAGGAGGTGGAAGCATCTGACAAAAGGTACGAACCACAGCTCAAACACCCCAAAGTTGCAGAATCAGTCACTATCAGGAAGTGAATGGTAGTGGTGGCTGGCGACTCTTCTGGGGGGTACTGAGGCGTCCATCTGCTGACCAGATTTGATGTCATGAGAGGTGTGCTGTCTGCCAGATGCCAAAATCAGAGATGTTACGGAGAGTTTGCTGAGACTTATCAAGCCTACTGATTATTATCCGATGTTGCTCATCCATGTCAGCACAAATGATACTGTTAGGAATCCCTCCAAGCATATCAAAAGTGACTTCATGGCTCTGGTACAGAGGGTGAAGCAGACAGGTGCACAGACAGACAGTGTTCTCTTCAATCCTCCCTGTTGAGGGTAAAGGCTGAGGCTGAGAAGTTCGCATCCTGGAGATGAATGCATGGCTGTGTGGATGATGTCATGAAGAGTTTTGGTTTCCTGGACCATGGGATGATGTTCCAAGGGCTGAAGAGCAATGATGGCGTCCATATGTCCAAGAAGGGCCAAAGTGTCTTCAACAGCAGACTAGTTAACCTACTGAATAGGGTTCTAAACTAGATTCATTGAGCCCCCAGGTAAACAATAAATATCTCTGCAGAAATGGGTAATAGGGACAACATCTGGAAAGCGGTGTGTATAAATGCCCATAGCATGGGAAATAAGATCCCATATATTGAGGCTTTAATGGAAGATGCTGACTTGGATTTAGTAGTGGTTACAGAGACATGGTTCGCAGAAAACCATGAATGGGATATAATTATACCAGCTTATACTTTATTCAGGATGGGCAGGGTAGGAAGAAGGGGAGACAGAGTGACACTATATGTAAAAAAAAAAAAAAAAAAAAAAAGTTAAAGCTATAGAACTGCAGGGCTTAAAAGGAAGAGAGGAGGTATTGTGGGTTAGACTAGAAAGAGGGAAAGGGAAATCCATTTGCTTTGGAGCAGAAGTAGATTTAATAGAAGATTTAATAGAAGACATATGCAGTATTGCCATGAAAGGATAAGCGCTACTGACAGGTGATTTCAATATGCCAGATGTGGACTGGCACATCCCAGCTGCAGTGTCATCTAGAAGTAAAGAGATCCTGGATTCTCCATAGGGAAAACTATTCAGGCGTCTGGTAACAGAACAGACATGTGAAATTTAATGCTAAAAAAATGCAGTTTAGAAACAGAAACATGACGGCAGAAAAAGACCACAAGGTCTGTCTAGTCTGCCCTTCCATAACTACAATAGTCCCATTTTTACCTTTTGAGATCCTCTGTGTTCTTCCAATGCTCTTTTGAGTTCAGATATTGTCCTCGTGTCCACCACCTCCACTGGGAGATTATTCCAGACATCTACCACTCTTTCCGTAGAGAGATTTTCCGCATATTACTCCTGAGTCTATCCCCTTTCACCCTCATCCTATGTCCCCTTGTAGCAGAGCTTGCTTTCAATCGAAAGAGACCCTCCTGTGCATTTATTCCACGGAGGTAATGTCTCAATCATACCACATCTATCCTGTCTTTCCTCTAAAGTATACATATTAAGATCTTTAATTCTGTCCTCATATGCTTCATAACAAAGACCACTAACCATTTTAGTAGCCAAACTCTGCAGACTCCAACCTGCTTATATCCTATTGAAGGTGCAGTCTCCAGAAATGCACACCACACTCCAAATGAGGTCACACCAGAAACATATACAGAGGCACTATCACCTCCATTTCTCTGCTGGCCATTCCTCTCCCTTTGCACCCAAGCATTTTTCTGGCTTTTGCAGTCGCCTTTTCTACCTGTTTAGCTACTTTAAGATTGTCGGAAACAATTATGCAATGTCCCGCTCTTCTTTTGTGGACAGAAGTATCTCACTTCCTACACTGTACAGCTCCTTTGAATTTTTGCAGCCTAAATGCATGACCCTGCATTTTTTAGCATTAAATTTCATTCTTCAAGCTTAGCCAGATCCATCCTCATGTTATCTATTCCTTTCGTGGGTGTCCACTCTATTGTGGATTTTGGTTTCTTCTGCAAATATACAAACTTTAGCAGACAGCCCCTTCTGCAATATAACTAACAAAGATGTTAAAAAGAATTGAACCAAGGACAGATCCCAGCGGTAACTTCCTTTTTCTCAAAGTGAGAACAATTTACCTGTACCCTTTGTCGCCTCCCACTCAACCAATTTCTAACCAAATCAGAGTCCATCCCTAAGGTGCTCAATTTGTTTATAAGTTGCCTGTGCAGAATGGTGTCCAAGGCTTTACTGAAATCTAAATATTCTCTTGGTCCAACTCCCTGGTCATCTAGTCAAAGAAAATCAATCAGATTTGTCTGACAAGACCTGCCTTGGATGAATCCATGCTATCTCGCATCATGCAATCTATTGGATTCCAAAAACCTCACTATTCTCTCCTTTAGTAGCCTTTACAATAATTTACTAACTACAAAGGTTAGACTAACCGGCCTGTAGTTCTCAATGTCATCCTTACGTCTGCTTTTGTGTAAAGGATCCCACATGTTCCTTTCTCCAGTCCTCTGGCACCACTCCCGACTACAAAGAGGCATTGAAAAGGTCAGACAGTGGAGCTGCTAGAACGTCCCCAAGTTCCCTCAGTATTCTTGGATGTATCCCATCTGGGCTCATGGCTTTGTCTACTTTTATTTTAGCTAGTTCCTCATGAACACAGTCTTCTGAAAATTGTTCGAGATCCCCTGTGTTCGATTGCTATTTGTGGGTGTTTTCTGAGGTCCTGCTCCTGACCCTTCATCTGCGAACACAAAATAGAAATATTTGTTAAGCAATTCTGCTTTATCTTCATCAGTTTCTACATATTCTTTCCCTGCACCCTTGAGTCTGACAATACCACTTTTGCCCTTCCTCCTCTCAATAACCTATCTGAAAAATGTTTTATTGCCCCATTTTATTGCATTGGCTATTTCTTATTCTTTTTGTATCTTTGCTTTCCTGACCACTTTGCTAGCTTCTCTAAGTTTTCTAAATATAGATGCCTGTCTTCCTCTCTCTGCGATCTCTTGTATTTCATGAAGGCCTCCCTCTTTTAGTTCACCTTTTCAGCTACTTCTTTTGAGAACCATAGCGGCCTCCTTTTCCTTTTATATTTATTTACCTTTCTAACAAAAAGGTTTGTTGCCTTTAAAATATCCCCTTTCAGTTTTGCCCACTGTTTTTTTAGTCCCCCAGCTGTTCCCATCCCGATAATGACTCTCTGAGATACTGTTCCTAAACTTTAAGACTCTCGCTTTTGAATAGATTTATCAGCCCTAGTACTAATACTGAACAATACCATCTAGTGATCTCTGGATGCAAGATGATCTCCCACTATAACATCAGAAACACTTTCCCCATTGGTAAGCATTAAGTCCAGGTCCATGCTTTTGGGCTGCAAAAATCCAAAGGAGCGATACATTGTAGGTGGTGAGGTCCACAAAAGAAGAACGGGACCTGGGTGTAATTGTGTCTGATGATCTTAAAATAGCTAAACAGGTAGAAAAGGCAATTGCGAAAGCCAGAAGGATGCTTGGGTGTTTAGGGAGAAGAATGGTCAGCAGAAAAAAAGGAGGTGATGCTGCTTCTGTTTCTCTGGTGTGACCTCATTTTGAGTACTGTAATAGTCTACTTATCGGCCTCCCTCTCACAAATACCAATATACTCCAACGAGCTCAAAACATCTGTGCTTGAGTAACAGCAAAAGCTCGCCTCACTGACCACATAACTCCCATCCTCGCCGAACTACACTGGCTTCCCATAAATAGTAGAATATCGTACAAAATACTCTTAACCACATTTAAACTTATCAACGGCATCTCACCCTCACATCTAGCCACTCTGATACATGCTCCAAAAGAACTTAGAACCCGCAGGCAAAACGCAACCCACTCTCTAGACATAAAAAAATCCATCCGAAAAACAAAAAAAAACCACAAGCTCAAGAGCCTTCTCATATGCAGCCTCCACCCTGTGGAATAAACTTCCGCTAAGCCTCCGCAAAATAAAAGATCTCCATATATTCCGGAAAGAACTAAAAACATATCTGTTTATAGAACACTTTATAAATCTTAATGAATCCCCTCCATCCCGCACACTACACCTCCATAACAATCCTCCTTAACCACAGATCAAAAAGCCTCAAACCTCAATACACTTAAGAAAAAAGCAACTCTTACAAACTACGATTAATAACACAGGTACACTACCAAAAAACTGCCTCCAGTTTTGCAACTGATTCCTATAGATTTTGGGGTGCTGAATCCAGGAAAAATAGCCAAAATGTTCCATCACGTCACGTTTTCTTGCAAAATTAGATTTCTTACCCATATAAGGAATGTTCACATAATTTCTTTTTAGCCGACTGCAGTTTATTTTCTTGGCCCAAAATAGAGGTTGTAATGGTTAACTAACTAGAAACACTCCCTCATGATATTTTAGAGTGTTTTATATTCATTTTATACATTAACAGGACAATTGGGAGGCGGGGGGCTAAATCCAGTACTCGCGCTGGCGCATGTTCTTTCCTGTTCGCCTCGCCTCGTTCGCTCGCTCAAACACGGTGGTTGCGACATGAACGTTCCTGTCAAATTTCAGTTTCTTGCAAGTTCATTATTACCTTTTGTTTGCTCAGTCGTAATCCAGCTTTATTCCGAAGTGGTTCACTACAGTTGTAGTTTGCAGTGCTGTGTATTTGTGATGGCTCACAGAGACAGAGGTTGCGTCAACTCTCCGGACAGTTTTTGTTTTATTTGTGGGGAATATACCGTGAAAAAGCAGCAGAGGAACATTTCTGCATTTATTAAAAAAGTATATTTCGCCTATTTCGGTTTGAAGTTAGGCGATCAAGACAAACTGTGGGCTCCTCACAAAGTGTGCAAGACATGTGAGGAAGATCTACGCTTATGGATGAAAGGTAAAAAACAAGCATTTCGTTTCGGAATACCTATGATGTGGCGTGAACAAAGAGACCACAGCAGTGACTGCTATTTTTGCTCTTGCATTGTGAAGGGATACAACTTAAAAAATAAGAACGTAATAAGTTACCCCAACCTTCCCTCAGCAATTAGGCTTATGCCTCATAGCAACGAAGTACCTGTGCCTGAACCACCAAAATCTTTGGATCATATTTGTGTGGACGGTTCTGATCATGATGAGACTCATCAGATGGCTTTTCCCGATGAGTCCAGTACTTCCGAGTTTGAAACTGAACCAGATCTGAAACCTGAACTTTTCTCTCAAGCTGAATTGAATGATTTAGTCCGGGATTTAGGACTCCCAAAAGATGCTGCCCAACTGCTAGGTTCTCGGCTTAAACAGAAAAATCTATTGTCACCAGGAACAACTTTTTATTGGTACCGCAACCGCGAGACACAATTTTTGAAGTATTTCAGCAAAGAGGAAGATTTGGTATTTTGCAACGATATATATGGAGTGATGGAAAAGTTTAAACTCAAGTATGATCCTGCTGAATGGCGGCTGTTCATTGATTCGTCAAAAGACAGCATAAAAGGTGTTCTTCTTCATAATGGCAACACACTTATTCTCCAAGAAAAATACGAGAATTTGGCCCTGATTCTTCAGAAGATTCGTTATGATGAGCATAAGTGGATGATTTTTGGAGACTTTAAAATTCTATCCATGCTATTAGGGTAGCAATCCGGTTTCACCAAATATCCCTGCTTCCTTTGCTTGTGGGATAGCCGGGCCCGCGACCTACACTGGGGGAAAAAAGACTGGCCAATTCGGGAGTATTTGAGACCCGGTGAGAAAAATGTTCTTCATGAGAGCTTGGTACCTCGTGATAAAATTCTATTACCACCTCTCCACATTAAGTTGGGTCTCATTAAGCAATTCATCAAGTCCCTTCCAAAAGATGGTGAGTGCTTTCGGTACCTTTGCTCAAAGTTCCCCCGACTTTCTGAAGGAAAGCTAAAGGAAGGAGTGTTTGTTGGCCCTGATATAAGGAAACTCATTTCAGATGGAGCATTCGCTGAAACGATGTCTGAGAAGGAAAAAGAAGCCTGGGATTCCTTCAAGGATGTTGTTCTCAAATTCTTGGGGAACAGGCGGGATGAGAACTATAAGGATATTGTTGCCAGGATGCTCAATGCCTTCAAAGAACAAGGCTGTAACATGAGCCTGAAAGTCCATTTCTTGCACTCCCATGTGAACTACTTTCCCGAAAACTTGGGGGCGTACAGTGAAGAACAAGGTGAAAGGTTTCACCAGGACATCAAGGACGCAGAGAGAAGGTACCAAGGAAGATGGAACACCACTATGATGGCTGATTTCTGCTGGTTGCTGCTGCGGGAAACCCCAGATGAAAAATACGCCAAGCAGCTCACCAAGAGAAGCATTCGGGGGAAGAAGAAACAGGCCCACCAGGAGTTTGATTGACCCAAGAATGACTTTAAAATCTAAACTGTGTTGACAAATATCGTGTTTTTACTAAACTTTGAAATAAAAATTTGCTAGTTATTACCACAGTGTCGGATCTCATTTATTAGAATTTTATTTTCACACCATCGGGTGTTTGTCTTCATGTATTGCAATGGTGCGGTTTGCGTTTTCTATTCTTACATACATACCTGTACAACATTTTTTGCACATTTCTTTGCTTTGCTTTGTGTCTAACCTCGCTCTTATATGCTCAATGTTTGTGCACATGTATGTGGCTGTTTTAAGTGCAGACAATTTTGCTACCATCACAGTGTGTTTTGTTAACATTACTCTATTCTTATGTGCTGCCTTGTTACAATTTTCTTTATTATTATTTGAATAACTACTAAACAATTAGTATAAAGAATTCATCCAAGAAACTTTTATCTCGATCGCACTCAATCTGAAACGTTCACCTCAAACTGCTAACCCAATATAGCAAAAAATCTGTACGTGATGGAGCAAATTGGTTACCAGATTTGGATTCAGCGCACCAAAAAACGTAAAAATCAATTGAAACATTAGAGGCAGTTTAAAAAAAAAATTTTTTAGTGTACCTGTGTAATGAATAATGTAAATAGTTACAGCATTACTAGCCAATGTTAATTGTATATAGCTATGAAAAACGCTGTTCCATGTAAAACCATGTTCATTATATGTTAAGTGTAAACCGCCTTTGATCTCTGGAAAAAGCGGTATAAAAGAAAAGCATAAATAAATAAATAAATACTGTGTGCAATTCTGGAGACCGCACTTTCAAAAGGATATAAGCAGATTGGAGTCAGTTCAGAGGGTGGCTGCTAAAATGGTTAGTGGTCTTCATTATGAAGCATATTAGGACAGACTTAAAGATCTTAATATGTATACTTTAGAGAGAAGGTGGTATAGGGGCGATACGATAGAGACATTTCCATACCTCCGTGGATAAATGCACAGGAGGGTCTCTTTCAATTGAAGGCAAGCTCTGCTACAAGGGGACATAAGATAAGAGTGAAAGAAGATAGACTCAGGAGTAATATATGGAAATATTTCTTTGTGGAAAGAGTGGTAGATGCGTGGAATAGTCTCCCAGTAGAGGTGGTGGAGACAATGACAGTATCTGAATTCAAAAAAGCACTGGACAAACACAGAGGATCTCTAGAGGTAAAAAGGGGACCATTTTAGTTAATATGATAGGGCAGACTAATAGAAACATGACTGCAGAAAAAGACCACGTGGCCTATGTTTCTACACAACCTATGCTAACCACTTAGCATCGGGGTGTGTTGTGGTCATCTCGGGGGGTGGCACCAATCGTTAACCGGGCCTATCTTTATCTGTGGGAGCTAATGGGGCAGTGGCTCAGTATCGCTGCTACCTGGTTAGCTTCTATGGGCTGCGTGGAGATCCTGGCTATTCAATACTAGTACCACTTATTTAGTTATTTAACTAAGCTTATAATACCGCTTTTCCACCAGTCAAAGTAGTGTACTTCAGGTACTGTATATATATTTTTTCTTTAGAAACATAAAAACATAGAAAAATGATGATAGAAAAAGACCACAAAGTCTATCTAGTCTGTCCTTCCATATCAACAACTACAACAGTCTCCTTTTTACCTTTAGAGATCCTGTGTGTTTATCCCATGCTTTTTTGAATTCAGTTCCTGTCTTCATCTCTACCACCTCCACTGGGAGACTATTCCATGGATCCACCACTCTTTTCGTAAAGAAATATTTCCGCATATCACTCCTAAATCTATCCCCTTTCACCCTCATCCCATGTCCCCTCATAGCAGAACTTTCTTTCAATCGGAAGAGGCTCTCCCCCTGTGCATTTATGCCACGGAGGTATTTAAACGTCTCAATCATATCACCTCTATCCTGCCTTTCCTCTAAGGTGTACATATTAAGATCCTTAAGTCTGTCCTCATATGCTTTATAATGAAGATCACTAACTATTTTAGTAGCCACCTTCTATACTGACTCCATCCTGTTTATATCCTTTTGAAGGTGTGATCTCCAGAATTGCACACTATACTCCAAATGAAGTCGCACCAAAGACTTAGACAGAGGCACCTTCTTTTTTTCTGCTAGTCAATCCTCTCCGTATGCACCCAAGCATCCTTCTAGCTTTAGCTGTCGCCTTTGCTACCCGTTTAGCTACTTTAACATCATCTGACACGACCACTCCTAGGTCCTGCTCTTCTTTAGTGGATCAAAGTACTTCACCCCCTATACTATATTGCTCCTTTGGACTGCTGCAGCCCAAATGCATGACTGTGCATTTTTTAACATTAAATCCCAGCTGCCAAATTCTAGACCATTCTTCAAGCTTAGCTAGATCCCTCCTCATAGTTATCTACACCTTCCTGGGTATCTACTCTATTGCAGATTTTGGTATCATCCGCAAAGAGGCAAACCTTACCTGACAGCCCTTCCGCTGTATCACTAACAAAGATGTTAAAAAGAATCGGACCAAGGACAGATCCCTGGGGCACACTACTGCTAACTTCCTTCTCCTAAGAGTGAGCTCCATTTTCCTGTACCATTTGTCGCCTCCCACTCAACCAATTTCTAACCCAAGCAGTAACTTTAGGGTCCATCCCTAGGGTGCTCAGTTTGTTTATAAGTCGCCTGTGAGGAACAGTGTCAAAGGCTCTACTGAAATCTAAATACACTGCATCTAGGGCTCTCCCTCGGTCCAACTCCCTGGTCACCCAGTCAAAGAATTCAATCAGTTTTGTCTGACAAGACCTGCCTCTGGTGAATCCATGCTGTCTTGGATCCTGTAATCTGCTGGACTTCAGAAACCTCACTATTTTCTCTTTCAGCAGCGTTTCCAATAATTTACTCACTACCAAAGTTAAACTAACCAGCCTGTAATTTTCAACCACATCCTTACTTCCGCTTTTGTGTAAAGGCACAACATGAACCTCTCTCCAATCCTTTGGCACCACTCTTGACTCCAAGGTCAGTCAGTGGAGCTGCTAGAATGTCCCCAAAGGGTTCACAATCTATGTTTTTATACCTTAGGCAATGGAGGGTTCTGTGAGACTAGAAACCCCAATCCTTCTGGTCCAAGGTTGCTGTCCTCTTGCAGGATTTGAACCCCTGGCTCTTTGGCTAGAGATAACTTGCCCCAACCACTAGGCTACTCCTCATGTATGACCCAGATATTGAATATCTAGGATTAATGGATTAGTGGCAACGGCTAGGTGCCATATCAGATTATAGCCGTAGCAGAAGAATATTTAGCCTGTGGTGAATACCAAACATCATAAACCTTAAACAGCTTGTTAGGGGCTGCAACACAAAAGGAAAGAACATCCACTCCGCCCTACCTCTCTGCCAAAATTTACCAACCATCAAATATTTGGTGCAACAACTATTGCTTCAACTCCAACTTAAATTTTTTCAGTGAATTCTCAACACATAACTCCAATGGCAGGCCATTCCATAAAGTAGGCCACACAAAACTAAAAGCAAGCTTCAACTTACTTGTATGGCTAAAACACAAGGGAGGCAGAAGAGCCAACAAGTAAGCCTGAAACAAGCACAGCAAACACCCTGGATGATAAGGACTCACTGGCAACCATGCAAGTTCCTTCAACAAAGGAGAAACATGAGTTGACTGACTCACTCTATACAAAATCCATGCAGAGCTATTCTGGATTAATTGTCACCTTATAATACTGTAAGCCAGAACCCCAACCAAAAGAGTCAAGGCCTGAATCAATGTAATAACATTTCTACGATCAAGACGGTGTTGAAGAGAACAAGCTAATCTTAGAGAGGCAAAGTATCCCTTAACTATCATTTTAAGATGATCCTGAAAGGATGATCTAGAGTACAGTAATACTCCAAGAAAATGAATACAATCTCTATCTGGTAATGAAAGACCTGCCACTACTTGCAAAACGACCACAGGAGCCTTTTTCTTGCACAACCACATCACCTCTGGTTTGGATACAATTAGAAGCAGCCTATGGGAAGTAAACCACATCATAATTGTCCGAACAGCCTGAGCAAAAAAATCCTGAAAAGACCTGTCCCATGTAGAACGAGTTACCAAAATCTGTATATCATCACTATAGCAATATCTTAGGAAAAAATGCTAATCCAAGAATTTTAAAATGAGAACACCATTGTTGTGGCCAGAGAGGAATTTGTTTTTCTCTGCAAAAGAATTAGTCAAAGATGTAGAAGGTCAGTTTTCAGATGCACTTAAGAAGTTTGCAGCTCTCTTAGGTTTTTTCCAGATGTGTCTAGGGCCATGCAGGAAAGGAAGAAACAATTTTTAGTTCTTAAATCTGGGGTACTGCAGCTGGAAGGGCTATTTTTTCTTCATTTCCCTTTTAAGTGTCTGGTCAAGTTGGCCAGGAATAATTATGTTTCTTTAGACCCTTAGCAGTTGTCTACTTTTATCTTCTCTAGGCTTGTTGGTGTCCAGTCTGATGCAGTCAAGCCTCCCTGAAATGAGCTCTATTAGATACCGCAAGTTAGTCGGTTAGAATTGTAAGTCCTTTGGTTCGCTTGTACAATTGCTTATTTTCTTGTTATTAAAATTTTCCTTGGTATTGTTTATCTTTCTCCTCTCCATTAGGGGCTTATGGAAATATACCTTTGTATTTTGTTACTTATTATTTCGATAGTGTTCTATGTATGGACTTTGTTCTACATTCTTGGTGGCTCCTTTTCTCTAAGCAAGATTTATTCTTGCATTTTTGTTGAAATTTGCATGAATACATTTTTTTAAAAGTCTGTAGCAGTTGCTGGCCTCATAACTGCTTTGAGATAATGCTGGTTTGGGAATAGATAATGGCTTAATTTTATTTATTTAGTTGATATACTACTTCTAATTAATACAATATCTATTGTCTTACATAACTAGATTTGGGGCCAAAGAGGTGTGCAACATAAAAATTCACTTACAGTTGTTGGTGAATTGATGTGCATCTCTTAGGGGGCAGAGAATAAAGTCACTGCTCAAGTCTTGCCGAGCACCTTCACGTGGTGACCCTGTTGTATAACATTTATATGAAATCTCAACAAGGCAACACTACAATTGAAGTATGGAGGGAAAGAAAATGAAGAATACATATTGGTTGCCCAAGATAAACAGGTGCCCACCCACAGTTCACACACTAGGGCTACTGCTGGTAACTGCGATAGTACAAGCACTGCAGATATAGATACAGATGTAGGGGATTTCTTTGACTACTATGTGTAGAAATAAACAAAAATCCTTAAATCCTGGTTGTTCTTTTAATATTCTATTTTGGCAAATGTTTTTAGAAATTTTATTGTAAACCACCCTGAACTAATTTCTATTGGGATTGCAGCAGTATAGAAATGTTTTATAATAATAATCCCTGCTACAAAGGCCATGGTGAGCATGTTCATGGACCTACAGTAGCAGGAGATAAATCACAGAAATTAATGAAAAAAAGGATTAACTACAGTTAAGTGGACTTCTGCAGATAAAGAGGAGATTATGTACTGCTACCTTTATGCTACAAACCCTAAATTTAAGTCAAAAGGGTATACTGCACAAACAATCCGTCAAAGCTGGAAAAACGAGGAAAACTGCCACAAGAAAAAAGCCGAAAAGCAACGGATGCAAATTTAAGATCTTTAATTTCACATATCAAAGTAAACAAGTATGTGAATGATAACATTTATTTCATCATTTTATATACCGCTTTATCCTGGCAATCAAGGTGGTTTACAGGGAACAGATTTAAATACTGCTCTGGGCAGTTTACAGCAAACAGTTTGTAAATTTACAAGAAATATTTAACTGGAACTAGATATAGTTTCAATAAACATTTTTAACTAGACTATATATAACATTGAGTGGCAATTTTTTTTTGTGCCACTGAGTCAGTGTTGACTGACAGTGACCCAGCTACCTCTGGATTTTCTTGGCAATGTATCACTGGAAGTAGATTATCAGCCTTTTCTTCTGAGGCAATGGAGGGTAAAGTGACTTGCCCAAAGTCACAAGGAGTACCAGTGGGAATTGAACTCTTGATCTTCTGGGTACTAGGCACTTGCTCTAACCACTAGGCTACTCCTCCACTCCATAAGTGGCATTATGACATTGTTACATCAGGTACCGACAGAAATACAACGCTATATCCTTTTTAAGATACGGCGACCAGAATTGCAAACAATATTCAAGGTGCGGTCTCACCATGGAACGATATAGAGGCATTATAATATCTTTTGTTTTATTTTCCATTCCTTTCCTTATCATACCTAGCATTCTATTTGCTCTCTTGGCCGCCGCTGCACACTGGGCCGAGGGTTTTAACATGTTATCCACAATGACGCCTAAATCTTTTTCCCGAGTGGTGGTTCCTAATGTGGAACCTTGCATCGTGTAACCATAGTTTGGGTTGTTCTTCCCTAGGTGCATAACTTTGCACTTGTCCACATTAAATTTCATCTGCCATTTGGATGCCCAGTCTTCCAATTTATCAAGATCCTTCTCTTGCAATTTTCCACATGGAAGGGCATCCCGGCTTGAAGGTGGCAGGGGAGCTGCCACCATTCGAAGGAGTCCACCATCTGGCAGATCACACTCACCCTGTCCCAAAGCCTGCCCATCCACTGGCAGCAGAGGCACCACTCATGTGCAGGTGGGTGAATGAGCTCATGTAGACCGTGGAAGTCATGAGGTCTAGCAGGTGGAGAAGACAGGCAGGTAGTGATTGGCAGTGTTGTACCTCTGCTGCTAACCTCCTGAGGCATTCTGACCTCTCCTGAGGGAGGAAGGCCTTGGACTGGAGGGTGTCCAGCTGAGCCCCTATGAACTCTAGGTGCCGAGACGGGGAGAGGTGGGACTTTGGGTAGCTGATGATGAACCCCAGGTGCTGCAGGATGTGGATGGTGCACCTCTTCAGCCATGCCTCCCCTTATGAGCCAGTCATTCAGGTAGGGCAAGACAAGGTACCTTGGAGACGAAGGTGGGCTGTGCCCACTGCTAGGCACTTGGTGAAGACCCTTGGCGATGAAGCCCACCACAAAGAGAAGGTATTTTCGATGACTGCGGTGGATTAGGTTGTGCGTATAAGCATCCTTCAAGTCTAAGGAGCATAGCCAGTCTCCCTGCTGGAGGCATGGCAGCAGTGTTCCAAGGGAGAGCATCTTGAACTTCTCCCTGACCAGAAATCAGTTTAGGTCCCGCAGGTCCAGGATGGGCCCGAGGCCCCTGTTCGCTTGGGAATGAGGAAACACCTGGAGTAGAAGTCCTTGCCCCAAAGATGTTTGGGCAGTGGCTCTACCGCCTTGTCCGTGAGGAGACCTGTGAGCTCTGATAGGAGCATAGGCTGGTGAAGAACAGGCCTTATGGACTCTCCTGGAAAGTATGAGGGTGGCATCCGTTGCAGGTGGAGGAGGTAGCCCTCCTTGACCACTTGCAGGATCCAGTAATCAGTGGTGACAGTAGACCACTTGTGGGCAAAAAAGGCCAGACGCCCCCCTGTGGGCTGTTGGGGACCTCCTAGAGGAGAGGTGGTCTTGCCCAAGGAGTCAAAAAACTCCCACCAAGCTGAGCCAAAGCCATCACCAGCGCCTGGGACTTGGGGTCTTTTGCTTGCAGGGGCCGTGCCCCTGCCCCTTATGCTGTTAGCCTTGCTGTGGGGCCAAGAAGGCCTGGAACTGTGGGGCATTGACAGAACCTCCCTTTTTCCTCAAAAAGAAAAGGCTTCTTCCCCAGGGCCTTCTTACAGGGCTGCACCGAGGTCTTTTTGGACAGTCTGGTTCTGGTCAGGAACTCAGTCTCTATGCGTTGTCAGCCATGGGTTTCCAAAGAGATTCTCACCAATACAGGGGACACTGATGAGTTTGTCCTGAACCCACTGCTTAAGGTCAGACAACTGCAGCCACGCCTGGCATTGAGCCCAGATGCTTGCGACAGCGGCTACTCTGGCTAAGGATTCTAAGCCATTGTATGCTGCTCAGTATAAAAACTTTGAGCATTCCTTGCCGGCAGAGGCCAGAGAATTGAACCGCTGGAGGGGTTCCCTGTCAAGCTCCTTGAGGTACATGCTGATGTACAATTGATAGAATTGGACTCGGCACGCAAGCATTGAACTCTGGAAGGCCTTGCAGCTGAGGGTGTCAAGGGTCCAGGCTCCCTGCCAGGGGACACCGAGGAATGGGTGTTTTAGCTTTTGAGCCTGCGTATGGCAGACTCAACGACCACCGAGTTGTGGGGAAGTTGGGTCTTCTGGAACCCAGGGCTTCGGCGGACTCAGTACATGAAGTAGAGTCGCCTGCTTACAATGGGCACCAATACCCGTGTCTCTCACATATGGAGAAGGAGACACTCAAGGATTGGAGGAATGGGCACTATGAGGGCCTCTTTTGGAGGGATCACATAATGGAGGGATCTCCAGTTCATCCGTGCGTGGGTCCTGCTCCGCTACAGCCATGTGCCGCACAAAGTAAAGGAAGACGGCATCCTCGGGCGGAGAATGGTGCCAGGACCATGGGGGAGACGGGTCCGAGGGCACATCTCAGTGCCGCCAAGTGTCTGGGAACTCCTCATCTTCAGTCTCCCAATCAGACTCAAAGTCCGAGGATAAGTCCGAGGCCTCATGGTTTCCGTGGTCGAGGCCCAAGCCTGAAGGCACTCATCGGAGAGGACTGGTATCCCGAGGAATGGGACTGGGATCTTATCTGATGCCAATGGCTCTGAGGCTGGAGGCACTTGAAGATTGGTTTGATGCCCGTGGAGGCCCTCAACATCGAGGGTCCTGTCATCGGGGCAGATGAACTGGAGGAATGGGACATGAATGCCTGCTGCTGGGCCAGGAGGGCAGAGATACTGTGCTCCAGGGCTGCCAACCTGGTCTCCACGCCAGTTGACTCCACAGCCTTCGACACAGGCACTGATGGCCTTGGGCCTGGCATTGGTTCCTTGAGGAGGAGGAGTCCTTGATGAGGATGGCTCTTGGGTGTCTGAGGCTGGTCGCTAGATGCCAACAACTCCTTTCGGGACAGCTTGTGAGGCTGCTCTCATTCTAACCCCTCGAACTCATGCCAGGTACTGTGGGGCCTGGAATGGGGTTTTCCTGTCTTCCTAGACCCATCCTCCAAGGTGGTCTTTGAGGGTTTTGACTTCTTCAGTTCCATCTCCAGGAATTTCCTCTCGGAGGAGTCACAGCTGCAGGACTGCGAGGCACCCTGGGCATCGCAGGGCACCGAGGTACCGGAGGGGGCCCTGGAAGCACGGTGTCGCCGGAGACTCTAGGGCAGAGTCGGATTTGTGTAAGATCTTTTTCTGCTGCAGCCGACTGCTCTTGATGGTCTTTGTGGTCATGGCCTTGCAAAGCTCGCAGTCCAAGTTGTCGTGTTTCAGCCCAAGGTAGCACAGGCAGCAGTCACACATACTGGATAAAAACTAGATAAGACACTTTTTCTGATTGAAACTGGACAGATGGGCTCTGCGGAAAAAAGGAGACTGAGGCAAGACTAAATCCTTGAGTGGGAAGGGGACCACGTATGTGTGGTGCATCTCCCAAAGGCTTTCTTTGAAAGCTGGAGAGATGCTTCCGTGCAGACTCCATCGGCACAGATGTCATCCATATGTGAGGACTGACTTCCCGCTTGTTCCTGGAGAAAATATAGTTTGATACTACTAAGGTAGGAATGAGAGATCTAGGTAGATGGACGTTAGTTTGTAATCTTAATGTAACAGCATAGCGAGTTTCATAGATGATACTGGGCTGGTAGAGGTAGCATATTTGAGAGTAGTATTATGTTTGAGTGGGGCAGTAGTAATGATTGAACTTTGTTGCTTTTCCTTCATGTCATAGAATGTACAGTGCATAGTATGAGTAATTTTAGGAGTCCTCTGGTTATTTTTATAGTCACTTGATCAAGCTTGCTATATGCAGGACAGAGGGACTAAGCCTGCAGGGGATCTTATGTAGCTGGAGGGAATGATTAGAGTTCCTGTCTGCAGTGTGAGAGATTGTAAATGCTGAGGGACTAGTGTATGCAATCGGGGTGAGTTTAAAGAGAGGTCTAACCACTGTGTTTAATCACCAATAATTAGTTTTTAAAAGTAAGTATAATAATCAATAAAACAACTGCTACCGAGATCTTCAGGTAATTATGGCTGGATATCCAATGAACGAGTACTTGAGATCTGATCCTTCAACTTCTACTACTACAACTACTGAGCATTTGTATAGCGCTACAAGTCATACGCAGCGCTGCACACAGACATGTAAGAGACAGTCCCTGCTCATCTGAGCTTACAATCTAGTCAAGACAGACAACACATGTGGTGTAGACCTGGATAAAACAAGAGGGAAAGGGAAAGAAACAAGGAGATCAGGTGAGTCAAGATCCAAAAGCAGCAGTGAAGAGGTGAGTTTTCAGCCTGGATTTGAAAAGTGCCAGAGAAGGTGCCTGGCATATAGACACATATAGTTTGTTCCAGGCGTAAGGTGCAGCAAGGTAAGAGGAGCTAAGTCTGGAGATGGCAATAGAAGAAAAGGGCACAGATAGAAGCAATTTGCCAGAAGAGCAGAGTTCCCAAGCGGGAAGGGGTGTAACGAGAGATAAGAGAAGAAAGGTAGTGAGCAGCTGCAATGCACTTATAGGTCAGCAGGAAAAGTTTGAATTGGATGCGGAAATGGATAGGGAGCCAATGAAATGATTTAAGAGGGGAATGACGAGGCTGACAGAAGATTAGCCGTGCGGCAGAGTGTTGAACAGATTGAAGGGGAGAGAGATGATCCAAAGGGAGACCAGCAAGGAGTAGGTTACAGCAGTCAAGATGGGAGGTGATTAAGGAGTGGATAAGCGTCTTAGTAATGTGTTCAGAAAGGAATGGGCTGATTCTGTTGATGTTACAGAGAAAGAAATGGCGGGTCTTAGCTATCAGATGGATGTGTGTTGGAAGGAGAGAGAGGCGTCAAAGACAACCCCAAGGTTGTGAGTCGAGGAAACAGGAAGGAGTAGAGAGTTATCCACAGAGACTGAGAAAGGAGGAAGGGGAGAGGAAGTTTTAGGGGGAAAGATAAGAAGCTCAGTCTTGGCCATGTTCAATTTGTTCAAGCGGCGGTGAGACATCCAAGCAGCAATGTCAGAAAGGCAGGCAGAGATCCGGGTCTGGATTGCCGGAGAGATTTCATTCATAGAGAGATAGATCTGGGAGTCATCACCATAAAGATTGTACTGAAAGCCATCGAAGAGATGAGCATACCAAGGGACTGGGTGTAGAGAGAGAAAAAGAGCGGATACAAGGCAGATCCTTGGGGTACACCAACTGAGAGCAGGATAGCAATAGAGGAGGATCCACCAGAATTAACACTGAAAGAGCGATGGGAGAGATAGGAGGAGAACCAGGATAGTACAGAGCCCTTTAAACCAAGTGAGGACAGGGTATCGAGGAGAAGGTTGTGATCAACAGTGTCAAAAGCAGCAGAGAGGTCAAGAAGGATGAGGACAGAGTAAAGGCCCTTGGATTTTGCCAGGAACAAGTCACTGGAGACTTTGGCAAGAGCAGTTTCAGTAGAGTGTAAAGGACAAAAGCCAGATTGTAAAGGATCCAGGAGGGCATGGAGGAGAGGAAGTCCAGGCATCGGCGGTGAACTGCATGTTCAAGTAGTTTAGAAATGAAGGGGAGGAGGAAGATGGGTCGATAATTAGAAGGATAGGTAGAATCAAGTGAGGGTTTCTTGAAGTGAGGTGTAACTACAGCATGCTTGAAGGCTGCAGGGACAGTTGCAGTGGATGGGGCTTAGGAGACGGTGCTTTCATTCAGTCCCCCGTACTGACAGTGGCGGTGGTGATGTTCTAGAGTTTGTATCGGTACTCATTTTATGGCAATTTGTTACGTGAAGGTGTTTGCTGTCTTCCTTGGACTGCGCCTAAGGGCCACGCCAAAGGGCCCCCTGGCAACACCCTAAGATGCCGGCGCACCCGAGCATGCCAGGCTTTTAAATGTGCTGCTGCTGCTCTTCAGCCCAAATGGCCACATCAGAGGGGAGTGGGAGGAGCTTACTTGCCTGATTTCCCTCGACGCAGCCGATTGGTGCAGGGGGCAAGAGAGGCTGGGATCGCTGCATGCCAGCTTTTAAATGTGCCTCTGCTGCTGCTGCTCTTCGGCCCAACTGGCCAAGTCAGAGGGTAGAGGGGAGGAGCTTACCTGGACGCTGTCCCTCGATGCTGCCAATCAGTGCAGAGGGCAAGAGAGGCTGGGACCGCTCCATGCTGGGCTTTTAAATGTGCTGCTGCTGCTCTTCAGCCCAATTGACCAAGTCAGAGAGAAGCGGGGAGGAATATATCTGCCTGCTCTTCCTCGATGCCACAAATCGGTGCAGGGGGCAAGTTACCCCTGCTTGAAATGGTAATTAAAGGCAATGAGTCTGAAGAATCGAAAGAAATATCGATAAACCTGGAAGATGTATTACAGCTATTTGATAAACTGAAGAGTAACAAATCACCTGAACTGGATGGTATACACCAGAGGGTGTTGAAAGAACTGAAATATGAGATTGAAAACCTACCATTAGTAATCTGTGAATTATCATTAAAATCATTAAAAAGGGTTCCAGGGATGATCCAGGAAACTACAGTCTGGTGAGCCTGATGTTGCTATTGGTAAAAAGGTAGAAACCGTTATAAAGAATAATAAAGAATAAAATTATTGGACATGTAGATAGTAATTGTTTAATGGGAGAAAGCCAAGATGGATTTAGTCAAGGAAAGACTTGCCTTACTAATCTTATATTTTTTTGAATGTGTGAATAAACAGGTAGAGAAAGGTAAGCCAGTTGATATAGTGTATCTGGATTTTCAGAAAGCCTTTGACAACGTCCCTCATGAGAGACTGTTGGTGAAGTTAAAAAGTCATGGGATAGGAGGCAGTGTACTATTGTGGATCATGAACGGGTTTAAAGAAGAAGAGTAGGGCTAAATGGCCAATTTTTTCAATGGAGAAAGGTGAATAGTGGAGTACCCCAGGGATATGTGTTGGGACCACTACTTTTTTATCGTATTCATAAATTACCTGGAAATGGGAACAAGTGAGGTGATTTTATTTGCAGATGACACAAAATAATAATTCAAAGTTATGAAACAAGAGGATTGTGAAAAATCGTAAAAGGACCTTGATAAACTGAAACACCGGACGTCCAAATGGCAGATGAAATTTAATGTGGGCAGGTGCAAAGTTATGCACTTAGGGAAGAACAAGCCAAACTATGGTTACATGATGTAAGGTTCCATATTAGGTACCATGACCCAGGAAAAGATTAAGGCATCATCATGGTGGATAATATGTTGAAATCCTCTGCCCAGTCACAGTGGCCAAGAAAACAAATAGAATGCTAGGAATCTTGAAGAATGAAATGGAGAGCAAAACCAAAGATATTATAATGCCTCTGTATCATTCCATGGTGCGACTGCACCTTGAACATTGTATGCAAAGCTGGTCACCATATCTTAAAAAGGATATAGCGGAATTAGAAAAGGTACAGAGAAGAGCCACCAAAATGCTAAAGGGGATGGAAGGATACCCCTGTGAGGAACAGCTTAAAAAGTTAGGTCTATTCAACTTGGAAAACAGATGGCTGAGGGGAGATATGATGGAGGTCTTATTAATGAATGGAGTGAAACGGTTATGGTTATGTTTATTTGATATACCGCCAAAACTGTAAAAAGAAGCTATGCCGTTTACAAAAAATATAAATACAAGAATGAAAATAAAGAAAAAGAAGTCTATTAAAATAAGACAGAGGCAAGTAAATAATAACATCCCAATAATAAGGGGTAGGTGCCTAAAATGGGCATAGGAAGGGAAAAACAAATAATTGACATACAAATAAAGGGATAGAGTAACTAAGGAAGGATGGGAAGGGACGATTTGGATTTCCCAATACCATAGACAGCTGCCTTTCATGAGAAAGAAGACAAGAAGCTGAAGGCAGACTCGAAAGGTTTTTAGTGCTTTCTTAGAGCTTTTGAAATTAGGTTCAGCCCTAATAGCAGCAGGTAACAGATTAGTTCTTTACACCTTCAAAAAGTAGAAAGGACTAGGGGACACTCAATGGAGCTACAATGCCCATTTAGGACTAATAAGAGAAAGTATTTTTTCACTCAACGGGTAATCAAACTTTAGAATTCGTTACTAGAGGAAGTAATAAAAGCTGTCAGTGGACTTAAAAAAAAAAAAGGTTTGGACACGTTCCTGGAGGAAAAGTCCATAAACCATTATTAAAGAGGAGCAGGGTAATCTACTGCTTACTCTGGGATAAGCATTGTGGAACCTGTGTACCTTTTTAGGTACATGACAGATACCTGTGACCAGGATTGGCCACTGTTGGCAACAGGGTACAGGGCTTGATGGACCTTGGTCTTACCCAGTATGGCATTTCTTATGTTCTTACCTATGCTCTGCCATGCCCTCAGCAATGCCTACAGTAAAAGTATGCATGTTCATGCCATCATGAGTACTTTTATGCCTGCTGCAATTTTGGAAGAGTCCAGTCTAAGAAGCGAGGTGAAAAGTAAGGCACCCTGTTGCCCCTGCTCCTTAACACTCTAATGCCCTTCATGCATGTTTGACAAGATAGAGTTAAGCAGAGGCTTTTTTCATACTAGCTTCTGCTCCATACCCTTGTGTCTACCTGTACATAATTTACTTTGGTTATACTGGGTAGCCTGGCACTACATTTCTACTGCCTAGGTTCTATTACATGTAGGCGCACGATGTCCCCGGTTTATACTTCTTTTTAGCCTTTTATTAGATTCAAATATGGATTTTAACATGTTCTTATGGTATAACGGTGGATATTATCATTTTTAAATTTAAATTTTTATCTTTTTATTTACTTATTGTATTTAACAAGTTTTTTATACCACCTTATCTTATAATGGAAACTGCTTTGAATGTAAAGCACAGTTACTTACCTGTAACAGGTGATCTCTGGGAACAGCAGGAATAAGTCTTCACATATGGGTATCATCGGTACCAACGGAGCCTGCGCGGGAACACTCCCCAGCGTCCAGTAAGAAAGCTTTTGGGAGCATCCCACAGCGCCTGCGCGCAGCCTTCCCGCCTTTCCCAACCGCCTCTCTCCAGTTCGAGTTTTAAAGCTGAGACAAAGAGAGAGAGGAAAGGAAAGATAGATAGAGAGATACAACTCCTAGGGGAGGTGGGTGGGGTGTGAAGACTTATTCCTGCTGTTCCCAGAGATCACCTGTTACAGGTAAGTAACTGTGCTATCTCCAGGAACAAGCAGGAATGAGTCTTCACATATGGGGACTCCCTAGCTGCAGATGCCAGGGGAAGACCCCAGGTTGTATGTCCTTGAAAAGGACTCTACCTCCCCCATGGATCTCTGGCATCCAACCAGGGTAGGTGGGTAGGAGTTGATTAGGAATGGAACAGGTGTTTGAGAACAGCCTGACCAAACGAGGCATCCCGGCAGGAGTCCTTGTCCAAACAGTAATGGGCTGTGAAGGTATGAACCGAGGCCCAGGTGGCCGCTCGACAGATTTGGTCAATGGACACAGAGTTTAGATGAGCCATTGAGGCTGCCATGGCTCTCACATTGTGAGCTGTAACATGGCCCTCCAGAGAAAGGTTCCTACTCTGGTAGGCGAAAGAAATACACTGAGCAATCCAGTTAGACAGTGTTCTCTGAGAAACTGGAAGTCCTAAATGAGAAGGATCAAAAGCAACAAAGAGTTGAGAAGACTTTCTATGTTGCTGTGTCCTTTGTAAGTAAAAAGCGAGAGCTCTCTTACAATCCAAAGTATGAAGATTCCTCTCTGCACTTGATGCATGAGGTCCTGGAAAAAAGACAGGTAAATATACCTCTTGGTTTAGATGAAAAGGCGAGACCACTTTGGGTATAAAGTGTGGATTGGTCCTGAGGACAACCTTATCATGATGGAACCTTGTATAAGGTGGATTAGCCACCAAAGCTTGCAATTCACTGATGCGGCGTGCTGAGGTGACTGCAATGAGAAAGATAACTTTCCAAGAAAGAAATTTCAAGGAGGTGGTGGCTAAAGGTTCAAAGGATGGCTTCATAAGCTGGCCAAGAACCAGGTTTAAGTCCAATGCCACTGGAGGTGGTCTAATGGGAGGTTTAGATAGAAGACCTCTCATGAATCTTGCTATAAGAGGATGAGAGGAAATAGGCTGTCCATTGAGAGTCTTGAGGGATGCTGCAATAGCACTCAAATGGACTCTTACTGAATTCGTTTTAAGACCTGCATGGGACAAATGCAGGAGATACTCTAGTAAAGAATTCAAAGGTATTGCAAGAGGGTTAAGACATAGAAACATAATGGACAGAAAAAGACCACATGGCCTATCTAGTCTTTCCTTCCATAACAACAACTACAACAGTCCACTTTTTACCTTTAGAGATCCTCTGTGTTGGTCCCATGCTTTTTTGAATTCAGTTACTGTCCTCATCTCTACCACCTCCACTGGGAGACTATTCCATGGATCCACTACTCTTTCTGTAAAGAAATATTTCCGCATATCACTCCTGAATCTATCTCCCTTCACCCTCATCCCATGTCCCCTCGTAGCAGAACTTGCTTTCAATTGAAAGAGGCTCTCTCCCTGAACATTTATGCCACGGAGGTATTTAAACATCTCAATCATATCACCTCTATCCCGCTTTTCCTCTAAGGTGTACATATTAAGATCCTTAAGTTTGTCCTCATATGCTTTATAATGAAGCCCATTAATCATTTTAGTAGCCACCCTCTGCACCGACTCCATCCTGTTCACATCCTTTTGAAGGTGCGGTCTCCAGAATTGCACACCATACTCCAAATGAGGTCGCACCAAAGACTTATACAGAGGCATTATCACCTCCTTTTTTCTGCTAGCCATTCCTCTCTGTATGCACCCAAGCATCCTTCTAGCTTTTGACGTCGCCTTTTCTACCTGTTTAGCTACTTTAAGATCATCAGACACAACCACGCCTAGGTCCCGCTCTTCTTTAGTGGACAAAAGTACTTCACCTCCTATACTTTATTGCTCCCTTGGATTGCTGCAGCCCAAATGCATGACCTTACATTTTTTAACATTAAATCCCAGCTGCCAAATTCTAGACCATTCTTCAAGCTTAGCTAGATCTCTCCTCATGTTATCTACACCTTCCTGGGTGTCTACTCTATTGCAGATTTTGGTATCATCTGCAAAGAGGCAAACCTTACCCGACAGCCCTTCCGCTATATCACTAAAAGATGTTAAAAAGAATCGGACCAAGGACAGATCCCTGGGGCACACCTCTGGTAACGTCCTTCTCCTCAGAGTGAGCTCCATTTACTTGTACTCTTTGTCGTCTCCCACCCAACCAATTTCTAACCCAAGCAGTAACTTTAGGGTCCATCTCTAGGGTGCTCAGTTTGTTTATAAGTCGCCTGTGAGGAACAGTGTCAAAGGCTTTACTGAAATCTAAATACACCACATCTAGGGCTCTCCCTCGGTCCAACTCCCTGGTCACCCAGTCAAAAAAATCACTCAGATTTGTCTGACAAGACCTGCCTCTGGTGAATCCATGCTGCCTCGGATCCTGTAATCCGCTGGACTCCAGAAACCTCACTATTTTCTCTTTCAGCAGCGTTTCCAATAATTTACTCACCACCGAAGTTAAACTAACCGGCCTGTAGTTTTCAACCACATCCTTACTTCCGCTTTTGTGTAAAGGCACCACATGAGCCTCTCTCCAGTCCTTTGGAACCACTCCTGACTCCAACAAGGCATTGAAAAGGTCAGTCAGTGGAGTTGCTAGAACGTCCCCAAGTTCCCTCAGTATTCTAGGGTGTATCCCATCCGGTCCCATCGCTTTGTCTACTTTAAGTTGAGCTAGTTTCTCACGAACACAGTCTTCTGAAAATTGTTCAAGATGTCCCTCGCTTCTGTTCTTATTTGTGGGTGTTTTCTGAGGTCCTGCTCCTGGTTCTTCATCTGTGAACACAGAACAAAAATATTTGTTAAGCAATTCCGCTTTATCCTTAACAGCTTCTACATATTCCCCCCCTGCACCCTTGAGTCTGACAATACCACTTTTGCCCTTCCTCTTCTCACTAATATATCTGAAAAATGTCTTATCCCCCCATTATATTGCATTGGCTATTTCCTCCTCCTTTTGAATCTTTGCCTTCTTGACTACTTTGCTAGCTTCTCTAAGTTTTTCCAAATACAGATGCCTGTCTTCCTCTCTGTGATCTCTTGTATTTCATGAAGGCCTCCCTCTTTTTCTTCACTTTTTCAGCTACTTCCTTCGAAAACCATTGCGGTCTCCTGTTCCTTTTGCCTTAATATACCATTTTAACAAAAAGGATGGTTGCCCTTAAAATACCCCCTTTCAGTTTTGCCCACTGTTTTTCTACATCCCCCAGCTGTTCCCATCCCACTAATGACTCCCTGAGGTATTGGCCCATCTTCGCAAAGTTAGTCTTCCTAAAGTCTAAGATCCTCACCTTGGAATGGATTCTAACAGCCCTAGTCCTAATACTGAACCACACCATCTGGTGATCACTGGATGCAAAATGATCTCCCACTACAACATCAGAAACACTTTCACCATTGGTAAGCACCAAGTCCAGTATGGCCCCTTCACGTGTGGGGTCTGTTACCAATTGCCTGAATAGTTCTCCCTGTAGAGATTCCAGGATCTCCTTACTTCTAGATGATACTGCAGCAGGAATGTGCCAATCAACATCTGGCATATTGAAATCTCCTATCAGTAGCACTTCCCCTTTCCTAGCAATGCTGCGTATGTCTTCAATTAACTCTGTGTCCACCTCTTCCTCTTGTGAGGGAGGTCTGTATATCACACCAATGCAAATAGATTTCTCTTTCCCTCTTTCTAGTTTAACCCACAATGCCTCCTCTCTCCCTTTTAAGCTCTGTAATTCCAAAGCTTTAATAGTAGTTTTTACATATAGTGCCACTCCTCCTCCCCTTCTTCCTACCCTGTCCTTTCTAAATAAAGTATAGCCAGGTATAGTTACATCCCAGTCATGGTTTTCTGTGAACCATGTTTCTGTAACTGCCACTAAATCCAAGTCAGCCACTCCCACCAAAGCTTCAACTTCAGGGATCTTATTTCCCATGCTACGGGCATTAATACACACTGCTTTCCATATGTTACCCCTGTTACCCATTTCCATAAAGGTATTTAATGTATCACCTACCTGGGGGCTTTCACTTACCTGGGGGCTTTCTTCACCCATCCCCAACGAATCTAGTTTAAAGACCCTTCTCTGAACACCAAATGGTAAATCTTTTCCATTTGAAAGCATAGGAACGTCTAGTGGAAGGCTTTCTAGAGGCATGAATAATATCTCTGACTTGCTGAAAGAGAGATGAAAACCTTGAAGGTCTAGGCCTTCAGCAACCAAGCCCTGAGATGAAGAGACTGGGGGTTTGGGTGCCACAACGTTCCCTCCTCCTGGGATAGAAGGTCTGGAGCAGAGCCCAAGTCCAGGGAAGGAGCTTGAGAGAGATGCAGAAGTAGAGGATACCACACTTGACGTGGCCCATGTGGTGCTATGAGGATCATGGTCCCTCGATCTCTCTGAAGCTTGAATAGTGTTTTGGGAATTAGGGGAATGGGTGGAAAGGCATAAAGGAAGTCTTGACCCCAGTGAAGGAGGAAGGCATCCCTGGTCTGAACTCCCTGACACGGAATTCTGGAACAGAACCAGGGAAGTTTGGCATTCCACGGACTTGCAAAGAGGTCTATGTCCGGGGTTCCCCAAATTCGAAAAATCCTGGCTACCTGGTCCATGTGGAGGGACCACTCGTGTGGAAGCAGAACTCGACTGAGTGTCTGCCCAAGAGTTTTGAACGCCTGGAAGATATACTACCAGAAGATGAATGTGATGCTCTCTGGCGAAGGCCCACAGTCGCAAAGCTTCGTTGCAAAGTGACAGAGAGCCAGTCCCGCCCTGCTTGTTTACATAGAACATGGCTACTTGGTTGTCCTTATGGATGAGGACTGTCCTGTAGCTGAGCAGGGAATGGAACACTCTTGAGAGCTAAGAATATTGCTCTGAGTTCCAAGAGATTGATATGTAGAGAAGTCTCCTGTGGAGACCAGATGCCCTGGGTGGAGAGATCCTGCAGATGAGCTCCCCAACCCTTTGGAGAAGCATCTGTTGTAAGAGTTGCTTGGGGTAGAGCCTGCTGAAAAGGGGATCCCAGCAACAGATTTGGAGAGGACTTCCACCACTGGAGAGACCAAAAAAGGCGACTGGAGTTTGCTATTTTGTCTGACAGGCAACTTGATGCCTGAGTCCATTGGGTGGACAAAGTCCATTGAGCTGCCCTCATGTGAAGGCGAGCATATGGAACCACGTGCACGGTGGATGCCATGTGGCCTAAGAGTTGTAACATCTCTCGAGCAGTTAAATGGGACTTTAACTGTATCTGGGAGGCTAACTGCACCAAGCGTAGGCAACAGGCCTGAGGAAGATAGGCCCTTGCAGTTGTGGTATCTAGCAAGGCCCCTATAAACTCCAGAGACCGAGTAGGGGTGAGATTTGATTTTGGGATGTTTATTACCAGTCCCAAATACTGAAGAACACGCTTTGTGCAGATTAGACAATTCTGGGTCTCTGACTGGGATGGAGCTCGAATGAGCCAGTCGTCCAGGTATGGGAAAACGAATATTCCTAGCGTGCGTAGAAATGCAGCTACTACTGCCATGCATTTCGTGAACACCCTTGGTGCAGAGGCCAGACCGAAAGGAAGCACCCTGTATTGGTAGTGCTTTTCTTGAAAAAGAAACCGAAGGAACCTTCTGTGTGTTGGATGGATGAGGACATGGGTGTACGCATCCTTGAGATCTAGAGAACAAAGCCAGTCCTGACTCTGAAGGTATGGAAGCAGAGCACCGAGAGAAATCATCTTGAATTTCTCCTTGAATAGAAACTTGTTCAATTCTCTGAGATCTAATATGGGTCTGTAGCCCCCTGTTTTCTTTGGGATAAGAAAATAAGGGGAGTAGAACCCTGAGCCCTTTTGAAGAAGAGGTACTTCTTCTATTGCCCCTTGGGCAAGAAGGGTGGCAATCTCCTGACCCAGAAGGTTGAGGAGAGATGTTGGAGAATTGAACTGTTTCACCATGGTGCGAGGAGGAAGGCTTAAGAAATGGAGCTTGTACCCTTCCCTTATGATGGAGAGGGTCCATTGCTCTGCTGTGATTTGTTCCCATCTGGGAGCAAAGTAAGCCAACCTTCCTGGAATGGTGAGGGGCTCTGGTTCTTCCAGAGCTAGAAAGACTAAGTTCTCTAGTTGCAAGTCAAAGGCCCTGAGGAGGCTGAGGCTGCTGGGCCATGGAAGGCCTAGCAGCCTTTGACTTGGCCTGCTTAGGTGGTTGCTGACGTTTTGCAGCAAAACGACCTGCAGAAGATACCTGCTGACCATAATATCTTCCTTTTTTAGAAAAAGATGTCTTTTTGAACAATCTTTTCTTAGCAGGAGCAGAGGTGGACTTTGAAAGTCGATCCAAAGCGGAGTTCTCAGCATCCATCTGAGTGGCCTTTGCTTGCCAGTCCTTGCCAAAAAGGTTTTCACCTGTACAAGGAAGATTTCCCAATTCATCACTCAAGCAAACATCCATCAGACCTCTGTTAAAGAACCCTAAACTGGACCCAAGCAAAGTTGAATCCTACAGACCCATAGCCAGTATACCTCTCCTAGCCAAAATAATCGAAAAGGAAGCACAAAGGCAACTACAAGACCATATAGATTTAGCCTCCCCACTAGACCATCGCCAACATGGCTTCAGGGAATACCATGGCGTCGAAACCCTACTTACCTCTCTCTTCAATAAAATTGTCACAGGTATCGACAACATCCACCAAGGTTTCGCTCTCATCTTCATAGACATCGCGGCAGCCTTTGACTCTGTACACCATGGTCTGCTAGTAGAACGACTAAAAAAAAAGGGCATAAATGGCACCGCCCTCGATTGGTGCAGATCATACCTTGAAGGCAGATGGCAGCATGTAAAATCAGGATCAAGATCTTCCGAACCCTTCCATCAACGACAAGGCGTCCCCCAAGGGTCTTCCCTTTCATCTCTCTTATTTAATATTTACATGCAACCTATTTTCAACATTATCGGATCATTCAAGGTCGATTGTCTAATTTATGCTGATGACATCCTCCTCTTCATGCCATTTTCCACACAACAAATGGACCTTTCGCCACTGATCGATTGCTTCAACGCAGTCTCCGAATGGCTTCTGTCACAAAACCTCAGGATCCAACACAAAAAGTCTGAGGTGCTATTCATCACCAGAGACCAGAATTTCTGCCCTCCACCTCATATAAAGGTCAAAGAAGCGGAGCTCCAAACCAAATCAGCAATTCGGTACTTAGGGGTCACCCTCGATCAACGACTAGATATGAAAACCCATATATCCAACATAGTCAGAGCCATATATTTCAAAATCCGGTCACTCAGACACCTGCAATCCCTTCTAAGCCCTGAAGACTTCCGAACAATATACCAAGCCCTGATCTTGCCACACTTTGACTTTGCCAACGCCATTCTCCAAGGTCTCCCTCAATCAACGCTCAATCCGTTGCAACTTGCCATGAATGCCGCAGCCAGAGTCTTAGTAGGAGCAGCAAGATGCGACCATATAACGCCTATCCTAATACAACTTCATTGGCTCCCCATACAAGGAAGGCTTGCATTCAAATCTTTGTTACTCACTTTCAAATCCATCCATGGCATTACCTCCCCCTCATTAACCGACATCATCCAACCCATTCCTCCCAACAGAATAAGGAGAACCCCATCAACAAATGCGCTAGTAGTACCAAAGGCTTCAACAAAGTACACAACCGCAACATCTAACAGGGCATTCAGTATCTATGCCCCAAAATGTTGGAACGCATTACCACCAGGCATCCGTGCGATTACTGACTTAACACAATTCAGAAAGGCTCTCAAATTCCATTTATTTACTCAGTACTACCAGATTAACCCAACCCCTACATAATTGCCTCTCCCTCACCCCCTCAAGTTAACATCTCAACCCTACTGTACACATGTAACACCCTAAATTCTCAGCACTCGATCTCATTGTACATATGTAATTAGTTCAGTTTGCATCCCCCGTGTTATCCAAGTTGTTACTCCTGTTCTATGTGAAGCCAAGCAGTTTGTTATGGTCATTTTGTTGTATGTAAACCGCGCTGACAATAGTGCGGTATATAAGAAATTGTAATAAATAATAAATAAATAAATAAATCTTGGACCCAGAGTTCCAAATCAGAAGCTTGTAGCCAAGCAATTCTGTGTGCACCTATGGCAATAGCCGAGGCTCTGCTTACACACTCAAAAGAGTCAAAGGCTGCACGGTTGGAAAATTTGGAAACATCCTGGGCATGTTTGAGCCAAGTGAGAAACTCCTGCCTTTTATCTTCTGAAATAAAAGGGGTTAAAGTCTGCAGATGATCTGTGACTTTTTAGAAACATCCCTATATAGAGACCATAGGAGTTGATTCTGGCAGCTAGCATAGAAGCTTGAAAAACCTTACGGCCAAAAGCATCTAGGGTCCTGCATTCACGTCCTGGAGGATTAGATGAGTGTCTTTTTGCACTCTTTATCTTTCTCATGGCAGACTCTACCACAATATAGTGGTGAGGAAGCTGAGTCTTATGAAAGCCAGGACAAGGAGGGACACGATACATGGTGTCTAACCTGCGAGAATGAGGAATGAGGTGGTAAGAGGTGTCTCCCACATGCTCAACATGAGATCATACAAAATCTCATGAATAGGTAAAGTAGCTGCCTCTTTAGGAGCTTTAGGATATTGTAAAATATCCAACTGCTTGGCTCTAGGCTCTGACTCAGGGGCCACTGTGATGGAGAGGCTCCTAGCCACTTCCCTAATGAAGTCTTGAAAAGACAAGTTTTCTGGAGGAGACATTCTTCGTTTAGGAGAAGAAGACTCCTGAGGAAGAAGTATCGATGCCTCGACAGATCCTTCAGACTCCTCAGAGTCTTCGGAGGAATCGAAGTATCGCCTGTCTGGATGCTCCTGTAAAGCCCGATATGCGTACCGAGTGGGATCGACATCGGGAGTAACTGGTACCGGTTCGGTACCGATGGGCATCATAGGACAGGCTACCGTTGCAGTCGACACCGAAGCCGATGTCGATGCAATCGGTACCGGCACTGGGAATGGTGCCGGTACCGGCAACGGGGATTGTTGTGGTACCGGAGGCGTCGCAGCCTGCATGAATGCCGTCAGGGTGCGCTGCATGGTCAGAATCTTCTGATCCATCGACGCCACCAAAGTCTGGATATCGGTACCAGTGGGAGCCACTGGTACCCCAGAACACGGCAACAGGTGATCGGTTGAGGCCGAGCCATCAATGTCAACCTGTGACCCCATAGACAATGCTTTGGAAGCCGGAACTTCCCGCCGGGGTAATTTTGCCGGTGCGGAATCCTCGAGGACAAGCCCGGAGGCATCTCGATGCTTAGAGGGAAATTTGCCCTTCGAGGACCGGCCAGATTTATGCTTGGTTACCTGAGATCCATGGGAGGAAGAAGAAGCCCTGGAAGACGTCGATGCCACTGAAGCTGCATCAGAGGGAAACAGGGTACTGAGCTTGGCTGCTCGGTTCTGCCAACCTCTTTTAGACATCATGGTACAGGACATACAATCCGTGATGGAATGGTCAGGACCCAAACATTTTAGACACCAATCATGGGTGTCGATGACAGAAATAGTACCGCCACATTTTGTGCACTTTTTAAACCCGGAGGCGGGCTTCTCCATGAGGAGAAAATAATTTTAGGCCTAAGGCCCAAAAACTGAAAATGCACAGTGAAGAAAGTATAGGGTTTTTTTAAAAAGAAAAGAAAAGACCGGCGGTACCGGTCCGACGTCGAAGAAGGCAGACGCGACACAAAAGAATAAAGAAAAAATAAAGAACTTCTTCTGCGGTGACAGGAACACGACCTGCTGGCTCCGCGTAAAAGAAGAACTGGAGAGATGCGGTTGGGAAAGGCGGGAAGGCAGCGCGCAGGCACTGTGGGATGCTCCCAAAAGCTTTCTTACTGGATGCTGGGGAGCGTTCCCGCGCAGGCTCCGTCGGTACCGACGATACCCATATGTGAAGACTCATTCCTGCTTGTTCCTGGAGATTATTCTAACAACTTGAACTTACCACTGAAACAGAAATTAAACTTGGAAGGATCAAACAGGGAAAAGAATTACTATTGGTGATGAATTCCTATGTAGGAGAGGTAGTGTCAGAGCAGATGTGTGGAAAGACGGAAATGAGGAAGATAGGAGGTGCATTAGGGAGGAAGCTACTTCGAGATGGATAGGTGGAGATTGAGGAGAGCAAACTAGCCGAGTGCAAGATGGGGAGAGTAAGGACTAGATCACGTTCCATAATGATCTAGAAAAAGATGTCTTTAGGGCCTTTCTGAAATCTGTTAAGTCTTTGATAGATCTTACAGTCTCAGGGAGTGCATTCCAAAGTGCAGGCTAAATATGGTTTCAGTTATTTAGGATTTATTATGTCCTCTATGTTTTACTCATATAATATTTATGTATATGTATTGTGGTCTTATGATTACAACCAAAGGTTCTGTATGCCCCCAATGAAGGGACATTCCAAAACATGGTCGGGTAGGGTAAACCATTCAAGCAACCAACAAAAGTCTACATACACTATTTACCTCACGTGTGGATTGCTTTTCACCTCGCTCCTTAGACTGTGCTTGGCCTTGCGAGTGTGAGAGCTTTTCTATTGCATTGCAATTTTAGAACAGCCATTTTACATGTGTATACTGCCACATACATGTTGAAATGATTTTATAAAATTTCCCCCAGGACTCCTATATTTAGCACAGGCATTGCAGGAATGATCTTCTCAGTCCCTCAGGATCTACTAAATGCAAAGTATTATTACCAATGATGAAAGTACGTACTTGTCATACAGAACAGGAGCGGTTGGTGTCCCTTCCTTGCCCTCAGGAGCAGTATGTTCTTTGGTTGTGTCTGAAGAGTTTATGGTCCTTTCTTTGACAAATAGAGTGTTCTTGGCTGTATCTATCTTTACCATCTTGCATGCAGAGATGTCCTTCAGCACCCTGTCCGCACTTGATTGGAATCCTGGGAAGCCATAGCAAATACTGCATTATAAACTAGGGAATGATAACCCTCCTTCATTACCATATGCCTCATTGACTATCCAGTATCCCAGACATTGCAATTAGACAGTGATATGAATAATGTACAATATATAATGAGAGCCATAAACTATATACACCCAGGAATCACCTCACTATTTGCAAGACATTGCCACTATAATATGAAATCCATATGATGTACATATCTGGAATAAACTCAAATGCAAAATGCCTTCATTCTATTTAAAATCAACATTGCTTCATCAGTCCTAGAATATTTCTTTCCATATACACTGCAGCAGGACACACAACACATAAAAGAGGAGCGTGAAAGTATAAAGGACATCACATAACTCTCTGTGCTATGTATTCCATCTGAAAATACTTTATTTATTTAACAGATTTTGTATTCTGCTTTATCATTTTAGTCAAAACAGTTTGATGCATATTATCAAGTTTAAATTACAATATAAACAGGGACATTGATAATTTGGATTCTTCTGAGGCAATGGAGGGTTAAGAGACTTGTACAAGGCCACAAAGAGTACTAGTAGGAACTGAACTGTGATCTCCTGGGGGTCTCAAGCCAGTGCTCTAACCTTTAGGTTACTCATCCACTCAACTTTATCTCTCTGTTTTCTTGCAGAAGCCAATCAGTCCCAACTCCCAGGCAGGGAAAGCTGAACAACTTAATTCTGCCCAGCTCTACCAACCTGCACGACCACAAGTTGACTGAAGCCAGCACTATCTTACATAAGAAAAGATCTGATAGCGGCACTGCACTGAGGTGGCACAGAAGTGCACCCAAAGAGCATGATGCCTTCCTTGAGGTGCTTCTTTGGGCGGCTCTACTATACCGGGTTCTTTTTTGCCATTAATGAATCTTGTCTCCCTTCTTTTTACATTGCTTATCCTGAGTGACTTAGTTCGAATGACATCTGTGATCCCAGTTGCTCACTCAGCCCTGATGACATTTGCTTTGAGAAACAACTTTTATACCCAACTACTTATTTAATGTTTACAGAAATTTTCTTAGAAGCCTAAGCAAAAAATTTCAGTGCATGAAACAATAAAAACAAACCTCACATAATTCGGTATAACTCAATCCCCCCTCCCAACTCCTTTTAAACAACAAAACAAAAAATTTCTATCAACCATCATAATCATCAAATATTCCTACACCCCTTATTCCCAACCAAACTCAAACTCAAAAATAAAAACCAAACAAAATCAAAATCAAGCTGCTGCTGGTCAAAGAGGAACCCAAAGGCCTGACCAAATCACCACGGGCCCGATAGTCAAAGGCATTTACACGGTTTACAGAGCTGTAAACTGTGTAAATGCCCCTAAGCGGGATAGTCAACAGCAGTAACGTGGTTAGTGTAGCTGAATATTTATTTAGCAAGTTTTACATACCGCTATATCTACAAATCATAGTTTATAATCAATATACAGTAACTGTTGCATTAACAGAGCTATTAAGCGGTTTACAAGGAACTTTGGTTTAAGAACAGGCCTTAGTAATAAATACGTGCAATGTCTCTGAGTAATGCTGCTATATACCCCGATGCTAACTACTTAGCATCAGAGCGTGTCAGGGACATTCCGGGAGCGGTACCTGTGCATAACCGTGTAGCGGCGATATTTAGCTGCTGCCCAGTTATCCGTCAGCAGTGAAAGATAGGCGTAGCAAAAGCTGTCCTAACGTTTGCCACTGCAGCTAACTGGGCACCAGCTGATTATTGCCACTGCACGGTTAGCTTCTTCACTGTGTGCGGTGACCCCCGATACTCAATATTGGTGGCTGGATATAGCCCTGAATTGAATATCTGGGGTTGAAGTTCAGCAGAAACGGCTATGCACCTTAGAGGCACATAGCCGTCGCAAATGAATATTGGGTCCCACATCTTTACCTGCTTCTCCATATTCACCATACCCTTGGCCTCTCAAAGGTGGGCTTGTGAATGCTAGATCTATTTGTGAGAACACTACATTATTTGGGGACTTAATTGAAGATAGTGCTTTGGATTTCTTTTGGCTTACCGAAACATTGGTGTGAGAGGGAGAAGCTGCACTATTTCATCAACTTTGCCCTCCAAGCTTTCCTTCTTTTTGAGGCCCAGGGAGGGAAAGAGGGGTGGAGGAGTGACCTTTATTTATAATAAAACTCTATCCTACATCACACCTGCGAATTAGAAAAGTTTCAGTATGCAACAGCAAAAGCAGCATTTCCACAGATCCAATCACTACTCTTCTCCTATATTGCCCGCCATTCTCCCATGGGAAAGGCTTTATAGAACTGTCTTCTTTCATCTCAGACCTAGCTTGCCACTAATCCTCGTTAATAATCCTTGCAGACTAACTTACTCACCGATAACCCACAAAAGTCCCAGGAGAAGGAATTCCTTTAACATATGGAGCTATTGGAGTTTTGCCAGCATGGCTCATTTTCTACAAGCAGTGCTAGCAATTCACTTCCTCTTGCACCAAAAGAGCCTTCTGGTCCCTTGGTATGACCATACAGTCATTCAGCCTCCTCTGAGACATCCTGAGAATCTGGGTGCAAAAGACACCCAGATCTATAAGGACTCTCTCTTCCATTAACCTCACTCTGACCTAACATGCCCAGGGCACTTTGCATACCTTGGCATCCTTATCCTTACCCTACACACTTTAACCCACATGTTAGCATTCACTACTCCTTCCCTCATTCCCATCATACATCACTCATACCACAGCAGACTTCAGCCTCTCTTCCCCAACACTAGAAGTAGAAACTCCTATAACCTAATCAACATCCAGCCAGTCCCCACCCATACCATCCTGCCCTACACCAACCACACACCTTGCACTCAACCTCTCAAAATGTGCCCTCATTAACACACGCTCCATCCGCAAAATCTCCATCCTGGTTGACTACATTAAGGATTACCACATTGACATATTGTGCATTAGAGAATCATGGCTAGATAATTTCAATACAGTCATTCTGAACCAACTGGCCCTCCCTTCTTACCAACTCTTCAATCACCCTAGGGCATCCAAAAGAGGTGGAGGTGTACTCATATTCACCAAGCAGGGCCTCCAATTCAAAACGGCCAGCTCCAGCTCCACCAACGAATTGGACCTCATCACCATCTCCAACGCCCACCTGACAATCTGCCTGACTTACAGATCTCCAACAGCACATATCTGCAACCTCTCTCCTATCATCAAGGTAACACGCTCAAAAGATCACAAAAACAAACGAATCATTCTTCTTGGTGACCTCAACTTACCCTCCTTATCCACCAAACACTCCTCACCTTTTCTACCAGCAATTGAAGCTCTCCAACTCAAGCAAATTATCTCACAATCAACTCACTCCAGAGGAGGAACTCTCGACTTAAGATTCACACCAGCCAGATGGCCGCACCAATATCTAGCCTCAATGACACAAAACACACCAGTACCCTGGTCAGACCATAATCTGTTCACCTTCTTCCTGCCAAACCTCCCCAATTCTCACATCCACCACACTTCTCCATCTCACTCATGCAGGTTTCGAACCAATGACAGAGATACCTTCATCACTACCCTTCTACCCATCCCCTATTCCCGACATGTCCAACTTCGAACAGGTCGTGATCTACTTTTTCCGGCCAAAAGTGCCGGTGATCTACCAACACTAAGTTTCAAATTAGTTTCAAATTAAATTTCAACCCAATAAAGCTGGAGAATTCCCCCCCCCCCATTTTTAATGAACCTTCTGTCATTTACTTGGATGTGATCAGCTGTTAAGCAAATTAAGCAAAAACAAAACGTAGAGATGAAGATCCAGTAAGAACTGCGAGGGGAAATGGAAAGTACATTTTTTCTTAAAGTTTTATTGAGTAATTTGTGTTAAATTTAGGTCGAGTATTGATCCAAGCTGATCTTGCACAATCCTTAATATTTCACTCTTGCTCATTAGTGAGACGTCTGAGCCTGCATTTCATCCACCAGCTTTTTGAAGTTGGGTGAATATTGCATGAGGGCCAGTCTCAGGGAATCCTGGAGATGTTCATCTATCATGTTGGAACGTTGTGTACTCTGTCATTTTCAGATGGGAAAACGCAGATTCTCAGAAATAAGTTGAACCGAAACAGGAGCGTACAGCTTCACTGCACCTTCTCAAGTTGGGAAATTTGTCTCTAGACACTAGCTTCCAAAACGATTCTTGCTCAGCAAGGATCTTGAGAAAAATGTAATTTTTAAGGGTTAATATTTCATTTTCAAAAGATAGCTTGTTCAATAAGTAATTTTTACTGATAGCAGCTGCAGTTTCTTTAATGTCCACATCTACTTTGAATGGGTATGACAAGTACTCCATAACTGTTCCAATTTTTTTGAAGTCACAGAATCTATTTTCGAATTCCTGGATAACAGAACAGATTTCTGTCACATACAGTACTTCTTGTTCTGAAAAACAAAATTTGGATATTGTCCCAGATGGTCCTGCATATTAGGAAAATGATCAAATGTGTTTGCAAGGTCAGTCATCATTAGCTCAAATTTGCTCTTGTAGGATGAAACTGTACTCATCTCGCCAATGCATTTGTTTTTACCTTGTAGTTCAAGGTTCATATTACTTAGTTTGCATGTAAAGTCAGTGAGAAATGCCAGAACACATAACCACTCCTCATCTTCCAACTCTGCTTTGTCATCTCCCCTCTCCTTCAAAAAATTATTTCATTCAGAAAATCACAAAATCTTTGCAGAAATTTGTGCCTACATAGCCACCTTACATCTGTGTTCAAAATGATTTTACCATTGACCGAAGTGGTATTTAAAGGTGCGGAAGAATTGAAGGAAATATCGATACATCAGAAAGATGTATTACAACTATTAGATAAACTGAAGAGTAGCAAATCACCTGGGCCGGATGATATACATCCAAGGGTGTTGAAAGAACTGAAATATGAGATTGCATACCTGCTATTAGTAATCTGTGAACTATCATTAAAATCATCTGTAATACCTGAAGATTGGAGGATGGCGAACGTAACACCAATTTTTAAAAAGGGTTCCAGGGGTGATCCGGGAAACTACAGACCAGTGAGCCTGACGTCAGTAGCGGGAAAAATGGTAGAAACCATCTTAAAGAACAAAATTGCTGAACATGTAGATAGTCATGGCTTAATAGGAGACAGCCAACATGGCTTTAGACAAGGAAGATCTTGTCTTACTAATCTGTTATGTTTTTTTGAAGGTGTGAATAAACAGGTAGACAAAGGTGAGTCGGTTGATATAGTGTATTTGGACTTTCAGAAAGCCTCTGACAAGGTCCCTCATCAGAGACTTTTGGCAAAACTAAAGAGTCATGGGATAGGAGGCAGTGTACTATTCTGGATCAGGAACTGGCTAAAAAAGATAGAAAGCAGAAGGTAGGGCTAAATGGCCCATTTTCCAAATGGAGAAAGTTGAATAGTGGTGTACCCCAGGGATCTGTGCTGGGTCCGCTGCTTTTTGACATATTCATAAATGACCTGGAAAAGGGAATAACGAGTGAGGTTATCAAATTTGCAGATAACACAAAACTATTTAAAGTTGTTAAAACCCAAGAGGATTGTGGAAAACTGCAAGAGGATCTTGATAAACTGGAAGACTGGTCATCAAAATGGCAGATGAAATTTATTGTGGACAAGTGCAAAGTTATGCACCTAGGGAAGAACAACCCAAACTATGGTTACACAATGCAAGGTTCCAGATTAGGAACCACCACCCAAGAAAAAGATTTAGGCGTCATTGTGGATAACATGTTAAAACCCTCGGCCCAGTGTGCAGCGGCAGCCAAGAGAGCAAATAGAATGCTAGGTATCATAAGGAAAGGAATGGAAAATAAAACAAAGGGTATTATAATGCCTCTATATCGTTCCATGGTGAGACCGCTCCTTGAATATTGTGTGCAGTTCTGGTCACCATATCTTAAAAAGGATATAGCGTAATTAGAAAAGGTTCCAAGAAGAGCCACCAAAATGGTAAAGGGGATGGAAGGATACCCCTATGAAGAAAGGATAAAATGTTTAGGGCTCTTTAACCTGGAAAAGAGACGGCTGAGGGGAGATATGATAGAAGTCTATAAATTAATGAGCGGCATGGAACGGTGTCATGGGGCTGGAGCCATGGAAGCTGCAGCTTTAGAAAAAAACCCTGTTTTGCAGAGAGTGCAGTTGCATCGCAGCACAGCCAGAGGGGGCAAGAGTAATCCCACAGAGGCTGAAGCAACGTGCTCAGACACTAATTGTATAAGTGGCAATCAGTTGCACCTGAGGCCAAGCCCGGGACATTCAAACCAAAACTCCCTTTATAAGGAGAAACAGAGAGCAGCAAGAGAGAAGAAGAAGAGGGAGGAGAAGGAAAGGAAGGTGGAGAACCTGCAGGAGGTGCAGGACAAGAAGAACGTGGAGCAGGAGAGATTCCACACAGAGCCAGCCCAGAGGGACAGAATCCAGAGGAAGTTTACTCAGACGGATAGAGTCCAGAGGGGCAGAGCACAGAGGGACGGAGTCCAGAGAAAAGCTGCCAGAAGAAACAGTTTGTCTGGTAGGAGTGACTCTCCCAGCCCCAGTAACTTTGTTGGATCTGGATTACAAGGAACAAGGAAGAGAGGTTCCTATTATAAAGATACCTTTTCAGAAAACCACAGAGAGTGGGAATCCTTACCAGGTTTTCCTGAAGTCCATGAAAGCCAAGCAATGCACAGAAAAGCCTATCTCCCAAGAGAAGTATGTCAGAAGGAGAGCTCTAGGTGTGGCCATTCCAGGAAGCCAAGGTATGCTGAATCTTTAATTCTAAAGGAAAGCCTTGCTAATAGAAACCCTGTTAAAGCAGCTATTCCCTGTAAGGGGAGGGGAAGCAAAGCAGAGCTTTTTAAGACAATCCCTCACAGCTTAACAGGAAAGTTTTACTGGAAGCAAGATAGACCCTGTAAGTTTGTAACAGGGAGTGAAAACTACTATTCAAAGGAAGAAGCCAGTGACGCAGAGTCTATGGAAATTGAATGTGAAAATATTATTCCCATGCCTCAGGAGGAATCCATGGACTGTAATTTCTGTTCTGCAACTAGTGTTGAATCCTTGCTAGAATTGTAGATAGAAAAGAACTGTGCAACAGATGGTGAACCTTATAACCGTTTGTTTGCTGAATTGTTAAATTGCTTTGAACTAAAAGAAGCCTCAGCTAGGACTTGCATTCAACTGTGAAGCCTATAACAGTTATCTGCTTGAATATTGGTGGAACCGCTTTTGATAAAGAAAGGACTGTCTTTATTTTCTACTTGTCTTAGTGAATCATTGTGTTACAGGGGAAATAAAGCCTTGTTACTCTACACTCTTGGCTTGGATCATTTGTGCTCTCAAGGAGCCAGAACTACAAGGACCAAAATGCACTAGGCCCTTAAAGTCACATCGCTCCTTAAAAATAATAAATGCGCCGGATGCCCTTATAGCCACTGGCCACTGGGGGCACCTGGTGACAAAGGGTAAACGTAGATCGATTGTTTACATTATCAGAATATAGAAAGACTAGGGGACATGCAATGAAGCTACAGGGTAAACTATTTAAGACTAATAAAAGAAAATATTTTTTCACTCAATGTGTAATCAAACTCTGGAATTTGTTACCGGAGGATGTAGTAAAGGCTGTTAGTGTAGCTGGGTTTAAAAAAGGTTTGGACATGTTCCTGGAGGAAAGGTCCACAAACCAATATTAAGAAGGGACACAGGATATCAATGCTTGACGTGTGTCTTTTGGGGAAACTGCTAGGTACGTATTGAGGTAGAAATCCAGGCAGGGCTGAGAGCTGAAGTTAATAAGAACTGAAAAAGGTTACTGAGACATCTCTCTCACCCCTATGCTGCGTGAAAAGGATACACCTCCCTTGGTGAAGTCATACCCCGATACATACTTGTCCCTCCCCTATTCCTTTGTCCTGCGGTTCTCTCTGCTTGCTAGAGATAAGAGTACAGTAGACTTTCTCCAATCGGGACTACACTGTAGTAAAGTAGGACCAATCATGAAGAAATGCTGTGATGAATTAATAAAATGTCTATATAGTTTGGATTATTTCTCTGAGCTGGGCTCAGACTTTGAAAATTTTTCTTCTGAGACTGTGTACACATTAAATCAAGGCTTGTTTCCTAATAGAGACTCCTGGGTATTTCTTTCTTCACTCGTTTTCCTGTTACATTTGGTTCCATGACCTGGCTGAGGAAGCGAGAAAGGAAAGAAACGGTTTGTCTTGCTGCCTCTAGGTTCGATCGGTTTGAGCCGGGGGGGTGGCGAACGCAGAAGTAAATACCAGGCGCCCCCAGACCAACTGTTCTGGAGAGTATTGCTTCCTGATTCACCAAGGCTGCTGGCTTTTTTCCGAAAGACACCTACGAACCCTTTGTGGAGTTCAGGAAACAACCCATTAGTCTCCGGAAGACATCTGAGTGGGGTAAGTGAAAAAGGGGGATCTGTTTCTGTATCTGCAGTTCAGGAAAAATCTGTCCTCCTGCGGGAAGTAGGGGAGCCTGATCAACTCTCGAGAGATGCCTTAGTAGCCCAAGGGTTGGGTGAAACTGCGTTCCTCATAGTCAGACTGTTTTCTGGGGGACTGGGAGGGTGTCTGTGTGTTTGTGTGTGATTGATTTATGCATTTGGAACAAGCAGAGGCTTGTGGAGTGAGAGTGGACTCCTGAGTAGCACAGTTCCTGGATGGGCGACCGCGCCCAGGTCGCGAAAAGGAGGAAGCGCCATTTTGTTAGTCACTCTTCTTGTGTCTAGGGCAGCAGGATCCCTTACCAGCTGTCTGCATTCCTTTACCTTGCCGTTCATTTGTTCTGAGTTTTCAGAGACTGGTAGATATGGGTGTATCAGAGTCAAAACGCAGCCCCTTAGAGTGTATGATAAAACATTTTCGGAAAGGATTCTCTGCAGACTATGGGATTCGTATGACCCCATCCCTGTTAAAGAAATATTGTCAGAATGAGTGGCCGAGTTTTAATACCGATTGGCCACAGGAAGGAACCTTTGATTAGGACTTGGTTAGCAGAGTACACCACGTTGTGGTGGCTAATCATTCAGATCAATTCCCTTATATTGATTCCTGGCTGGATGTAGGTCGGAAAAAACCCCAGTGGGTCAGGAAATGCCACGAGGAACACTGTCGCATACTTCTGTCCCGTAGTCCACAGGAAATGCAGCCTAAAGTAAAACCAAAACAATCAGTTTTAGTACAGGAGCCAGAGACAGAAGAATTCCTTCCCCCATATGTTCAGAGGCAGATTCCTATGACTCCAGCTCAATTACCATGCTCAGCAGGGACTCCAGCTAGAACGGATACAACTTGTCCCCCACCCCTCTCAACAGATACTACTTTCTCTGATAGTCAAAAGAGCAGTGAGTCAAGAATGCCATTTTCAGATACAGAACTGCCCAGTACTTCAGAAAGTTCCCCGAGTCCCAGATCTGAAGGAGGTCAGTCTAGGTTTAGTACCCCTCTTCCCCCAGTACAGGAGCATTACGACCTCAGGAGAGACCACCGCACAATACGTGCTAGCAAACAGACTCCAGAAGTTAGTCTCCACCTACCCCTCTGAGAGGCTCGAGGACCAGCTGCCTTTAATGCCCAAGGAGAGCTCGTCGAGGGCCCTCGGATCTTTGTGTATGTAGCTTTTTCTACCACCGACTTGTTGAACTGGAAAACTCATTATCCTTCATATACTGATAAACCTCAAGCTATGATAGGATTTGTTTTCATCTATTATTCAAACCCATCGTCCAACTTGGGTAGACTGCTGTCAGCTCCTTTTAACCTTACTCAGTAACGAAGAGAGATACCGAGTGACGAGTTCAGCCATGAAATGGTTGGAAGAGAACCATCCAGGTGAACAGGATCCCCAGCAATCAGCTCTGAGAGACTTTCCTGACCTAGAACCTAATTGGGCTGCAAACAGCGACACAGGCCGCCTTGCCCTAAATCACTATCATCGGGCTCTCCTCGAATGCCTTAAAAAAAGGGGGCCAGAAAGCAATGTATGTGGGGAAAATATCTGAGGTCCTGAAAACCCCCGACGATAGTCCCGGACAGTTTTATGAAAGACTCTGTGACTCTTTCCGTGTTTATACTCCATTCGACCCTGAGGCACCTGAAAGCCAGCAGATGGTGAAAACAGCATTTGTGGGGCAGTCACAGGGGGACATTCGAAGAAAACTTCAGAAGCTTGAGGGTTTTGCTGGAATGAATATAACCCAGCTGATGGAAGTTGCTATGAAAGTATTTGTGAATGTGAACGAAAGATGAAAAAGAAAGCTGATATGTTAGCAGCGGCGCTAGTTGAGAAAGGACAAGGAAAGTCAACATGGGAACCGAGGGGCCAAGGCCCAGGTAGAAGAACCCGGCGCGGATCGTTGGAGAAAGGACCATTGGAACGAGATCAATGTGCCTATTGTAGAGAAATGGGCCACTGGAAAAACAAATGTCCCAACAAAGGCGGCCAAAGTGATGCAGGAAAAGGAAACCGTGGTCGACCAGCATTCCGAGGGCGAGTTGAAGGAGGAAGATATACTCGGAGACCAGCTGAGGACGCTGGCGAGGAGCATGAGGGTCTAGCGGGGGTTCATTGGATTGACCGCTATGGAACAGAACCAGGATGATCATGAATAGGACAGACCGGGATCGCAGATTCTTCTCGGTCCCCATGAGCCCATGGTCACAATCAAAATCGGGGACCAGCAAGCATTCTGTTGTGTCCCAACTGCTAGCAAGTGCTTCGGGAAAGACTGTCAGTGGTGGGGGCGACTGGAAACCGGGCAGTCCGGCCCTTTCTCCATACCCGAGTCTGCGAAGTAGGAGGACAGCAGATCGCCCATCAATTTCTGTACATGCCTGAGTGTCCGGTACCACTTCTGGGCTGGGATCTCCTATCAAAGCTACATACCTGGATCTCTTTTACCCCCACAGGAGAGGCTCAGATGGTTTTGAGGCCGCCAGTATCAGGATTATTTTCTCTACAAATTCCAAGGGAAGAAGAGTGGCGGCTGTACTCCCAAGCTGATTCGCAACAACCCCTCCAACCAGAACTGCAAAACTTCCCTGGAGTATGGGCAGAAGGTAATCCTTCCGGCCTTGCCCAGAACATCCCACCTATTATAGTGGAACTAAAACCAGACGCCTGTCCCATTCGTGTCGAGCAATATTCCCTACCCAGAAGAGCTGTTGAGGGCATTCATAAACATCTCCAGCGATTACTCAAGTTTGGACTCCTGAAACCATGCCAATCACCCTGGAATACCCCTTTGCTGCCAGGTCAAAAACCAGGTACTAATAATTACTGACCTGTACAGGACCTACGGAGGGTCAATGAAGCTGTTACCATTCATCCGGTTGTGCCAAACCCTTAAAATTTACTGAGCTTGATTCGTGCACAAGCTACCTGTTTTACTGTTTTGGACTTAAAGGACGCCTTCTTCTGTTTGAGATTGGCCACTCCTAGCCAGCCACTGTTTGCATTTGAATGGGAAGACCCTATTACTGGCAATAAGGGACATTTGACATGGACACGATTACCCCAAGGATTCAAGAACTCCCCCAAGCTGTTTGGGGATACACTTAGTCAAGATTTGCGTCAGTTCCAGTCATGCCCTACTCAACATGCATTGCTATAATACGTGGATGATCTACTCATCACCGCTGTTTCCCCAGAAGAATGTCTTGCCGCCACTTCAGAACTTCTGCTCTTACTTTGGATGTCTGGCTATCAGGTGTCTCGAAGTAAAGCCCAGTTGTGCCAGACTGAAGTCAAGTACTTGGGATTCCATGTTGCCCAAGGCCTTCGAAGACTGGGCTCTGAGCGGAGGGAGGCTGTTTGTTCTATTCCTGAGCCACAAAATCGCAGGCAGTTAAGAGGCTTCTTAGGGGCTGCCGGGTTTTGTCGAATCTGGATACCCAACTATGCAGTGTTGGCAAAGCCTCTGTATGCAGCTACAACAAGGGGAGAACAAGATCCTTTCGACTGGGGCCCGGACCAAAAGGAGGCCTTTCAGAATGTGAAGGAGGCTTTGCTATCAGCCCCCAGTCTAGAACTGCCCGACATGGAAAAACCATTCCATCTGTATGTCCATGAAGAAACGGGGATGGCAGTTGGTGTCCTCACTCAGAGCCTACTGTAGGTTCCTGGCAACTACCAGTGGCTTATCTGTCCATACAGCTGGATCCAGTAGCGAGGGGGTGGCCTTCTTGTCTCCACGCAGTAGAAGCAACAGCTCTCCTGGCAACAGAGGCTGATAAATTGTCCCTTGGGCAAGACCTGTATGTTAAAGTGCCGCATGCAGTATTGACGCTGATGGAGTACAAAGGCAATTATTGGTTTACTAATGAACGGATGACAAAGTACCAGAGCATGCTGTGTGTGAATCCTCGGGTTCACTTGGAGATAGTGAAAATACTCAATCCTGCTACTCTACTCCCTGTAGCACCTGGGCTACCTGAACATGATTGTATCCAGTTTATGGATGAAGTGTATTCCAGCCGCCCAGATCTGAAGGATGTACCGCTGGCCTTTCCCGATGTTCAGTACTTTACCGATGGCAGCAGTTTTGTGGAAAATGGACAGCGGAGGGCCGGATATGCTGTGGTCACTCCTGGGGTTGTTGTGGAGGCTGAGCCCTTACCCCTGGGGACTTCTGCCCAGAAAGCTGAACTCACTGCCCTTACTCGAGCCCTCCAGTTAGCTGCAGGTCTGAAGGCAAACATTTTCACTGATTCTAAGTATGCATTCACTACACTCCATGCCCATGGGGCCCTCTATAGAGAAAAGGGACTCATAAATTTGAGTGGGAAATCTATAAAGTATGGGAGGGAGATTTTGGAGTTACTAGAGTCTGTGTGGGCACCAAAAGTGGTGGCGGCTGTTCACTGCAAGGCACACCAGCGAGGAGACACACTAGTCATTCAGGATAACCGCAGGGCAGATAGGGAGGCCAAGCTAGCAACCCAGCAAGGAACATTCCAATAAGTGTTCAAGCTCCCCTGTTTCCAATTCCTATGTCAGAGTGGGACCCTCATTATACCAAAAAAAAAAAAGAGATGGATTTCTTCACTCAGGAAGGGGCTACTCTCACCACCGCTGGGTGGTTGTGGTTACTGGGAGATCCACCCCAATATGTTAACCCTAAGTGTCTAGCACCTGCTTTTGTCCGGCGATTTCATGAGACCACCCACGTAAGCAAGACCTCCATGCAAACCATTCTACAGTCTTATTTCTATGTCCCACATCTGTCTGCTTTGACGGCAGCTGCAGCACGTCGCTGTCTCCAATGTGCCAGCAATAACCCCCGCCAAGGGCCTCTACCCCCAGTTTCCATACAGGCGGTTGGTGCTGCCCCTATGGAGAATATTGTAGTTGATTTCACTGAGTTGCCCCGGGTAAGGGGTTATCGATATCTGCTGGTGAAAGTATGTACATTTTCAGGATGGGTTGAGGCCTACCCCTGTAGAACAGAGACAGCCCGAGAGGCTACCAAGGCCCTGCTGAAAGAAATTATTCACAGATTTGGCCTACCTCTTACTATAGGATCAAAGAATGGCCCTGTGTTTGTTGCTAAGTGCCTTCAGGACCTTTCTAAGGCCCTCCAGATCACCTGGAAACTTCATACTGCTTACTGCCCCCAGAGTTCGGGAAAAGTTGAAAAGATGAACTGAACCCTGAAGCTCCAGTTATATAAACTCTGTCAGGAAGCTCATCTTAATTGGGATCAGGCCTTGCCAATAGCCCTTCTCCGTGTCCGGTCCTCTCCGACTCGGACCCTGGGACTATCCCCTTATGAAGTACTGTATAGTCGACCACCACCCATTGTTCAGGGCCTTAAGGGAGACCTAGAGCAGATAGGTAATGAACTTACGAGACAACACCTACTGGCATTGGGATCTGTTTTTCAGTCTTTGAACAGTTGGATACAAGAGCAATTGCCTATCTCTTCGTCAGAGCCGCTCCACCCCCACCAGCCAGGAGATCGTGTGTGGATTAAGGAATGGAAACGTGAACCACTGTGCCCTACCTGGAGAGGTCCTTACACAGTTCTCCTGGCCACACCAACTGCAGTCAAGGTCGCAGAGGTTACCCCGTGCATTCACCATACTCGTCTCAAGAAAGCTGCTCATGACCTGAATGATAAGTGGACAGCGCACGAACATTCTCAGGATCCCTTACGCCTCACACTGTGGAGAACCAAGAGCCGCACACCGGAAGCCGGCTTGTCTATGCATGGCAGAAGCTTGAGTCATCATCTTCAGATACTGTTATGGAACAAAAGTGTAGTGGGACCCTAGCTCCATGGTCAATATGCACCTGCTTATGCTGACTTTTGTTCTGGCATTTGTGTGGGGCCTTCCCTTGTTGGCCTCAGGAACTATAAATGTAATAACACTACTTGCCGGGACTGCTCTGAATACTTTGGACTTTTTTGTATGCAGCTCATCGCAGCCTGGAGGTTTTTCTTGAACATGCCTTACTGCTGTACCTACTACTCTGTGTGAAATGCAGAAGTTTACTGTAATGCATAATCTGAACTGCAAACAGCCAAATCTAACATTTTCTACATTTTTTTACTTCATTGGTGTTACTCGTCCTTCCTCAGCCTATTTTAACAAGATCCCTTTCTCCTTGCAGGTTGTCTCCACGCTTAAAGCCACAGATTGCTTTATTTTTGTAAATGCAACTAAAGGGGTTTTTAATTTGTCTAACACTGTATTATCGTGCAAGTCTATTACGAAGGTATCTTATGCTTACTCAGAAATGTATCTTCCCTTAGGATTATTTTTGTTATGTGGTAAAACTGCTTATACTTATGTTCCTATAAACGCTACTGGAGGTCCTTGCACTTTTGGTAGACTTATTACTGCAGCTTTCTCTCATACCCCCAGTAAGGTTAGTTCCCGCTCGTGCTATCCTCGATCAAAACCTATGTCCCCTAACTGTAACTCTAATGTAGAAGCTTATTTTATTTATTTATTTTTGAAACTTTTATATACCACCAATTCCCAAGATCATTGGCGGTTTACATCGAACAATGCCAAAATACATAGAACAATATCTAATCAATACATAGAACATAAAACAATAAGCAACTATATACAGATACAATATGGTATTTAGAACTATTTACAACTTGGAACATTTTTACATACATATATACAATTCGAAGTGTTGGACTAAGGTTCAGTTTTGGGTAATTGTTGTTGTATATGAATCAAATTGTGGGAGTATATTCAAGCTGTGTTATGGAGGATGGGAGGCCAAATCCAGGTCACAATCTGTATTGTTGTAGTGTTGGGTGAACAGGTGTGTTTTTAGTTCTTTTCAGAATTTTTGTAGTTCTTTTATCTCTCTTAGTTGGTTTGGGAGGTTATTCCATAAAGTAGGTGCAACAAATGAGAAGGCGCTGTTACTTGTTTTGTCTTTCTTATTAGGTCAGAGACTAGGATGGTATTAAGATTTCTTCGTCTTCTGATTCTATTTTCTGGAGGGCTATGGATCAGTGTGGATAGATATGATGGGGCAATCATATTAATTAACTTGAAGGTGGTCAATATAATCTTATATTGAATCCTACTAGCAACAGGCAGCCAATGTAGTGAGTATAGAATTGGGGTAATGTGGTCAGTCAACTTGGCTTTGGAAATAATTTGTGCAGTAATGTTCTGAGCCATTTGTAGGATTTTTAGATTCTTCTTTGTTATGCCTTTTAGTATGCCATTACAATAGTCAAAGTGAGGGGTTATTAGGGCTTGGGTAATGGTTCTAAAATCATCATATTCTAAAAGCGATCTAAGTTGTTGGATAGATTGAAGCTTGAAGAAGATTGTTTTGGTTATTTTCTTAATGTGAGAGGTGAAACTAAGTGTCCGGTCAAGGGTGACTCCTAAATATCTAATTTCTTCTTTAACTGGAAGGGTAAAATTCTGGAATTTAATGTCTGATGGTGGTGTAAAATTAGGGTTTCTTGAAGTAATTAAAACTTCAGTTTTTTTGTAATTAATATGCAAATTGTTTGAATGGAGCCATAGTTCGGCTTCAGAGAGGCAGGCTGTTAAGTTATCATAGTTGGGATCAAGTATGTTGATTGGAGAGAACATAACGTTGTCCGCATAAATGTGATAATTTAGCTTATATCTTTTGAATATGGTACATATTGGCTGCAGGTAGAGGTTAAAAAGGAGAGCAGACAGAGCAGAGCCTTGAGGTATTCCTTGTTCTTGAGGAAATGTTGGTGATGAATTTTGGTCAATTTGTACATATTGTGAACGGTTAGATATGTATGATTTAAACCATTCGAGTGTTATTTCCTGTAAACCTAATTGGCTGAGTCTTGAAATGAGTATATTATGGTTTACACCGTCAAATGCAGCAGATACATCTAGAAATACCAGGATGAAGGCTTGTTTGACGTTGTCTAAGCCCTGTGATCAGACCCACTATGAATCATGAGATTTCCGGTCTGTGGATGGCGATTCTGCAGAATAGGATGACCATTGATTTTCTGCTCCTACGTTTAAATCATGGCTGTGAGGAATTTGAGGGTATGTGCTGTTTTAATCTCACTGATGAGAGTGTTTCCATTGAACGCTCTATTCAGGACTTGCGTGACCTGGCCAATCACATTGCTTCCCCTTTCACGGGTGCTGGGTGGTTTGAGGGATGGTTCAATTGATTGGGTGGACTTAAAACCCTAGTGATAGGGATTGTACTTATTCTTTTAGTATGTCTTATCCTGCCATGTTGTCTTCCTGTCCTTCTGCGATTTGTTACCTCCACCACTGAGACTATGGTGGAGCAGAAAACTGCTGCCCATATGATGGCAGTATGTAAATACAAATCCCTTCCACAGTCAGATCAACTCATATGAGAAAATTGGCCTCCTTCATTACAAAGGCAAATTTTTCCTTAAAAGGGGGGGGAATGAGGTAGAAATCCAGGCAGGGCTGAGAGCTGAAGAGGTTAATAAGAACCGAAAAAGGTTACTGAGACATCTCTCTCCCCTATGCTGTGTGAAAAGGATACACCCCCCTTGGTGAAGTCATACCCTGATACATACTTGTCCCTCCCCTATTCCTTTGTCCTGCGATTTTCTCTGCTTGCTATAGATAACTTCTCTTCCTCTGCTACGCTAGAGATAAGAGTGCAGTAGACTTTCTCCAATTGGGACTACACTGTAATAAAATAGGACCAATCATGAAGAAATGCTGTGATGAATTGATAACATGTCTATATAGTTTGGCTTATTTCTCTGAGCTGGGCTCAGACTTAGAAATTTTTTTCTCTGAGCCTGTGTACACATTAAATCAAGGCTTGCTTCCTAAAACAGACTCTTGTGTATTTCTTTCTTCACTCGTTTTCCTGTTACAGTATGACCTAGATTGGCCACTGTTGGAAACAGGATACTGGGCTTGATGGACCTTGGTCTTACCCAGTATGGCATATCTTATTTATTTTATTTATTTATTTATTTAACAGTTCTTCTATACCGCGCTTTTCAGATCAGTGCGGTTTACATTCAACGTCAACTATACAACACAGGCATTCTGAGTTGTAAACTTTACAATAAACAGGGAAATCAACATGGAAACAACTGGGGAAACTATCTACATTATATTTACACTATTACCTTTTTTTGTTCTTGTTCTTAAGGTTACCAGAGTTTAAAACCTACCCCACTACAGAAAATATTTCTACTAAAGCACCAAAAAGAATGTAACCTTGCTTTAAAAATATACCAAAACACTTTTAAGAGCTCCCAGTCAGAGAGCTAGCAATTTAATAAAAATAAACCCTCAAATCCTTACCGTTGTTTGACCTGTAGAGCCCCTGTTAGGAATGCCTTAACAGGGCAGGGTTCCGAAGCCTTTTATGCAGGCCTCAGCTGCTCTCAGTTCATTCACAGGCTAATCAGGCCCACTAACTCCTGATTAGGTGTCAACAGTTCCCAAGAGCTGAGAAGCTTACCAGAGTTTAAAACCTACCCCACTAAAGAAAATATTTCTACTACATACATACTGTATTTCTAATATGTATGTAGATGAAACCTACTAGCCAGGTTGGACTACATGGGCTATATTTCTATATCCAGAAAAGCGCATAGCGACACAGGTTGTCACCTACAAGGAGGTAAAATAAAACCTCCTGATTAAGATAAGTACTGATGTATACATTAAATATTTTATCAAACAATATATTTGATTGAATTCTAATTGGGTAAAATAAGGAAGTTACGTGACATTTTGAGGCAAAGATGAATAATTAAGGCGGCAGTGTCTTTATGGAGTGGAGGAGTAGCCTAATGGTTAGAGCACTGGCTAGGAAACGAAGAAACCAGCGTTTGATTCCCACCAGCACCCCTTGTGGCTTTGGGCAAGTCAATTAATTCTCCATTGTCTCAGAAGAAATCTAAGTTATCAATGTCCCTGTTTAATGTACATTTCCAAAGTTTAAGTTACAATGTAAACCACTTTGACTAAAAATGATAAAACAATATAAAATATCTTCTTAAATAAATAAATGAAGAGATTTGATAAAACAAAAAAAGAACCACAGAACCAGTTTATTTGGCCAAACACCACCATGTTTTGGCACAATTTGCCTGGATTAGGAGTAAAATGAAGTGGTCTGGAAATACAACATAGTTAAGCCATGGCAATAACTTGTGCAGTCTGTCAGTACAGAAGCCTGGTTTCCTGGGTTTGTTTTGAGTGACTATTCTATGATTTTTATTGGAATTCATTTTAATGAAATCTGTGAAGCTTGAAACCTAGAGAACAGAGTACTAAGTAGGAATCAATGTTCCTCACACCTTAGTTGGCCAAGTGGCTCCAAATGCGCCCGACAAGCTTCATCCAGTCCTGGGTTTACCCCACTGCATGCAGGGACATGTAGTTCTGATTTCTGTATTGCACTTCCCTGCATGCAGTGGGGTAAACCCAGGACCGCATCAAGCTTGTCGGGTGCATCTGGAGCCAGTTGGCGACCCTACTCACACCCAATACCTGCACAGAGACAAGGAGTTCTTACAGACATTTCGTTCCCCTCCTCACATCTGGTTTCTGTATAGAGACAAGCAGCGGTTACTGATGTTGCTGCCTCACCTTGTATCTGCAGGACTTGCTTCCAGTTAATGACATCAGTGTTTATCAACATTTCTCGCAGGTTTTCTGGGTCTGTGGTGAACAGGAAGTAACTATTTGTGTAGTTATCCAGGTCATCTTTCATTTCCTGTGGGAGAGGTCATTGTGGAAGCAACAGAGAAAGAAGATTCAGCACATGTACCTTCTGCACTTTTCACATATTTCCAGTTTTATTCTTATAATGTGCCCTAGGTGAGAGCATCATATAAAAACTGAAAAAATAAACAAGCACAAAATGAATTGGGGGTTCCTCCGTTTCCCAGCCGGCTGTGCAGCTGATGATTTGAGCCATCATCAGTAAAGAGGCCAAAAACCTTAGCAAGCTCTGGACATCATCCCTGCTCGTTTCTGGCTGCCCCTCCAGAGCTCTATTCAGATGAAGTCTCTCTACTAGTCCCAGGAACTAGATTTATTGTAATGATGATACAGACAAACTAATATCAAAATGCCCTAATGTATGCAGATGAAGGTTTTTGACTATGACATACCTGTGTGCTACCTATCAGCTAGAGTTACTAATATGTGATAATGATGTTATCAGTAACTAGGTCCCACTGCATAAAATGGGACCTGCAGTAAAATTATGTGAATTAGCACACTTAGTGGGTCATTTTAAAAGTCTCAGACGTGATTTGGATGCACACCAATTGGCTTTTAAAGACGTCTCCAGTGCAGGGATGTCCATGTGGGCAGGGGGTGTGGCCAAGGCATTGTTGGGGAGGTGCGATGGACTTAAGACATCCCTGCTCAGTTTCCAAAACATCAGTGATTCCATCCAAGTTTAGACCTTCTCCAGACAGGGAAAGTGCATGTTTTGGCCATATAACTTCCAGGGGGAATAGAAATGGAGAGTTGTGACTTGCCCAAGATCACAAGGATCAGCAGTAGGATTTGAATCCTAACCACAACCCACTACTCTAACCATTAGGCTATTAGACTTCCCCGTTCTGGAAGACTGTTCTAGGGATGTCTATTTAGACGTACCCGTAGATGTCCATATCGGGCATGTCCACCTTTGTGTGATCGTGCCTGAACTTGAATGTGCCTGTTTTATTTCCAGATATTCTGGCTTGGATGTCCCAGATTGCACTTGGACATCCTTTGTAAAAGGTGCTTTGTAGGGCATAGTAACGCAGTAGCACAGATTAGTATCTCTAGCTGAATGTACCCTTTTCACAAAAACTGTGAGAGACACGTGCTGTGACAGTAGAATGGGGGATGTGGAAAGAGGAAGAAGACAAGCACGTTTATGCGTGGTCCCCTTCCCGCCCAAGGGTGCCATCTTGCTCAGTCAAATCACATAGCTAAGACAGCAAAAAAATAGTACAATTAAGACAACGGAGAGGAGGGAGGGTTGTGAGGACTGATTCCTGTTGTTCCCAGAGAACACCTGTTACAGGTGAGTAACTATGCTTTTTCCAGGAAGAAGCAGGAAGTCCATCCTCACATATGGGACTTCCTAGCTACAGGCTACTGAGAGCCTGTAGAAAAAACATGGCAAGTTATGAGCAGCAGCAAGTGAGTTCAAAGCACAGACTATAAAGGATCCCAGTGTCCAGGGAGAACCTACGCTCCTGTAGCCTGAGCACAAAAGAGTCGGCGGATAGGAGTTGCCTAGACCCCTAAGAGATTACGGAGTATAGCCTGGCCAAAGGCGCAATCCTGTTGGGACTCCCCCTCTCCAGGCAGTAGTGAGCTGCAAAGGTGCAGACTGAAGACCTGGTGACAACCCAGCAAATGTCTACCATAGGGATGGAGCACAAGTTACCACTGAGGTTACCATGGCCCTGACGCTGGGAACCGTGATATTGTGCTCCAGTGGGAGCCCGGCCTGTTTGTAGGCGAAGGTGATACAGTCCACTACCCAGGTAGGTAGAATCTGCTTGGTACCTGTCTCCCCTAGCCGGGAGGAATCAGGAGCCAAAAAGCTAGGAGGCTTTGTTGTGGCCCTGGGTATGCAGTAGGAACTGTTGAAGGGGTTCCTCAGAGAGGCAGTTGGAGAATCCAGCTAGCTCCTTACCCAGGTCCCATAGGTACATGCTCATGTAAAGTTGGTATGCCTGGATCCGACAGGTAAGCATTGAGCCCTGAGTAGTGCCCTGGGGCACCAAGGAGTACATCTTCGGGCTCTTGAGCAGATGCATGGCAGACTCCATCACCATGGAGTTGTACGGGAGCTGAACTTTCTTGAAGTCCGGACCTTGGTGGACAATGTACATGGCATCGAGCAGACGGCTGACTGTGGGCACCGATGCCATTGACTCCCAGATCCTGAAGAGTAGCCACTCCAGAATAGCCGGGACCAGCACCGTGAGTCACTACTTTGGGGGAGACTCATACTGGAGGATCTTGAGCTTCTCCACACAAGGGTCTTCCTCTGAGTCAGTAGGAAATGCCAGTGCCCTCAACATGTTCCACAAAAAGTTGAGGAACGCTGTGTGCTTGGGCAGTGACCAGTGCCTGGCCTCGAGTGGAGATGGGTCCGAGGGCACAATGCGCTGTTTGCGAGTGTCCGGGGATATCTCGTCCTTGGACTCCCAGTCAGAGTACTCAGTGGAGAACCTGATGGCCTGCGTTGGTCCCAGTGGCACTTGGGCTTCAAGGCTGCATGCCCGGTGCTGCAAGCACTGGTCAAAGATGATAGACGGCCCGAGGAACGGGATCATGATCGAGACCGCTGCTCAGGATCTACTAAAGTCTGTGAACTCACGAGGATCAGTTCGACAACTGGGAATATCTGGGCTGATAAACCAGTCAAGCCAGACAACTGCACCTGCTGCGTCTCCAGGAGGGCAGCCAGGAACCATCCTGAACTGCAGTCCAGGTGGCACTGCAGCCTTTGGTGTGGACACTGGGGTACCCGGCTCTGGTGCTGGTGAAGAGAGGGAGTCCGACGGTCCGAGGCCAATCGCCGGAGGCCGACAATTCCTTCCTAGGGACCTTAGGTGGCTGCTCTCACTCCAACTCTTCAGTCCTTCCCCGGAGCTGAGGGACCTAGCATGAGGCTTGTCTACCTTCTGAGTCCCATGAAGAGGTTCTCAAGGATTTCTTCTTCCTTTTTTGTTCTCTGTCCGGGGAACCCCTGACAGAGGACCCGCGGGCCTGGGGGGTTTTCGCGGGGTCACTATGTTACTCCAGGGTTTTGAAAAGGGCCCTGAAGCATAGGGTCACCGGGGACTCTGGGGCAGAGTCTGACCTCGAAAAAAATCTGGTCATGCCTCTAATGCCGAAGTTTGATTGCTTTAATGACCATCTGCTTGCAGAAGTCATAAACCTCCAAATCATGGTCTGTGCCAAGACAGCGGAGGTAACAAATCGTGTGTGTTGGTGAGGGTACTGACTTCTGGAAGCCGCTGTAGTACCAAAAAGAGCAGAGGTATCCGCACACCAATAAGAGAACAAAAAAGCAGAACCTGGACTGACAACAGTTATAGGTGGAAAACCTTGTTTATTACGCCCCGACATGTTTCGGCTAACCAGCCTACTTCAGGGGGTCTTAAAAGGAGCACACCTCAAAGAAAAATGATAACAATAATAATAATCATAAACATGTATATAATAAATACAATTAAAACATAACTTTAATTACTACATTAGACATGTTAATCAAGCAGGCAGAAAACCTGTGATACTAAACACATGTTAAAGATAAAATCAAACAGTTAAAAACATAAATATATAGAAATGATATCTTTAAAAAGAACAAACTTTTAAATAATGATGTCACTGGGGACTCTGGGGCAGAGTCTGACCTCGAGAAAATCTGGTCATGCCTCTGATGCCGAAGTTTGATTGCTTTAATGACCCTCTGCTTGCAGAAGCCATAAACCTCCCAATCATGGTCTGGGCCAAGAGAGCAGAGGTAACAAATCGTGTGTGTTGGTGAGGGTACTGACTTCTGGAAACCGCTGGCCATCGGGGGAAAAAGGACCCCGGTGAGGAACTGCCAGCTGGCAGAAAAAAGGCGCACCGAAGGAAAAAAACTCAAACTAAATAAAAAAAGGACAGTCCAAGATGCAGTGCAAGAGCAAGAGAACTTGGAGGCGGGAAAGGAACTGGCCACAGATGGAGAAAAACAAAACACTATAGGATGAAAATTAACTGTTTTTTCCGGGCAGATCACATCCAGTGGGCAAGATAGCACCCTTGGGCGGGAAGGGGACCACACATGCGGTTTGCTACTCCCAAAGGTTTTCTTTGAAAGCTGGGGAAATGCTTCTGCGCTGGGCTTCGTCGGCGCTGACATCACCTATATGTGAGGACTGACTTCCTGCTTGTTCCTGGAGAAAGCACTTGAGAGGTATCTTGTTACCCTAGCTCATCTTTCTAGATCCCCAAGTGTCCCTTGTGTTCCACGCAACTCTGGGTGCACTAAGGATACAGCAAGAGATCTGGGAGAAACTGCACAAAATGTGAAAGAAATACATAAAAACAATGCAAAGGTGATTACGCTTTCATGAGGCCTGGTGATCACAGTCTTGAACTTTGGCCAGGAATCCACAATCACTTCCAGATTGAAGGGATTCCCACGGTTAATGTAATAAAGAGTGCCGTAAACCTGCAGAAAACAATCAACCAAACATCAATATCAGTGTTTAAGTAGTTAAATAAATAGAGAAAACAAAAAAGGAAAATAAATATACTTTTTTATTGCAATGTTACAGCAATTAGTCAGACAATATTGCAGAAATAAAACTTTATTCATTTTGGTCACAGCGCTGGGGACAGAGATCTCAGTAGCAATGATTCTCAATCCACCCTACACATCTCCAGCAGTTTGCTAAGTAGAACACTCAGGTAAACATTATCCTAGACACACCTCTGCATCTGCCTAATACAAGACATACAAGGCAATAAAAATGAAATTAGTTCTTACCTGCTAATTATCTTTCCTTGAGCATTCTCCGGGCCAGTCCAGGGAAGGTTAGGTTATCAATACCCCTCAGCAGCTGAGGACATAAAGACATCAAGTTTTCTTGCTCGGTGAAACCACTCCCCCTGAAGTCAACTGCCAGTCTTCTTTTGACAAAGCAACGAACTATTATAGAATTGAAAACAAAAAGCTAACTCATAATAAAACTGATTATGTTCTATAGTCCTTCAGGAAGAAAGCAAATAACTTGTGCTTATTAAAAGAAATTTTTTTTTTTTTTTTTAAACTAAATGAATCCCAACTTAATTTGAGAAAAAAAACATTAGCCCCAATACACCCCCCCTGCACGAATACCATAAAAAATCCAAACATGTAAAGGGTGGGACCCTGGACTGGCCCGGAGAATGCTCAAGGAAAGATAATTAGCAGGTAAGAACTAATTTCATTTTCCTTTTCGCCTCTCCGGGCCAGTCCAGGGAAGGTTAGGGCAGTACCAGAGCAGTACCTAAACTCGGGAGGGACCCGCCAGTCCAGCAATAAGAGCCGACGTCCCCACTTTTGCATCTTCTCTGGCCTGAACATCCAGACGATAATGCTTTGTAAAGGTATGCAACGAAGACCATGTAGCCGCTCTACAGATATCTACTGGAGGAACAAAAGCAAATTCCGCCCAGGACGCCGCTTGAGCTCTAGTAGAATGTGCTCTCAGACCACTAGGAGGAGAGCGTCCTCTGGCATGGTAAGCTGCCACAATTGCAGATCGTACCCATCGAGCAATTGTGGACTTCGAAGCCGGCTTCCCTTTATTGGGCCCAGCATACTGCACAAACAATCTATCTGTTTTACGAAACGGTTCCGAAATTTTAAGGTACGTTTAAGACACGACCAAGATCCAACTTTCGAAGAGCTCTATCAATAGGGGAATTTGATAAATCCGAAAAAGTTGGCAAAACTATTGATTGATTAATATGAAAAACAGATAGCACTTTCGGTAAAAATGAAGGAATTGTACGTAATAAAACTCGTTCAGGGAGAAATTGCAAATAAGGCTCATGACAAGACAAAGCCTGTAAATCAGAAATTCTTCGCGCTGAACACAAGGCTACCAGAAAAGCCGTCTTCCATGAACACTCCTTTGGAGATCGGGAGGAAATCGATGCTAATGACGAACATGACAACGCCTCCAAAACAACATTCAAATCCCACGGAGGTACAATGTGCCGCAGCGGAGGACAAATAATCTTAGCCGCTCTAAAAAATCTTTGCACATCCGGATGCAAGGATAGCCTGCAATTTTGGACTAATCCCCTAAAATATGCAAGTGCGGCCACCTGAACCTTAAGGGTATTAAGTGCCAATCCCTTATCCAAACCTTCCTGGAGAAACAAAAGCAATTGAGGCAAGTTAGCCGAATGAGGAAGAACATCATGCCGTTCACACCAAGACTCGAAAAACCACCATATCCGGACATACGCAAGAGATGTCCCAGGTCTTCTAGATTTAAGTAAGGTAGCCACTACAGAATTCGCATAACCTTTGCGAGTCAAGCGAGACCTCTCAAGAGCCAAGCCGTAAGCAAGAAGCGATCCACGTGTGGCATGAGCACGGGCCCCTGATTTAACAGATTGACCTGGACTGGAAGACGCCAAGGAGGAGCTATTAGAAGCCGAACTAGATCGGCATACCAAGGGCGCCGAGGCCAATCCGGCGCAATCAGAATCACCGAACCGCAGTGCTTCGCTATGCATTGAACAACTCGGCTCACCATTGGCCAAGGAGGGAAAACATACAATAGAATGTTCTCCGGCCAAGGCTGAGCTAGAGCATCGAGCCCTTCTGACATGCATTCCCTGCATCTGCTGAAAAAACGGTTCGACTTTGCATTGTTGAACGTCGCCATTAGATCCATAACCTGCTATGTTCAACTCCCATTCTCCTGGATCGAGGACAGACCGACTGAGATAATGGGCCTGAACATTCTCTTTGCCCGCCACATGAGCAGCCGACAATGCTAGAAGATGATTCTCTGCCCAAGCCATCAACTCCTGACATTCGTTTAGAAGAGAGGAACTCTTTGTTCCCCCTTGTCGATTGATATATGCTACTGTAACAGCATTGTCGGAGAACAAACGAACTGCCTTCTTTGTGAGATGGTGTTCGAAGTGCTGAAGAGCAAGCCGGGCAGTGCGTAGCTCTAGCATGTTGATCGACCACAATGTTTCCTCTTTTGACCAAAACCCTTGAGCTATTTGCGACTGACAATGCGCTCCCCAGCCTGTCAGACTGGCATCTGTGGTGACTAACACCCACGCGGGCTCCTGCAAAGGAACGCCCGCCCTGAGATGTACCGGGTCCAACCACCATTCTAGACTTTCCCTTACCGTTTCCGGACAAAACAGGCGCTGTGATAGAGGATGCTGCTGCGGTGACCATCGGGAAAGTAACGCCTGTTGTAAGGGCCGCATGTGAGTCCTGGCCCACGGAACCAGATCCAAGGCAGCCGCCATGGAACCCAAAAGCTGTAAGTACTTCCAAGCCGATGGAGCTTGAATTCTTAAAAATGCTTGCACTTGCTGCAAGATCTTGACTATTCTGTTTTCCGGCAAGAAAACTGCTCCTTGAGCCGTATCGAAGTAGGCCCCTAGATAAGTCAGTTGTTGAACTGGCTGCAAGTGACTCTTTGCCTGATTTATCACCCAGCCTAGCTGTTCCAAAAGTTGAACAACTCGAGACGTCACCACTATGGAAGCTAGATGAGAATCGGCTCTGATTAGCCAATCGTCGAGGTATGGATGAACACGGATCCCTTCTTTTCACAGCGCAGCTGCTACCACTACCATGAGCTTTGTGAAGGTTCTTGGAGCCGTGGCTAGACCGAAGGGCAACGCCCGAAACTGGAAGTGACCCATTGGAAGGGCAAAACGTAAAAATTGCTGATGAGATGGCCTGATGGGAATGTGAAGATAGGCCTCTGTAAGATCTATTGACGTGAGGAATTCCCCCGGCCGTACTGCCCGAATCACTGTACGCAGCGTTTCCATACGAAAATGAGGCACCCGCAAAGCACGGTTGACCCCTCTGAGATCGAGAACTGGTTGAAAAGAATCCTCCTTTTTGGGAACCACGAAATAAATCGAGTATCGACCGCGACCGTATTGGTCTCGGGGGACAGGGACTATTGCTTGAAGCTGTAATAGACGCAAAATCGTGTCTAACACGGCTTTCTCTTTTAACCCCTTCGCACATGGAGACAGAACGAAGGCGGGTAGCAAATTGCAAGCGAAATCCAGCGCATACCCTTTTTGAATTATTTCTAACACCCACTTGTCTGCAGTGATCTCGGTCCAGGCTGAGAGAAAATCCTGCAGGCGTCCCCCTACAGGTACTAACGCCTGAACCAAGAGACCTTCATTGTGGTTTCTTAGCTGCGGATTGAGAAGCCGCAAAGTAAGATCTATTGAAACCTCTGGCTCCTCGAAAGAACTGACCGCGAAATGTCGCCCGGCCTCTAGAATAGGGAGCAAAGCGAGCCCCTCGAAATCTCCTGAAATCTCGGCCGGTACCCCGAAGAGCTACTGCACCTCTCCCGGGTTTCGGTCTATCCTCCAGCAAACGCCCTCCTTTAGAATCACCAAGATCCTTAATAATCTTTTCTAATGCTTCTCCGAAAAGCAACCTTCCTTTATAGGGCAACCTGCTAAGCCGTAACTTAGAAGACACATCTGCTGCCCAGTTACGCAACCATAAAAAACGCCTAGCCGCCACAAGTGATGCCATAGTCTTTGCGGCCATCTGCAGTAGATCGTAAAAGGCATCTGCCATATAAGCCACTGCTGATTCCAATTTCGCACTTTCCGCTCCCTGCATCGAAGCAGAATCTCCAGATACTTCTCCTTGAAGCCACCGAATGGATGCTCTAGAAACATAAGCTCCACAAACAGTTGCTTGCAGAGCTAAAGCGCTAGAATCAAACGCTTGCTTAAGAAGAATTTCTAGCTTCCTATCCTGTAAATCTTTAAGAGCGGCTGCTCCTTCCACAGGAATAGTCGTTTTCTTTGTTACTGCCGAAACTATCGCATCCACTTTGGGCATACGCAATAACTCCTTCTCCTCCTGCGGCATAGGATAAAGGCGTGCTAAAGCGCGGCTGCCACGGAGCGTAGCCTCCGGACACTCCCACTCAGATTCAATCATCTGCTTTATCACCCGGTGCATGGGAAAACAGCGCTGTTCCGCTTTAAACCCCTGCAATAAGGGATCCTCTAAAGGTTCCTGAGAAGCTGATGGAGGTAATAGGTGCAAGGCAGATAATGACTGCAAAATAAGAGCTGATAGCTCTTCCTTACGAAAAACACAAAATATGTTAGGATCCTCTCCTGGTGCAATTTCACCCTCTTCCAGCTCTTGAGAAGGTAGGTCCAAACCTCCCTCTGACAGGCCTTCCATCTCTTCTTGACCCAGAGGGACAGAGCTTTGTGAAGAAAAAGGGTCCAAAGGATCCTTAGGATCCTTAGTAACCTCTTTAACTAAAGAAGGACCCTCTCCAGGATCTTCTGGCATTAAAACACACATAGGAGATGTTGCAGAGTCCTTAATGACTCCCTCAGACGCAGAAGATCTCATTAAAAACGCCCTGTGCATAGCCAATATAAACTCTGGCGAAAAGAAAGACAATACACTTTCCTGTGCCGGTGGCAGAGGCTGCGCAGGCTTTTCTTGACGAGAAATCTCTTTAGAAGACTTAGTTTTTCTTTTTGAAGGCCGTTGGTGTTCAACCGTTAAAACAGCCGGCGCTACTAAAATGGCCGCCTTTCCCGCTTTTTCTGCGGGCAAAGACGGCTTTTCTGAATTCAATAAAGGCTTTTCTGCCATAGATCTATCTCACCTATTTAAATCAATATTAATCAGTGCCGCGCTAAGACCGGAGAAAAACCGCTGGCTCAAATCAGCCGGAAACAATGCCTCTCGCTGAAATCACGCCGTACCGGTAGTTACCCAGCTGGTTCGTTAAAGTTTTGTTCCGCTGCTAGCGGAAGCAGGAAACGGCTGAATCATTAAAGTTTTGTTCCGCTGCTAGCGGAAGCAGGAAGAGCATGGCATCACAAACACAGAGGAAGTACTGGGGCTCCCAGTTTCAATCTGACACAGGAGTCAGAGACGGAATAAAAAGACAGGCAGGCTCTACCTGAAACCGTCGCGCTCCAATTCTCTCTGCCGGCAAAGCAGGTAAATAAACTAAAATGCTCCGTTAGGACTATAACTAAATCAGCTCTGCTAGAGCCAACTTAAAAAATAACAAACAAATTAATAAATTAATAAATAGCAAAAACTTAAGGGAGAGATTTAAATCGATCCTCTTCAGCTGCTGAGGACAAAAAGACTGGCAGTTGACTTCAGGGGGAGTGGCTTCACCGAGCAAGAAAACTTGATGTCTTTATGTCCTCAGCTGCTGAGGGGGATTGACAACCTAACCTTCCCTGGACTGGCCCGGAGAGGCGAAAAGGAAGTCGCAGTTGTGCACAAAGAAATACTAGTCAGCAAAATTATCCCCTATGGTGGGGGCTACTTACCAAACACATTTCTCCACACACATCTGATAGCTAAAACCTGCCATTTCTTTCTCTACAACAAAATCCACCCATTCCTTTCTGAACACACTACTAAGACACTCATCCACTCCTTAGTCACCTCCTGTCTAGATTATTGTAAGCAGCTCCTTGCTGGTCTCCCTCAGAATCGTCTCTCTCCCCTTCAATCTGTTCAGCCCTCTGCTGCGTGACTAATCTTCCGCCAGCCTCAACATGCTCATATTACCCCTCTTCTCAAGTCACTTCATTAGCTTCCTATATGTTTCTGCATCTAGTTCAAACTTCTCCTACTGACCTATAAGTGCATTCATTCTGTAGCTCCTCACCACCTTCTCTCTTTTTTCTATCCCTAAACTCCATCTCGGGAACTCTGCTCTTCTGGCAAATCGCTTCTCTCTCTGCCCTTCTCTTCTATTGCTAACTCCAGACTTTGCTCCTTTCATCTGGCTGCTCCTTATGCCTGAAGCAAACTGCCTGAGTCTCTACATCAAGCGTCTTCTCTGACCCTTTTCAAATCCAGGCTGAAAACTTCTCTCTTCGCTGCCACTTTCGGATCTTAACTCAACTGATCTCCTTTGTGTTTCCTTACCATTCTGCCTAGATATATCGCATGTCTACAGCTACTGTGTTGTCTGTCTTAACTAAGCTCTGATGAGGAGGTTCCGTCTTATACATGTGTCTGTGCAGCACTGCTTACGTTTTGTAGAGCTATACAAAATGTTCAGTAGTAGTAGAATTGGTGCGTACAGCCTTGGCTTATAGCCTAAATAAAGTGGGGACACCCCAACTGAGTTCCTTTGTCATTTATAATTTTTAAACATTTGGTTCTGTTATGGTGGAGTGGCGTTTCTTTTTGCATAAGTGATTGTGAACACGTTTTTTCTCCAGGAACAAGCAGGAAGTTAGTCCTCACATCGGCTCTGGGGGATTCCACTGATGGACCTCTCTGCCAGCCTGGATGAACACTTAGCTGGCCTGCTTCTGTTCCAGGCAACCACACCCATCCTGGGTGATGGCAGATGCATTCCTCATCCCATGGACGGGTAGCCTTCTCTATGCCGTCCCACCCATGCTGCTGATAACCAAAACCTTGTTCAAGGTCGAGCGCAAAAGGGCCTCGCTGATACAGGTAGCTCTACGGTAGCCCAGACAGCCTTAGTTCCCCCTACTTCTTCGCCTATCCATGGCACCTCCAGTTCCCTAGGGTGTGCCCTGGATCTACTGTCGAAGGAGGGGGTCTCTCTACTACACCCCAACTTGGGATCTCTGATGCTACAGGCCTGGCTGTTGAAAGGATAGCCTTGGCCCCTTTCAATCTCTCAGGGGAAGTGGAGGAGATCCTCCTGACCTCCCAAAAGACCTCCACCAGATAAATTTATGCTTTCAAATGGCAGAGATTCTCGGTGTGGTGCACAGAGTGGCAGTCAACCAGTTCTCCTGCTTGTGTGCTTTAGCTCTGTACGAACTTCTCCAGCTCTGTGCAAAGTCCAACTCCACCACCTCATTGAGGGCAAGTCCCTCTCCATCCCACCCCTTGTGTCTTGCTTCCAACGGAGTCTCTTGCTGTCTAAACCTCCCATCCGCTCTCCCAACATGGTACTGTCCGCAGCTGACTGCCTCACTGTTTCAGCCGCTGGGCACATGCAACCTGTGGAACCTTTCCTGGAAGACCGTGTTTCTGGTGGCACTTACATCAGCTCGCAAGGTGAGTGAGCACCAAGCATTAGTGGTGTACCCATCTTATACGAGGTTCTAGAGGAACAGGGTCATGCTACGCAAACACCCCAAATTCCTTCCCAAGGTGGTATCTCCGTTCCAACTCAATCAGGAGATGGTACTCCCCACCTTCATTCTGCAGCCTCACGCCAGCAGGGTGGAGGCTGTCATAAGAACATAAGATATGCCATACTGGGTCAGACCAAGGTCCATCAAGCCTAGTATCCTGTTTCCAACAGTGGCCGATCTAGGTCATACATACCTAGCAGTTTCCCCAAAAGACACAGGTTCCACAATGCTTGTACTGGGTCAAGCATTGATATCCTGGGTCCCTTCTTAATAATGGTTTATGGACCTTTCCTCCAGGAACTTATCCAAACCTTTTTTAAACCCAGCTACACTAACAGCCTTTACTACATTCTCCGGTAACAAATTCCAGAGTTTGATTACACGTTCAGTGAAAAAATATTTTCTTTTATTAGTCTTAAATAGTTTACCCTGCAGCTTCATTGCATGTCCCCTAGTCTTTCTATATTCTGATAATGTAAACAATTGATCTACGTTTACCCGTTCCACTCCGTTCATTAATTTATTGACCTCTATCATATCTCCCCTCAGCCGTCTCTTTTCCTGGTTAAAGAGTCCTAACCTTTTTAGCCTCTCTTCATAGGAGTATCCTCCCATCTCCTTTAACATTTTGGTGGCTCTTCTCTGAATCTTTTCTAATAACGCTATATCCTTTTTAAGATACGGCGACCAGAATTGCACATAATATTCAAGGTGCGGTCTCACCATGGAACGATACAGAGGCATTATAATATCTTTTGTTTTATTTTCCATTCCTTTCCTTATTTAACCACATTTAAACTAATAAATAACTTAGCACCATCTGTACTCAATACACTCATTAACGTAGAATTAGATAAACGATCACAAAGGAGCAGAAACACAAACACTATAGCAGTTCCAAAAGATTACACAAAAGCTAGAAAACAAACCAACAAAAGGGCCTTCTCCCATTCGGCACCTATCCTATGGAATAATCTGCCTGACAACATTCGCCAACTATCAGACATAAAGGAATTTAGAAAAAAACTAAAAACCCATTTATTCTCTCTACACTACTACAATACACTACCTAATCAGAATACACAAAGAGACACAGGTTAACAACCATACTACAATACTACATAACACACAAAATATTTTTATGCATCACAATTTTGTTCCATGATATAATTTGTAAGTACCCATAATGTAAATACGTTCTAACTTTTTACTGTTCAAATGTTATATTGTTACTTGTAAATAGTTCTACCTGTTCTATGTAAAACGACTAGGTATGCGCTTTCACATACCATATAAAAAACTTACTGTTCCTTGTAAACCGCACTTGATACTTGGGAAAGAGCGGTATAGAAATATTTGTTAAATAAATAAATGATACCTAGCATTCTATTTGCTCTCTTTGCCACCGCTGTACACTGGGCCGAGGGTTTTAACATGTTATCCATAATGACGCCTAAATCTTTTTCCTGGGTGGTGGCTCCTAAGGTGGAACCTTGCATCGTGTAACCATAGTTTGGGATGTTCTTCCCTAGGTGCATAACTTTGCATTGTCCACATTAAATTTCATCTGCCATTTTGATGCCCAGTCTTCCAATTTATCAAGATCCTCTTGCAATTTTCCACAATCCTCTTGAGTTTTAACAACTTTAAATAGTTTTGTGTCATCTGCAAATTTGATAACCTCACTCGTTATTCCCTTTTCCAGGTCATTTATGAATCTGTCAAAAAGCAGCGGGCCCAGCACAGATCCCTGGGGTACACCACTATTCACCTTTCTCCATTGGGAAAATTGGCCATTTAGCCCTACCCTCTGCTTTCTATCTTTTAACCAGTTCCTGATCCACAATAGTACACTGCCTCCTATCCCATGACTCTTTAGCTTTGCCAAAAGTCTCTGATGAGGGACCTTGTCAAAGGCTTTCTGAAAGTCCAGATGCACTATATCAACCGACTCACCTTTGTCCACCTGTTTATTCACACTTTCAAAAAAACATAACAGATTGGTAAGACAAGATCTTCCTTGTCTAAAGCCATGTTGGCTGTCTCCCATTAGGCCATGACTATCTACATGCTGAGTAATTTTATTCTTTATGATGGTTTCTACCATTTCCCGGTACTGACGTGAGGCTCACTGGTCTGTAGTTTCCCGGATCACCCCTGGAACTGTTTTTAAAAATTGGTGTTACACTGGCAATCCTCCAATCTTCAGGTATTAAAGATGATTTTAAGGATAGTTCACAGATTACTAATAGCAGGTCTGTAATCTCATATTTCAGTTCTTTCAACACCCTTGCATGTATACCATCCGGCCCAGGTGATTTGCTACTCTTCAGTTTATCTAATAGTTGTAGGACATCTTCCCGATGTATCAATATTTCCTTCAATTCTTCCGCACCTTTAAATACTACTTCAGTCATGGGTAACATCCCTACATCTTCCTCAGTAAAGACCGAAGCAAAGAATTCATTCAGTCTCTCCGCTATCGGCTTGTTGCCTCTTAGTGCCCCTTTAACTCCTCTATCATCTAATTGACCAACTGACTCTCACAGGTTTTTTTGCTATGAATGTACTTGAAAAAAATCTTTATTTCGCGTTTTTGCTTCCGCAGCAAGCTTCTTCTCAAATTCTCCCTTTGCCTGCTTTATCAATGCCTTGCATTTGACTTGCCAGTGCTTGTGCTGTTTCCAGGTTTTGTCGTTTGGCTCTTTTTTCCCCCATTTCCTGAGGTAGTGCACCTCTTCCAGCAGCTTGGAGACTGAGCATGTCAAACTTGATGACCTCAGGGTACTTACACAACCGGCACCACCCACCAGCTCCATTGACAAAGCAGACTCATCGGAGCAACAAATAAGAAGTCAAGAAAAACCCCCCAACCAACTAACCAGAAGAAATTGAAGGGGTCTCCCTCAGGAAACAAAAACAACCCCTTCTCTCCAGAAAGCCCCCTCCCCCCCCCACCACCCCCTCTAACACTGGAGTCCTCGAACCAAAGGAGCTTATCTGACCACATGCCAGTCCCCCCTGGAAGGTGAGACCAGCACCGTAACCTGAAAACAAGCACAGGCTCCCCTGTGACCGTTCCTTAACCTGTCGCACATCTACTCCACCCACAGGCCCCCTAGATAAGTTGAAATTCTTCGAGCCTGGGGTCGCAGCCAATATGCCAATTCACAGATGGGGAGGGTTCCAGGACTGGACTGGAGTTCCTCAAGGAAAGCCAATTAGCAGGTAAGACCTAATTTCACCTTCCTTATCGTCCATCCAGTCCAGTCCCGCACCTCAGGGATGTAACAGAGCCATCTAATCACGGGAGGGACCTGCGAGCCCAGCCTGAATTACCGCCGAACCGAACCTCGCATCACCCACTGTTTGGACATCCAACCGATAGCATTTCACAAACGAATGCAAGGACAATCAGGTAGCTGTCCGACAGATGTCACCCAGTGGCACCAAGCTCCACTCCACCCAGGAGGCAGCCTGTGCCCTGGTGGAATGCACCTACAGAATGGACCCACTTGCCATGCAACAGGAATGTTGACGCAATTACTTCCTTAATCCACCATGCAATGGATGACTTAGCCACTGCTTCCCCCTTACGCGGCCCTCTGAACAGAACAGCCAATCTAACCTTCGAAATGAAGCTGTCCTCTTTAGATATCTTCTCCATGCTTGACATGTAGCATCTGCAATCGCAGATCTTACACTTCCTCCGCCAGACCTGACAACATCGGCAAGGTAACCAGCTGATTCAAATGAAGCGGCGTCATCACCTTTGGGAGGAACGCAGGAACCATATGCAAGGTGATCTTCTCCCTAAAGAAGGATAAGAAAGGTTCCCTACAAGAAAGCGCCTGGAGCTTGGAGATTCTCCTGGCCAAGCAGATGGCCATCAAAAACACTGCTTTCAAAGTCATATTCTTAAGGGTACACGAAGCCAATGGCTCAAAGGGCTGCCCCAATAGCCCTATAAGCACCAAATTGAGGTCCCAAGATGGAACCATCACCCTTGCCAGTGGGCAAAGATGCTTCACGGCCTGCAAGAACCGCACAACATCCGGATGAGCTCTGAAGGAGAGCCCACTGGATTTTACCCCAATAACACGTCAATGCAGCCACCTGCACCCTCAACGAGCCACAGGCCAGCCCCTTCTCGAGCCCTGCCTGCAGGAAGGCCAACATCTCCGGCACTGATGCCATCAGTGGCCTGCAAATGCTCTCAGCACACCAGCCCTCAAAGACTCTCCACACTCAAATGTATGACAAGGATGTGGACCTCTTCCAGGTCTTCAGAAGTGTGGATATCACCTGGGGCAAATAACCCCGCTTACTCAGCCTAGCCCTCTCAAGAGCTATGCCATAAGCGAGAAGTGATCTTTTTGTGTCATGAGAACTGGCCCCTGCATCAACAAATCCGGCCTGTTGGGAAGCCTCCATGACTCGGCTGCCATCAGGTGTACCAGATCCGCATACCACGAATGCTGCAGCCAATCCGGGGCAATGAGAACTACTAAATCCTTGATGCACCTCCACTCTCTGCACCACTTGACCTATGAGCACCCACTAAGGTGTCCAAACCCTAGGACATTCGTTCCCTCAGCCAACAACAGAACCGGCTTGCCTTGGCCGAAACAAATGTTGCCATGAGGTCCATGATTGGCTCCCCCACCGGAGCACAATCTGCTCGATGACCAATGGCTTCAGTTGCCATTCCCCGGGGTCCAGACATATCCAACTGAGATAGTCAGCCGTGATGTTCTTTGTGCCAGCCATGTGCACCGCCGAAATTGCCTGAAGATGAGGCTCTGCCCACCCCAGCAACAACTCCGCCTCGCTCTCCAGCTTGATGCTGCCCGTACCCCCCTGCCGATTGATGTACGTCACCATGGTGGTGTTGGAGAATCCGCACGGCCCTCCCACGCACCATCGCGTGAAACTCCTGCAGGGCAAAGCGAATGGCACGCATCTCCAGCCACGTCTGCTCCTCCACAGACCACTGCCCCTGAGCCACTCTGCCCTTCGCAGTGGGCTCCCCAGCTCGGTGCCTCCAAAGGAACTCCCGCCGCCAGCTTCCCCTCATCCAACCACCACCTGAGAGCCACTCGAACTTCCCTTGGGCAGGACAACGTTCGACAGGGGATGATGCTGGTGCGATCACCAGTGAAGAATTGCTCTCTGCAAAGGCCTCATGTGGGCTCGCACCCACGGGACCAGATCGATTGTCGCCACCATGGTCCCCAACAGTTGAAGATAATGCCACGCCGATGGTTCTGCCATGCGCAAAAACTGATGGACCAACATTCGTAGCGCCTCTGCCTTCTTTCGCGGCAGAAACACCCTCCCCCTGCGGTGTCGAAGCGTGCCCCAAGGTACTTGAGGTTCTGGAACCCAGCCAACTGACTCTTGCTAACATTGATGACCCAGCCAACTCACTCAGAAAGTCGACCACAGGGGCCATGGCCCGAGCGCTTTCCTCCTTGGACTTGGCTTAAATAAGTCAATTGTCCAGTACGGATGCACTAATATGCCTTCTTGACGCAAGGCCGCCATCACCACAACCATCACCTTGGTGAAAGTCCGAGTAGTCATCACTAGGCTGAACGGCAACCCCTGAAATTGAAAATGCCCCATGGGCACGGCAAAATCTCAGGTCTTAGTGATCTGGATGAACGGGGATATGTAAGTACGCTTCCATGAGATCTAGGGAGGTCAAGAACTCCCCCACTTGAACAGCCATCATTACTGACCGATTAAAACATGGAACCTGCATACTAAATGTGGAGCCCATATTAAAAACTTGGAACCTGCAGACACCTGTTCACATGCTTGAGGTCAAGGATAGGCTGAAAAGACCCTTCCTTCTTTGGAACAATAAGATAAATAGAGTATCAACCTTCTCCGCATTGCTCTCCAGGCACTGGAATCACTGCCGGCAGACTCAGAAGCCATTCAAGAGTCTGCTGCACTCCTCGTGCTTTTGCGGGCGCCTTGCAGGGAGAGCGAATGAAGGCAGGTGCTAGAGGTCGAGCAAACTCTAGCATATAGCCCTCCCAGAACACCTGCAGCATCCACTGGTCCGACATTACCCAGACCGGGTAGAAGTCTCACAAAGGCCTCCCATGGGCTGCACCCCCACCTGGGCCCCCCTCGCTTCATTGTGGTTTCTTCTGAGCTGAGGAGGAGGCTGAATTTGCAAAATATCCTCTGTCAGCTCCTCAAAACCCACAAAACGGTGGAGTCCTGGTTGCGAAATGCCATTTTTGGTAGGGGGAGAATCTCACTGACCGGAAACACCGAAACTCCCGGGCCTTGTCTCTGCTCGCTCCAATGGCCCGACTCTGCTTCGGCTTATCCTCAGGAAGACAGCCACCCTTGGACTCCCCCAGGTCCTTCACCAACTTTTCCAAAATGTTCCCCAAACAACTGCTTCCCCTTGAACAGAAACTTCCTCAAACAAGCCTTGCAGAACACACCCGTCTACCAGTTCCGAAGGTAGAGGATAGAAGCAGGCCACCACCATTGAGGCCATGCTGTTAGAGAGACCTAACCAGGTCACAGAAGGTGTCAGACAGGTAGGTTGCCCCAGACTCCAACCAAGCTGCTGCCTCTAGATCCTGGGTCTCCTCTGCTGCCTCGGGAATGCCTTATGCCCAACGCAAACAGGCGCGCTCTACCAGTGCCCTGTAAGCCGAGGCTTGAAGCAACAGCATACTGACATCAAAGGCCTGCTTCAACAGGGTATCCAATTTCCTATCCTGCACGTCCTTGAGCGCCACACTTCCCTGTACTTGAATCGTGTGTTTTCTTGGTCAAGGCGGACACAGCAGCATCGGCCTTCGGTGACAAAAACATCTTTCTCACCTTCTGCTAAGGGATACAACTGGGCCATGACCCGCGACCCTCTGAGCCCGGTCTCCGGAAGCTCCCACTCTTCCAAGATCATCTGCTTGATGACCCTATGCAATGGGAAAACCTTCTGAGGCTTGCGGAATGCCTGTAGAATAGGATCCTCCAGCAACTCCTTCTCAGCTGTCCCCACCATGGGCATGTTAAGCATCTTAAGCGACTCCGCAATAAGACCCGCCAGCTCCTCCTTCCGGAAAACCCTTACCACTCGGGACTCATCTTCTTGAGGGATTTCCCCCTCCTCGAGTTCCTCTAACTCCAAACTGGCTTCCAGGTCTCCCACCAAGAAACAAAGGCCTGACCCTGTCTGCCGCTTCCTTTGCTGGGCATCTCTTAGGTGGGGCGTGCGTGAGATCCAGCTCCAAACCAGACACAGCTCCCGGAATCTTTCTCTTCCTGGGGTAGCACCCCTTGTCTTCTACTTGTTGCTTGAGGCAATAACACAAACTCAGGGGAGAAATCTCCAGGGACCCCCCTACCCACCCCTGAGAGGAGGAAGGGCTCGAAGAGTCCACATCCTGTTGACAATGCTGCAGCACAGGTGGCCCTGGCATGGGCCCCCCATCCCCATGTAGGGGGGGGCTACCTGTGGTCCAAGAGATACCCTGGGGTCACCACTTCCTCCATCACTGACTGCTTGGCCGTGTGTGTCTCTGCTGCACAGCCCCAGCAAATGCCCTCTGCAAAGAGCATGCTTCTGCGAGCCTCACACTGTGGCCTCGCAGGCGAGGCTCTTTCACAGCCCCAAGTGTGCTGCCCCCCTTATAGCAACCCCCAACAAGGTAGCAGCCCCAAGGGCCTCACTCCTCAGTGTCTAAATTTTTTTTTTTATTATTGAAAATGCAATCTGCGGAGCAGGGCTACTTCCAGGATCCCCTGAAAGCAAAACACCACGTAAAGAAACCCCGGAACAGAAAAAACACACAGCAGGGACAAACCACCGGAACAAGCCCGCTGCTGCGGCTCTTCCCGCTCAACCAAAATGGCACCGACTCCACTCACAACCTACTCACGCTGCTGCCATGCGGTCTGCCCAACTGGCCTAACTCCTCCCTCCAAGGTCTTCGCCGGCAATCTCCCCTCAGCAGACTCTCTCACCAGTGCTCCGGAGAGACAGCCGACAGCCTGATCCTGCTCCACCACACCGTGGCTTCAGCAACTGAATCGGGGTGAGGAGGAGGGGGGGGTAATGCGACCACACTATGCCTGTGCTTGTCTTCACTGTGCTCTCCCCCCTCCAGGCCCACCACTCCTAACCCGCAGAACGGGTTAGGGAGCAGCGCCTGCATCCCAGCTCACTGACCAGCAGAACCTTGGTCCTCATAGGGTTTTAAGAATGCTCCCAAGAGGAGGAAGGAGACACGGGAGGCGGCACACCCCCACACAAAGAAACCAAATGAAGAATATTAAGAAATAAAGGGATAAAGAAATAAAGAAAAAAACTCTGTCTTAGTTGTCCTTCGGTGAGCCCTAAGTCAGGGATCACCATTCCAGCTGCTTGGAGACTGAGGGCTGGTGTCGATGGCTGCCTAAGTACCCTGAGGTCATCAAGTTTGTGACATGCTCAGTCTCTAAGCTGCTGGAAGAGGTGCACTACCCTGAAGTGTGGGACAGGACTGGAGGGACGATAAGGAATGGTGTCCGTGGTCCCTAGCATTCCTTCCAAATATCCACCTGCATATTCTTTTTACTTGAATCTTTTTGTACTTTTTATATTTTTTTCTACTGTTTGATGTTCAGTATGTCTTTTTGAGTTTACGGGTTAAATGATTCTTTGAAGGCATTTTGTTTAGTTTTATTTTCTTCTGATCAATACAGAGAATACATGGCATATAAATGGGATATTGCCATAAATATAAATGGCATCAGTATATTTAGCACCTGGCATAGAAACAATGGCTGTAGATATGTATAGCATGGTATCTGTATAGAGAGTACATGGCAGGTTAATATATGATCTCATGAATATAGAGTTACTTGACACTATAGATCATGATGGTGAGAATTTATGTATTTTGAATTGGTTATCTAGGACAATAGAAAGTCATTGTGTGCACAGTCTGGTTATGTCCATGTTTATTAGGAAAAGATGTTGAGGATAAGCAATGAAGGACTAAGAAACAAAATGAGTAAACTGATGAAAGGAGGACGCGAGGGAGCAAATGAAAGACAGTGGAGAAGGGGGAGGATTGAGGAGAACTATCGAGTAAGGCTGCTGTTTAATACTTACTTTCAGAGATTCGGGAAAGCTTTTCATTAAAATCCTCTCCAGAGCTGCCAACTTCTGAGAGCAATGTAAGAGCAACATACTGAGGAGGTACAGTGACCAGTGAGCCTGGAGGAGAAGATACAACAGAGTGAGGTACTGAACAACAAAGAGAAAGATGATTATTTAGATTAGAACATGTAAAGATCTAAGGGACCAGTATACGCTGTTGGTTTTTCCATCTTCTTCAAATAAGATCCATTCGCCCATTTCTAACTGCTCCACGCTCACTACTATCCTTCTGACCCTAGTTTCCCATATCGATTATTGTAATGTCATCTTTGCAGGCCTCCCCCTCTATCAGCTCAGTCGCCTCCCACTGTTGCATTACTACTACAAGGATAATCTCCTGTGCATCACGCTGACTATCACCCCATTGCTTCTGCATTTTCAGAGACTTCTGGTCAAATTCTGAATCCAATACAAGACACTACCTCTGATACATAAAGCCATTCACACCCCCTCCCCCCCACTATTTGGCTGACTCCCTCTATTTCCACACCCCCTCATGCAATCTGCGTTCCATTTGCCTTAATCAACTTCATCTTCCCTCTCTTTCATAAGCACATTTAGACTCCACCTGCAACTCCGCTTTTTTCTACCTGGGTCCATCCCTCTGGAACTCTCTGCCTACTGCCATCTGTCTAGAACCCTCATTCCAAAAACTCAAGTCCCTTCTCAAAACCTACCTCTCCCAGTCTGCCTATGACCTTCCCTCCTTCTTGTCCCTAAATTCCCTCTTGTATACCCCTTCTTGCCATCCTTCTCTTTTCTCTACTGATGTGTGATTGTATTGCTGTCCTGTCAATCATTGTAGTTTTTTTCCACTTCCCGGCCCTGCCGTCCTGTTATCTTTTGAATTGTAAACTGCCCTGGTGTCATGAAGGGCACTATATAAAGCACCGTGATAAAGATAAAGATAAGCAAACCTTATGAGCCCCTGAATATCGGGCCCTTAGATCTTTATAGTAGAGTGTCTCTGATTCTTTCCCCCATCCTATAGTGTATTGTAAATCACTTTGTTGTTTTTTTCTAACGGTGGTATATCAAATATAAATAAACTAAACTAAGGGGCACCAAACTCCAACCTTGGTTCACCTCTAATATACCAACTCCACAGATTCTCTGGCTAAATCATGTTCCTTTGTTGATTTATACTTTTCAAATTAATTCTCACACCCTTCCAATCTGCTTGGGGCATCCGAAAATGGGCATAGAGATGTCTCCACAGCTAGTTTAGAAGCTGGCTCTGGGGATGTTCTCAGCGTGAGGACGTCCAAGTCTGAAGAGAGGCATGGTGGAGGTGTGGCCGAGGTATTTGCAAGAATCTGGATATCCCCACCTGATTTCAGAAATGTCATGAATGTCCAGAGTTGCATCTAACTTTAGACCTACTCCAGGCATGAACAAGCATCTCAAAAGTGTTCATTTTTGCTGAAAAACATCCAGAGGGTTTAGAGAAGAAGGCATTCCATCATTTCCAGTACTCACCACAATGTAAATGATGGCAGCAGTGGGATGCGAACCATGGCTGTTGTGTTCCTCTCTCACTACTTTACCTATCGGGCTATACTAGATGTCCAAGTTCTCAAATACTATTCTGGGGATGTCTACGTAGATGCCCCTGCAGACGTTCATATAGGGCACATCTATGTTTGTGAAATGTACAACTACAGGGAAAACTACAGGGCCTAGTGCTAGACATAGCAGCACTATCAGGCTGTGATGGAGTACAGGGACTGTGGAAGCATATGCTTTGCGGAGAATGGCCTAGCAGTGGTTAGAGCAAAGAGATGACAAACAGGGAAGCTCTCCACTGCTTCTAGTACAAATCAAGGATGCCAAGTTAATCAACACCAAAACTGAGATTTATGGGCGATGTGGCTGAGGTATAAATTTAGGAAATGTTTAGTGTCTGCACCAGGCATGCCTGCATATTTTTCAGACTTTCTGGCTTAAACACTGCTTCTAAATCCCCCTCCAACTGTCTAGACCAGAGATATGCATTCATTTTAAAACTAATGATAAAATGTGAAACATGAGGCATTTTTGATTTAAGTGCCTTTAAGCACACCACATGACCATGCAACTAGAATGAACCATCTGCACTTGTATCATTCATTTTTGGCAACAATGTGATCTATGCAGCCAAATACAGGAGGGCCAATTTTGGAGAGAGAGAAGGAAGGCGGCGAAATTAGACCTTTATTCTATGTATATAGTTCTCCCATGTTATCCAAGTTTATACTCCTGTTATATGTAATACCGAACAGCCTGTTGTTCTGGTCTTTGTGTTCATCTGTAAACCGCGCTGATTATAAATAGTGCGGTATATAAAAAACTGAAATAAATAAATAAATAAATAAAATAAATACCTGCTAATTGTCTTTCCTTGAGTCCCTTCAGGTCAGTCTAGTATGCATGGGTTTTCTCCCCCACCAGCATGTGAGGACTGAATATGACAGACCTCTGATGTCATCCTACAAGAGCTCCCTCTTTAGCTCCTCAAATCAGTCTACCACTGACAAAACAGACTCCAAAAAAGAAACTTGTATCTTATATCACATATCTTCTAACTGTGGCAAAAGCCAGGCCTTAACCAAGGAACAGAATACTCATGCCAAAATGGGGTCACCAACTCCAAAATATGTACATATGTACTGAGAAGAGAAAGATAAAGATATGCATTCCTACCCAGCCACCCACCCTCAGAAGAGCCCGAAGGAACCCCAGAGTGCTGCGTTTGTGCTGACCGTACCACTGACTCCTCCAAGACCCCTCCTGGACTCGCCCTGCCTATCAATGGGCGAGTCCTGGACTGGCTTGGAGGGACTCAAGGAAAAACAATTAGCAGGTAAGGTATAATTTTGCCTTCCTAATCGTCTCTCCAGGCCAGTCTAATGCTGATGGGACATACCAGAGCAGTGTTTAAAGATGGGAGGGACCTGCGAGTTTGGCTTGGAACACCAAAGCCCTGAAAGGCACATCCTGCACTGCTTGAACATCCAGGTAATCGGGTCACATAAAAGTATGCAGGAATGACCAAGTGCTGCCAGACAAATGTCCGCAGGTGGCACTAGACTGTGCTCCCAGGACGCTGCCTGTGATTTGTAGAATGAGCCCTGAGTCCTGCCTGGCCTTGACTCGTATAGGTCACTACAATGGCCTGTTTCACTCAATGCGCTATGGAGGCCTTAGAAGCAGCCTCCCCCTTTCGGGAACCTCCAAATAGTAAAAACAAGCAATCTGACTTGCGGAAAGACTAAGTAAGTCTAAGATATCGTTGCAATGCCCTGCGTATAGAAACATGATGACAGAAAAAGACTACATGGCCTATCTAGTCTGCTCTTCCATATCAACCACTACAACAGTCCCCTTTTTACCTTTAGAGATCCCCTGTGTTTGTCCCATGCTTCTTTGAATTCAGATAATGTCCTCCTCTCTACCACCTCCACTGGGAGACTATTCCATTGATCCACCACTCTTTCCGTAAATAAATATTTCCACATATCACTCCTGAATCTATCCCCTTTCACCCTCATCCCATGTCCCCTCATAGCAGAGCTTGCTTTCAAATGAAAGAGGCTTTCCTCCTGTGCATTTATGCCACGGAGGTATTTAAATGTCTCAATCATATCACCTCTATCTTGCCTTTCTTCTAAGATGTACTGTCATAGAGCGGATGCATATGAAAGTGAAGACTTAGAAAAAAACGCTGTCTTTCACAAAACAAATTTATGTGCAGAAGATGCAATTGCCCTGCAGCGCAGCTAGAGGGAGCAGGCGAAAACTTACAGAGGCTGAGTTAACACACCCGGCTGATGATTCTGCAGAAGTTAATCAGCTGCACCTGAAAAGTAGCCCGGGGAACTCAAACTTGGAATGCCTTTATAAGCAGAAGGCTAGTGCAGGAGCGGGGAGAAGGAGGAGAAAGGGAGCTGAGACAGCCAGGAACAGCAGCCCAGCCAGGTCAAGCAGTGCAGCCAAGACAAGCAGCACGACAAGGACAGCAGGAGCTGGAAGAGGAGCAGAAAGAGCCAGAGAGAAAGACGGGCCGTGAAGAGTCAGTCCGGAGAAAGACTTGTTAGCAGGAGACCTCAGAGGTAAAGAGCTCAGAAGGAGAGAGCCATACCTGGAGAGAGAGGCTTACGCTCACCAGAAGACCCTGAAACAGGATTGAAAGGCTCCAGAAGGAAAGGTACCGATAGCAGTGTTACCTATACCAGGAAGCAAGGAAGTCTGGATTCCTCACCAGGTTTTCCTAGGCTACAGAAAGGTCAAGCAGTGCCTAGAAGCTTCCAAGAGAAAGTCTGCCAAAGAGACTGTGTCCTGAGAGAGGTGCCTGAAAAGGAAAACTCCAGTTATACCGGCTACAGCAAGCCAAGGTATGGTGACACTTTATTCATAAAGAGAAGCTCAGCTCCTAGAAGCTCTTGTAAAGCAGATATCCAGTTTGAAAGGAAAAGAAGCAGGCCAGAGTTTTATAAGCCAGGACGTAAGGGCATAGGAACAAGCCATGCTTATTTGAGAGCCCTAGAACAGCCTTACTGGAAACAAGGGAACAGAAACAGTGACTGGCAAACTATAGCGGCCAGGGAAAGCTCCAATTCAGAGGGAGATAACAATGACCCAGAGACCATGCAGATAGCACTTAAGGATCCTATTCCCTTATCTCAAGATGAATTAATGGATTGCTCCATTTGTATTGCGGGCAGTTTTGAATCACTCCCTGAACTGTGAGTTATACAGACATTGCTTTGAGAATACTCATGTTTGTGCTGAATGAGAGAGGAATGTTCACTCCTTTGTTTTGCTCTAAAGTATGAAAGAATCCTGGGTTAAATCCTACAAGCAACTGAAGGTTGTAACAGTTTACCTCTTTACTTATGTTGTGGTGGAAGCCTGAAAAGAAGGACTTTCTGTATTTCTGTATCTCAGCGAACCTTTTGCGTTAAAAGGGAAATAGAAGCCTTATTTACCCTCTACTTGGCATACACAATTTATTCACATAAGGAGCAGGACTACAAAGACCAAGATACCCTTGGCCTTAAAAGAGCCATCTACTCCCAGAAAATAATAATATGCTCAACCTACCCTTACAGCCACTGGCCACCAGGGGGGGGTTGATGACAGTACATATTATGATTCTTAAGTCTGTCCTCATACTTTATGATGACCACTAACCATTTTAGTAGCCACCCTCTGTACGGACTCCAGCCTGTTTATATCCCTCTGAAGGTGCGGTCTCCAGAACCGCACACAATACTCCAAATGAGGCTGCACCAAAGACTTATACAGAGGCACTATCACTTCCTTTCTTCTGCTGCCCATTCCTCTCCCTATGCACCCAAGCATCCTTCTAGCTTTTGCTGTCGCCTTTTCTATCTGTTGAGCTACTTTAAGGTCAGACACAATCATGCCTAGGTCCCGCTCTTCTTTAGTGGACAAAAGTACTTCACTTCCTATACTATATTGCTTCCTTGGGTTGCTGCAGCCCAAATGCATGACCTTGCATTTTTTAACATTAAATCTCAGCTGCCAAATTCTAAACCATTCTTCAAGCTTAGCTAGATCCCTCCTCATGTTATCTACGCCTTCCTGGGTGTCTACTCTATAGCAGATTTTGGTATCATCCGCAAAGAGGCAAACCTTACCCAACAGTCCTTCTGCAATATCACTAACAAAGATGTTAAAAAGAAATCGGACCAAGGACTGATCCCTGAGGCACACCACTGGTAACCACCTCCTCCTCAGAGTGAGCTCCATTTACCTGTACCCTTTGTTTTCTCCCACTCAACCAATTTCTAACCCAAGCAGTATCTTTAGGGTCTTTCCCTAGGGTCCAATAGATAGAGCTGCTGCTCCTCCATGGACTCGCCACACTCGGCAAATACTGGTAGGGACACCACCTGGTTCACATGAAATTTAGAGACCACCTTAGGAAGGAAGGAAGACATTGGTCACAGGACCACTTTCTCAGCACTCAGAAGAGAGTGGAATGGCCTAGTAGTTGGGGCCAGTTACCTCAGGCCAGAAGGTCGGGCGTTCAAATCCCACTAGAGGACAGCAACCTTGGGCCAGAAGGACTGGGGTTTCTAGTCCCACAGGTGCTCCTTGTGGTCTTAGGCAAGCCACTTAACCCTCCATAGCCCATGTTCCCTGTAAAATAGTTATCTCCAAGTTATAATGCCCTGTTCAATGTAATTTCAGTTTGTTCACCGCCTTCAATGTAAACCGCCTTGATATCATGAAAGGCAGTATATAAGAAATGTTAAATAAATAAATAAAATAAAATCAGGGGTTTGAATCTCACTAGAGGATAGCAACCTTGGGCTGGAAGTGCTGGGGTTTCTAGTCCTATAGGTGCTACTTGTAGCCTTGCACAAGGCACTTAACCCTCTGTTGCCTCAGGTACAAAAACAGATTGTGAGCCCTTTGGGGACAAGGGAAAAAATATATGTATATGTACATACACACAAACACACACAATACACTACTTTGACTGGTAGAAAAAGCAGTATAAGCCTAGTTAATTAAAAAAATAAAGCAGCAGAAAAGGCTCCCTACACGATAGAGCCTGTAACCCTGAGATCCATGGGGCCAAGCAAATTGCAACCAGAAAAATCACCTTCAATGTCAGGTCTCTTAGAAAGGCTCTTGAGATCTGCTTGAAAGGTGGCTCTGTCAAGGCTGGCAATACCAAGTTCAAGTTCAAGGTACTACCAAGTGAAAAGGAGACCGTACCTGTTTTACTGCCTTCAAAAACCCGGCCACATCCCCCGGACTTGCCCTCTGTAACAAGCGAGGGCTGCCAGATGAACCTTCAGTAAATTTAATGCCAGCCCCTTTTCAAGCCCCTGCTTCAAAAACAAGAGGATGTCCGGTAGAGAGCAAGCAAATTTGATCCACTCTGAACACTAATTCTCACATATTCTCCAGACCCTCACGTAGGCCAGTGAGGTTGACCCCTTCCATGCCATCAACATGGTTAATATGACCATTGATGCATAACCTCTCTGCAGCAAGCGCACCCGCTCGAGAGCCAAGCCGTAAGTGAGAATCAAGCCACCTGTGGCATCAGTATTGGCCCCTGTGACAGCAGGTTGATTCTGTCAGGCAACCTCCATGGTTGCTCAATCAACAGACGAATCAGGTCTGCATACCTGGGTCTCCATGGCCAATCTGGAGCAATAAGGATCACCAGACTATGGTGAGCCGCAGTCCTCTGAAAGGTGTACCCGATAAGCGCCCATGGTGGGAAAACAGAGCAGACCATCCTCAGGCCACCTTTGAGCCAGGGCATCGAGCCCCTCAGAGATGTGCTCTCTACGTCAAATGAAAAAAAGGCTCACTTTAGCGTTGGTCAGGGAGGTCCATCATTGGTTCACCCCAATGGACCGTGATACACGATACACTGCCGCATTCAGCTCCCACTCTCCTGGTTTCAACCAGTGATGGCTGAGAAAATATGCCTGCACATTGTCCTTTCCCGCTACATGCGCTGCCAAGAGTGCTGTCAGAGGCATCTCTGCCCATGCCAAGAGCAGTCAAATCTCCTCTACCAAGGTCTCACTGCCAGTGCCTCCCTATTGGTAGATGTACGCCACCGTAGTTGCATTGTCCGAGCATGCTCTCACTGCCTTTCAGCCTTGTAGCAGAGAAGGGCCTGGAAAATACAGTTGTTAGCATGCCAACTTTTCAGAAAGTAGGAAGTGACAGAGCACTTCACAGATACAGCAGATGGTGAAGCGTGTGAAGGATGCCCTCGGTCAGTCATCTTCAGCTCTGTCCTCAGCTCCAATTCCAGCAGCAGAGTCATATTAAAGTAGAGCTAAACTAGGTACATGTCTAAAGCCCAAATATTTAATGGGTGGGGGGAGGGGAAGCTGTCAGATGTGCTCAGGACCAAGGAAGCTAGGACTGTAGACTCTCTGGGGTTTTTTTAGGATGGTGCTTTGTTGTCTGAAAGCTAGAAGGATGGCTAACGTGTTTGGATATTTTCAGAGTTTAACACATTTATTTGAAATTCTCCCTTATTCCCTCCTGTGTGAGTGAGTCTCTCCTATCTAGCGCCAGAAACTTTGGGTAGGATCCAGCCAGCAGAGTAAATTCCGCCCAAGCAGCCCTTGCAATGCGGAAGGGAGAGGGGGGGCTCAAGCAGAAAGGGGGCCCATACAATACGATAACAAACTTACCTTTATCTTGTGATACCATGAGACTTCAGCCCAGGAGGAACACCTCTGGGCTTGGAACGGAGGCAGCGCGGTAACAGATAAAAGTAAGATTGTCACACGGGGCCACTACTGCTGGAACGAGGAGGATCATGTCGCTTCAGCCACCGCCTCCATCGTTGCAAGAGGCTGACATAGGATGGTCCTCAGCAAAATTCTGCTTGGAGGCCTCCAACTAGAACTTTTGCCACTGGATCCAGCCCATGGGAAGCAGCTCTAGAAACAGGAAGAGGGGGTGTGGCAGCCAGAAGTTCCTGTGCAGTGCAAGTAAGGTTGGAGCAAGCTGTGCACAGGACATACTACTACTACTACTACTGAGCATTTATAAAGCGCTACCAGACGCATGCAGCGCTGTACAGAAAAAGACAAAAATAGACAGTCCCTGCTCAATAGAGCTTACAATCTTAAAAGACAAAAGAAAGAAGGCGAAGGACGAGGAAAGAGCAAAGGCAACGGAAGGATAATAGGAGAAACAAGACAAGGAAAAAAGGTGAGAATAAGGGAAAAGAAAAGGAACAGGTGAAAACAAGACAAGGGAAGAGGAGAATAGCAAGTCATGAACCAAAGGCAGAAGCAAAGAGGTGAGTTTCAACCTGGATTTGAAGAGGGTCAGAGAAGATGCCTGACGTATAGACAGAGGAAGTCTACTCCAGGCGTAGGGTGCTGCAAGGTGAAAAGAGCGAAGCCGGGAGTTGGCAACAGAGGAGAAAGGCATAGCAAGAAGCAGTTGGCTAGAAGAGCGGAGGTCACGAGGAGGGATATAAGGAGAAATGAGAGAAGATAAAGAGGAGCTGCAGAATGAATGCATTTATAGGTCAGTAGGAGAAGCTTGAACTGGATGCGGAAACGGATAGGGAGCCAGTGAAGAGACCAGAGGAAAGGAGTGATATGGGCAAAACGAGGTTGGCTGAAGATCAAACGAGCAGCAGAATGCTGAACAGACTGAAGGGGTGAAAGATGATTCAGTGGAAGACCAGCAAGGAGCAGGTTACAGTAATCAAGGTGAGAGGTGATAAGTGAATGGATGAGCATTTTAGTAGTAAGTTCTGGAAGAAAAGGGCGGATTTTGCCAATATTAAAGAGAAAGAAGTGGCAGGTCTTGGCAACAAGGTGAATATGTGTGGAGAATGAGAGCAAAGGGTCAAATATAACCCCTAAATTGTGAGCTGAGGGAACAGGATAGAGAACAGAGCCATTCACAGAGACTGAAAAAGGAGGGAGAGGAAGGTGCAAGGAGCTCTCTGCTCTCAGGGAACAAGTCCGTTCTCTAGAGGCTAGAGTAGCAGACTTGGAAAACATAAGACAGACAGAGAGGTACATAGACGAGACCTACAGGGATATAGTCCTGAAGTCCCACCTCCAGTCTGGCAGCATCCCTGTTGCCATGGAGGAGAGAGGTCACGTGACAGGAGAGCATCACCCTGGTGTGGCAGGAAGTGATCCTGTAAATAGGACCTGTCCTCCAGGTGATGTAAACCCCTCTCGCACCGAGGAGGTTTCTCCAGGGCCAAGTGCCCATGCGGGAAGGGTTAGGACAGCAGTTATAGTTGGTGATTCGATCATTAGGCATGTAGATAGCTGGGTGGCTGGTGGACGTGAGGATCGCCTGGTAACATGCCTGCCTGGTGCGAAGGTAGCGGACCTCACACGCCACCTAGATAAGGTCTTAGATAGTGCTGGGGAGGAGTCTGCTGTCTTGGTACATGTTGGTACCAATGACATAGGAAAATGTGGTAGGGAGGTTCTGGAAGCTAAATTTAGGCTTTTAGGTAGGAAGTTGAAATCCAGAACTTCCAGGGTAGCGTTCTCCGAAATGCTTCCCGTTCCACGCGCAGGACCCAATAGGCAGGCAGAGCTCAGTAGTCTCAATGCGTGGATGAGACAATGGTGCAGAGATGAGGGGTTCGGATTTGTTAGGAACTGGGGAACATTCTGGGGAAAGGAGGGGCTCTTCCGAAGGGATGGGCTTCACCTTAACCGGGATGGAACCAGGCTGCTGGCATTAACCTTTAAAAAGGAGATAGAGCAGCTTTTAAACTAGATAATAGGGGAAAGCCGACAGTCGCCCAAGAGCGCATGGTTCGGAAGAATGTATCCTTGAAGGATACTACAAAAAGCAGAGAGGTTCCAAAAAAGAGTAAAGTAGCCCAAATGCCCTCGAGTATGGAGCAGACAGAACTTAAAGATCCCAAATTACCCATGTCTACCAATAGCCAAATTAATATGAATAAAATACAGTCTCTAAAATGCTTGTATGCAAATGCTAGAAGTCTACAAAACAAGATGGGAGAGTTAGAATATATAGCACTAAACGAGAGGTTAGATATGATTGGAATATCAGAGACATGGTGGAAGGAGGACAACCAGTGGGACACTGTGATACCTGGGTACAAACTATATCGAAATGATAGAGCTGATCAAATTGGTGGAGGGGTTGCGCTCTATGTTAGAGAGGGCATTGAGTCAGAAAGGATTAAAGTTTTGCAAGAAACAAAATTTGCTGTAGAATCTCTATGGATTGAAATTCCATGTAAAAAGGGGAAGGCGATGGCAGTGGGGGTGTACTATCGTCCGCCTGGCCAGAATGAACAAATGGATGATGAAATGCTCAAAGAAATCAAGGAAGCTAGCAAAAGTTACAGTGCAGTAATAATAATGGGTGATTTCAATTACCCCGGCATCGACTGGGTCAGTGTCACAACAGGACATGCTAGGGAGATAAAGTTCCTAGATGAAATAAATGACTGCTTCTTGGAGCAGCTGGTTCATGAACCGACCAGAGGGGAAGCAATATTAGACCTAGTCCTTAGTGGAACACCAGATGTAGTGCAAGAGATAAGGGTGTTGGGGCCACTTGGCAATAGTGATCATAGCATGATCGCCTTTGATTTAATTAGTGGAGGAGGGATAGTAAGGAAATCCACAGTACTACCCTTTAACTTTCGAAAGGGAGACTATGATAGAATGAGGAAAACAGTTAAGAAAAAACTAAAAGGAGCAGTTGCAAAGGTTAAAGACGTACATCAAGCTTGGGTGTTGTTGAAAAATACTATCTTGGAAGCCCAGACCAGCTGTATTCCACGCTTTAAGAAAAGTGGAAGGAAGTCCAAAAAATTGCCAGCATGGTTTAAAGCTGAGGTCAGAGAGGCTGTTGTTGCCAAAAAAGCATCTTTCAAGAAATGGAAAAAAGAGCCAAATGATGAAACCTGGAAACAGCACAAGCACTGGCAAGTCAAATGCAAGGCATTGATAAGGCAGGCAAAGAGAGAATTTGAGAAGAAGCTTGCTGCGGAAGCAAAAACGCGAAATAAAGACCTTTTCAAGTACATTCGTAGCAAAAAACCCGTGAGAGAGTCAGTTGGTCCATTAGATGATAAAGGGGTTAAAGGAGCACTAAGAGGCGACAAGGCGATAGCGGAGAGACTGAATGAATTCTTTGCTTCGGTCTTTACTGAGGAAGATGTAGGGATGTTACCCACGACTGAAGTGGTATTTAAAGGTGTGGAAGAATTGAAGGAAATATCGATACATCGGGAAGATGTCCTACAACTATTAGATAAACTGAAGAGTAGCAAATCACCTGGGCCGGATGGTATACATCCAAGGGTGTTGAAAGAACTGAAATTTGAGATTGCAGACCTGCTATCAGTAATCTGTGAACTATCATTAAAATCATCTCTAATACCTGAGGATTGGAGGATCGCCAATGTAACACCAATTTTTAAAAAGGGTTCGAGGGGTGATCCGGGAAACTACAGACCGGTGAGCCTGACATCAGTACCGGGAAAAATGGTAGAAACCATCATAAAGAATAAAATTACTCAGCATGTAGATAGTCATGACCTAATGGGAGACAGCCAACATGGCTTTAGACAAGGAAGATCTTGTCTTACTAATCTGTTATGTTTTTTTGAAGGAGTGAATAAACAGGTGGACAAAGGTGAGTCGGTTGATATTGTGTATCTGGACTTTCAGAAAGCCTTTGACAAGGTCCCTCATGAGAGACTTTTGGCAAAACTAAAGAGTCATGGGATAGGAGGCAGTGTACTACTGTGGATCAGGAACTGGTTAAAAGATAGAAAGCAGAGGGTAGGGCTAAATGGCCAATTTTCCCAATGGAGAAAGGTGAATAGTGGTGTACCCCAGGGATCTGTGCTGGGTCCGCTGCTTTTTGACATATTCATAAATGACCTGGAAAGTGGAATAACGAGTGAGGTTATCAAATTTGCTGATGACACAAAACTATTTAAAGTTGTTAAAACCCAGGAGGATTGTGGAAAATTGCAAGAGGATCTTGATAAATTGGAAGACTGGGCATCAAAATGGCAGATGAAATTTAATGTGGAGAAGTGCAAGGTTATGCACCTAGGGAAGAACAACCCAAACTATGGTTACACGATGCAAGGTTCCACATTAGGAACCACCACCCAGGAAAAGATTTAGGCGTCCTTGTGGATACCATGTTAAAACCCTCGGCCCAGTGTGCAGCGGCGGCCAAGAGAGCAAATAGAATGCTAGGTATGATAAGGAAAGGAATGGAAAATAAAACAAAAGATATTATAATGCCTCTATATCGTTCCATGGTGAGACCGCACCTTGAATATTGTGTGCAATTCTGGTCGCCATATCTTAAAAAGGATATAGCAATTTTAGAAAAGGTTCAGAGAAGAGCCACCAAAATGGTAAAGGGGATGGAAGGCTACTCCTATGAAGAAAGGCTAAAAAGGTTGGGGCTCTTTAACCTGGAAAAGAGACGGCTGAGGGGAGATATGATAGAAGTCTATAAATTAATGAACGGAGTGGAACGGGTAAACGTAGATCGATTGTTTACCTTATCAGAATATAGAAAGACTAGGGGACATGCAATGAAGCTACAGGGTAAACTATTTAAGACTAATAAAAGACAATATTTTTTCACTCAACGTGTAATCAAACTCTGGAATTTGTTACCGGAGGATGTAGTAAAGGCTGTTAGTGTAGCTGGGTTTAAAAAAGGTTTGGACAAGTTCCTGGAGGAAAGGTCCATAAACCATTATTAGGAAGGGACCCAGGATATCAATGCTTGAACCAATACAAGCATTGTGGAACCTGTGTCCCTTGGGGAAACTGCTAGGTACGTATGACCTAGATTGGCCACTGTTGGAAACAGAATACTGGGCTTGATGGACCTTGGTCTGACCCAGTATGGCATATCTTATGTTCTTATGTTCTTATGTAAATTTTAGGGGAAAAGATGAGAAGTTCGGTCTTGGCCATGTTCAATTTCAAGCTGCGATGGAACATCCAATCAGCAATAGCAGAAAGGCAATTAGAGATCCGGGTCTGGATTGAAGAAGAGAGATCAGCAATCATCAGCATAGAGATGGTACTGAAAACCATGGGAGGAAATGAGCGCACCAAGGGACTGGGTATAGAGAGAGAAGAGGAGTGGACCCAAGACAGAACCCTGAGGTACACCAACAGGGAGCAGAGGAGGAGAGGAGGAGCAGGGAGCAGAGGAGAACGAGCCACCAGAATGCACACTGAATGAGCGATGGGAGAGATAGAAAGAGAACCAGGAAAGAACAGAGTCCCTAGAGCCAAGCGAGAACAAAGTGTCAAGGAGAAGATCATGATCAACAGTGTTGAAAGCAGCAGAGAGGTCAAAAAGAATAAAGACCGAGTAAAGGCCTTTAGATTTTGCCAGGAACAAGTCACTCGAGACTTTGACAAGGGCCATTTCAGTAGAGTGCAAAGGATGAAAGCCAGACTGTAAGGGATCCAGGAGGGCATGAGAGGAAAGGAAGTCAAGGCAGCGGTGGTGAATCGCACACTCTAACAGTTTAGAAATAAAGGGAAGGAGGGAGATGGGATGATAATTAGAAGGACAGGCGGGATCAAGTGAGGGTTTCTTAAGGAGAGGTGTGACCACAGCATGCTTGACGTCAACAGGGACAATAACAGTGGAGAGCGAGAGGTTGAGGATATGAAAGATGGAAGGGACAAGAGTAGCAAAGATGGGTGAGAGGAGACGGGGGAGGATAGGATCAGAGGAGCAGAGATGGGTGAGAGGAGACGGGTGGGGATAGGATCAGAGTAGCAGAGATGGGTGAGAGGAGACGGGTGGGGATAGGATCAGAGTAGCAGAGATGGGCGAGAGGAGACGGGTGGGGATAGGAGCAGAGGAGCAGAGACGGGCGAGAGGAGACGGGTGGGGATAGGAGCAGAGGAGCAGAGGAGCAGAGACGGGCGAGAGGAGACGGGTGGGGATAGGATCAGAGTAGCAGAGATGGGTGAGAGGAGACGGGTGGGGATAGGATCAGAGTAGCAGAGATGGGTGAGAGGAGACGGGTGGGGATAGGATCAGAGTAGCAGAGACGGGCGAGAGGAGACGGGTGGGGATAGGAGCAGAGGAGCAGAGACGGGCGAGAGGAGACGGGTGGGGATAGGAGCAGAGGAGCAGAGACGGGCGAGAGGAGACGGGTGGGGATAGGATCAGAGTAGCAGAGACGGGCGAGAGGAGACGGGTGGGGATAGGATCAGAGGAGCAGAGACGGGCGAGAGGAGACAGGTGGGGATAGGATCAGAGGAGCAGAGAAGGGCGAGAGGAGACGGGTGGGGATAGGATCAGAGGAGCAGAGATGGGTGAGAGGAGACGGGTGGGGATAGGATCAGAGGAGAAGGTGGTAAGTTTGGAGGACGAGAGAAGGTGAGCAGTTTCCTCCTCAGAAATTGAAGGAAAGGAAGAGAAGGAGAGTGGTAGAGGGAAAGGGGAGGAGGGGAATTAGAGGATGATCTTGTGGATTTTATCATGGAAATAATCAGCCAGGGTTTGGGCAGGAAGGGACTAGAGGTGGAGGCACTTTAAGGAGAGAGTTGAGAGCAGTGAAGAGACGGCGAGGATCAGAGGCAAAAGAATTAGTAAGGTGGACATGAAAATCCTGCTTGGCAAGAGCTAAGGCAGACTGGAAGGAGAAAAGCATAAATTTGAAATGAAGGAAATCTTCAGAGGAGCGGGATTTGAGCCAGACACGTTCAGCAGAGTGGTCACAGGAGCGAAGATAGCGAATGGAGGGTGAGAGCCAAGGCTGAGGTACAGAACATCTCACAGGACGAGGGGTGGGTGGAGCGAGAACATCCAGAGCCGAGGAGAGAGCAGCATTATAGGACAATACAGCCTCATCAACAGACCTGGATGACAAAGTAGAAGAGAGAGATGGAGAAATGGTAGAAGAGAGAGCCAGGGGATCAATGGCAAGAAGGTTCCTAAATAGGGTGGAAGAGATAGGACGAGGCTGAGGCAGGAGGTGAAGATTAAAGCTAAGAAGGTGATGATCAGCTAAAGGAAGTACTGAGCTATGAAAGTTAGAGGGTGAGGGGCAAGATCAAGACAATGGCCACGCTGGTGAGTGGGGGCAGTGGAACAGAGATGAAAGCCAAATGAGGAGGTAAGGGAGAGGAGCTTTACAGTTAGAGGATCAGAGGGGTTATTAAAATGGATGTTAAAATCTCCAAGAATAAGAGTAGGGGAGGAGGGGTTAAAGAAGAGGGAGAGCCAAGAATCAAAGTCAGAGAGAAAAGTGGAAGCAGACAAGTCGGGAGGTCGATAGATAACAGCAACCCAGAGAGGAAGAGGTGCAAAGAGGTGGATGGAGTGGACATCAAAAGAGAGGAAAGAGTGAGACTGAGGCAGGAGGAGTGGCTGGAATTGACAAGAGGGGGAGAGAAGAAGGCCGACACCACCACCACGGCCAGTGGGACGAGGCGTATGGGAAAACTGATAGACACCATAGCAGAGGGCAGCAATAGACGCAGTATCGTCAGGGAGGAGCCAAGAATCGGTAAGAGCAAGAAGATGAAGAGCGTTGGAGATAAAGAGGTCATGTGTGAAAGTAAATTTATTAGAAACAGAATGTGAATTCCACAGGGCACAAGAAAAAGGGAGAGAGGAGAGGGAAAGTAGAGGGATATTGATAAGATTAGAGAGGTTCCGTGAGTTGCTCTTAACAGAAAAAGGTGGATTTTTAGGAAGTCCAGGAATGGGGAGGATAACACCAGGAGAGGGAGGGAGAAAGGGAGGAGAGGGGAGGGCGATATGGATAAGATTAGACAAGTTACGCATCACAGGGGAAAACGGACAACAAGGGCAGGAAAGGGAAGGAGAAGAACAATTAGGGAGAATGAGGTAAAGGATGACAAAGCAAAGTGGAGCAAAGGTAAAGGAGAGGAATAATAAATAAGCAGAGGGGTGGCAATAGAGTGTATGATCAAATATAAACAAGAATTAAACAAAGGATTCAAGGATAAGCAGCGTAAATACAACAAACAAATGGCAACGGTCAACAAGTAATGCAAAGCAAAGGGAACAGTCAGCATGCGGCAGAGGATCACAGCAGCAATACAATGAGAACGGGTTCCGAAAGCGTATCAAAGCAGGAATAGCCAAGGACAGAGAGAGCCATCAACCAGAGTGGGTGGCATCAGCTAAATGGGTGGTTACAATGATGGACACAAAGGACAGAAGGGGAGCCCCGGGAGGGGGGGGGGGCCTGGACTGACATAGGACTGACCTTGGAGAAAGCCAATGAAACCAGTGTCCTTGAGGTTCTTGAGAAGAAGGAGGAGGACTGAGAAAAGTAGAGGGGCTGCAGCAGCCTCAGGAAAAGAGCAGGCAGCAAATGGAAGAACTTTACATGTTGGTGGTCAGAACTAGTTGGTTGGGGGATGAGAAGATGAGCAACAGGCAACAGATGTGGAGCGACTGAATGTATTATATGCACATACCTATGTCCGAAGACCAATAGAGTGCATGCAGAGAGAAGCCATCCTTACTCATTATGAGTCTGTCACACTCAATTGAAGACCCTCACTCTCTGAGCCCCTTCTCCCACTTACCGGGGCCTCAGTGCTAGTACACTGATCCTGATCACTGTTTTCATGAGGAGGAGAAAAACCAGGTGGCCTCAACAAAAAGAAGAAATCTGAGCTCACCTTCCTGCACACCTTGCATCCTTCTCCCTATCCCTGTTCTGTTGTGAAACAGGTGTGAATATTTTTAGCCTTTCAGTCCAGAGAATTTATCTGGGTAACTGCTTTCAACATTGTCCTCGTTTTTGTCTCCACTCTATCTATATTTTTTCACAGGTAAAAAAAAAAAGAGATAAACATCATTTTGTGTGGCTTTCTTCATTTGTAAAGTAATACAATATTTGACATTTTCTACTTTTATCACCCAGACACAGTGTCTGAAAAGTCCACTGTTTGAGGCAGTAACTCTTGCTCTTTGGACTCTTGGCATCTCTGCATACGTGTGCGTGTGTGTCTACTGAAGAGCAAGAGTCTGCATGTGTGTGTATCTGAACATTGAAAGAGAGAAAGTGTATGTGTGTGTGTGTCTTTCTTTGTCTTTCTGTGGTGGAGACAAACCCCATATAAATAATTTCCCTTTGAAAATAGGCTGAAGTCCACTGACACAAAGGTACCCATTTGCATACTAAGTGGAAGGAAATTTCAGTCTGTGGAATTTACCCAGTGAACCATGGCCAATGCGACCATTAGAGGAACTAGGTAGACACAGAGCGCCAGTGGTTTGGGGGCCCCACTGCTGCCCCTCTCCAGGACCAACAGCGGTGGTAATGGTCAGAAACAGCCCTGCAGCGCTTCTCTTCAACCACCAGCGCTCCGAGGCTCTCTGTTCCGGAAGCCGGCATTGGGCCTTGGCAGAGTGGGAGCTGGAGGTTGAAGGTGAGACTGAGGGATGTTTGTGACCATTGCTGTCCCTGGAGAGGGGTAGCGGCGGTAGTGGCAATGGGGGCTGGGGAGGGGGCAGGAGCAGGAGCCGGGGGGGGGGGTGCAAGGAACGTGGTTCTCCTAGGGTGCCTCATCTCCTTGTGCTGCCCCTACACTTAAATATTTAGTTGCCTTTGCAAATTCTTTGAAAAACTCTCCTAATACTGTCTCCATTCTTTCTACATCCATTTAGAGATAAAAAAGGCAAATTTTAGCCATCTTTTGTATTTGTGAAGCCTAATAGACACTAAAAATATCCAAAAATTTATACCACAGCTACATCACTCATAAATCTCAGTCTTGGAGATGATCACTCTTGGGCATCACTGGTTTGTACCAGAGGCAGTGAAGAGCTTCCCTGGTTTTCAGCCCCTCGGCTCTAAGCACGTCCAGACAATTCCATTCAAAGCGTAGGCTTCCACAGTTCCCATCCTCTGTCACAACCTGATACTGCTGCTATGCTAGCAACTAGGTCTGTAGTTTTCCCCCACACTATTTCTACAGAGGTTTAAGTTCTGGCAGCCTGGGAGGAAGACCATGAGCAAAGATTCCAGGCGAAGGGGGCTGCAGGGCAGGGAAAGAGTGGATGTATCATGGGGGAGAGAAATTGATAAAATAATTAAATGGGATTCCATGGTAGGGACCCAAAATATATGTTTGCTTAGGGCACAATATTGTGTTAATACAGTCTTAGGAAGCAGAGATGAAGTCCTGTAAACATCAGAAATATGGATTTTAAAGTGCTTGCAGGTCTGGAGGATCCAAGATGGTGGCAAAGTAATGGCTGCTGATCTCAGATTCAACCCTTGGAGGGCCTGGCTCCTATTGCTTTAGGGCAAATGGATGCCCTGTGAAACCCTGTGAGCCCTTGGAGGCAGTCTATAGTGAGCGCTTACCAACTGAGGACTCTCCAGAGACAGGTGTACTGGTTTAGTGGTCACTCTTAGCCCGGAATGATGGATTCCTGCAGAGCAACCATTTGTTTCAATTCCCATTCTTCCTGCTGTTGTGCAGATGCATATGAAAAAGGTTGGCAATATGTGTGTCCAAGGTGTAGAGATCAGAGCTACTACTCTGTTCCAGAAGCAGCAGCGTTTGGAAGCTGGGATCATTGATGGAGCCCTGGGAGTACAGAGAATTGAAGCAGATTTGGACGGTTCATCTAGTTTTGCGGCTTGTGACTGTTTTCCAGGGGGGTGTAATTTCAGGTGTTGTGCCCTCTTTGTCTGGAGCTCCAGATCATTCTTCTGCATCTCATTTGACTTTTCAGTTTGCCCTACTCCAACCTGAACAGTTTTTCTTGTAGGCTTATTTGGCAAGTCATTCTGGAACTTGGGCAAGCAATTGCTCTACAGATGAATGTTTTTTCTGTACAGCTTGATGAGTGTGTGGGAGTAAAGCAGCAGTTTGTGACCATGATATTAAAACTTTGCATCAGTCAGTGGAGGTTTATGACACTACTGTTAAGTCTGTTCTGGCTTTAGATTCAATATTGGTTAAAGAGAACTTTGCTTTGAGATCTAAAGTTGAAGCTTTGGAAAATGAGGCAAGGTCTTCCAATATTCTTATTATTAAATTTTCCTTGACTATCATTGAGGCCCCTGAAAGAACTTTTTTTATTGCTATTTGGTAGAAGTTTTGAAAGTCTTTCCTGAAGCTCCTCCTCCTCCAATTTAAAGGATTTATTATCTTCTTACTACTAAGACAATATCTCCTAATGATATTGGGGATTTATTGAATATATCCAATATTTTGGAAACCTCTGACTCTGAATTAGTGATTACTTCTACTTGGTTGTAACTTTTGCATTAAAATCTGATAAGGAATTGTATTGTGTTTGTTTTCTAAATACCATGATGATCTATTTTTATAGTCCAAGATAAGGATATTTCCAGATACTACCGAGGATTCTCAACAGAAGCAAAGGGAATTTCTTTTATTGCACCCTAGACTGCTTCAGTTGGGGGCGCTATTTTATTTTAAATTTCTCTGCAACTGTGTGCTTAGGTATAAGTCGGTTAAATGTGTGTTTCTGAGCTAGCTCAATTCTCATTTGCTATTTGCAGCTATAAAAGATCGTTCCTGACCCTTCTGCTTTTAGTATCCTACCTTGTGTTTATTCCACTAAATAATAATATCTCCCCAGGTTTCAGCAGTTGCCATGCCTTAGCTTTTAATTTGCAATATAACTTCTCTTTCTAATATTCTGTTTTGGATTTTCCTAAATTGAGGAATTTAGTGTAATGTTGGGTAAATTTCTCTTGTACGTTCAGTTATTTATTTAACAGGTTTTTTATATTGCTTTATCATTTCATAAATGTAGAAATGTGGAGGAGTGGCCTAGTGGTTGGGGCAAGGTACTTCAGGCCGGAAGGTCAGGGGTTCAAATCCCACTAGAGGACAGCAACCTTGGGCCAGAAGGACTGGGGTTTCTAGTCCCACAGGTGCTCCTTGTGGTCTTGGGCAAGCCACTTAACCCTCCATAGCCCATATTCCCTGTAAAATAGTAATCTCCAAGTTATAATGCCCTGTTCAATGTAATTTCAGTTTGTTCAATGTAAACCACACTGATGCAGAATAGCGCGGTATATAAGAGAATGTAAATAAATAAATAAATTTCAGTCAAAGCTGTTGACATTGTAACTTAAACTTGCTAATCTACATTAGAGAGGGACATTGATAACTTGGATTTTTTTTCTTTTTCTTTAAATTTACTTTTCCTTTTGCTATTATGCCCATGTGACACTTTATTTTATAAGTTGTTCTTGACTCTTGATTACTCTAAATTAAATAAAAAATGAAAGTGCTTGAGGATTTGCATTCATCAGAATGCATTTACTTTTGGAAGGTCGTCAATAAAAGGCAGCTAATGGGCTGTCATTCTAACAGTGGTGTGCGGCATCATTTGCAAAAACAGTACACTTCTGAGCTAGATTCAAAGGAGGCTGCTGAGCCTAGGGTGGGGACTCCATTCTGCACTGCAGGTAACCACAGCAGAAAGCTAAAGAGAAGAGGAAATCCAATCCCAAACTAGGCCCCTATATTCTTACCCCAGCGGGACGGCAAGTGAGCAGCCAGCCCTAATGCCAGTCTCAGTAAGTCACGAGGGAGGATGTTTGACATCACTGTCTCAGGGCAAATGGCAGGATGCTTCAAAGGTGGCGACATGGTGAACTGGAGAAATGACGGCAGTAGGATTTAAGGACCTTATATTCCATAGCAACAGCTATGTGCTCCTACAAGATCATATGCGACCCCAGCATTGAGTATCGGGTCACCACTCAGCCTCCGCAGCTGCAAAAACTAACCAGGCAACGGCGATATTGAGCCACTGCCCGGATAGCTCCTACAGGTAAAAGATAGGTCAGCTTTTGCTATGCCTAACCTTTACCCGCAAGTTGCTAACTGGGCAATGATTAAGGTGAATGAAAAGGAGTACCAGAGGCAGATGGGTAATGAGGATGCCCGGAGGGAAAGTAGGCATGCTATTAATCAGTTATTGGTACCATGAGAAGCACCCTGTCAGCAAACCCTTCACCTTTATCTCTCATTTCTCTGTATTAATGAACCGTCTTTGTTGACACAGGTAATGGCTACAGCAATAAGTGGCAGAGATAAGCATCAGACCATTGCAGTTGAGATCTCTGCATGGATTTCTGTGAAGCATCAACAGACCATAGCCACACAATTGTGGGCAAAGTGGATACACAAGTCCAGAGTCTGGCCAGTGCTGGCAAAGGCCACCCGGCATTTCCTGTTCCTGTCCTACTCATCTACCAGTGTCCCTACTGAATGGATATTTTGAGTGGCATGAGATATTGTAAGTCCACATCATTCTTGTCTACTGCAAGATTTGGTAGAAAAGCTGGTCTTTCCAAGGACAAACCTGCCACTATTTAGTTTTCCTTTATTTCCATGTGATTGACAAGAGGGCCCAGTGTTTAACTGTACTAAAGCATTATATTTTCTATGCATTTGGCCCTTAGATCGAACTGGCTTTTGGGATCTGGGAAATCATCTCCAATGGATGGATGACCTTATATCTCTCTGTTATGTTTTCTAAATTAATCTTTTTTCGATTTTTATTTTATTCATTATATTTTTTACCAGTTTTTGTAAACTGCTTTGATACTACTGTTATTATTGTATACTAGATATTAACTTTGAAGGGCAGTATATCAAATAAATAGGACACTTAAAACACATATGCGCAGGGACTGACTTTAGAAAATTGCACTTATTATGGTCATACCACAACCTTACACTAATCCACAATTTTTTGCACTAGCCATCTGATACGCCTTTAAATGTTGCAAAATTTTAAAATAGTGGATCAAAAGGTATGTCATGGATAGACCTCTAATGATAAGGGTAGTAATTATACTTTGGCTTATATTTGGAAAATAAGTTATTAGATTGTTTCATGCTAATGTTACTGAGAAGGTTTCTGACATTAAGTACATTCTGTTCTTATGATTTTGCTTCCTCTTGCTAATATTGCTTAAATGTGATCCAAGTGATCTATCAGTTTGCACCCTCTGCAATCCCTACCTTTATACATAGAAGTCAGTCAGTTTTCCTCCTCTGTCCGCTTTGCACCGTTCTTGCTGCCTTGGGTCTTCATTCCACTGTTGCTGATAATGCTTTCTGCATTCGTTTTCTTTTTCCCTCAACATTGTACAGAGTAAATGATTGATGCAACTCCTAGCCGCCAATTATCGAGCGTCCTCCAGGACAACATTTCCTAAACTTGCAAATTTTGAGCACGAAGCAGCTCAGATCGACCTTGAGGACTGACGGCACTTGAAATACTGACCTGCCCACTAAGCTCTACTGGCCAAATATATGTGTTGATAACGCCCCTCCCCATAAAACAGAATCACATTTCATCCTTACCTTCCTTCTGAAAAAACTATAATTTGTCTCTTCTCTAACAGCACTAGCAAACTGTTGCAGAGTAGGAGCTAGCATTCTGAAGGCCGGCTGTGGACCAAAAGACTTCCTCACTTCCTCGTTCCATGCTGCTCTCGCCTCACTCTCTTAAAGCTTCGTGGCAGCACGGGGAGGAATGAGGGGAAGGAAGGGGAAGGAAGGGGACCTGCTACCTCAGCATCCCAACTGGGGACTCCAACCTCCTCCTGTCTCTCCTTTGGACACTTCATAAAACTTGGACACCTGGGCTTTCCCTCTGATGGCAAACTCCTTCTCTCTTCTCCCTCTAGACCCAGTCCTGAGGACACAGTTAGTTAGCCAGCCAGGTTTTCCGGCTAAGTGCAAGCGTGCCACGTACCGCTGATCAGGGAAAGTCGGGAGCAGAGTGTCCGACCGCCAGGACTCAGCGACGCGCGTGGAAATAAAGTTACGTTCCGGAAACAAAACCAGTGACGTCAAAGAGTGAGAGGGGGGGGGGGGGTAGGCGTGGCCTGGCATGTGCCTTCGTCTCGAGCTCTTTCTGTCTCTTGTACCCCTGCCGCCGGTTCGGGGGGCGGGGGAAGTGATGATTCCGCCTCACAGGCAGGGAGCTTGGGATAGAGCAGCTCCCGCCTCCCAGCTCCTGGAGTGAAGTCGGGGGAGGCGCACAGAGCCGCAGCCTGGGATACAGAGACCCCCCTAGCCCCCAGAGATCTGTGCCACAGTTACGGGGGTGTAGGTAAGCCTTGGGGGACCCAGCTGAGCACTATAACCCCCCCCCCCCGCGTTACCTCGAGGGGGGGGGGAGTGCATATTCCTTTAAGATGTACTTTCATAATTAAAATCAAGTGTACAACCCTTAGAGCCCCTTTGCACTTGAATTACTTTTTCTTGAAATAAAGCTTATTTTGTAGCTACCACAATTTAGACTACAGACACCATAAATCAAGGTTACTTACCTGTAACGGGAGTTCTCCATGGACAGCAGGATAAGTCAGCCACACATGGTGACGTCATCCGACGGCGCCGTGGACGGAGTACTCTCTCTAGCCCAGAAGGCATTTGCCTCCTGGGCTGGGCCCCCTCCCCTCCACCTGGCCCAGCCCCCGGACCGCCCCTAGCCAGCCACTACTTCCCAAGCTGGTCCAGCATGTGCTAGGGGCGAGGGCATGCCAAGGTCCCCTGAAGGGGAGGACGGGTGGGAGAGTGTGGCTGACTTATCCTGCTGTCCACGGAGAACTCCCGTTACAGGTAAGTAACCTTGATTTCTCCTAGGAGAAGCAGGATGAAGTCAGCCACACATGGTGCCTCCCTAGCTAGGAAGGGCTGAGGTAGCAAGGGCCCAATAATGAGGACACGAGTTGCATAGTCAAGAATTTTATCGAGTTATAGCATGCGAGTGACAACTTGAACATAACAACGTGAACATTACGTGCAAATAGCAGGTGTAACAGCGTGTGCAAACAGCAGGTGCAAACAGCATGAGCAAACAATGCGAGCAAACAGTCTGTGCAAATCAAATGTGCAAACAGTAAGCATACAACAAGATCAATCTGTGCAAATAGCTTGTGCAAAATGCAAACAGTAAGCATACAACAACATAAACCTGTGCAAATAGCTAGTGTAAACAATATATGTAAGCAGTATACGCAAGGGCCTGTTCTGCGTGCGCAACAGCATGGGAACACTTATTGGTTGCGTGGTCTTAAGGATCCGTCGGCGGAGCATGGGCCGTTGTTAAGACCGCTTGGCCGAAGGCCTGGTTACGATGCAGATCAAGGCAGTAGTGTTTCTGGAAAGTCTGAAGGGATGACCAGGTGGTCGCTCTACAGATGTCCGTTGCCGGAACTGAGCGGAGATTCGCCATTGTGGCAGCAAGCGCCCTCAATTGATGAGCGTGGACTGACGGAGCGTGATCAGTACCAGCCTTGTCGAGGCAGAAAGCAATGCAGGCCGAGATCCAGAGGGATAGGGTGCGCTTGGAGACAGGGCGCCCCGGTTTGTTCGGGTCATAGGAGACAAAAAGCTGGGTGGTACGGCGCTGATTGCTCGTTCTTAGGAGGTACAGACGTAGCGCTCTGACACAGTCCAGTGTGTGGAGTCTCGTCTCCTCCGGGGAGGAATGTGGCTCCGGGAAGAAGGAGGGATGTTCGATGGTCTGGTTAATGTGGAAGGCCAAGGATACCTTCGGAATGAACCTCGGGTGTGTTCGGAAGGATGCCCTGTCGCTGGAAAGCTGTGTGTACGGTGGGTGTGCCACGAGGGCCTGAAGCTCACTGATGCGCCTGGCGGAGGTGATGGCTATGAGGAACAGGGTCTTCCAAGAGGCGAACTTCAGTTCTGCTGACAGCAGGGGCTCGAAGGGGGGGAGTGTGAGCTGGTTGAGAACTGCGTTGAGGTCCCAGTGTGGAACAGGCTTCCTGACTGGAGGATGTAGATTGACAAGGCCTTTCATGAAGCGGGCTACAATGGGTAGCTGCGTGATGGGTGTGTCCCCTGAGCGGTGGTGGAGAGCAGAAATCGCCGCTAGGTGCACCCGGATGGACTGGGGCTGTAACCCCAGTTGAGACAGGGAGGTCATGTACCGCAGAATCTCGGGCACAGGTGCCGAGAAGGGGTCTAGGCCTTGGGAGGAGCACCATATAGTAAAACGGCGCCATTTGAGGCCGTATGACTTCCTGGTGGCGGGACGACGGGCTGCGAGGATTACCTCCTCCACCTCCTGTGAGAGGCCCAGTGGGAGCAGGATTACCCGCTCAGCCGCCATGCTGTCAAGGCCAGGGTCTGAAGATTGGGGTGGAGGGTGAGTCCATCCTCTTGGGTGAGGAGGTCCGGGATGAGCGGCAGCCGCTGTGGTGGTTGGAGTGACAGGCGCCTGAGAAGTGGGAACCATGCCTGGCGGGGCCAGTGGGGGGCCACCAGAATGGCTTGGGCTCTGTCGTTGATGATGCGTTGTATGGTGTGATAAGGAAGCTTATCATAGCTCAGGTAGGAGCTATAGAAAAGATGATGTGACTCTGAACAAGCAACCTGTCAGTTCTGGTAGAAGCAAGAAAACAGAGTTTTCACATAAAAGACTACCAGTCCCAGAATGCACCAGGTTTCCAGCAGCCATGAGAGGGGCTGAAGTGAGAAAATGTGTGTGCAATCAAGAGAGCTATGAGGTAGTCCCTAAGCACTCATCTCAAAGGGCAGGGCCTGATTCAACACAGGTGCGCTGTGTTAGGGAGGAGCACACATTAGGAAAGAATAAGAATAGAGTTTCTTCTTCAGATAACAGTTTCAAGAACAGCTACAGAAAGAGCTTCAGGAAGAGATACAGAGACAGAGACAGCAACGGCTACAAGCTCAAGCACCAGTATGACCTGGAGGAAGAGAAGCCAAGCCAAGCGGATAGAGAAAGAAGGAAACTCTCTGGAAGGAAGAGAAGAAAGCCCATTGGATGGTCTGGGAGAGTCCAAGGCAGTACCCATACTGGGAGGTATTCCAAGTGCCAGCAGAGTCCATTGGACTGGATTCAGCCAGAGGAATGGAATGGCAGAGGTAGGCATCACCAGTGGCTATCTGGAAGAGAGAAGACTGCACATGGAAGGGACTTTCAGACCAAGGCCAGAAGGTATGTGAGAGGAGATCCAGTGTCCAGGGATCAAGATTGGAAGGCTGGACATCAGAATTGGATTACATACTGGCCAGGCTTTACAGAGAGGAATTATGATGGCAGGAGAGGCTCAGGTATGAACACTGATCCAGACCCTATCTATAATAGAGAATGGCAGCAAGGGAATAAGCATTCTCATGATAGTGCCTTAATGAAAGACTCGTCTGTGCCAATGTATGATAGTGACCCTATGCTGATTGATGAAGGGGGAGATACAGCAGATGAAAGTACAGTTTACATGGACTGTTCTCTATCTAATTGCTATTGCTAGCTTTCTGTGAGCAAACACATCAGCCATCACAAAGAAACCTAACTTTGTTCTTTATTTCCACTGCAAACAGCTCTTAAAGCAGGATTTGGGTTCACACAGTAGCAGCCAGCCAGCTAAAGGCTTACAGCTGGTCAATTGATAGTAATTAAAGCTGCACCTGATTGTGTGTGTGAGCAAGGGAGAATCACTGCTGAGATCTGCGTGGAAAATAAGCAGAAGTTAACCTAACCAGCAAAGTTTATTCTTTTCTTTGTGCCTTTGTATTTGGTAATTATTTGCTAAGAAAACATTAGCTAATTGCCTGACAAGCTGAAGGTTGTTTTCTGGTTTACTTTGTGACTTTATGTTATCCATTTAAACACTGCAAGCAAGTAACCTCATTTATATTGCTACCAAGCATATTTGTGCTGGGTGAATTAAACCCCATCAATAAAAGAAGTATTTTATTGGCCTTACCACTTGGTTCCACAACTTAATTATTGTCATCAGCTGTGTTTGAGAGTGAATGAACTACAATACCCACAATACCTTGCAAGAATCATATGAATATATGCATCGTCAAGATTGTGTAAGTTCTCACCCTAGGCAGCCGTCTGACAATGGTCATGGAGATCAGGGGAATGGGGGGAAAGGCATACACTAGTGACCATTCCCCCCATGACTCGGCGAATGCATCCGCTGAGTGGCTGCGCCGGGATGGCCGCTTGGAGCAGAAGTGTTTGCACTTGGTGTTCTGCTCGGTGGCGAAGAGGTCTATCTCTGGATGGCCCCATGTTCTGAAGAGGGATAGGGCGATTTCCGTCTTGAGGGACCATTCGTGGGGATTTAGCTGTCGGCTGAGCTTGTCCGCCAGCTGGTTCTCCGTTCCAGGCAGGTACGAGGCTCGGAGAAGGCAGTCTTTGGAGACTGCGAAGGTCCAGATCCTGAGGGCTTCCCTGCATAGGGTTCGGGAGCCCGTTCCGCCCTGTTTGTTCACGTAGAACATTGCTACCTGATTGTCCGTCTGGATAAGGATGACTTTGCCTCTGATTAGGTTCTGAAAAGCGCTCAAGGCGTAACGAATGGCTCTGAGCTCCAGAAGGTTGATGTGATACTGCATCTCCCGCTCTGTCCACGCACCCTGAGTCCGTAGTTGCAGGCAATGTGCCCCCCATCCCACTGAAGAGGTGTCGGTGGTGATGGTTAGTTGGTGAGGTGTGTGCGCGAGGGGTCTCCCATGCGAGAGGTTTTTCCGCCGAGCCCACCACAGGATGGCGTTGCGGACAGCTTGATTCATTGGTACGTGCGTGTTCAGAGGCTGGGAGTGCTGCGACCAGTGTGCTCGCAGATGCCACTGCAGATGGCGCATGTGGAGTCTCGCTAGAGGGACCGTTTGAGTGGCCGCTGCCATGTGGTCAAGGAGTTGTAGTAGTTTCCGGGCGGTGGGGTTTTTGTTGGAGCAGATGTGCATTGCCAACTCCCTTATGGATCTCCTTCGCAGTGGCGGGAGGAAGGCTTTTGCTTCGTTGGTATCTATCAGCGCCCCTATGAACTCCAGTTGTTGCGAGGGGTGCAGGTGGGATTTCGGGTAGTTCACCAAGAAGCCCAGTGCGGATAGCAGGGCAATGGTGGAGCGAGTCGCCCTCTCTGTCTCTTCGGGAGAGGGTGATGCGATCAGCCAATCGTCCAGGTAGGGAAACAGGCAGATTCCTTGCTTGCGGAGATGCGCTGCTACAGCGGCTACGCACTTTGTGAATACCCTCGGAGCTGGGGACAATCCGAACGGAAGGACCTTGTACTGGAAGTGTCTCCCCATCATCTGGAACCGCAGGTACTGGCGGTGTTCGGGATGGATCGGGATGTGTATGTATGCGTCCAGCAGATCCAATGATGTCATCCACTCCCCGGCCTGAATGAGTGGTAGAATGGATCCGAGGGAGTGCATTCTGAATTTTTCTTTGGTGATGAAGAGGTTGAGAGCTCGGAGGTCGAGAATGGAGCGCATGCCTCCAGATTTCTTTGGGACTAGAAAGTACCTTGAGTAGAAACCAGAAAATTGCTCCGAGGTTGGTACTGGCTCGATGGCATTGGAGGAGAGAAGGGAGAGAATCTCCTTTTCCAGGGTAATGGAGGAAGGATCCGGTGCCTTGCAGGGTGGGACTCCGTGTTGCACTGGGGGAGAAAGGAACTTCAAGCGATACCCATCCTTGATGATAGCCAGCACCCATTTGTCCGAGGTGATGGACTGCCAAGCTGAGAAAAATAGGGTGAGGCGTCCCCCCGTGGGGGTCTTGTCCAAGGGCTGATTGTCAAAATGCTTGATTAGTTTTACCCGTCCCGGGTTGCTGGCTTTTTTGTGGCTTTCTATCTCTCTGCCGAGGTTTTTGCCGGTAAGAATGTTGGGACGGCTGTTGCTTGTATCGGGGTTGCCATTTTTGGTAAGAGCCGTAGTGACGCTTAGAGGAATTGAAGTAGTGATGCTTCTGGTGGTAAGAGGTCTTGCGTCCGGTGCGATCAAAGCCCTCATCCGACAATGTTTTCAATGTGGTACAGCGATCCTTTAAGGCGTTAACGGTGTCAGTGACGGTGTCTCCAAAGAGGGACTCTCCAGTGCAGGGAGCATCGGCAATGCGATCATGGGTGTCCTCTCGTAGGCCGGAAGCCCTGAGCCACGCCAGGCGGCGGGCGGTAATGGAAGAAGCGGCCGTGCGGGCTGCTGTGTCGAAAGCGTCAAAAGCCGCCCGTACCTGGTGCTTAGTGCATTCTTGGAGGTCAAGGATGACGTCGGCACAATCATGCAGAGTTCCCTGAGTTGGTGCAGGGATTGTGGCTTTAAGCTTCTCTAGGAGTGAATCCAGGTAAAGGGCCTGTTGCAGTTGGTGGGCCGAAATCCTGGCACTGAGCATGGCTCCTTGAAAGACCCTTTTTCCGGTATCGTCGAGCGACTTTAGGTCTTTTCCCGGGGGACCTTTAGCGTTAGGACGCGTGGACTTGGTCCTTTTTAGAGCTGATTCCACCACAATGGATTGATGCTGGAGCTGAGTCTTGTCGAATCCAGGTGCGGCTTGGACTTGGTACTTGTTGTCGAGTTTCCGGGACACTGCTGGCCCCGAAGAGGGGTTCTTCCAAAGGGTGGTGAGATTCTCGAGCAGTAAAGGGTAAATGGGGACGGTTGCCAGAGGTTTCGGTGCTTCAAGGAACTTACATGCCGCCTGCGTCTCCAGGCGTTGGTCGGAGGCTTCAGAGGTGCTCGGGAGACTGAGCGTATAAGCCAACTTTTGCAGGAACTTGTGGTACGAGAGGTCCTCTGGGCTGGAGGGGAATGTTTCCGCCGACGGTCCGGAGACTGCATCCAAAGCCCCTGGAGAGGAATCCTCAGATGGGGATGCTGTTCCTGATACTGTGGCAGCCTCAGGTGTCGCAGAATGGTTGTCATTGGAGGTGGCAGTGGCAGGCAGGATGATGGGCGTTGAGAAAGGTGCTGCCAGGGTATTCGCTGGTTGTGTCTGCGCCCATTGTTGGAAAAGAGAAGACAGAAATGAGAGGAATTTAGGGTTCTCGACACATCCCTCTACGGCAGGTGCTGGGTGTTCCTGTAGATCATGCTCCTCAGAAGCAGCCTCGGGGGAGGGGGACCCGAAGTCGAGCAGTTGCTGTGGGGATAGTGCAGCGTGGCTCTCATAGGAAGCTCTAGAGGGAGAGGAATAGCTGGACTCACTGTGATGCCGTCTGCCCCTGGATCGGCGTCGGGAATCGCGCCCGGAGGAGCTGCTCCTGCGAGTTCTCTTGCTGTGCCTTCGGTGATGGTGCGGGCATGCTCGGTGTCTCCACGCGGAAGACCGTCTGTGCTTCGGCGCGGAGGAAGATTGGCGTCTGTGCCGGCTGTGCCCGGATGTGGATCGCTGCCCTGATGAAGATCGTTGCCGGCGCCTGCTCTGTCGGCGCGGAGAGGAGCTCCTTCTTCTTTTACTCCTTTTACTGTGCTGGTGCCCGTGCTGGTGTCCATGCTGACCGCCGGCGTCATCGTACGCGTCACGATGGGAGGAGCTTGGGGCGGAAGCAGCAGAATCCAAGATGGCTGCCCTCATAGCGTCCACATGTTCGGTGGCTCCTGGGGTGTCCTGTGCAGGAAGTCTACCGACAGAGGCCGGGAGAAGAGAAGCTGGACCAGCAGCATCACGGCATGGAGCGGAGGCCGGCGGGGGCACGCTCGGGGCCGCAGCGAAAAGTGCTTCAGCCTGACCTGGGATTGCAAGGAGGTCGCGGCAGGGAGCGGAGGCCAGCAGGGGCACGCCCGAGGCCGGTGCAGCACTTATCTGTATGCCGGAGGCAGAGGCAGAAGAGCCTTGACGAGGTGAGGGTGCAGGAAACAACTCCCTGAGCAGGTTTTCCCTTGTTTTTCGTGCCCTGGGTGACATCTTAGCACAGTGAGAGCAGTCCTCTACTTTATGTGCGATGCCCAGGCAACGGATGCAACAGGGGTGCGAATCCGACGCGTTCATCTTGCGGGAGCATGCCAGGCACTTCTTGAAGCCCGGTTTGGGCATGTTGGATAAAATAAAATCAAAGAAAGTAAAAAAAAAATGATGAGAGAGTGTAGATCCGTCTTGCTGACAAGGCAGAAGAAGTGAAAGTGGCTGGCTAGGGGCGGTCCGGGGGCTGGGCCAGGTGGAGGGGAGGGGGCCCAGCCCAGGAGGCAAATGCCTTCTGGGCTAGAAGAGTACTCCGTCCACGGCGCCGTCGGATGACGTCACCATGTGTGGCTGACTTCATCCTGCTTGTCCTAGGAGAAACTGCTCAAACTGGGAAGCAAGAGTCGGGAGGATGGAACCGTAGGCGTTCCCCTTCCTCTGTTGTTATTTCTTTAACAGATAGTTGCAGGTCTTCGTACAACAGATTATAACACTGTGGCCTGCCGGTGACACGTTCTGTGCAATGTTTTTTGAAAAGAGTAAAAAAAAAGCATAGTTACTCACCTGTAACAGGTGATCTCCGGGAACAGCAGGAATTTAGTCTTCACATATGGGTATCGACGGTACCGACGGAGCCTGCGCGGGAACGCTCCCCAGCGTCCAATTAGAAAGCTTTTGGGAGCATCCCACAGCGCCTGCGTGCTGCCTTCTCGCCTTTCCCAACTGCCTCTCTCCAGTTGAGTTTAAAGCTGAGACAAAGAGAGAGAGAGAGGGAAAGAGAAAGAGATAGATAGAGAGATACAACTCCTAGGGGAGGTGGGTGGGTTGTGAAGACTAAATTCCTGCTGTTCCCGGAGATCACCTGTTACAGGTGAGTAACCATGCTATCTCCAGGAACAAGCAGGAATGTAGTCTTCACATATGGGGACTCCCTAGCTTTAGATGTCAGGGAGAGACCCCAGAAGTTGTGTGTCCCTGTGAAAGGGCTCCACTTCCCCCCATGGATCTCTGGCATCCAACCAGGGATGGTGGGTAGGAGTTGATTAGGTATGGAACAGGTGTTGTAGAACAGCCTGACCAAACAAGGCATCCCAGCAGGAGTCCTTGTCCAAGCAGTAATGGGCTGTGAAGGTATGAACCGAGGCCCAAGTAGCTGCTCGACAGATGTCACCAATAGAAACAGAGTGCAGATGAGCCATTGAAGCTGCAATGGCTTTCACATTGTGAGCTGTGACATGACCCTCCAGAGGAAGGTTCTTACTCTGATAGGCAAAGGAAATACACTGTGCAATCCAGTTGGACAGTGTTCTCTTGGAGACTGGAAGTCCCAAATGAGAAGGATCAAAAGCAACAAAGAGTTGAGAGGACTTTCTATGTTGCTGTGTTGTTTGTAAGTAAAAGGCTAAAGCTCTTTTACAGTCCAAAGTATGAAGATTCCTTTCTGCATTTGATGCATGAGGCCTTGGAAAAAACAGGCAGGTAGACCGCTTGGTTAAGATGAATAGGCGAGACCACCTTTGGCATAAAGTGTGGATGAGTCCTAAGGACTACCTTGTCATGATGGAACCTTGTATAAGGTGGATCATCCACTAGTGCCTGCAACTCACTAATGCGACGTGCTGATGTGATTGCAATGAGAAAGATAACTTTCCAACAAAGGAATTTCAACGAGGTAGTAGCTAAGGGTTCGAAAGGTGGCTTCATGAGCTGGCCAAGAACCAGATTTAAGTCCCATGCCACCGGTGGTGGCTTAATGGGAGGCTTAGTTAGAAGAAGGCCTCTCATAAATCTTGCTGTGAGAGGATGGGAAGAAATAGGTTGTCCATTTAAAGGTTTGCAAGAAGCCGCAATAGCACTTAAATGGACTCTTACTGAGTTAGGGGTTTTTTAAAATTTTTTATTTATGCAAGTTTACAATTACAATTAAGCAAAGCTTGTACAGAAAAACTACTACTTGTAAAGCAAATTTTAACAAAGAAACAATATTCCATAGGAAAATAATAAAAGCTTCAACAAGAGTATAATTAGCCCACTATATTGGGGGAGTAACACAACACAAAGGAGCGAGGGTAGGTGCAGACCTCGATCCCAAACAATGAAACATAGAAAAAGAGCTAATACAACAGCGGTAGGCTGAGCCATAAACCAATTTTAGGACAAACTCCTTACTCAAAGAGGCGAAGATGATATCATTGCATGAGAAGAAACAAACGAAGATAACTCCTCCGGTTGAAAAAATACATACTTAGTCTGTCTAAAGTAGATAATACATTTACAGGGAAACCTCAATATAAAAGAAGCACCCATTTGAATCACACCAGGTCTAAGAAGCAAAAAGGCTCTCCGCCTTTTTTGTGTTTCTCTGGAAACATCTGGGAATACAACAATCTTTTTACCCATAAATGTAACAGAACGTCTCTTAAAATATAGTTTCAAAATCCAGTCCCTATCTGATGGAATGGCAAAAGAAACTAACATAGTGGATAGCTTTAAACTTTCTTCCTTCGGTGATTGTAATAAAGCAGAAACATCTAGAACCTCCATTTCCAAAGAACCCACTGCTCTCTGATCTACCTTTTTACCAGCAGGCAAAAAATATGCTTTTACAATTGGAGTTAAATCAGAAGGCACTAATAGGGTCTCATGTATATACTTAAACAATTCTACAGGGGAGATTTCAGGTACCATAGGAAAATTCAATAAGCGCAAATTTGACGCTCGCATTTTCAATATTCTCCAATTTCACCCTCAGTGCCACATTATCCTTCACTATTGAGTCAGTGAGTAATGAAACCTGCTCCACTTTCTGCTCTCCGGTTACCAACTTCTCACGTATATCAGCCAGTTCACTACGAAGTCCACCTGATAAAGACTCCAAATGTTCCAGACGTGAAGTCATCAATTCCACCTGCTGAATCATGGCAGATGATAACTGAGAGATAGCTTCCCAAATAGTATCCAAGGAAATTACTTTCGGGCGCTTCAAAGCAAAACCCTTAACCACAGAAGACAACGAGGAGGGTTCCTGTACGGCTGCTCCTTCAACTCGATGAGCAAGTTGTGCAGTCTCCTGACCTGAGTCGCCAACCACGGGAATAATCCCGGATTTCAAAAGTTGACCTCTAGGCTTTTCCTCCGGCGAGACCCGCTCCTGGGATACCACTCTCACATCTTCTGGCGAAGCAGCGTCTCCTCTCACGGGAGGGAGCTCCGGACCTATAACCCGGGACGGAGGACGCCGCTCGTCAGGGGAGAGAGACACTTCCAGGGTAAGCAGCTCCGAGTTCACCTCCACCTGGGCTGCAGCACCCGCTCAAATCTCCCCAATCTGTTGCTCAGACAGATGAACAAATCGATCCATCGGACCAGAGGTAATCGCAGGCTTGGGCTCCGCGGGAGGAGCCTTTTGCTTGCCTTTCCGCTTAGGCATTCTCAACACTAAGAAAACGCTGCCGCTGCCATCTTAGTTTGCAGCCACTCCCCCATGCTGAGCTAGTTTTAAGTCCTGCACTGGATAAATGAAGGAGATACTCCAGTAATGATTCCAGAGGTATCGCAAGGGGGTTAAGACCCTTCTGCGAGCACCATATGGTAAACCTTTTCCACTTGAAAGCGTAAGAACGTCTTGTGGAAGGTTTTCTAGAAGCATAAAGGGTATCCTTTATTTGCTGAGGAAGGTTAAGATCCTGAAGATCTAGGCCTTCAGCAACCAAGCCCTGAGATGCAGAGACTGGGGATTGGGATGCCATAACATTCCGTCCTCCTGAGATAGGAGATCTGGAGCAGTGCCTAACTCCAGAGAGGGAGCTTGAGAGAGATGTAGAAGCAGAGGGTACCACACTTGCCGAGGCCAATATGGAGCTATGAGAATCAGGCGGCCTCTGTCTCTCTGAAGCTTGAACAGGGTTTTGGGAATCAGGGGAATGGGTGGAAAGGCATAAAGGAAGTCTTGCCCCCAATGAAGGAGGAAAGCATCCCTGGCCTGAGAGCCCTGAGCCGGAATTCTGGAACAGAACCGGGGAAGTTTGGCATTCAACGGACTTGCAAAAAGGTCTATGTCCGAGGTTCCCCAAATTTGAAAAATCTTGGCCACCTGGTCTGCATGTAGAGACCATTCATGTGGAAGCAGAACTCAACTGAGTCTGTCTGCCCAAGAATTTTGGATACCTGGAAGATACACTGCCAGGAGATGAATCTGATGCTCTCTGACGAGGGCCCATAGTCGCAAAGCTTCGTTGCAAAGTGACAGAGAGCCTTTTCCTCCCTGCTTGTTCACGTAGAACATGGCTACTTGATTGTCCGTCTGAATGAGGACTGTCTTGTAGCTGAGCAGGGTGTGGAACACTTGCAGAGCAAGGAAGATTGCTCTGAGCTCCAAGAGATTGATGTGTAGATGAGTCTCCTGTGGAGTCCAAGTGCCTTGGGTGGAGAGGTCCTGCAGATGAGCTCCCCAACCCACTGGAGAAGCATCTGTTGTGAGAGTTGCTTGGGGTAAAGGTTGTTGAAATGGGGACCCCAGCAACAGGTTTTGAGTGGACTGCCACCATTGGAGGGACAAAATAAGGCAATTTGTGTTTGCTATTTTGTCTGACAGGATAAAGTCCACTGGGCTGCTCTCATATGGAGGTGAGCATAAGGAACCACATGCACGGTAGATGCCATGTGGCCTAGTAGTTGTAAGATTTCTCGAGCAGTGAGATGAGGTTTTAGCACTGCTTGAGAGGCTAACTGAACCATGCGAAGGCAACGCGCCTGCGGAAGATAGGTCCTTGCTTTTCTGGTATCCAGCAAAGCTCCTATGAACTCTAGAGACTGAGTGGGAGTTAGACTGGATTTGGGGATGTTATGACCAGACCCACATACTGAAGGATACGCATTGTGCAAGATAGAGAAATCCTGGCCTCTGACTCTGATGGGGCTCGAATGAGCCAGTCGTCTAAGTAGGGGAAGACAAATATTCCTAGAGTGCAAGGAAATGCTGCTACCACAGCCATGCATTTCGTGAACACCCTTTGTGCTGAGGCCAGGCCAAAAGGAAGCACCCTGTATTGGTAGTGCTTTCCTTGGACAAGAAACCGAAGGAACTTCCTGTGAGTTGGATGGATGAGAATATGAGTGTACGCATCCTTGAGATCTAGAGAACAAAGCCAATCCTGACTCTGAAGGTAGGGCAGCAGAGTTCCCAGAGAAATCATCTTGAATTTCTCTTTGAACAGGAATATGTTCAATTCTCTGAGGTCTAAAATAGGTCTGTGTCCCCCTGTTTTCTTTGGGATAAGGAAATAGGGGGAGTAAAACCCTGTATCCTGTTGATGAATGGGTACTTCTTCTATTGCCCCTTGGGCAAGAAGCATAGTGACCTCCTGATCTAACAGGTTGATGAGAGAGGTCTGAGAATTGAATTGTCTTACCAATGTGGGAGGGGGCATGCACAGAATGTGAAGCTTGTACCCCTCTTTTATTATGGAGAGTGTCCAATGTTCTGCTGTTATCTGCCCCCATCTGGGGGCAAAGTGACACAACCTTCCTGGAATGGTGGAAGGCTCTGGTCCATTGAGGGCCAGGAAGGCTAAGTTCTCTAGATGAAAGTCAAAGGCCTTGTGGAGGCTGAGACTGCTGAGATGGTTGAGGCTTAGCAGTCTTTGCTTTCCTTTGTTTGGGTGGTTGCAGACTCTTTCGGGCAGGCTGACCTGCAGAACGTCCCTGCCTGGAATAAGAGGGATAAAACCTCTTCTTTTTTGAGAAGAATGGTTTCTTGAAAGATTTCTTTCTTGCAGAATCAGCTGTGGCTTTGGATAACCTATCCAAAGTGGAGTTGTCAGCATCCAACTCATTGGCTTTCTCTTGCCAATTTTTGCCGAATAGATTCTCACCTGTACAAGGGATATTGACCAGTTTGTCCTGCACCCAGAGCTCCAAATCAGATGCCTGGAGCCAGGCAATTCTACGTGCACCTATGGCAATGGCAGAGGTTCTGCTTATGCACTCAAAACAGTCAAAAGCTGCATGATTGACAAACTTAGAAACATCCTGGGCATGTATAACCAGTGTGAGAAAATCCTGCCTCTTGTCATCAGGAAGGAGAGGGCTTAAAATCTCCAAGTCTCCTGTGACTTCTTTAAGGAACATTCCCATATATAAAATATAGGAACTGATCCTGGCAGAAAGCATGGAAGCCTGGAAAGTACGACGTCCAAAGGCATCCAAAGTTCTACACTCATGTCCTGGAGGATTAGAGGCATGTCTCTTTGCACTCCTGATCCTTCTCATAGCTGATTCCATTGCAATAGAGTGGTGAGGAAGCTGAGTTTTCTGGAAACCAGGACAAGGAAGGACTCGATACATGGTGTCCAGTCTGTGAGAGTGAGGAGAGGTGGTAAGGGGTGTTTCCCACATTCTCAACATGAGATCATGTAAGATCTCATGGATAGGCAAAGTAGCTGCCTCCTTAGGAGCTTTGGGATATTGTAAAATCTCCAACTCCTTAGCTCTGGGCTCTGTTTCAGGAGTCACAGTAATGGACAGACCTCGAGCCACCTCCCTGATGAAATCCTGAAAGGAGATATCTTCTGGAGGAGACATCCTACATGTAGGAGAGGAAGGCTCCTCCGGGAGAGGTATTCCGGTACCGGCAGAACTGTCTGAATCCTCGGAGTCCTCCGAGTATTCGAAGTACATTCTGTCCAGATGCTCTTGAAGAGCCCGATACCCGTACCCACCGAAGTCGGTACCGAGGGGAATTGGTACCGGAAGGCATCGTATGACTGGGTGCCGGCAAAGCAGACACCGATGTTGATGCCGATGCTGTTGGTACCAGTACCGATACCGGTACCGTCGTCGATACCGGTACTGGTTGAACTGTCTGACGCGGTTCCGAGGGTGTCGATGCCGCAAGGAGAGCCGCCAGACTGCGTTCAATAGCCAGGAACCTCTGGTCTATCGACACTGCCGATGCCTGGGTATCGGTTCCGGAAGCAGCCGGTACCCCAGAGCATGGCACCAGTAGTTCTGCCGAGGTCGAGGCCTCGAACATCCTGGAGCCCCAATAATGCTTTGGAAGCTGAAGCCTCCCGCCGTGGCAACTTTGCCAGTACAGAACCCTCAAGGGCAATGCCAGAGGCATCTCGATGCTTGGAAGGAGATCACGAAGAACAAGAGCTTTACACCTCCTACAACTCTAAAGGTTAGAGACGCAGAACTTCCCAGCAAGACCACCATACGCTATCTCGGTGTAACACTTGATCAACAACTGGATTTCTCAGCGCACATAAGCAATACCGTCAAAGCAAGATCAAGATCAAGACATTACGACATCTGAGACCCATGCTTGCCCCAGAGGACTTCTGTACAATATTCCAAGAGATTGTAACACCCCACTTTGACTACGCAAACATTATTCTCCCCGGTCTCCCCAAGAGCATCCTAAATCCTTTTCAGTTAGCGATGAATGCTGCCGCCCGAGTCCTCTGCGGAGTGTCCAGAAAAGACCACATAATCCCTATCTTCAGAGACCTACACTGGCTACCTTTAAACTGTAGGATCTCATACAAGGCCCTCCTCATCACATTCAAATCCATTAACAAAATCTCCCCACCTTCAATTTCTGCCCTGCTCACACGCACACCAAACAACAGATTACAGAGGACACTAGCCGCCAACACACTGATTATCCCATCTGAAACTACAAAATGTTCACGAACAACTAGTAATAGAGCCTTCGCTCTTTACGCCCCTAGATGTTGGAATAACCTCCCTCCCAACATCAGAGCAATCAGAGACCTCAATCAATTTAGGAAGATCATTAAGCATCACTTATTCCTACTGCACTTTTCCCCACATTACAGCACCATCCAACCCAACCCAGCATTGACCCACACACCACAGATAGAACCAAACCGGACAGATCTAGTAAACTTGTAAAGATTTATTTACTAAATCATGAAAGTCATCTTACAAAATTTAAGCAGCTATAAAGTTTGCTCAAGATAATAACTTGAATATGTATATTGACACCAAACCTAGCATGTTGAATTGCCTCATTGTAAATAACCTCACTGTAACTTCACCTGTCTGTATTTAATTGTATATAGTTCTCCCAGTTACATTTCCATGTTACTATCCCTGTTTTATGTAAACACAGGGCAGATCTACCCCTGCCCTGTAGTCAAGTTGTTGAATGTAAACCGCACTGATAACAAATACCGCGGTATAGAAAAGCTATAAATAAATAAAAATAAATACCCTTTGAGGACCGGCCAGACTTATGTTTAGTTACCTGAGATCCATGGGAGGAAGATGAAGCCCTGGAAGACGTCGATGTCAAAGAAGCTGCATCGGAGGGAAAAAGGGCGCTGAGCTTAGCAGCTCAGTTTTGTCGACCCCTCTTGGACATCATGGCACAAGCCATACACTCGGAGATAGAGTGGTCAGGACCTAAACATTTAAGACACCACTCATGGGTGTCGGTGACAGAGATGATACCGCCACACTTGGTGCACTTCTTGAAACCCGAAGCAGGTTTTTCCATAGTGGAGGAACTTTTGGGCCTAAGGCCCAAAATGGCACGTGCACCTGGAAAAGAAAAGTTTGGAAAAAAGAAGAAAAGAAAGAAAGAAAAAACGGTGCTACCGGTATAGCGTCGAGGAAGGCGGACGCGACCACAAAAAAGAAGGAATAAGGAATAGTTTTCTGCGGTGTGTGGTACCGCAGAGCCTATTCATGGAGAAAAAAGGGTTTTAAATCCTGAAAAAAGATTTTATCATCAGCTGCAATATTATGAGGAGCCCAATAGAGGGAGCAGGAGTGACCTTCCAAGGCCCAGAGAACTGCACCTCAGAGCTGATGAGGTAATGCAACCTAACAGCCAATGGAGAAAAGGGGGAGTTCCCCTGAAGAAAGGCTGGGAACTTGAAAAGGAGGAACTAGGACAAGTTAGAGAGAGACCAGGGAGAGAGAGACCAAGGAGAGGCATACCAAGGAAGGCCTACCAAAAGGAGGCATATCAAGAAGAGGCTTATCAAGGAAAAGCAGACCACGGAGAGTCACACCACAGAGAGCTTCTGGAAAGGAACCAAGGAGGAGAGCACCATAAGGAGTGTCCAGAGCACCAGAGAGGAAGGAGTTCCTGGCAGGAGGGCATAGTGAATCCGAGGCCACAGAGTTCCAGGAGTCCTTGGTTGAGAGGTACTGGAAAGAAAGGCACAAGGGGAGAAATAAACCCCAGAGTTTGGTGTGAAGAACCGGCAGCAGTAAATGCAAGACACAGTAAGCATTATCTGAGCCAGGATGAAGTCTTTGCTGCAAATGGTAATATTCCTTATTCAAATGGTAAAAGGTGTGAATGTGAGAGAGTGGTGACTCTGCATGAAGGCCAGCTGGAGTGTGAAAAGCCTACTGCTCAAGACACGCTGAACTACAGCAGGACCAGGCCGTGGGACTCAACTAAACAAGGTAAAATACCTTTTTATTCTGATAAGCAATATAAGTTAAGAAGACAGGAAACACAAGATACTGGAGTATATCCTCCCTATCAAACTGTTTGTGAAACAGGGCACAAGCCCTTGGTAAAAAGACTGTATAACATAAGGCAGCTTGCAAGGGGAAGTAACTGCCATAACAAACACTTACATGGGCGCGGCCCTGACTTGAATGCTGAACATTGGAAGCTAGTAAATGTGTTATATGAGAAACCTCAGTACACTCCTCAAGAGTTTACTGACACTGATTCCCAGCTGTCTGATACTCAGCCCATGCAGGTGGAATTCAACGAAGACCCACCTGAAACCCCGATGGACTGTAGCTACTGTCAGGCAGGTAGCCTAAGGTCTGTGCATGAAACATAAAACAGTGAACAGTAGCGAATGCCTGTAAAGTTTGTTTATGCCAAGTACTGTGAAGCAACAGTTAAACAAAGCAAGTGTGAATATATTTTCTTTTTGTTGCCTGAAGCAAGGTTTCTTTCAGTTTGTTGAAGTAGTCTCCCATAACTTGAACCATTGTGCTTAAAGGGAAATAAAGCCTTATTTTCCCTACATTCTGGCTAGTGTGTTCTCTTGAACTTTGGCCCCCGGTAGGTCCTGGGACCATTACCAAGACCTCTTACAGAAGGACCAAATTCAAAATATAAAAAAACTCTCATGTCCATCTGACCTGCCCATACCAACCTTGGCCTCTGGGGCGGCAGCATGACATGAAAATGGCGTAGTTGTTGGATGTTTTCGTGGAGCCTACGTCCAGCTTACAGAGAAGAAGCTTGAGCTACAGGTCTCCAGAAGAAAAAAACCCACTTGGATTACAAAAAAAAAAAAAAAAAAAAACAACCCGGAGAGGAGCAGTCAAATCCGGAGCGGATTGGAAGAAAATCCTGGAAAAGAGAAATCCGGTATCCAACTGTCGGCGGAGAATCGCGGAACGACAGCGACGTATACTGTTCCAGAGCTGATTCTACACTGTCATCAGGTAAAACGTAGATATACCTGAAAAGTGTAGGATACCGAGGAGAGTATAGAGAGAAAAAAAAAAGGATTAGGAAAGGAAATTTTTTTGTGAAAGAGCCACACTTGGTTGTGTTTTGTTGTTTTGTTTCCTTACTACAGATTACCATGGATCCCAAAGAAGTATGTGCGTGGATGGCTAATCAATTTGACAAGCAGGCGGAACTAGCGCTGCAGAACCAAGCGCAAGCGCTGAAAGCCATGCAAGAACAGCAGTCACCTCTTCTGCACACATTGGACAAATGGTTAACCCAGCAGAAGGAAGAAATAGCAAAGAAGGAAGCGGAACTATTGCGAGCCTCTGAACTCCATAACACAGAGTTGGGACAGTGGTCATGTAGTGACCTGACAATGGGAAAGTTAAGCCCCAGTGATAATCTGGATGATTTTCTGGATTCATTTAGCAGAATAGCAAAGTCAGCTCGGTGGCCGACTGAACAGTGGGCAGTCAGACTAGCTGCATCCCTGACGGGAGAGGCTCTAGCCGCCTACCGGTCGATGCCTCCAGCTTTAGCAGACAATTATGATGAGGTAGTAATGGCAATTAAAGATCGCCTAGGTCTCACCCCATTTGCTTATAGGAAATTGTTTAGAGCCACTATGCTTAACCCAAATGAAACTCCGAAAGCCTTGGGACATAGAGTAAAGAGCTTGGCGTACAAATGGTTACAGCCTGAGAGAAAGAATATTGAAACTCTCATGGACGCCATAATCTTAGAACAGTTTCTAAATGCAGTACCGAGTAGAGTGCAAAATTTTATAATTCTTCAGAATTGCTGCACTACTACCGAGGCCATAAGCCTAACAGAGAGATATCTTGAGGCAGAAAAAGTGTCCCAGTCAAAGCTAGCGGTTCCTAAAATGCACTTAGGGATGGAAGCTAGGAGGGTAGATGGTTCCTCCAGACCAATGTATAGCCCTAGGAGTAATTATGACCCTAAGGATGTGGAAACTGTAAGACGATGTTTTTCATGTGGTAAGAAGGGCCATATAAAAAAGGAATGTTATTCACGTGTTGCATTAGTGGGAGAAGTCCCAAAGACAACAAAAGAAGGTTTTGTGTTGAGAGTAAAAATACACGGAGTTCAGGCTAAGGCACTTCTAGATTCAGGAGCGGACCAATCCATGATGTCCAAACAGCTGTGGTCTATGATCCAAGACCAAGGATGGTCCGTCCCTGAATGTCCAAAAGCGCAGGTCAAAATTAAATGTGTTCATGGATCAGCTACAAGCTATCCCGTGTACAAGCTGTGGGTTAAGGCATGGGGAATGAGAAAACAAATGTTGGTAGCCGTGGTCCCAAGATTACCGCAAGAGCTGGTATTGGGTCGCGACTGGCCGCAATTTAAAAGACTCTGAGAGAGGGTTTATCTCCTCAGACAGTCATGAATTCCACCTGCAGTAGGCATGAGCACACGGGTAGTCCTGAGCCTACTGATCGCCTTAGCACCCAGCGAAGCAGCCTAGCGGCAACCACTAACTCCATGGTCCCCAGTCCGCTCTGGGGAAAGCCAAAGAGAGGCCTGATAAAGGAAACACCGGAGGCACCTAAGAAATTCGTGTTGAAGTTCTGTAAAACTTCGGAAAAGGCCCGTAGTCCCCAAAGAGCATCAACACAAGCAGCAGGCTACGACCTCCATAGTGTGGAAGACCAGGTCATCCCGAAGCAGGGACGAAAGCTAATCAGCACCGGAATACAAGTGGAAATCCCTCCAGGATGTTATGGAAGGATAGCACCCCGGTCAGGATTGGCTGCCAAACACAGTTTGGATGTAGCCGCAGGGGTCATCGACCCTGATTATAGGGGAATAGTAAAAGTTCTCCTGTGCAATTTTTCTAAAGAAGATTTCGTGGTTCAGGTTGGGGACAGAATAGCGCAATTGATTTGCGAGCGAGTCGGGTTCCCCAGCTTGGAAGAAGTCACCATGCTCACTCCCACTAGTCGAGGTGCAGATGGCTTTGGCTCTACGGGGAAGGCAGAGCTAGAAGGACTCATGGCCATAGGGAGTGATTTTCCTGAAGAAGACCTGGGCCCCCATGTGGAAGACCACAAGGAGGACTCCGTGCCGAAAATCGGGGAGGAACTCCCATTGAGCCAACAGCACGGCCAGCCCCGCGGAGTTGGAAGAGGAAGAAAACTCGGGCGACAGTGGAAGTGGCGGTGGCGATTAGAACGAACCTCGCGGGTGGCGAGTGAGAACTTGGAGGAGAGTCAGATAAAACAGAAGAGTCAACAGAAACAAAAACATTATTATGACCGGAGGGTAAAGCACAGGCAGCTACAAGCAGGAGAAAAAGTAATGGTCTTGGTATCGGGAGCTACCCCCAAATTCGAGGCCCGGTGGAGAGGACCTCATGTGGTAGTTCAACCTAGGGGACCCACCTCTTACGAGGTACAAGATACCAAAGGACGCATGCAAATCTATCATATCAACGCTCTTCGATCGTGGCACGACCGATCAGGGTTGCTAGCCGCAGTAGCCAACACTTATCACCCAGGAGAAAAACTAGTCAATAACAGGCGGAAGATATACGGTGACAGCAAGCTACAGTACAATACTGCTGCTCAGCTACGAATTCCGTGCTGTGTGAAGGGGGCTTCACCAGCCCGTCATATTTTAAGAGGGGGGATATGTGGTACCGCAGAGCCTATTCATGGAGAAAAAAGGGTTTTAAATCCTGAAAAAAGATTTTATCATCAGCTGCAATATTATGAGGAGCCCAATAGAGGGAGCAGGAGTGACCTTCCAAGGCCCTCTCTGCACCTCAGAGCTGATGAGGTAATGCAACCTAACAGCCAATGGAGAAAAGGGGGAGTTCCCCTGAAGAAAGGCTGGGAACTTGAAAAGGAGGAACTAGGACAAGTTAGAGAGAGACCAGGGAGAGAGAGACCAAGGAGAGGCATACCAAGGAAGGCCTACCAAAAGGAGGCATATCAAGAAGAGGCTTATCAAGGAAAAGCAGACCACGGAGAGTCACACCACAGAGAGCTTCTGGAAAGGAACCAAGGAGGAGAGCACCATAAGGAGTGTCCAGAGCACCAGAGAGGAAGGAGTTCCTGGCAGGAGGGCATAGTGAATCCGAGGCCACAGAGTTCCAGGAGTCCTTGGTTGAGAGGTACTGGAAAGAAAGGCACAAGGGGAGAAATAAACCCCAGAGTTTGGTGTGAAGAACCGGCAGCAGTAAATGCAAGACACAGTAAGCATTATCTGAGCCAGGATGAAGTCTTTGCTGCAAATGGTAATATTCCTTATTCAAATGGTAAAAGGTGTGAATGTGAGAGAGTGGTGACTCTGCATGAAGGCCAGCTGGAGTGTGAAAAGCCTACTGCTCAAGACACGCTGAACTACAGCAGGACCAGGCCGTGGGACTCAACTAAACAAGGTAAAATACCTTTTTATTCTGATAAGCAATATAAGTTAAGAAGACAGGAAACACAAGATACTGGAGTATATCCTCCCTATCAAACTGTTTGTGAAACAGGGCACAAGCCCTTGGTAAAAAGACTGTATAACATAAGGCAGCTTGCAAGGGGAAGTAACTGCCATAACAAACACTTACATGGGCGCGGCCCTGACTTGAATGCTGAACATTGGAAGCTAGTAAATGTGTTATATGAGAAACCTCAGTACACTCCTCAAGAGTTTACTGACACTGATTCCCAGCTGTCTGATACTCAGCCCATGCAGGTGGAATTCAACGAAGACCCACCTGAAACCCCGATGGACTGTAGCTACTGTCAGGCAGGTAGCCTAAGGTCTGTGCATGAAACATAAAACAGTGAACAGTAGCGAATGCCTGTAAAGTTTGTTTATGCCAAGTACTGTGAAGCAACAGTTAAACAAAGCAAGTGTGAATATATTTTCTTTTTGTTGCCTGAAGCAAGGTTTCTTTCAGTTTGTTGAAGTAGTCTCCCATAACTTGAACCATTGTGCTTAAAGGGAAATAAAGCCTTATTTTCCCTACATTCTGGCTAGTGTGTTCTCTTGAACTTTGGCCCCCGGTAGGTCCTGGGAACATTACCAAGACCTCTTACAGAAGGACCAAATTCAAAATATATAAAAAACTCTCATGTCCATCTGACCTGCCCATACCAACCTTGGCCTCTGGGGCGGCAGCTGAACAGGTGACAGGAACATGACCTGCTGGCTCCACGGAAAACGAAGAACTGGAGAGAGGCAGTTGGGAAAGGTGGGAAGGCAGCACACAGGCACTGTGGGATGCTCCCAAAAGCTTTCTAATTGGACGCTGGGGAGCGTTCCCGCACAGGCTCCGTCGGTACCGACGATACCCATATGTGAAGACTACATTCCTGCTTGTTCCTGGAGATAAAGAGTTACCCTGCAAAATGCTAGGAATATCTATACGAGATTGATATTCAGATCCCCACCATACGTAAATGAGGGATTCTAAAATAAGAATGAGATTCTAAGGATGATGCAAAGAGGAGATTTTGTTTGTAGATGACTTCAGTCAGCCAGATGTGGATTGCAGCCCACCTGTGCTAGCCTTAGCTAGGAGTGGAGACCTGGATCTGCGAGAAAGGGAATTCTGCAATAACTAATAAAACATAGTTACTCACCTGTAACAGGTGATCTCCGGGAACAGCAGGAATTTAGTCTTCAGATATGGGTATAGTCGGTACCGACGGAGCCTGTGTGGGAACGCTCCCCAGCGTCCAATTAGAAAGCTTTTGGGAGCATCCCACAGTGCATGCGTGCTGCCTTCCCGCCTTTCCCAACTGCCTCTCTCCAGTTGAGTTTTAAAGCTGAGACAAAGAGAGAGAGAGGGAAAGAAAAGAAAAGAGAGATACAACTCCTAGGGGAGGTGAGTGGGTTGTGAAGACTAAATTCCTGCTGTTCCCGGAGATCACCTGTTACAGGTGAGTAACTATGCTATCTCCAGGAACAAGCAGGAATGTAGTCTTCACATATGGGGACTCCCTAGCTACAGATGCCAGGGAGAGACCACAGAAGTTGTGTGCCCCTGTGAAAGGGCTCCACTTCCCCCCATGGATCTCTGGCATCCTACCGGGAATGGTGGGTAGGAGTTGATTAAGTATGGAACAGGTGTTGTAGAACAGCCTGACCAAACAAGGCATCCCAGCGGGAGTCCTTGTCCAAGCAGTAATGGGCTGTGAAGGTATGAACCGAGGCCCAAGTAGCTGCTCGACAGATGTCGTCAATAGACACAGAGTGTAGATGAGCCATTGAGGCTGCCATGGCTCTCACGTTGTGAGCTGTGACATGGCCTTCCAGAGAAAGGTTCTTACTCTGATAGGTAAAAGAAATACACTCTGCAATCAAGTTTGACAATGTTCTCTTGGAGACTGGAAGTCCCAAATGAGAAGAATCGAAAGCAACAAAGAGTTGGGAGGACTTTCTATGTTGCTGTGTCCTTTGCAAGTAAAAGGCAAGTGCTCTTTTACAGTCCAAAATGTGAAGATTCCTTTCTGCATTTGAAGCATGAGGCCTTGGAAAAAAACACAGGCAGGTAAACCACCTGGTTTAAATGAAAAGGTGAGACCACCTTTGGCATAAAATGTGGATGAGTCCTAAGGACAACCTTATCATGATGGAACCTCATGTAAGGAGGATCAGCAACTAATGCTTGCAATTCACTGATGCGAAGTGCTGATGTGATTGCAATGAGAAAGATAACTTTCCAGGAAAGGAATTTCAAGGAGGTAGTAGCTAGAGGTTCAAAAGGTGGCTTCATGAGCTGCCCAAGAACCAGATTCAGGTCCCATGTCACTGGAGGTGGCCTAATGGGAGGCTTAGTTAGAAGAAGGCCCCTCATAAATCTCGCTACAAGAGGATGAGAGGAAATAGGCTGCCCATTTAGAGGCTTTAAAGAAGCTGAAATAGCACTTAAATGGACTCTTACTGAGTTAGTCTTAAGTCCTGCATTAGATAAATGAAGGAGATACTCCATTCGAGAGGTATCGCAAGGGGGTGAAGACCCTTTTGTGAACACCATATGGAAAACCTTTTCCACTTGAAAGCATAAGAGCGTCCTGTGGAAGGTTTCCTTGAAGCCCAAAGAACATCCTTTACTTGTTGAGAAAGGTTAAGACCATGAAAGTCTAGGCTCTCAGCAACCAGGCCCTGAGATGCAGAGACTGCGGATTGGGATGCCATAACATCCCGTCCTCCTGAGACAGGAGATCTGGAGCAGTTCCTAACTCCAGAGATGGAGCTTGAGAGAGATGTAGGAGCAGAGGGTACCACACCAACGTGGCCAATGTGGAGCTATGAGAATCATATGGCCTTTGTCTGTCTCTATGAAGCTTGAATAGGGTTTTGGGAATTAGGGGAATGGGTGGAAAGGCATATAGGAAGTCCTGATCCCAATGGAGGAGGAAAGCATCCCTGGCCTGAGAACCCTGAGCCGGAATTCTGGAACAGAACCAGGGAAGTTTGGCATTCAATGGACTTGCAAAGAGGTCTATGTCCAGAGTTCCCCAAATTTGAAAAATGTTTGCTACCTGGTCTGCATGGACAGACCATTCGTGTGAAAGCAGAACTCGACTGAGTCTGTCTGCCCAAGAGTTTTGAATGCCTGGCAGATACACCGCAAGGAGATGAATCTGATGCTGTCTGGCGAGGGTCCATAGTCGCAAAGCTTCGTTGCAAAGCGACAGAGAGCCTGTTCCTCCCTGCTTGTTCAGATAGAACATAGCTACTTGATTGTCCGTCTGAATTAGGACTGTCTTGTAGCTCAGCTGGGTGTGGAACACTCGAAGAGCAAGGAAGATTGCTCTGAGTTCTAGGAGATTGACATGTAAGTGGGTTTCCTGTGGAGTCCAGGTGCCTTGGGTAGAGAGATCTTGCAGGTGAGCTCCCCAACCCACCTGTGAGGCGTCTGTTGTTAGAGTGACCTGGGGTAGGGGTTGCTGGAAAAGGAACCCCACCAACAGGTTTTGGGTTGACTGCCACCATTGTAGAGACAAAATAAGGTGACTTGTGTTTGCTATTTTGTCTGATAGGCAGCCTGATGCCTGAGTCCACTGAGTGGATAGAGTCCATTGGGCTGCTCTCATATGGAAGTGAGCATAGGGAACCACATGCACGGTAGATGCCATGTGGCCTAGTAGTTGTAACATTTCCCGAGCAGTGAGATGAGTTTTTAACACTGCTTGGGAGGCTAAATGCACAATGCGAAGGCAGCGGGCCTGTGGAAGATAGGCCCTTGCTTTTCTGGTATCCAGCAAAGCTCCTATAAACTCTAGAGACTGAGTGGGAGTTAGCCTGGATTTTGGGATGTTTATGACCAGGCCCAAATACTGAAGGATACGCATTGTGCAAGATAGAGAAATTCTGGCCTCTGACTCTGATGGAGCTCGAATGAGCCAGTCGTCTAAGTAGGGGAAGACGAATATTCCTAGAGTGCGAAGAAATGCTGCTACCACAGCCATGCATTTCGTAAACACCCTTGGTGCTGAGGCCAGGCCAAAAGGAAGCACCATGTATTGATAGTGCTTTCCTTGAAAAAGAAAATGAAGGAACCTTTGGTGAGTTGGATGGATGAGAACATGAGTGTACGCATCCTTGAGATCTAGAGAACAAAGCCAATCCTGACTCTGAAGGTATGGCAGCAGAGTTCCCAGAGAAATCATCTTGAATTTCTCTTTGAACAGAAATTTGTTCAATTCTCTGGGGTCTAAAATGGGTCTGCGTCCCCCTGTTTTCTTCGGAATAAGGAAATAGGGGGAGTAAAACCCTGTACCCTGTTGGGAAATGGGTACATCTTCTATTGCCCCCTGGGCAAGAAGTAAACTGACCTCTTGACCCAACTGAGTGTTGGGTGAAGTCTGAGAACTGAACTGTCTTACCACTGTGGGAGGGGGCATGTTGAAGAAATGAAGCTTGTACCCCTCTCTTACAATGGAAAGAGTCAATTCTTCTGCTGTTATCTGCCCCCATCTGGGGCAAAATGACACAACCTTCCTGGGATGATGGAAGGCTCGGGCCCGTTCAGGGCCAGGAAGGCCAAGTTCTCTAGATGGGAGTCAAAGCCCCTGTGGAGGCTGAGTCTGCTGGGCCGGTTGAGGCTTAGCAGTCTTTGTTTTCCTTTGCTTTGCGGGCTGCTGTCCCTTTCGGGCAGACTGACCTGTAGAATGCACCTGCTGGGTATAGGAGGGGTAAAACCTCTTCTTTTCTTCTTTTTAGAGAAGAATGGTTTCTTGTAGGATTTTCTCCTTGTAGGATCAGCTGTAGCCTTGGATAGTCTATCCAAAGTGGTGTTATCAGCATCCAGCTCATTAGCTTTCTCTTGCCAATTTTTGCCAAAGAGATTTTCGCCTGTGCAAGGGATATTCCCCAGTTTGTCCTGTACCCAGAGTTCTAAGTCAGATGCCTGGAGCCAGGCAATCCTACGAGCACCTATGGCAATGGCAGAGGTTCTGCTTTTGCATGCAAAGCAGTCAAAAGCTGCACGATTAACATACTCGGAAACATCCTGGGCATGTTTGACAAGTGTAAGATAATCCTGCCTCTTATCGTCAGGAAGGAGAGGGCTCATAAGCTCTAGAGCTCCTGTAACCTCCTTAAGGAACATTCCCATGTATAAGATGTAGGAACTAATCCTGGCAGAAAGCATAGAGGCCTGGAAAGTTCGACGCCCAAAGGCATCAAGAGTTCTACATTCACATCCTGGAGGATTAGATGCATGTCTTTTTGCACTTTTGATCCTTCTCATAGCTGACTCCACCACTATGGAGTGGTGTGGCAACTGAGTTTTCTGAAATCCAGGACAAGGAGGCACTCGATACATGGCATCCAGCCTACGGTAATGAGGAGAGGTGGTAAGAGGTGTTTCCCACATTCTTAACATGAGATTATGCAAGATCTCATGAATAGGCAAAGTAGCTGCCTCCTTGGGAGCTTTAGGATATTGTAAAATCTCCAACTCCTTTGCTCTGGGCTCTGTTTCAGGAGCCACTGTGATGGAAAGACCTCTAGCCACCTCCCTGATAAAATCCTCTGGAGGGGACATCCTATGTTTAGGAGAAGAAGGCTCCTTAGAGAGAAGTGCTCTGGCATCGACAGAGCTGTCAGAGTCCTCCGAGTCATCGGAGGATTCAAAATATCTTCTGTCCAGGTGCTCTTGTAAAGCACGATACTGGTACTGATCGAAGTCGGTACCGGAGGGGTCCGGTACCGGCCTGTCGATACCAGAGGAAATAGCATGACTCGGTGTTGGTAACACACTCGCCGATGTCGATGCTGTTGGTACCGGTACCGATATCGGTGCCGGAACCGGTGTCCATACTGGTTGAACTGTCTGAAGCGGTTCTGAAGGCACCGATGCCGCAAGGAGAGCCGCCAGACTGCGCTCAATAGCCAGGAATCTCTGGTCAACTGACACTGCCGATGCCTGGGTGTCGGTACCGGATGAAGCGGCCGGTACCACAGAGCATGGCACCAGTAGTTCTGCTGAGGTTGAGGCCTCGAGAACATCCTGGAGCCCCGATAGTGCTTTGGAAGCCGAAGCCTCCCGCCGGGGCAATTTTGCCGGTACAAGTCCCTCAAGGGCAACGCCAGAGGCATCTCAATGCTTGGAAGGAGATCTACCCTTTGAGGACTGGCCAGATTTATGTTTGGTTACCTGAGATCAAGATCCATGCGAGGAAGACGAAGCCGTGGAAGACGTCGATGCCACGGATGCTGCATCGGAGGGAAAAAGGGTGCTAAGCTTAGCAGCTCGGTTTTGCCGACCCGTCTTCGACATCATCCCACAGGCAACACACTCCGAGATGGAGTGGTCAGGACGTAAACATTTGAGGCACCACTCGTGAGTGTCTGTGACGGAGATGGTACCGCCACACTTGGAACCCTTTTTAAACCCGAAGCGGGTTTTACCATGTTGAGGAAAAATTGGGCCTCGTGCCCAAAATGGCGCGTGACACCCGAGAGAAAAAAGGCTGGAAAATCCAGAAAAAAGATTACAAAAATTTTTTTTTGAAGAAAGAACTGGCGATATCGGTATAGCGTCGAGGAAGGCAGACGCTACCACAAAAAAGAATGAAAAATATGGGATAATTTCTGCGGTGACAGGAAAACGACCTTGAAGAGCCCGATACCCGAACCGACCGAAGTCGGTACCGAGGGGAATCGGTATCGGTGTATCGGTACCGGAAGGCATCGCATGACTGGGTGCTGGCAAAGCAGACACCGATGTTGATGCCGATGCTGTCGGTACCGGTACCGATACCGGTACCGGCATCGATGCCGGATCCAGTTGAACTGTCTGACGCGGTTCCGAGGGTGTCGATGCCGCAAGGAGAGCTGCCAGACTGCATTCAATAACCAGGAACCTCTGGTCTATCGATGCTGCCGATGCCTGGGTATCGGTACCGGAAGCAGCCGGTACCCCAAAGCATGGCACCAGTAGTTCTGCCGAGGTCGAGGCCTCGAACATCCTGGAGCCCAGATAATGCTTTGGAAGCCGAAGCTTCCTGCCGTGGCAACTTTGCCGGTACAGAACCCTTAAGGGCAACACCAGAGGCATCTCGATGCTTGGAAGGAGATCTACCCTTTGAGGACCGGCCAGACTTATGTTTAGTTACCTGAGATCCATGGGAGGAAGATGAAGCCCTGGAAGACGTCGATGCCACAGAAGCTGCATTGGAGGGAAAAAGGGCGCTTAGCTTAGCAGCTTGTTTTGTCGACCCCTCTTGGACATCATGGCACAAGCCATACACTCGGAGATAGAGTGGTCAGGACCTAAACATTTAAGACACCACTCATGGGTGTCGGTGACAGAGATGATACCGCCACACTTGGTGCACTTCTTGAAACCCGAAGCGGGTTTTTCCATAGTGGAGGAACTTTTGGGCCTAAGGCCCAAAATGGCGCGTGCACCTGGAAAAGAAAAGTTTGGAAAAAAATAGTATATATATTTTTTTTTAAAAAGAAGAAAAGAAAGAAAGAAAAACCAGTGGTACTTGGTATAGCGTCGAGGAAGGCGGACGCGACCACAAAAAAGAAGGAATAAGGAATAATTTTCTGCGGTGACAGGAACAATGACCTGCTGGCTCCGCGGAAAACGAAGAACTGGAGAGAGGCAGTTGGGAAAGGTGGGAAGGCAGCACGCAGGCGCTGTGGGATGCTCCCAAAAGCTTTCTAATTGGACGCTGGGGAGCGTTCCCACACAGGCTCCGTCGGTACCGACATACCATATGTGAAGACTACATTCCTGCTTGTTCCTGGAGATCACGGAGGATGTAGTGAAATGGGTATTGACAAATGGAGAGGAAAATGCTGGCTGTGATGGGGTGAGGTGGGTGGATCAGCTCAGTGGAGGGGAGGGAGAGAGTGTGATGGGGACTGGCTGGGGAGAGAGAGTGAGTGCTATGTCTAGTAAACTGGGCTAATGGTTAACCTGGGCTATCTGCACCTAGGTTCCATGTTATTCAATGGGACTTAGGAGCAGATAGCCCGTGTTAACTGTTAGCCCAGCTTAGTAGACATACGCCTTTGTATAGGGCATAATTTTCATTATTTATTTATTTTTATATTGTGTGTATATGTTTTGATTGGGGAGGGGGGGTCATTGTTTTGTATTAGTTTCCTACTTGTCCCTAACTGGATAGCTTTTATTTATCTAATGTTGTGGCACGCTTTGGGATTTGATGTAAGTCCTATTATAAATAAAAAGTTGACTGAAGAAATTGATGTATAATTGTATTTATTTAGCTATTTTTCTATACCGCTAAGCGCTATTTATCTTTTCTTTCTATTTTATGGAACCTCCTCTCATCGATGGTGTCTACTAAAGGTTTATGAAAAAGCTGGCAAATTTTCTGATTCACCACCAACTTTAGCAGTCACCCTGTGTCCCTGTTATCATACCCCACACCAGTGGTAATTACCTGTGCCCTGAGTAGGTGAGGCCCTCATCTATAATGCAAAGCAATGGATTCCCTTATAAGTACACCGAAGGAGGACAATTTTCAGTGGGGTGTTTCACACAGGTAAACAGACGTTTCCTGGCAGGAATGCTCTAAAATTGGCTTTCCCATAATGAAAGAATATCCGTGCAATTGATCTGTGAGTCCAGTAATATGATTAATGTGAGATTAAGCTCAAAACAATTTTTTTCTATTGGACTCTCATCTCTCTTTTTGGAATTAGACACTTGGCCACAGCCCGTGCCAAAACTGTCACTCTCTTAAAGATTAACCAACTTTTCTACTCTAGCAACTTCTACTACTATTAATCATTTGTAAAGCAAGTCCAAAGGTTTAAGAAATATACTCTATTTACTGTATGATGCGTTTCACAAAAAACATTCAGCAGTTGTTCAGCTTAAGTAAAGACATCACCCTGGCACCTAAAGAGACATTGCTCTGACATTTAGCTTGTAAAAAGGGATCCGCTGATACAATTCCCCTATGTCTGCTGTCAGCTTTGTGTACACTCTCGGAGTCTCAGTTGCATCATTGGAAGTAGAAAATAACTTCCCCTATTGTTACAGGCTGCATAAAGATGATGACTATGTCTCCTGTTCATTGTGATTTATTGCCAAATTATAGGCATGGGTACAGAAGCACAGTGTCTTTTCATCTGACCCTGAATAACCCCCAGAGAGAGAAGTCTTGGATTGATTTGAACTCTGATCTTCTTTCAACTTAATAAATTATGGAATAAGAGAGAGATTCTGTTTTTCAAGGTTGACAGCTGACTCCAGGTTCTTAGGGCAGAATATTCCAGTCTTATTTTCCACCCCATTGAATATATGGGCTTACAGGTCTGCTTTCCCTAAGAAAACCAGAATTACTGAAGCGTTTGGTGTAAAGCAAAATCTGGATCACTCTATCTTGAAAAAACTGAAACCATGTGATACTTTTACGATATTTGTACAGATTTTGCAATCAGAGGCTATTTGCATTCCTCAAGAGTTCTTACTCAATAAGAAACATATTCAGTGTCATAGAAAATGCTTTCACTCACACTGCATGGACTTCCTATCAGAATCATTGCTTCCAATGTACATTAATATGCAGAGAAGAATTATCACAGAATATAAAACTTACCAAGCAGTGGAGCTTCTCTACGACTTGCTGGTTGAACTGCAAAAAACGATTCATTTAGCTTAATCTAGGTCTAATTAAGCCTTTAATCCCTATTGAATTAACGAGAACATGAGAAGGGGCTGCATTTATGCATGGCTGGTTTCCAGTGCAGGAGAAGGCAGTGTGTTGCTGCTGGTGGAGTGATGTCACGGTTACTCTACATAATCCTTGGAGACACCGGAGAAGCAGCATAAACAGTATGTAGCTTCCACTGAAAACGAGTTTCTGTAGGCTTTTCTGGGGGCTGGGCCCAAGTTTCCACAACCCTTTTCTCACAGTTAAATCTAGCCATCTTGATAAACTCAGCAGCTAGATTTAGAAACTGAAGGGGGAGGGGGTATAAATTCAGAGATGTCGTGTTACCCAGTTCCAGGAAAGAGATTTTAAACTTGTCTTGGATTTCTGCCAGCCCTATGCTGATGCATTATAATACCTGGAACATTGATTTCAGGGGTATGTAGTGCCCCCTAGTGGGCATCTCTGGGCCCTGGGCCAACCTGGCAGGAGTCTCCCCCACCCTAGGCAGACTCCATCCATCCCTGAAGGTTTGGCACCTAATGCTTCACTTGAGGAAGAAGGGTGGAAGAGGGTATTTTCCTACCTTCTCCCCTAAAATACAAAAAAGGTATGTCTGAACAAGACAGGCTGGCAATATTTACAAGTTCTAGTAACCTCTATGACTATACATTTTCATATAGCATCAACAGTAGTAGTTTAAACAATTCAGGTAGTGATCCCTCTGAAGCATAACCAATCAATAAACAGCAAAATAATCTCTTATATGTATTCACACAGATACTCTGAAACGTTCATTAAATAAGCCGCATGACCTCTTCAACCTGGTCAAATCTCTTGCCAAAGAACCGACTCCGGAGCGCACAGGATCTATACACCCACAGGAGTATGCCGTCTTTATGCAATCAAAATTATGCAAAACTGACAAGATGGTTATACCTAGGGTTGCCAACTGGCTGGTTTTCAGCCGGCCTGGCCGGTTTTTCCACGGCCAGGCCGGCTGCCGGCGCAGAGGCAAAACCGGCCCTTTAAAAGCCGGTTTTTTTGCTCTGGCCGCAAGATCGGGAGCGGCCAGAGCAAAAAAACCGGCTTTTCTCCGCTTCAGAGGGAGCCGGGGAAGCCCGCGCGAGGCCCCGGCTCCCTCTGAACAGCCACCAGCGTGAAGAGCCTTTACCTTCACGCTGGCGGCTGTTCCTGTGAAGACGCGAATGCTGGGAAAGGTTAAAGGTTGCCCTTTAACCTTTCCCAGCATTCGCGGCTTCACAGGAACAGCCGCCAGCGTGAAGGAAAAGGCTCTTCACGCTGGTGGCTGTACAGAGGGAGCCGGGGCCTCGCGCGGGCTTCCCTGGCTCCCTCTGAAGCCTCAGACAGCCGCGATGCTGGTCGGGGGGGGGGGGCACGGACTGCATTGGCGGTGATGGGGGGACCTGGACTGGACAGGGGCGAAGGGGGGGGGGGACCTGGACTGGAAAAGGGCTAAGGGGGTGGGGGACTTGGACTGGAAAAGGGCTAAGGGGGGGGGACTTGGACTGGAAAAGGGCTAAGGGGGGGGGGACTTGGACTGGAAAAGGGCTAAGGGGGGGACTTGGACTGGAAAAGGGCTAAGGGGGGGGGACTTGGACTGGAAAATGGCTAAAGGGGGGGACTTGGACTGGAAAAGGGCTAAGGGGGGGGGGACTTGGACTGGAAAAGGGCTAAGGGGGGACTTGGACTGGAAAAGGGCTAAGGGGGGGGGACTTGGACTGGAAAATGGCTAAGGGGGTGGGACTTGTACTGGAAAAGGGCTAATGGGGGGGAATTGGACAGGAAAAGGTATAAGGGGGGGGGACTTGGACTGGAAATAGGCTGTGATGGGGGGGGACCTGGACTGTAAAAGGGTTATGGGGGGACATGGACTGGAAATGGGTTGTGATGGGGGTGGAGGGGACCTGGACCAGAAAAGGGCTATGGGGGGGGGGGAAACTTGGACTGGAAATAGGCTGTGATGGGGGGGGGGACCTGGACTGGAAATGTGTTGTGATTGGGGTGGAGGGGACCTGGACTGGAAATGGGCAATGGTGGAGGAAGGGGGATCATGGACTTGAAATAGGCTGTGATTATGGGGGCTAGTACTGCAAATGGGCTGTGATGGTGCGGGGGGACTCGGACTGCAAATGGGCTGTGATGGTGCGGGGGGACTCGGACTGCAAATGGGCTGTGATGGTGGGGGGGGGGGGCCTAGGACTGGAAATAGGCTGTGATGGGGGACTTGGACTGGAAATGGGCTGTGATTGGGGGGGGGGGAGCTAGGACTGGAAATGGCCTGTGATGTGAGGGCTAGCACTGGAAATGGGCTGATGAAGAGCTGGAATAGGACTGGAAATGGGCTGATGTGGGGCATGGGAGAATGGGACTAGAAGGGAGTGGATGCTGGGTGGGCCTAGAACTATAAGGGAATTGATTTGGGGGGAGGACTAGAATGGATGGGGAATGAGAATGGAGAGGGGAAAAAATATTTTGTGTGGAAGAAAAGTCTATGATGGGCCGGTATTGGGAGAGTAAGAGGGGCTGATAAAGGAATAAGGAAAGAATTGGGGGAAAGAGCAAAAGGGAAACAATCAGTATGTTAAAGCAGAAATAGAGAGAGAATGGAAAACATCTAAAAGAGAAGAAAGGACAAATGGATAGCTCGCAGAAGACCCGAAGAAACCAGAAGAAAGTGACTGGAGCAATTGCAACTGAAAAATAAAACGCCCAAACAGAAGGTAGAAAAATACTTTTTATTTTGAATTTATTAACTGGAATATGTCTGGTCTGGGAAGTGTGTATTGCTAACATCTTTGCGTTTTTGTTTAGTGCAAGAGGAAATTACTTTATAGTTTTTTTTCTCCAGTGTTGTACATTTCATGTTTGGATTTTGGGGTTCCCAGTTTAATTATTATCTGACCAAGGAAGTTAGCCTACACGTATCCTCGGTAATTTTTGTGGGTGGGGCTGGGGGCGGGGCAGGGGTGGGACTAGGGGCGGAGAATGGGTGGAGCATGGCAAGCCACAGGTGTCGGGTTTTTCTCGGTGAAAAAGTTGGCAACCCTAGTTATACCGGACCCCCCTGATGCTCAAGCAGGCGCAACATATCTATCCACCTTCACCACACCATCCAAGAGAACTATCGAAGACACCATCGCAACCCTAAATACTTCCACCTCATATTCAGACCCATGTCCAGCATTCTGGATAAAAGACCTGCGATCCGACCTTGCCCCAGTCTTAGCCAAAATGATAGGTCTATCATTTAGCACAGGGTCGTTCCCATCCACGCTCAAACAGACCTCCGTTAGACCGCTGCTTAAGGACATCAAATTAGACCCTCAAAAGGTCGAGTCCTACAGACCTATCTCCAGCATCCCGATGCTCGCTAAAATCGTAGAAAAATTAGTCTACAGGCAGCTACAAGATCATGTGGACACCAACGCACCTCTAGATCCATCGCAACACGGATTCAGAGAATCACACGGAGTAGAAACACTACTCACTACTCTCTTCAACACCATAATCTCCGGCATTGACAATTCACGTACAGGCTTCGCACTCATCTTTTTAGATATTGCCGCAGCCTTCGACTCAGTCTGCCACGAGATTCTCCTGATTCGGCTAAGGGAGAAAGGCATCACCGGAACAGCCCTGGAATGGTACAGGTCTTACCTGTCTGGAAGATGGCAACACGTACGAGTAAATGGAACTACATCCGAGCCATTCATACAAAGCCAAGGAGTCCCTCAAGGATCCTCACTATCATCACTTATGTTTAACATCTATATCCAACCCATCTGTAACATCATTAGATCGTTCAACGTGAGTTGCATGATTTACGCAGACGATGTCCTAATGTACCTGCCAATATCCCTGGAATGCCCGGATCTCACCCCACTAACTAAGTGTTTCAACGCAATATCCGAATGGCTCCTCTCCCAAAATCTGCGCATCCAACATAAGAAAACGGAGGTCATGTTCATCTCTAGAAATCCTGAGTTCACACCACCAAACCATTTGGAAGTAGACAACGCCAAGCTGCAAGTAAAATCAGCCATACGGTATCTCGGAGTCACATTGGATCAGAACCTCAACATGAAGCAGCACATAGCTAAAACAGTAAGAGCGATCTACTTCAAGATCAGATCCCTTAGACACATACGCCCCTTACTCGAGCTGAGCGACTTCCGCACCATTTACCAAGCTCTCATCATCCCTCATTTTGATTATTCAAATGCCATCCTACAAGGACTCCCTCAAGCAACCTTACATCCCTTACAACTCGCAATGAACAGTGCAGCGCGAATCCTCTTCGGAGCACCAAAGAAAGAGCATATCACACCCCTACTGATGCAGCTGCACTGGCTCCCCATTCAAGCCAGGATTAGCTTCAAGACCTTAGTGATGACATTCAAGGCCATCAACGGGCTATCCGCCTCCTCAATATGTGACCTCATACAACCACCCACACCCAACAGGATAAGAAGAACCGCTTCAACCAACATGCTAGCAATACCAAAAGCCATGACAAGATGCTCCATAGCAACTTCAAATAGAGCCTTCAGTCTGAGCGCCCCAAGCCTCTGGAACTCCCTACCACCCCACATCAGAGCTATCCCCAACTTGAGCCAGTTCAGGAAGGCCTTAAAACATCTCCTCTTTATCAAATACCTCATAGACTCCCCCGAACCACAGTCACCATGTATGACCAACACACAATAACTCTATCCCACATTCATACAGTTACCTATTTCAATGTTCCACACATGTAAATAGTTTCCCCTGTTATCCAAGTTGATTGCTCCTGTTCATTGTAATGACCTGACTCTTGTTTATTGTCGGAAACTTTTAGTTTTATGTAAACCGCGCTGATCGCAAATAGTGCGGTATATAAGAAATGTAAATAAATAAATAAAAATAAATAAATTCCTAAAACCATTCATTCCCTGTAATAAAACCAGTTAGCTAGGCAAAATCCCTTTTGTGGAATTCTATTACCAGAGCCTCCCTTTCCCTTCCCACAAGTCTTACCCAACTGGACTGCTGACTGCTGTGGGTCCTGGGAGATCTGCTACATCTCACATAGCTTGTCTCTGCTAAAGCCTCCCTTTTCCTGGGCTTATAATCTCTATTTTTCCAAAACACAAAGTCCAGCAGGCTGTCCCTTCTTAGCGGGTGTTCCCATCACTGGAGATCACATGCCTGCTTTACGTTCGCTGAAAGATTCCAGCTTTTATGGATTCAAGCTCATTATGATTCCAGTTCTTTGAGCCATTGGGTTGTACTTCAGCTCCCCAGCTCGGCCAAGAGCCAAGAATCAGGCAGAGAAAGGGAAATGGATTTGCAAGCTCCCCCTATAAATTTATCAGATTCCTCGGAGCCAGTCTGGGTTCTTCCACTCCACCCAGTAAGTCAAGATGAGGGTCTGCCTCTCCAGTGAACATAGTCCTGCAGCCCTCTCTCAAGCCCCAGCACATTTTCCAACATATATACCTCTCAAATTTGGAATGATATTGTCTTATGTGTGTGTAAACAACAGTGTTATGCAATCTCTACTCATCACTGAAAACCAATTTCATGCCTTGCCCTCTGTAGTCCCACTGATGGATCATACTATACAGGAGTTGGCAGCCTCTGCCCCAAAGTTTGGAAGCTTTTTTTCTAACTAAAAATTGAATGAAACCTTTTTCTATACATTCTCAAAACCCCCTGGGTAGATGAAGGGTTCAGGGAGAATTATGGATTACATGTGCCACTCTGCTTTAGAATGTAAGTTTAACACCAGGATTGACCAAAAAGGCACCTACCTCCTTCTGGAAATGGACAAAGTAAATCCCTTTGAAAATTATCCTCAATATGATCAGAGACAATAATGGACAGTAGACATTTGGAAGTGTCTTCATTACCAGAAGCCACTATCGGAAGGATAAAGTGATACAGTGAACGGGGGTGGCCCAAGGTGGATAAAGGGCAGTGTGTGGAGACTCATTGCGGGGCCTCTTTTGCATAAATACTTTCATAATGTTAACATGCACTAACTTTTAGTAAACATGCCTCTTAATGAGTGTATGGATAAAGAAAGACTACCAGATTTCTACATTACTATATTCTAGTGCCAACCGCCAGGCACATTGGGAAGTACTATAAACACTGCCCATTTAGAACCCATAGCAAATCCGCCGTATCATAACAGCACTACCAGGACTAACAAAGCACCAAACCCTACCTATCAAAAGGAAACACTGCAAATATTAAACCAATACATCTCAGAGACTACCAATACATCTTCTACTGGGGAAAGAGAACAAGTGGCACTGTCAAATAGAAACTACATGAACAGAATACCTCAGCTTGGTTACACATGCAGAACATAGACCGTCACCGGACAAAGAAGAAGGGATCACAATTTAGAAATAGGAAGACAATAATTAAACTGGAAACCCCAAAAGCCAAACTTAGAATGTACAACTCTGGAGAAATAAAACTATAAATTAATTTCCTCTTGTACTAAACAAAACGCAAAGACTTTAACGATGCACATTTCCCAGAACTGTCATATTCCAGTTAATAAATTCAAAATAAAAAAGTATTTTTCTACCTTTTGTTGCTTGGGCATTTTATTTTTCAGTTGCAATTGCTCCAGTCACTTTCTTCTGGTTTCTTCGTGTCTTCTGCCAACTCTCCATTGTCTGCTGTCCATTTGTCCTTTCTTCACTCTTCTAGTTTTTTCCATTCTCTCTCTACATCTGCTTTAACATACTGAACTTTCCCCTTTTGCTCTTTCCTCTATTTCTTTCTTTATTCCTTTTTCATCCACTCAAATTTCACCCTTCCATCCTCCACCCCCACCTACTCTCCCAATAGCCAGCCAATTGTAGATTTTTCTTCCTTCACACACAAAATATCTTTTCCCCTCTCCATCCTTACTCCCCACCCCATCCCCTTCTAGTCCTCCCCGAACATCAGCTCCCTTCTAGTTCCAGCCTCACCCAGCATTCGCTCCCTTCTAGTCCCATTCTCCCATCACCCTGCATTAGCCCATTTCCATTCCTAGCCCCCATCAGCCCATTTCGTCCTAGCCCTCCTATCAGCCATTTCCAGTCCTATCCTAGTCCCCCAACAGTCCTTTCCAGTCTTATCCTAGCCCTTCATCAGCCCATTTCCAGTTCTATCCTAGCACCTCCATCATCCTATTTCCAGTCCTAGTTCCCCCCCATCAGCTATTTCCAGTCCTATCCAAGCCCTGCCATCAGCCCATTTCCAATCCTTCCCCCCCCCATCAGCCATTTCCAGTCCTATTCTAGCCCCCATCAGCCCATTTCCAGTCCAATCCTAGTCTCCCCATCAGCCTATTTCAAATCCAAGCCCCACCATCAGCCCATTTGCAATCCTAGCCCACCATCAGCCCATTTCCAGTCCTAGCTCCCCCATCAGCCATTTCCAGTCCTATTCTAGCCCTCCCCCCATCAGCCCATTTCCAGTCCTATCCTAGCCCCTCCATCAGCCCATTTCCAGTCCAACCCCCCCCCCACTCAGCCCATTTCTAGCCCTAGCCCCCCACCCCACTGAAGAACCCCACAGCTGTCCGATTGGCTTTAGAGGACTCTCGGCAGGCCCCGGCTCACCTCTCTACAGCCACCGAAGTTAAGAACGCTGCTTTTCTTCACTTCAGCAGCTGTGTTCTAATGGCTGATGGGGGCTAGGATTGGAAATGGCTGATGGTGGGCTAGGACTGAAAATGGGTTGATGGGGGGGATGGGAAAATGGGACTAGAAGGGAGCGGATGCTGGGTGGGGCTGGAACTAGAAGGGAGATTATGTTGGGGGAGAACTAGAAGGGGATGGGTTAGGGAAGTGAGAATGGAGAGGGGAAAAGATATTTTGTGTGGGGGAATTAAAATCTATGATTGGCTGGGTATTGGGAGAGTAAGTGGGGATTGAGGATGGAGGGGTGAAATTTGAGTGAATGAAAAAGGAGTAAAGAAAGAAATGGAGGAAGGAGCAAAAGGAGAAAGATCAGTATATTAAAACAGATGTAGAGAGAGAATGGAAAAAAAACCATAAGAGAGAAGAAAGGACATGCCCTCCATGGACCCCGCCACTCTTTTTACCATGGCCCTTTCTTTGCTCAACTGCCGCTCCCTGCATTCTAAACCAGAGCTTGTTCAAGACCTTATATTACAGAGCTCTCTCGATGGCATTTTCCTTACAGAGACCTGGCTATGTCCCGGCGAGGAGCCTATTCTCAATCAATGTCTTTTCCCTGGCTTCTCTGCTCTATTTCTACCCTGCTCAGGTAGAGGGTTAGCTCTTCTCTATCATTCTTCCTTACCTTTTCAGGAAATATCCTCCCCAGCTCTCCATTACCCTGAGGCACTTCTTCATCTCAGGTTTTCCCCAGCCATTATATCCTCTTATATGTTCCCCCCTCGATTCATTCTGACCTCTGGGACTCCCTCTTCCTTACCCTGTCTGAAGTCTCCTCCACTTATTCGCACCTTAAAATTCTGGGCGACCTGAACATTCAAGTCGACTCTCCCTCCTGACCCAGAGACAAGGTCTTCATTTCACTTCTCTCTCATCTTTCCCTTTGTCAGAACATCTCCCTCCCCATGCATGCAGCCTGTCACACTCTCTACCTGCTTCTTACTGCTCCCTTGTCGTCTGTGGTCCCCTCTATGATCACAACTTTGGGTCCCTACCCTGGACGGACCACCTCTGTGTGTTCTTCTCCTTGTCCCTCCCAACTGCCCCTCTTCCCCCTCAGTCTATCTCTGCATCCACACACTTGAAGTGGTGCATCACTCCTTCTTCACTTCCCCTCTGGAGACTCCATCTTTCCTTCCGATTTTAGCTCCTTATCTACCAACATCCAGGTTCAGTACTGGCATTCCACTCTCTCCACTCACCTTGACAGGCTTGCCCCCCTCGAATCATGCACTCTTTGACCTACCCTTCATCGGCATCCCTGGTTCATACATAATCTCTCCCTTCTCCGAGCTTAGCTCTGCAGAGCTGAGCGTCTCTGGCAGCGTCAACCTACCCCCACTAGCCTTCTTCGCTTCCGTCTTTCTTGCCGCCACTGCAAAGCCCAAATCTCCTCAGTTAAAAAGACCTATTACACCAGCACTATTTTATCTGCCTCAAATTGCTCCAAACAACCTTTTTCACTCTCTTTCAGAGGTCACTGAAAGCTGAGCACCCTCAGCCCACCACCTTCTGCCAGACCCCTCTCATCTTGCCAGCTACTTCTCTGAGAAGATTGCTATGCACTGTTCCAAGTTTCCCCCTCTCCATTCCCCCGCAACTGAGGTTTCATCTTCCCTCCCCACTCTTTTCTTGGTGCCTTCACCACCATCCTCCCTGTCCCTACCCATCCCTACTTTCCCTCATCTTTGGTCTTCCTTCCAGCCCATCACTGCTGCCACCCTACTCAAGATTATCAATTCATCCCGTAAGACTACATGCCCCTCTGACCCTATCCCTTCTCCTTGGATCACGGAACCTTCCCTTGCCCTCCTTCCTTTTGTAGTCTCCATCTTTAATTCCAGTCTCGCTTTGAGTATCTTTCCCTCTTGGTTGGGGCAAGTTACCTCAGGCCAGAAGGTCAGGGGTTCAAATCCCACTAGAGGACAGCAACCTTGGGCCGGAAGGACTGGGGTTTCGAGTCCCACAGGTGTTACTTGTGGTCTTGGGTGAGCCACTTAACCCTCCATAGCCCATGTTCCCTGTAAAATAGTTATCATGCCCTGTTCAATGTAATTTCAGTTTGTTCAATGTAAACCGCCTTGATATCATGAAAGGCGGTATATAAGAAATGTTAAATAAATAAATCCAAAGCTTTCACCTGCCCCAGACACTCTGGCATCCAATTTCTAATCTTCCCTTCCTTTCCAAGGTCCTTGAGAAACTACTCTTCTCTCAGCTCTCTTCACACTTGGATTCCATTCACTTCTTGCATCCACGCCAATCTGGTTTCCGCACTGGCCATAGCACAGACACTATCTTTCTTTCCCTGCTCAGTGAAACATACACTGCTCATGAACAAGGCAACATCTCTCTTGCAATTTCCTTGGATCTCTCCGCAGCCTTTGATTTGGTAAAACACCCTCTTCTACTTTCTTATCTCTCTGACTGTGGACTTCAGGACACAACCCTTCATTGGTTTCAGTCTTTCCTGTCCTCACGTTCCTTCTCAGTGCTTTGCGGTTCTGCCTCGTCCCCCCCCCCCCCCCATCCCACTAACCTGTAACATCCCTCAGGGCTCAGTTCTGGCTCCTCTCCTCTTCAACATTTTCTTATCCCCCCTTGCACTATTAATCCAGCAACTTGGTATGTCTGCCTACTTTTATGCAGACAGTATCCTTCTTCTCTTTCACACAAACCTTCGCTCCCCGGATATAGAAACATAGAAATATGACGACAGAAAAAGACTACATGGCCTATCTAGTCTGTCCTTCCATATCAACAACTACAACAGTCCCCTTTTTTCCTTTAGAGATCATCTGTGTTTGTCCCATGCTTTTTTAAATTCAGTTACTGTCCTCATCTCTACCACCTCCACTGGGAGACTATTCCACGGACCCCCTTAAATGCTTGCTTATCCTCTTTTTCTGACTGGCTTCATTCCAATTGTCTCTCTCTCAATCCCTCCAAATGTTCCGCAATATGGCTCACCTTTAATATCCCATGATCCACAATAGCCCCTTCATTGTCCAACTCCCCAGTTCCCCTTGTTCACTCCCTCCACTATTTTGGGGTCATTCTAGATTCCTCTCTGTCATTTTATGGCCATATTTCCTCCCTTGTCCAACAGTCTTTCTTCTTCCTCCGTCGGATCTGTGCTCTTCGTTCTTCTCTCAACCAGTACTCCCTTACTACCCTCCTTCTATCACTAGTAATTTCTAGAATATATTATTGCAACAGTGTTCTTACCGGACTTCCCAACTATTATTACAATGTATTCAGTTGAAATATACTGTCTGTTGTGTTCCTTGTAAACCGTCTTGAATTGTAGAAAGTCGGTATATAAAACCTATTAAATAAATAAATAAACTAGCAACTTCGTCAATTGCAACTTCTCCAAAATGCAGCAGCCCGGATTATCACTTACACCTCGCACCGTGAACACATCACTCCCACCCTGATCCGACTTCACTGGCTTCCCATAAAATTTTGCATAAATTACAAAATTCTCATATCCGCTCACCAGCCAATCCACACAGGCATACCGCAATATTTGGCATACCGCAGATCCCTCCACACTCACCTCTTGGCCATCCCCTCAGTTTCCCATGCGTATTTGGAACAAATGCGTCATTCCGCTTTCTTTTTCCTTGCTCCTGCCGTATGGAGTGCCCTACCTGCCTCACTACGTGCAGAGACCTCTTTTCTCCAGTTCAAATCTGGGCTCAAAACACACCTGTTTCAATTGGCTCTTGACCTTCCCTCTCCTTCCCCTGAGCAGTCTCCCCCTTAGCTCTCTCCCTTCTTAGTCTAAGTTATTCTCCTCCCCTTCGGCCCATTGCTCTCTTCTTCATTCTCTTTCTTTTCTGTCCTGTCCTATATATGATTGGCGTTCTTTTCCTTATTTTTAATTTAAATTTTTGTAAACGGCTCTGATGCCTTGCTGCGTAGGGCGGTATATTAAATGACAATAAAGATAAAGATAGACAAATGGACAACAGACAATGGAGAGTTAGCAGAAGACACAAAGAAACCAGAAGAAAGTGACTGAAGCAATTGCAACTGAAAATAAAACGCCCAAAGGTAGAAAAATACTTTTTTTATTTTGAATTTATTAAATGGAATATGTCAGCTCTGGGAAATGTGCATCACTAACATCTTTGTGTTTTGTTTAGTACAAGAGGAAATTAATTAATAGTTTTATTTCTCCAGTGTTGTTGTACATTCCAAGTTTGTTTTTTGGGGTTCCCAGTTTAATTATTGTCTTCCTATTTCTAAATTGTGATCCCTTGTTCTTTGTTTGGTGAGGGTCTATGTTCTGCATGTGTAGCCAAGCTGAGGTATTCAGTTCTTGTAGTTTCTCTTTGACAGTGTCACTTGTTCTCTTTCCCCAGTAGGAGATGTATTGGTATTCTCTGAGATGTATTGGTTTAATATTTGCAGTGTTGCCTTTTGATTGATAGATTTTGATGCTTTGTGAGTCCTGGTAGTGCTGTTATGATATGGTGGGTTTGCTATGGGTTCTAAATGGGTGGTGTTTATAGCTTCCTAATATGTCTGGTGGTTGGCACTAGAGTAAAGTAATGTAGAAATCTGGTAGTCTTTCTTTATCCATACACTCATTAAGAGGCTTGTTTACTAAAAGTTAGTGCACATTAACATTATGCAAGTATTTATGCAAATTAGGCCCCACAATGAGTCTCCATACATGGCCCCACACCCCCCTTGGGCCACCCCTGCTTGGAAGGAATCGTTCCACTTACTCCTCAACAACAGAGTGTCTGTACCTACCTGTATGTCCTGGCCCTGGCTAAGGTAGTGGAGGACAACTGCATGGTCAATAAGCTGAATGTATGGCAAAGTGGTGCCTAAGGCAGTAAAGAAGGGATTCATGGTGGAGGGAGTATGTCATCAGTTGGAGCTTCTCAAGGTAATAGGGATAAGGGGATTTTCTCTAATGTTCCACACTTTCTACATGATGCCTTTATCCAACAACACCAAAAAGGCTGGGTAAGAGCTGACATCACCCATCATCTATTTTGGCTTTCCCCTTGGGCCATACGCCTGCAGATCTGAGGAATAGAACTTAATTCTACAGGCAGGCAAGTAGGCATGGGTGATGCTCCCTGCACGCCAGGAGCAGGTGAAGGCAGAACCTTCTAAATTGGGTCCTTCAGTTACCCTCTCACAACTACTACTACTGAGCATTTGTATAGCGCTACAAGATGTACAGGAGTGGAGGAGTAGCCTAGTGGTTAGAGCAACTGCCTAGTACCCAGAAGATCAAGGGTTTGATTCCCACTGGCACTCCTTGTGACTTTGGGCAAGTCACTTTACCCTCCATTGCCTTGGAAGAAAAGGCTGGCAATCTACTTCCGGTGATACATTGCCAAGAAAACCCAGGGGTAGCTGGGTCGCTATAAGTCAACACTGACTTGATGGCACAAAAAAAAAAAAAACAAGATGTACACAGTGCTGCACAGACATGTAAGAGACAGTCCCTGCTCATCAGAGCTTGCAATCTAGTCAAGACAGACACCACAGAAGGTGTAGACAGAGATAAAACAAGGGGGAAAGGTAAAGAAACAAGGAGATCAGGTGAGTTAAGATCCAAAAGTAGTAGCGAAGAGGTGAGTTTTCGGCCTGGATTTGAAAAGGGTCAGAGAAGGTGCCTGGCATACAGACACAGGTAGTTTGTTCTAGGAATAAGATGCAGCAAGGTGAAAGGAGCAAAGTCTGGAGTTAGCATTAGAAGAGAAGGGCACAGATAGAAGCAATTTGCCAGAAGAATGGTGTTTCCGAGGAGGAGGTGAAGGGAGAGAGAAGAGAAGAAAGGTAGTGAGGAGCTGCAGAGTGAATGCATTTATAGGTCAGCAGGAGAAGTTTGAACTGGATGCGGAAACAGATAGGGAGCCAATGAAGTGACTTGAGAAGAGGAGTAATATGGGCATGATGAGACTGGCGGAGGAATAGCCGCGCAACAGAGTGTTGAACAGATTGAAGGGAAGAGAGATGATTCAAAGGGAGACCACCAGGAGTAGGTTACAGTAGTCAAGACGGGAGGTGAGCAAGCCTTTGGGGAGCCAACACAGAAGTGGGTATTATTACTTGAGCAGAGAAGAATGGTGTGCTGCCCCCATTTCCCACCTGTAGAGGAGTTATCAACATCCACTGTACTAATCAAAGCACCATCAGTGCCCTGTCCAGGGAAAGTGCTGCCACAAAAACCACAGGGGACATGAATGCTCCAGCTTGGAAATGGGCAAAGGGCCTTGAGCGCCCCAAGACAGAAGATGGTGTTGCATCAGCCTACCACACCCTCCTCCTGCCATCCATTCTCAGAGGAAGACCTTACTAATGGCAGCATGGAGTGGCTGTGACTATCCAACAGCAGGAGATCACCATAGCCAAACAGTACTAACACAGGTGCTTTGAGTCAGCCAAGTCGTGACTCCCAGTCTGCCATCCAACCCAGGAGAAAATATAGAAAGGAGTAGAGTGGAGCCTCTCCTTTCTCAAATACAGCTGTAGTCAACATTATTGGCATCCTTGCAGTTCACCCTTGCATTCTTACAGTGTCATTCTGAACCGCGAATAAGCTGTTTGCACGTACGCTGGGGATGTGTGCCAAGTGGAGACGTCTAGACGATATTCCGGGCACAACCCAAAATACACATATCAAACAGATATACGTATATCTCTGTATGCAGGCAGGGGCGGAATGTGGGCATGGATGGGAGGAGCATGGGCGTGGCCGGCCCCGAAAACATACAAACCGTATTCTGTCAATTCCTGTGAATGTCTAGTTGTTTTCCCCGTGGATGTCTAAGTTATACCTGCTAAAACATGGAATAACAGACATGGAGTGACTACAAAAAGGAAAAGAAACGTTACCGCATAGAGCTGGACATACTGCTCTGGCATCATCGCATCCCAACGAGAGGTATGCCGGTGACACTACCTCTGTGCCTGCAGTAGCAGGGTGCACAGGATGCAGATGTACATATTGTTATGCACAAAGGAGGGACATGTACAAGGTGCATGAGAAAGAAAAGGCAGCACAAGGGAAACATGGGCCCACAGTGACTGAGGCAGAGGGAAACACAGAGCACATCACTTGTGAGAAAAACCATTTATTGCATGCATGACATAAAATAAAACATCCATGCTACCATCACCAGTGCCCAGGCAAACCACCCCACACACTCAGGTGCCCCTCAATAGCAAGTCACACCCCACCCCCACCCCACCATCCCAGCCCCTCACCTCCAACCACCCACCCCCACCATCCCAGCCCCTCACCTCCAACCACACACCCCCACCCCATCATCCCAGCTCCTCACCCACAACCCCCTCACCCCCCACCCCCCACCCCCATCCCCCATCCCTGTGCCAGTCAACCCTACCTGGGCCTACTGCCATCCCCCACATACCCTGATCCACCCCAACCCCTCCCTTACCCAGAGGCACTACTACTAGTCCTCAGTGCTAGGCCACCGGTTGACATGGGTGATGGCATACCCTCTGAGACCAGGCTGCTGCTGCTCTCCCCACTGGTTTCCCCACATGCCTCACGGAAGGATGGGAAGACAAGTGGGGGCCCCACATCCTACACCCAGGGGCACAGGACCCAGGATGCAGACACGCTGCTGGACCCCACTACAGATGTGGCCGTGCAGTGGCCCATGTGGTCGCTCTGGTGGAATATGGCGAGGCAGAGAGATGAGGCACATCAGCGGTGGCAGGAGGCACATTAGCAGCAACCGGTGTCAGAGGCGTGTCCCAAGGCTCAGCCAACTGGGTGACCAGTACGTTGATGCAGACCCCTAGGTGACACATGGAGGCATTCAAGTGATTGGTTGCTGCCAGCTGCTCCTCCTGGATCACCAACCACCACTCTTCAAGGGCCAGCTGCTGTTCCTGCAGTTTGTGATGAGGAAGCTTATCATAGCTCAGGAAGGAGCTATAGAAAAGGTGAAGTGACTCTGAACAAGCAACCTGTCAGTTCTGGTAGAAATAAGAAAACAGAATTTGTCCATAAAAGACTACCAGTCCCAGAATGCACCAGGTTTCCAACAGCCATTAGAGGAGCTGAAGTGGGGAAACGTGTGTTCAATCAAGAGGGCTATGAGGTAATCCCCAAGCACTCATCTCAAAGGGCAGGGCCTGATTCAGCACAGCTGCGCTGTGCTAGGGTGGAGCACTCATCAAAGCCGAATAAAGGTAGAGTTTATTCTACAGAGAATTATCCTCATCCTCAGTTTCATCTGGGAGATCCTCATCCTCAGTTTCTTGGAGATTCTCATCTTGGACAGCTTCATCATCTGGAGGATCATCAGAAGCAGAAGCCAGAGCAGACGGACAGAAAGGGCAAGAAACCCTTTGGAAGAAAGAAGAGAAAAGCATTTGGAAGGTCTAAGGGAGTCCAGAGCAGTACGTATACTGGGAGACATTCAAAAGGCCAGCATACACCATTGGACTGGGGAAAGCCAGAGGAATGGTGCTGCAGGGCTAGGAATCTCCAGACGGTACCTGTGAGGGAGACGGCTGCACGTGGAAGGGACCCTAAGACCCGTGCCAGAAGGTATGTGAAGAGAGATCCAGTGTCCAGGGATCTGGATTGGAAGGCTGGACATAAGAACTGGACTACATACTGGCCAGGCTATTTAGAGAGGAACTCTAACAGCAATGGAAGCTCAGGTATGAACACTGATCTATGCCCTAGCTATAACCTTGAAAGACAGCAGGGAAACAAGTATTCTCCTGAAAGTGCTCCATTGAGAAATTCCTCTGTGCCAATCCCTGATATTGAACCCATGATTGTTGAAGAAGCGGAAGGAGCGGTCTTAGATACAGGCTGTGAATATATGGATTGCTCTCTTCTAAACTCCTTTGGTAATTTTCTGTTACAAAGTACAGCAACCATCACAAAGAAATACAAACTTGTTCTTTAATCTACTCAGAAAAGCTCCTGAAGTAGGATTTGAGCCACGCAGTAGAAAGCAAGCCAGCTAAGGGGTTTCAGCTGGGTAACTGCTAGCAATTGAGCCTTACCTAATTGCTTGTGAGCTCTGAGGGAATCACTTCTGAGTCTATGTGTGAAGATATAAGAAGTTAACCTGAAAAGAACAGTTTTTCCCTTCTTTGTGGGTTTTGCTTGTTGTTTGCAGCACTGCTAAGAAAATATTAGCTAGAGCCTACAGAAAAGACCAGTTTGTTACCAACCAGGTCTTTATTCCTTTCATTTGATTGCCTGACAAATTCAGCTGTTGTTTTCCTGATTTTGTTTTTCTAAGTTTAACACTGAAAGCAAGTATCCTGTTTTATGTGCTACCAAGCATATATGTGTTGGGAGAAATAACCCCATAAATAAATATCTTATTGGCTTTTTACTCAAGCACAACTAATTATGGTGAGCAGCTGTGTCTGGTGTGAATGGACTGCATTTCCCACAATCCCTTGCAAATCATATTGATATATGCCTTTGCCAAGACTGTGAACATTCTCACCCAGGCAGCTGTCTGACAAGTTATACAGAATGACGGAGGAGTTGCAGCTTCTCCTGTGCCTGCACCTCATGGCCCTCCTGCTGGGCGATCAGGCGCTTGGCACACCCAACCAACTGTTCATATGTACATCGGTGGCGCTGCCCATGGTGACCACTGCCACCAGGCTGAGGTTGGGGCTCAGATGATGGTGATGGTGCAAGCTGGTCCTCTATGTCAGCAGAGCTGGTGCCTTCAGGTTCTGCAGCAGTGGCTACTCTGCACTCCCATCCACAGGGGCTGCAGGCTGTGATGCAACCCCCTCCGGTGCCACCACAGCCCTGTCCACCGATGGTGGCAATAGTGGAGTCGCCAGTGGTGAGGCAGCACTGGGTCCAGCATCTGTGGTGGCACCTGCTGAGAGAAGCAAGAAGGACCAGCTTAATGCGAACCCCTGCATGAAGCAACCCATCTCCACCCCCACATGGGCTGCACCAGTGTACTACAGCCATGGGGACACCACAGGGCAGCTGGGAGAGTGCAAAGCAAGCCAGGGAGGTCCCACCACCACAGAGTCGCCCAGTGAGCCAGCGGTGGGAATGCAACAAGGGCATGTGTGCCCCACCCCAAACCAGAGGGGACATGCGTGAGAGGAACAATGGGTGGTTCAATGGGTCACCACATCATGGGTGCAGGCCTGGGGTGGGGGACATGCAGCATGCAAATGTCAGTACATACAGGTACCTTGGACCTGTGGGCGCTGAGAGGTGTCCTCATTCCCAATGCCCTCCAATGTGGTAACATCCACTGTGGTGAGGACACGTTGCTCCAGCTTGGTGAGGTGCACCCCTTGTCCATCCGGGCCACAGCACATGCCTTCCTACAGGCCTGGCATCTCACCTGTCGCCACTTGCACTTGACATCCTCAATGTCATGGTTGTTATGGTATATTGTATTAAGCTTGTGGCAGATGGTGAGCCACCTGTGCTGCCTCTCATAGGCACCTACACAGGCCTCCTTGGTGCCCATGAGGACCCCAGCGTTGGCAAGCACCTCCTCAATGTGGAGGGTCTGCTCCCCTTCACTGAAGTTTCTCTTTCGAGATGACACCTTGCGAATGTACCTTCAGGATAACAGTAGAATGGCATTTTGCAGGGGTGTGTCCACCCTGGGGTTGCATGTTTTATAGTGGTTAGATGTCTAGCGGTGTACGTGTACAATGCCGCAGAATACAAAACACGTCTGTACATCATGACATACGTGTACATCCATGTTCCGCGGTCTACGTATAAATATAGATGCGGATCCACACATTTTTCCTTTCCCAGGTGCGACGTGTCTAGGATATCATTGGAACTAATTCTGTGCTACATATCGGACTCTGCAGCAACACTACCACTGACAGGGTAGGTAGGCAGGGTCAATGATGTGACTGCGATGGTATGTGTGCTAGGGCCTGTGCTCTGATGTATGTGTGTGGTGCCTGTGGCCCTGTGGGAGACAGTGGTATGCATGGAACTGGGCGCAGAGGCTAGATGCCCTGTACAGGCACCCACCACAGGGTAAGCCAATGTGGACATGGGGCTGTCTGGGGCAGGGGGGCGACTGGCTTGCATGAGGACGTTGCAGGGGATGACCACATGGTATCCCTGTGCACTAGATCACCCCCACATCTGTGGCCACATGCCTACGCAACTACATCATGGTCACTGTATAGAGGTGTATATTCTTTATTCTTTATTAGCAAGGCTTGATATACCGCTTGTGCATAAGCATCAGGGCAGTGTACAATAAAACATAGGCTGCCATGAAAGAGAAAGAGAAAAGGGAACGTCATTAACTTACAGGAAAGAAATAGGCAGTGAGCAAAGGGAGACAAGAAAGGCAAAGAGACAGGAATAAGACTCAGTTATCAGTTAGGGGAATGGGAGAAGAAGGGGGGAGAGAAAGACAAGGACAGGGGACCTACGGGGGGGGGGGGAGTAGTCTCGAGGGTAGAGACCACAGCTGGGGGAATGTTGCCGCAGTCAGAGAAGGAAGGGAGGTCAAAGGCCTGGTGGAAAAGGTGAGTCTTGAGTAGGACCTTGAACCGGGGGAAGGACAGTTCTGTGCAGAGGGCGGGAAGGAGTGAGTTCCAGAGGGAAGGGCTTAGGAAGAAGAATGCTGAGTAGCGAGTAAGTTCGAGATGGGCCTGGGATGGAGTCGGAAGAAAGTTACCATGAGCAGAGCGGAGGAGGCGAGGGATGCGTTGGAGGTGAATGAAATCGGCAAGGTACTGGGGGGTACTGGTGTGAAGGACTCGATGGGTAATAATGAGCAGTTTGTAAATGAACCAGACCTTAATGAGGAGCCAGTGGAGATTGAGAAGCAGAGGGGTGACATGGTCAAATGGAGAGGAATGGGTGATGAGACGGGCAGCGGTGATCTGGATAAGCTGAAGGCATTGCAACTGGTACTGTGGAAGACCTGCAAGAGCTGTATTAGAATAATCGAGACGGGAAATGATGAGGGAGAGGACGAGAGTGGTGAGAGAGGAGGAAGGGAGAAAAGACTGGACAGCGCGGATTTGGCGAAGATGGAAAAAGAACGGCGGATCAGTGCAGAGACATGGTGATGGAAAGAAAGTGAGGGATTCAGAGTAATGCTGAGATAGCGGAGGGTGAAGACAAGAGGGACAGGGGAGGTGGACAAGGTAGGAGATGAGGAGGGATGGGGTGCGCCAAAGGAAAACCAGAGGGCAGCAGACTTAGAAGGGTTCACGTGAAGGAAGTTGCCAGCAAGCCAAGTGGTGACACGGGCAAGACAGGCATCGAGCAGTGAGGTCAGGGGCCAGGAGACAAGTATGATACAAAAGCAGGATGTCATCAGCATACTAATAAGTGGAAATTCCAGACTGCTGGATAAGCAAAGCAAGCGGTGCAAGGAAAACATTGAAAAGAAGGGGGGCAAGGATGGAACCCTGGGGAACACCGCAGTGAAGAGGAAGTGGAGTAGAGGTGGTGGTGCCAGAGTGGATTGCAACAGTGTGGGATGAAAGAAAGGAATGGAACCATTGAAGAACAGTGTCATGAATCCCAAGGTCTGATAGACGAGTAAGAAGGGTGTGGTGATCTACGATGTCAAAGGCAGAAGAGAGATCCAGGGAGACAGCAATGGAAAGGTCACCCCGGTCGTAAGATTGATAAATCTTGCTCAGGAGTGCCAGAAGGGTGGTTTCAGTGCTGTGCCAGACCTGAAGCTGGAGTGAAAGGGGTGAAAGGAGAGAGTTGAGTCAAGGTATGTGGAAAGTTGTGTGAAAACGAGTTTCTCGAGAACTTTGGAAAGCAAAGGGAGGTTGGACACAGGGCACCAGTTTGCTGGGACTGAAGGATCAAGTTAGGGCTTCTTCAGGAGAAGACAGATAAGGGCATGCTTCCAGGTGGAGGAAAAGCCACCAGAGGAGAGACTAGTGTTAACCATATGCAAGGTAGGGAAGGAGTGTGAGGGAAGGGTCAAGAAGCCAGGTAGAGGGAAGGGGATTGAGTGGGCATGTGGTCTTGTGGGGAAGTGGTAATGACCTTGGTAAGTTCACAAGATGTAACAGGATGGAATGTGTGCCAGGTGTGAGGAAAAATATGAGATGAAGGGGGGAGAGTGGGAGGGAGGGGGATGGGGGAGGAAAGGAAGGTGAGAGGGGGGAACGCAGGAGGGAAAGGAAAATCGGAGGGACTTAATAATTTTGGTGAAGAAGGAGGTAAGACAGACTAGACTAAGGGCAAGAAAAGGGAACACAGAACCTGATAGAGACGCCTGGAGGAGTTGGAGGAGGAAGAGATTAGGTTTGAGTAGTACGATTGCTTAGCTGTGGTGATCATGGAGCAGTAAAGTTAGTGACAGTGACGGAAGGAAGCAAGGGAGTCAGGGGAGGGGTGTTTACGCCAGACGCGTTCCGCACGGCGGAGGTGTGTGCGCTGCAGGTACAGTCCAGGATGATACCAGGGGTGGTGGGAGGAAGGCCGTGAGGGAATGGGATGGAGGGGAGCCAAACTGTCAAGGGTGGAGGAAAGGTTGGAAGTCCAGGTATCAACCTGCCTGTCCACTGAGAGGGCAGAGAAATCTGAGAGAAGAAGGGAGTCAGCTGGGGGGAATTGTTGAAGGGTGAGTGGAGTGATATGGCGCTTGAGTTGCCAGAAAGGAGGGGCAGCAGTCTTCTTAATCCGCAGGGGAGGAAGAGAAAAGGAAAACAAAAGACAAAGTTGGTCAGTCCAGGGGAGAGGGAAGGACAAGGAGGGGAGGTAAGGGGAGCGGTTGGGGTAAGGATAAGATCCAGGGTGTGCCCCAAGACATGAGTGGGACAGGGGGCATGCTGGGCAAGGGACAAGTCATCCAGTAGTGACAAGAGGACCTTGTCTCATTGTCGAGAAGGAGCATCAAGATGGACATTAAAATCTCCCAGGATAGCAAGGTGGGGGGACAGGAGAGATACTTTCGAAAGAGAGAGGAGAAGGGAATCCCAAAGATCAGAGCAGAACAAAGGAGGAATGTACAGGAGGAGGAAGTACATGGGAGACAGGGACCCGAAATGACGGAGGAGGGATTCAGGGTACCGGGGGGAAGGCGAGACTAACTTGAGTGGGAGAGAAGCCCGATAAATAACTGCCACACCCCCGCCATTATGATTGAGAGGTGGGGCATGGTAGGTAGAATATCCAGGGGGGAGGCAACGATGTAGAAGGACATCCTCCCCCTCATGAAGCCAGGTCTCCATAAGGAAGAGAGCATCCAATGAATGTTGGGTCACCAAATCATGCATCAGGTGGGTCTTTGCGCAGAGCAAGCAACAATTCAGGAGGGTGAAAGAAAGAACCAGCAATGAGGAAGCCACTGAAGGTAGGAAGGGCAGCAAGTATTGATAGCAGAAGAGTAGCGAGGCCAAAGGATGCCTGGGCACGAGAAGAAGAGAGTGACCACTGGTGTCCGGCGCCCCAGTCGTTGCCCCAAGGAGCTTACCCAAGGAGCACTTCTGGCATGGGATGCCGCGGTCAGCTCACTTTTATGTGCGGGAGTACCTGGATGGAGATGCGGACATGTGTCACTTCTAGGAGGCAAGACTAGGTTGCGGGAGGCACAGGAGGGCAGTACAGGACCTGGGGAGAGTGGAGACAAAATAATAACAGCACACAGGTAATGATCCGAGGCAGATACAGGCAGGCAGAACACAGCAGCAGCATAGGACGCCGCAGTCAGCTAACGTTTTATGTGTGGGAGTACCTGGATGGATACGCGGATGCATTGCACACATCCGTGTTACTTCCAGGAGGTGGGACTAGGCTGCGAGCAGGCACTGGAGGCACAAGAGGGCAGTCAAGATCCGGGGAAAGTGGAGACAAAATAATAACAGCACACAGGTGATGATCCGAGGTAGATACAGGCAGGCAGAACACAGCAGCAGCATATATATGTTCTGAACCCACAGGCACATGCCTGTAAGTGTGTTGTAACCAGCACCTGCTCACCTAGATCCAATGGTGTATGTGCAGCGCAAGACATCCTAGCGGTGCACATATGGGGGTGCATTCGGTCCTAATGGCCATTTCCACAGGCACATGTGCCCACGCAGAGGTGCATGGTGGATGGGCCACCCACTGGGTACCCTGCTAGTGTGTGGGGGGGGGGGGGAAGGTGTGGGGCCAGTGGCCCAGCACATCTCTTGCCCCCTACCACCCACATAGGGCATTGGGAGGGATGTTAGGTGGCATCCCCCTGGGCCCAGACTAACCAGTGTCCTGTTTCATCCTCCCACAGGTTCCAGGGGCAGCAACCAGGTGTGAGGAGATGGCACAGGAGAGGGCCAGAGCACTGTTTGCCGCCCTTCTTTTGGTTGATGACCATGAGCGCAGACATGCAGAATGCCATCACCCACATGCCAGGGTCCCCAGGCACTGCGCACAGTACCTCGACATCAGCGATGACCTGTACCGGACATGCTACAGGTTTGACCGTGAGACGATATATAACCTGCGTCAGGAGCAGGGGCCACAGCTCGCTGCACAGGCACATACAAACGGGACACAGTGCCCGTCCATGTGAAGTTGCTGGCAGCTCTGGCATTCCTGGTGACTGGCACATTCCAGTCTGTTGTGGGAATGGCATCGGGGCTGAGCCAGGCGGCAGTGTTGCGCAGCATCACACATTTCTTGGATGCCTTTGTGGGATGTGCTCCCCATTACATCTCCTTCCCATGCCCCCCACAGCAACAGCAGCAGATCATGCTCGCATTCAGTGAGGTTGCAGGGTTCTCATCAGTCCTAGGGGCCATCAACTGCACCCATGTGGCCCTCTACCCACTGCACCTGCATGAGGCGGCTTTCAGGAACTGGAAGGCATACCACTCCATGAACATGCAAGTCATCTGCAATGCCCGGATGGAGATCCTGGATGTCGTGGCACGCTTCCCTGGCTTGTGCCATGATTCCTACATCCTGGGATAGTCAGGGATACATACTGACTTTGAGGACAGCACCATCACCGGTGGCTGGCTGCTTGGTGAGTAGACACAGGTTGGGCTCTGTTTGCCTCTCTGTGCTCTGGGAAGAGCAGTGCCCTCGTAAGTGCTCTGCTAGAGAGGTGAAGTTTAGCTCCTGTGAGTGAATTTGCTGTGAGTTCTATCTGTCTGTCTGTCTCCACACATTTATTTATTTATTTATTTATCATTGTTAGTGTGCCCCCTTACCTCTCTGTCCCTTTATTTTGCACTTTTGTTCAGCTTTCTCAGCTGTACAACTTACCCTACTTCCTTCAACTATCTGGCCTGTCTGTGTTGGCCAGGTTAACTTTTACTTTTAATTTAATAGCTATCCTTGCTCTGTCTCTGTCTGCTGAGTTTATACTTTTTTCCTGTCTCTGCTCTTAGTTTACCTGAGTGACTAACCCCTCCCCTCCTGCTGAGGTATTGTTTAGCCCCTCTTCCTGTCTCCCACCTGTGCCTAGCTCTGTTTGTCTCTCTGTGCTCTGGGAAAAGTAGTGCCCTCCTAAGTGCTCTGCTAGAGAGGTGAATTTTAGCTCCTGTGAGTGAATTTGCTGTGAGTTCTATCTGTTTGTCTGTCTCCACTTATTTATTTATTTGTCATTGTTAGTGTGCCCCCTTACCTCTCTGCCCCTTTATTTTTCACTTTTGTTCAGCTTTCTCAGCTGTATAACATATACCCTACCCCCTCCCCTCTACCCACCTACCCTATGGCTCGCTGTCTCTTATACCTGTCATCTGCTCATTCCCTACTTCACACACAGGTGCACCCAATCTCTTTGACTCTCCTACCTTCTATATCCTCTGGCCTTTGTTCTCCTCTCTATTCCTCTTTGGGGTCCTCATCACATTGTCTTCCTCTTCTTCATACTCCCTAACTGTCTCCCCTCCTACCAGCACTCTCACTCCTCCCCTCCTTATTTTCCCTTTACCATCCTCACTTCCCCCTCCATTCTACCCTATCATCAGCTCTTGAGTTTCATCGCTTTCTCCCTCTCATTCAACCATCTCCTCTCTCTCTAAGGCAACCTCACCCTCGTTTCCACCATACTGCCTCCTCTCTGCCCCGTACTCTGCTACTCCTTCTTCTCTCATCCGGAGATATCAACCCCAACCCTGGCCCCCCTAGACTTCTGTCACATTCTGAGAAAAGATTTTCATGCAATACGTCTAATCTTATTCATATCCCTCTCCTTCCCCCTCCACTCTCCCTTTCTCATGTGTCTTGTGGAACGCACACTCTGTCTCTAATAAACTTTCTTTTACTCATGATCTTTTTATCTCTAATGCTCTACATCAGGGGTCTCAAACTCAAATTGCTTTGAGGGCCAAATGAGGACTTGTAAAGTAACCCGGGGGCCGCATAAGAAACGGGGCCTCATTTGCATAAGGGGCCACATTTGCATAAATATTTGCATAATATTGCATAATGAGTATATGGATAAAGAAAGACTAAACAATTTCTATATTACTATAATCCAGTGCCAACCGCCAGGCACATTAGGAACTACTACAAACGCTGCCCATTTAGAACCCATAGCAAACCCCCCGTATCATAACAGCACTACCAGGACTCACAAAGCACCAGACCCTACCTATCAAAAGGCAACACTGCAAATATTAAATCAATACATTTCAGAGAACAACAATACATGACCTACTGGGAAAAGAGAACAAGTAGCAATGTCAAATAGGAATTACATAAACAGAATACCTCAGCTCAGTTACACATGCAGAACATACCCCATCACCAAACAAGGAATCACAATTTAGAAACAGGAAGACAATAATTAAATTGGGAACCCCAAAAGCCAAACTTGGAATGTACAACAACACTGTAGAAATAAAACTATAAATTAATTTCTTGTACTAAACAAAGCACAGACATTAATGATGCACATTTCCCAGAGCTGACATATTCCAGTTAATAAATTCAAAATAAAGAGATATTTTCCTACCTTTTGTGCATTTTTTTTCAGTTGCAATTGTTCCAGCCACTTTCTTATGGTTTCTTCGTGTCTTCTGCTAACTCTCCATCGTCTGCTGTCCATTTGTCCTTTCTTCTCTCTTCTAGTTTTTTTTTCATTCTCTCTCTACATCTGCTTTAACATACTAATCTTTCTCCTTTTGCTCTTTCCTCATTCCTATTTTATCCACTCAAATATTACCCCTCCATCCTCAATCTCCACTTACTCTCCCAAAACCTGGCCAATTGTAGATTTGTCTTCCCTCCCGCACAAAATATTTTTTCCCTCTCCATTTCACTTTCCCAGCTCCATCCCCCCCAGTGGCATTACCAGTCCTAACCCCCCCCATCAACCCACAGCACATTACCAATCCTAACCCCCCCAGTGGCATTACTAGTCCTAACCCCCCCCCCCCATCAGCCCACAGCACATTACCAGTCCTAAAACCCCCCAGTGGCATTACTAGTCCTAAACCCCCCCCATCAGCCCACAGCACATTACCAGTCCTAAACCCCCCCAGTGGCATTACTAGTCCTAACCCCCCCCCATCAGCCCACAGCACATTACCAGTCCTAAACCCCCCCAGTGGCATTACTAGTCCTACCCCCCCCCCCATCAGCCCACAGCACGTTACCAGTCCTAAACCCCCCCAGTGGCATTACTAGTCCTAACCCCCCCAGCCCACAGCACGTTCCCAGTCCTAAACCCCCCCAGTGGCATTACTAGTCCTAACCCCCCCCCCATCAGCCCACAGCATGTTACCAGTCCTAAACCCCCCCAGTGGCTTTACTAGTCCTAACCCCCCCCCCCCAGCCCACAGCTCATTACCATTCCTATCCACCACTTGTTGTCTCAGGTAATTACGTGTGCTAACCCCACCACAGTGGCATTACCAGTCCTAACCCCCCCATCAACCCCCAGCACTTTACCATTCCTAACCCCCCCCCCCCCCCCGTGGCATTACCAGTCCTAACCCCCCCATCAACCCACAGCACATTACCAGTCCTAACCCCCCCCCCCCCGGGTCATTACCAGTCCTACCCCCCCCCCCATCAGCCGCGGCAAAATCAAATGTCCCGCGGGACCCCCCCTGCCTGGCAGAGCCAGCCCTCCCTCCCTCCCTCCGTCCTTCTCTGCTTCAGCTTAGAACTGTGAAGGGAGAGTTCCTCCCTCGCGACTCTGCTAAGCCCGCTGAGGCTTATGGGAAATTTCCCATCTGCCCCGGCGAGCTTAACAGAGTCGCGAAGGAGAAGCTCTCCCTTCGCGGCTCTGAAAGCCGAAGAGGAGAGGGACTGAGGGAGGCAGGGCTGGCTAACATCGGGGAATTCCGGGGGCTGCCTCCATACCTGCCCGCGCTGTGCACAAAATGGATCCTCGAGGGCGCGTGGTGCCTCGTGGCGTTCGGCTGGCTGCCCCCCCTCCTCCTTCCTGTCTCTCATTGGTTGAGGGCAGGCTCGTGACTCGGGAGAAGACTGAGAGTATTTTTTAACCCCACGCGGCCGCGCCAGGCAATCAGGTGAGAAAAGTGAAATGGCGTCGCGGGCCGCACAAAATGCTCATGCGGCCCGCGGGCCGCGTGTTTGAGACCCCTGCTCTACATCTTCTTGCTCTAACTGAGACCTGGCTCCTCCCAGATGATACTACATCTATTGCTGCTGTCTGTCATGGGGGCTATCAGTTCTCCCACACGCCTCGTCCCACTGGCCGTGGTGGTGGTGGTGGGCTTCTACTTTCTCCCTCCTGCCAATTCCAACCCCTCCTGCTGCCTCAGTCTCGCTCTTTTCCCTCTTTTGAAGTCCACTCCATCCGCCTTTTCACTCCATTTCCTCTCCGGGTAACTGTTATTTATCGACCTCCTGACAAATCTGCTTCTACCTTTCTCAATGACTTTGACTCATGGCTTTCCTTCTTTCTGGATTCCTCTTCCCCCACTCTTATTCTCAGGGATTTTAACATTCATGTCGATAACCCCTCTGATCCTTATGATTTAAAGCTCCTCTCCCTTACCTCCTCGTTTGACCTCCAGCTTTGTTCCACTGCCCCCACTCACCAGCATGGCCACTGCCTTGACCTGGTATTTTTCTCTAGTTGCTTACCCTCGAACCTCTGTAGCTCAGTTCTTCCTTTATCTGACCATCACCTTTTAAGCTTCAATCTTCATTACCCGCTGCCTCAACCTCGGCCTATCTCCTCCAACCTATTTAGAGATCTTCATGTTATTGATCATTTGGTTCTCTCTTCCACTGTTTCTTCATCTCTTTCTTCCACTATGTCATCTAAGTCGGTTGATGAGGCAGTAGCTTCCTATAACGCTGTACTCTGCTCTGCTCTGGATGCTCTCGCTCCACCCATGCCACGTCCTGTGAGGCGTTCTGCACCCCAGCCCTGACTTTCATCCACTACCCGCTATCTACGTTCCTGTGCTCGTGCTGCTGAGCGTGCTTGGCTCAAATCCCGCTCCCTTGCAAACTTTCTACACTTCAAATTCACGTTTGTCTCTTTCCAGTCAGCCATAGCTCTTGCCAAACAAGACTATTATGTCCATTTGACTAACTATCTTGCCTCTGACCCTCGCTGTCTCTTTACTACTCTCAGCTCTCTTCTCAAAGTGCCTCCACCTCTGATCCCTCCCTCCCTTTCTTCCCACACCCTGACTATTTCCCTCTAATTCCCCACAAAGTCAGCTACTTCCCCTCCTCCCCCTCTTCACTCCCAACTTTTCCCCCCTACCTCTGCTACCCTCTCTTCTTTTTCTGTGATCTCTGAAGAGGAAATTGCACACCTTCTTTCTTCCTCCAAACTCACCACCTGCTCCTCTGATCCTATCCCCAACCATCTCCTAAGCCCCATCTCCTCCACTGTTATCCCTTCCATCTCTCATATTCTCAACCTATCGCTCTCTACTGCAACTGTCCATGCAGCCTTCAAGCATGCTGTGGTCACACCTCTCCTAAAGAAACCCTCACTTGATCCCACCTGTCCTTCTAATTATCGACCCGTCTCCCTCCTTCCCTTCATTTCTAAACTACTTGAACGTGCGGTTCACCGCTGCTGCCTCGACTTCCTCTCCTCTCATGCCCTCCTGGATCCTTTACAGTCTGGCTTTCTTCCTTTACACTCTACTGAAATGGCTCTTGCCAAAGTCTCCAGTGACTTGTTCCTGGCAAAATCCAAGGGCCTTTACTCTGTCCTCATCCTTCTTGACCTCTCTGCTGCTTTTAACACTGTTGACCACAACCTTCTCCTTGATACTCTGTCCTCGCTTGGTTTTAAGGGCTCTGTACTATCCTGGTTCTCCTCCTATCTCTCCCATCGCTCTTTCAATGTTAGTTCTGGTGGCTCCTCCTCCTCTGCTATCCCACTCCCAGTTGGTGTACCCCAAGGATCTGTCTTGGGTCCGCTCCTTTTTTCTCTCTATACCCAGTCCCTTGGTGCACTTATCTCTTCCCATGGCTTTCAGTACCATCTTTATGCTGATGACTCCCAGATCTACCTCTCTATGCCTGAAATCTCTCCGGCAATCTAGACCCAGATCTCTGCCTGCCTTTCTGACATTGCTACCTAGATGTCTCACCGCCGCTTGAAATTGAACATGGCCAAGACTGAACTTCTTATCTTTCCCACTAAAGCCTCCCCTCCTCTTCCTCCTTTCTCAGTCTCTGTGGATAACTCTGTACTCCTTCATGTTTCCTCGGCCCGCAATCTTGGGGTTGTCTTTGACTCACCTCTCTGTTTCTCCACACACATCCATCTGATAGCTAAGACCTGCTGTCTCTTTCTCTATAACATCAGCAAAATCCGCCCTTTCCTTTCTGAGCACACTACTAAGATGCTTATCCACTCCTTAATTACCTCCCATCTTGACTACTGCAACCTACTCCTTGTTGGTCTCCCTTTGAATCATCTCTCTCCCCTTCAATCTATTCAACACTCTGCTGTGCAGCTAATCTTCCACCAGCCTCGTCATGCCCATATTACTCCTCTTCTCAAGTCACTTCATTGGCTCCCTATCCATTTCCGCATCCAGTTCAAATGTCTCCTGCTGACCTATAAATGCATTCACCCTGCAGCTCCTCACTACCTTTCTTCTCTTAACTCTCCTTACAACCCCCCTCGGGAACTCCGCTCTTCTAGCAAACTGCTTCTATCTGTGCCCTTCTCTTCTATTGCTAGCTCCAGACTTTGCTCCTTTCACATACAAATGCTCAGTAGTAGTAGTAGTAGTAGTAGGTGTCACACGCACATGCATGCATACCCCCAGAGGCACAGGGGCATGGTCAGACGTGTGCCTGCAGGCAGGCCATGCCCACAGGTGGGCGACACCATGGCTGTGGGTTGTCCCTATATGGCGGGGGGGGGGCAGCTACAATCATAGCATGGACTTGGTGGGGGGCTGGGGATGTGCCACAGTTGGGGATGCAGAGGGGTCAAGGCTGGATGACCCCAGGCTTAGTTGGTGGGGCACCGGGTGGCACCTGGTGCATGGGTATGATGGCCATGGCGATACATGTTGACATTCCTGCCACTGTTCCTCTATGCAGGTGAATGAGGATACTCGCTGTGGGAGTGGCTCATGACACCCCTTGTCAACACACACACCCCAGCGGAGGTCAGTTACAACTGATCACACCAGCTGACATGCTCCATCATAGAGCGGACATTTGGCTTTCTCAAGAGCCGCTTCTGCTGCCTTGACCGGTCTGGTGGAGAGCTGCTCTACGCCCCAGCAAAGGTGTGCAGGATATTCTTGGCGTGCTGCATGCTGCATAATTATGCCCTGTGTTGGGGATAGCCCATTCCAGATGCAGCAGTCAGTGATTCCGATGGCAAGGAGGTTGAGATGGTGGCCCCCAGCTGTCACATGCTACCTCACACCAACGTGCAGTGGTGACTCTGAGATCCCTCATGGAGACGCACTTTGTGTGAGGTAAACTGCCTGTGTTGGTGGAACTGGGGGTTGGGTGGCAGGGCTGGGTATCAGCAGGCAGGCTCCACCAGCCTGATTCATCCCGGATGTCCTGGCCCTCTGTGGACCTATTCGGAACCGGGCACACAGCGGGAGTTGTAATTCAGATCCCACGGGGCACGTTTAGCCCCCCAGGACCAGAATCGCGAACAGGTCTGTACATGTCTTCTATTCAGCCCGGCCTTCACCTACAGGCCTTCCCCAGTTAACTCAGTCTGGGCTGTTCAATGGAGCTGCGGCGCCATCACGTCCAGTTGCCATGTGACACTACTGCTCCATTGTACAGCCGTGATCCCCAGCCGCCAGCTCCTGTACTGCTTTCCCCACTATTCGTGGCACGGACTGGGCCTGCATGTGTACATATCTTGGTCCGCCATGCAGTGAGCCATTCTGGCCACTGCAGGCAGTCACTACCCACCCACTCCCTCCCCCCCCCCCCACACATCTGCCACTACATGCCCTCTGGCTCCAGGTGACCTGGCCCAACATACATATGTCCAGGGCTACAGACCACCCACTGGCCCCTTTCTCCACCACCACCCCACCCCTGGCTAGACTCCTGGTATGGCCACCATGTATATACTGAGAGTTTTTCAGGGTCGGCAGAGGAGGCTGATTGGCGGGGTTGGATGTCCACATGGGACCCCCATCCCTGCTATTTAAGCATCAGAATGACCCCCTATGCAGATATACAAACAGACACAGTGTTCCAAAATTACTGGATTTGCAAACATTGTAAACTGCCTTGATGTTACGAGGGGCAGTATATCAAACATCTATGTAAACCTGAACAGAAACATAAACCGTATAGCACAGACCTTATGGCCCTGTGCCATCCCAGTCCACCCCACTGATGGGCCCCTGGTTCTGAGGGCCTTACTCCAATGGCCCAGGTGGGGACATGAGCACCTCTGTCAGCCTCTGCATGGCCTGTGTGAGGGCCTGGAGGTCTCCCTGATGCCCCGTAGGTGCTCCACAATCTGCTCCAGGGGCCCCACTGCTGCAGGTGCTTGCTCCACTGCCTCCTGCCCCTCCCCTCCCTTTCCTCCACCCCCTACTTCCTCCTATCCCCTCCCTCCATGCTCCCCCCTCCTTCACCCACTGGGTGGCATGGCCCTGAGTTTCCCCTCCTCCAGGGAATCCTCCTCCTCCTCCCCCTGCTCCTCAGGGCCACCCACCCAGGGGTACCCTGCTTTCCCACCCTCAGCCCCTGCTGTGCCGTGGGCCTCCCACTGTGGGATGCCTCACCCAGACCCTCCCCCTCAGGGAAGTAGAGCACCTCCATGAGGCTGAGGGTGACAACCTCATCCCCACTGTCTCCTGATGGGGTGGTGCTGGATAACACTATGGGGCTGGCTGTGGATGGGTGTCTGCAGTGGCGGGGCTGCGTGAGCCAGCTGCTGGTGGATGGTGCTCCCCCCTCCTCCACCTCCATGTCCTCCTCCTTGGCATCATCGTCATCATTGTCCTCCTCCTCCTCCTCCTCTGCTGCGGGGGGGGGGGGGGGAGTCCTTGACCAGGATGGCTGTAGAAGGGATTCAGAGAGGTGGCTGTTAGTTTCAGTGGGTGGGGGTGTGCAGCTGCCATGTCTCCATTGTCAGATGCCTCCCTATGCTCTGTCTACTGTTGCCTCTGTGATGCCCAGCCACTCCAGCACTGTGCCATATTGTATGTCATGGCCCCATTCCTGTGCCATTCCCCCACACTCACCTCACTCCTGCTGCAGCTGCTGCCAGAGTCGTGCCAACAGATGTGGGCATATGCAGCATATGGCACGGTACCACAAGCTGTAGGCCTCGGTCTCGTGCAGGACATGGAACTGTCTGTGGAGGCAGGAAGGAGGTGTCTTACATATGCATGTTTCTTTCTCCCTCCAGGTCTGTCACTTCAGTTGCCTGCCTGCCTGCCATAACACCATCTGCATACACTGGACCCTGTCACATCATGCTGCCATGTCTCCATTGCTACCTCACCCTGGTCCGGGGCTTGCCCTGGTCCCTCAGGACTCCTCTGTCCTATGTGCCTGCATTGCTGACTGGCCAGGTCATGGGCTGAGAGGGGCACAGGAAAAGTGCTGCCTGCAACATTCCTCTGGGACGAAGCTGCATTTTCTGCCTGCCCTGTGCTGCACATTATGGCCTTTGCATGCTGGTGTCAGACCTGGCAACTGACATGTCCTGTTTTATGGTTGCAGTGCAGGCATTTGGGCTGCTACTATCCAGGTGGGCACTATCATATGTGTGGTGTGGTACCTCTGACCATGATTGTGTCCACTGCTCTTACCAGGACTGGTCAGGTGGGCTGGGCAACAGTAGATGGTACTGGGATGCCTGGGTGCGTTGGGTGAGGTATGGTGGATAGGTGGCGAGTGTGCTTCTGTCTATGGTGCATTGCAAAGGTATTCATCCCCTCTGTGTCTGTCCTATTTTGTCACATTCCACCTTATGGATGAATGCTGCCATTTCCACTGTGGCTCTTTGTAGCTCCTTCCATGTTCTCCTTGGTGTCCTTGTGGTATCTCTGCTTTATGCCCTCCTTGTCTAGTCTCAGGTCTTCACTTGTCAGGTTTGTCATGGTGTCATGTTCTTTATATTTTGTTTTAGTGCGGTTCCTGGTGCTTCATAGCATCCTCCATCTTTGGGATGGTGATTTTTGCTGCAGGCCTGATTTCTGTGTCTCTGCACCTTTGTCTCTGACCTGTTTGGGCTGCGCCTTAGTCATCCTGTTGCTTGATTGGTGGTGTTACAAGGTCCAGGCCTTTTGTTACAGGTGTCTTTGTAGAGGCATCATGTGCCAGATCATGTGCCACTGCTTGCATGCAGGTGGACCCTGCTGCCCTCATTTTGGGTCATCTATGGTTCTTTAGTTGGACCTGCTCTTAGTTAGGGGTTTTATGGACAGAGTGTTGTGACATATGCGCTCACACCGTTTCTGGTTTTACATGTTTCTTTCTGTATACAAGGTATTGTATTGTCCTTTCACATCACCAGTTTTTATTATACTATTAGGTCCCTTACCTTACGTCCACATGACTCCCCCACCCCCACCCCCTCTTCTTTCCAAGTTGTACATGCTGCTACAGATCAGGACTGACACAGAGGGGATGGATTATTTTGCAGGCCCCTGCATCCACATTTGTGGCTTTCTGTGCAATTCCAGTGCCCGCCCCCAGGCCCGTACCTAGCCCTGTGCGAGCAGGGCGGGCGCAAAGGTTTAAAGGGCACATTTTAGCTGTCTTCCATTGCCTGTCACCACCACTGTTTCTTCTCTCAGTGGTGGCAGGCAATGGCAGGACAGCTAAAATGCACCCCTTAAACCTTCTCGCCGGTATGCTAAGCAGCTCTTTCCCTCCCTGCAAAAGCAGCAAAAGCAGGGAGGGACAGATCTGCTTAGCATGCCGGCAACTTGCATATCTGGCGCGCCTCTTCTCTTCTGATGTGGGGGGGGGGGGGGGGGCACAAGCCCGATGTGCAAGTCTCACAGGGCACGATCTTCCCTCGGTACAGCCCTGCCCGCCCCTCCAGACAGATGATCACAGGGTGGGGATGCTAGAGAGGGTTGCTACAAATATGGTTGGTGATCTGGATCTTGGCCATCTGCAGATGGACTTATGGATCTTTTAGGTATATGTTGGCGGGCTGGCAGGTTGGCAGTGCTGTGATGCAACATTTGTATGCACAGGTTGGGTGCCTCTTAATTGTCAGCATGCTCTGCTACACAGTGTCATTGGATGGGGCTGTTAGGGGCTATACGTAGATGTCATCTGCAGGGTGTTTCTTAGCAGGGATGTTTCTTTGCAGACACAGTGGTGGCTGCATGGGGTTATTTCAAACAGGGCATTCAGTTTTTATGTCCCAAAATGCTGGAACACCCTACCCCCCGACATTAGAGCCATTACCAATCTATATCAGTTCAGGAAGGCTCTCAAAACATACCTTTTCTGCCAATACTTCCCAGACAACAACTGAACTAGATATCCCCTCCAAGAAATGACCCAGTCTAGAAATGCCCTCACAACTTATATCTGCAGTGTAGATAGATTATGTATATAGTTAACCCAGTTATCCAAGTTTGTACTCCTGTTCAATGTAAAACCTGACAGTTTGTCGTTATGGTCGTTTTGTTATGATGTAAACCGCGCTGATTCTAAATAGCGCGGTATATAAGAAACTGTAATAAATAAATAAATAAATTTCCCATTGGAGGTGGTGCTGTTGTGGATAGTATCTGACTTCATAGGGCATGGGGCAGACACAGGATTCTCTCAGGGGACTGGTATAGAGGTTGGTAGTGGGGGACTGCCTAGTTCAGCCATGTGTTTTTTTGTTTACTGGCATCATGTATCTATGTTTCTACTGTATTGGGCCATGTTGCTGCACTTTTACACACTGTAGGTTTTTTTCACTGTGTTCATGTTTCCTTTCCATATGTGCTTTCCCTTTTGTCCATTCTGCATTTATTGCCACCATGCTTTCCTCTTGGCCATTGTATTTCTGTTTGCCTGTTTCCTGTGTGGGCCCTGTTTTGTGTGTTTACTGTCATTTGGTTGTCTGGTGGATCCAGCTAACCCCTGCTCCTTTTTCCCTTTTACTTCGTAGCTACTTCATGGCTCTTTGCACTGTTCTTCTCCCACAACATGCATTTCCCCTGCCACTTCCCTTTCCTGCTTTGCCCTACTTACTGAGCTAGGATGGTCCTGATCCTTTCCCAGCCTCTGCATGCTGCAGCTAGGGCTGGCCATCGGTGTCCCATTAAGAGCAGGGCACGTTCGTTTTCAAGAACCAGCCTGCAGAGCAGGCGAGTCTCGGCCTCAGAAAAATTGACTTGCTGAATTGCCATTTTCCAAGCGTCTGGCGACAGATAGGGGGCATACTTACTGTATCCTATTTTCTGTCGCATGTGGGCAATAGTGCAGTTGGAAACATTTTCAGAAGTACACGTTCTAGACTTGGCTTCGTGGGTGCACGTGTAATCTGCACGTAAACGAACTTCCTGCTTGTATGGCCATTGTACGTTTAGCGGTGCAGACTGTCAGACGGCTGCCTGGGTGAGAATGTTCACAGTCTTGGCAAATGCATATATCAATATGATTTGCAAGGGATTGTGGGAAATGCAGTCCATTCACACCAGACACAGCTGCTCACAATAATTAGTTGTGCTTAAGTGTAAAGCCAATAAGATATTTATTTATGGGGTTATTTCTCCCAACACAGATATGCTTGGTAGCACATAAAACAGGATACTTGTTTTCAGTGTTAAACTTAGAAAAACAAAATCAGGAAAACAACAGTTGAACTTGTCAGGCAATCAAAGCAAAAGAATAAAGACCTGGTTGGTAACAAACTGGTCTTTTCTGTAGGCTTTAGCTAATATTTTCTTAGCAGTGTATCAAACAACAAGCAAAACCCACAAAGAAGGGAAAAACTGTTCTTTTCAGGTTAACTTCTTATATCTTCACACATAGATTCAGAAGTGATTCCCTCAGAGCTCACAAGCAATTAGGTAAGGCTCAATTGCTAGCAGTTACCCAGCTGAAACCCCTTAGCTGGCTTGCTTTCTACTGAGTAGATTAAAGAACAAGTTTGTATTTCTTTGTGATGGTGGTTGTACTTTGTAACAGAAAATTACCAAAGGAGTTTAGACAGAGAGCAATCCATGTATTCACAGCCTGTATCTAAGACTTCTCCCCCTTCCTCAACAATCATCGGTTCAATATCATGGATTGGCACAGAGGAATTTCTCAATGGAGCACTTTCAGGAGAATACTTGTTTCCCTGCTGTCTTTCAAGGTTATAGCTAGGGCATAGATCAGTGTTCATACCTGAGCTTCCATTGCTGTTAGAGTTCCTCTCTAAATAGCCTGGCCAGTATGTAGTCCAGTTTTTATGTCCAGCCTTCCAATCCAGATCCCTGGACACTGGATCTCTCTTCACATACCTTCTGGCACGGGTCCTAGGGTCCCTTCCATGTGCAGCCGTCTCCCTCACAGGTACTGTCTGGAGATTCCTAGCCCTGCAGCACCATTCCTCTGGCTTTCCCCAGTCCAATGGTGTAAGCTTGCCTTTTGAATGTCTCCCAGTATACGTACTGCTCTGGACTCCTTTAGACCTCCCAAATGCTTTTCTCTTCTTTCTTCCAAAGGGTTTCTTGCCCTCTCTGTCCGTCCGCTCTGGCTTCTGCTTCTGATGATCCTTCAGATGATGAAGATGTCCAAGATGAGGATCTCCAAGCTGATCCTGAGGATGAGGATATCCAAGCTGATTCTGAGCATAATTCTCTGTAGAATAAACTCTACCCTTATTCTGCTTTGATGAGTGCTCCACCCTAGCACAGCGCAGCTGTGCTGAATCAGGCCCTGCCCTTTGAGATGAGTGCTTGGGGATTACCTCATAGCCCTCTTGATTGAACACACGTTTTCCCACTTCAGCTCCTCTAATGGCTGTAGGAAACCTGGTGCATTCTGGGACTGGTAGTCTTTTATGGGAAAATTCTGTTTTCTTATTTCTACCAGAACTGACAGGTTGCTTGTTCAGAGACACTTTACCTTTTCTATAGCTCCTTCCTGAGCTATGATAAGCTTCCTTATCACAAGACATACATCCCATATTCCGTGACGCAGCTGCACGTCTAGACATTTGGGCACGGAATCATGTCCTTATTAGGGATGTAGTACATTTACATCCGCACGGCACTTCTTTCTTGGAATCGGGCCCTTAATGTCCAATATCTCCTAAAAAAAAGTTGCCACTGAAATGGCTTTGGACTACATATGCACACATATCTGACACATAAAAGAATCAAATAAAACAAGACCAATTTAAAAAAAGAAATAGTAGGACACAGTATAAAAACTGGGCAATTGCCAGGAAATGATTATGGGCACCCTTATAAACAATTTAAATTGATTTGAACAAAAGAACCACTTTCCCATTGTAGTAACATAGTATATGATGGCAGATAAAGACCATCATGGCCCATCTAGTCTGCCCAGCAAGATGGCAAGAGTAGGTGCAACTGTGATCAATTGTCAGTTATCACATGACTTGAATCAACCAATGAATATGCATGAGATAGATCTGCATACAATGGAAGCAGTCCATGCAGATCTATCTCATGTATATTCATTGTGGATATCCTGAAAACCTGATTGGCCTGGGGGTCCCAGAGGACTGGGTTGAGAACCACTGCTCTAATGTTTAAAATGGCCACATTCAGTCCCTGTTCCATTTTCACAATGGGGAAGATAAAAGAACTGCCTGAAACCATCAGAAAAACCATTATCGGCAAACATCAAACTTCAAAGGGGCACGAGGCCATCTCCAAAGACCTTGGGAATCCTGTGTCTACAGTTCATACTGTTATTAAGAAGTTTTCTGCTCATGGAATTGTCAAGAACCTTCCAGGATGTGATGGGAAGAGGAAAATTAATCCAAGAAATCTTTGAAGATTATTGCGAACTGTTGGAAAAACACCATGCACAACATCTAAAGAGCTTAAGGCCGACCTGGAGCAATCTGGAGTGGTGGTTTCTACCTGCACTATACGCCGTGCCCTTAACAAAGAAGGACTTCATGGGCAAAGACCAAGGAGGACCCCACTGCTCAAAGAAACATAAAAAGGCACTTTTGATCTTTGCCCAGACCCACCTCGAGAAACCATAATAAGAACATAAGAATATAAGAACATAAGATATGCCATACTGGGTCAGACACAGGTCCATCAAGCCCAGTATCCTGTTTCCAACAGTGGCCAATCTAAGTCATACGTACCTAGCAGTTTCCCCAAAAGACACAGGTTCCGCAATGCTTGTACTGGGTCCCTTCTTAATAATGGTTTATGGACCTTTTCTCCAGGAACTTGTCCAAACCTTTTTTAAACCCAGCTACACTAACAGCCTTTACTACATCCTCTGGTAACAAATTCCAGAGTTTGATTACAGGTTGAGTGAAAAAATATTTTCTTTTATTAGTCTTAAATAGTTTACCCTGTAGCTTCATTGTATGTCCCCTAGTCTTTCTATATTCTGATAACGTAAACAATCGATCTATGTTTACCCGTTCCACTCCGTTCATTAATTTATAGACTTCTATCATATCTCCCCTCAGCCGTCTCTTTTCCAGGTTAAAGAGCCCTAACCTTTTTAGCCTTTCTTCATAGGAGTATCCTTCCATCCCCTTTACCATTTTGGTGGCTCTTCTCTGAACCTTTTCTAATAACGCTATATCCTTTTTAAGATACGGCGACCAGAATTGCACACAATATTCAAGGTGCGGTCTCACCATGGAACGGTATAGAGGCATTATAATATCTTTTGTTTTATTTCCTTAGCGTTCCTCCAGCTTAGTCCTCCACTTCTGGGTTGTGAACCTCCTCCTGCAGCATGAAGACTGGATATGACAAACTTGTGACATCACGGGATATAGCATACTGGAACTTCCCATCAGCCCCAGTGTGTCCAGTCTTCATGCAGCAGGAGGACTTGTGAGCCTAGGGTGCTGGGCTCACTAGAGGAACGGATAAGGAGTAGTTAGGTTTAGGTTTAGGTTTAGGTTTCGATTTTACTTTTGGGTTTGCTGTTTCAGTTGATCATCTTCTTTAAAAAAAAAAAAAAAGAATAAAGGGGAATCAGGAGGTCCCGCGGAAGACATAGACTCCTGGAAGGGGGGAGGGGCTGGTCAGTTCCCCTGTCACACCAGGACCTCCAGAGTAGTTGGGGTATACTCTCCCCGGACAGCGTGGGAGAGAGCCCCTGAGGCGCATTGTCTGCTTCTGAGCAGTGCCGATGTTTCTCTGCTCTGCCCCGACGCGCTGGTTCCTGCATGGGAGCGTGGTCGGCGGCAGGCTTGCAGACACACTGACGGGCTCTCGCACCGAACGTTTCTCCTAGTTCGGAGTAACGTCGGTGCTGGCAGGGCTCGGAGTATTCCGGTGAGTCATATTTTTGGCATCCTGTCCACGTCGGGGGGCAGACCAGTACAGCGTTTAAAAAGGTGCCAAAACTGCCTCTCAAATGAGCCAGCGGCCATTTTGGAATCGCGGTCTTTTCCCGCGTGCAGACTCTGGCAGCGGAGTGTGGATATCAGTCTTCTGGGGTGGCCACGGGCTAGGTTTCAGTTTCTGCCCTCTCAGGGGTGTTTTTATTTCCTTTTTATTTCCTTTTATTTCCTTTTATTTTCTTTCTTTTGTTCGGGGTTTAGCGCTTAGCATTCCCTTGAAGCACGGGGTTTCTGTTAGCCGGCCTTTCTTCAGTGCAGGAAGGAACGGGACGGGCACTGAACCCTTTAGTGTTTGGGGCTCCTTAAACATATCAAATATAAAAAAAAAAAAAAAAAAAAAAAAAAAAAGTTTTACAAGAGGTGGAGTCAAATAGAGAAACACTCCATAGCAGAGCAGTCCGTTTTCGGAGTTCCTATATTTCAGTGTTTGGCTGAGTCAGCACATGTCTGGCCGCCCGCAGTGCGTGGTGTGTGGAACCAACAGGGGCACGGTGGTTGATACTGGCATTTGTAGGGGCTGTGCTGCCGTCTCTGTTAGTGTTGAGCAGCAGATGGACAGCGCAGCTTCCCCGCCTTTGCAAGGGGCCACGGCTACCGGGGAGGGTGAGCAGTGGGGGTCCCCTCCTGTGGTGGTGGCGCCAGAGGCGACGGCAGGAGGTCCGTCCACGTCCTCCAGGGCTGGAGCGGATATGCCAATGGTAGAGTTTTCTCCTGACTTTATTTTGTTGATGCATCGGGCATTTTGTTTAAGATGGCAGGGGAAAGTCCCCGAGGCCTCTCTGTTTCCATCTCCGGTCTTGCCGTTAGCTGGTACGGATGGGGGGGCTCATTCTCCTCGTCCGGCAAAGAGGTCTCGGCCCATGGATCAGCCCACCTCGGAGCTTGGGTGGCAGGAGATGGAGGACATTGATCTCAACGTGGAAGCCGATATGGAAGAGTTGGAGGAAGGAGAAATTCCTGAGCCCGAGGATCAGTCCAAAATTATTCGGGTATTCCGGAGAGAGGAGCTCGTAGCATTGATCTCAGAGTCTCTCCAGACGCTGAAGCTCACCACGGCTCCGCCGGTGGTGGAGGACAAAGGAGAGGACCCTATCATTCAGGCGGTGCGTCAAACTCAGGTTGTGTTTCCGGTCCACAAGGTAGTGGATAATATGATCCAGGATGAGTGGGATCTGCCCAGAGCAGCGCTCCGAGGAGTTCGGACTATGAAAAAGCTGTATCCCTTGGCGGACAAAGACAGGGAAAAGTTCAGCTCTCCCCGGGTTGATGCTGCGGTTTCTGCGGTTACTAAAAAGACCACTATTCCGGTGGAAGGTAGTGCGGCATTAAAGGATGTGCAGGATCATAAAGTAGATGGCTTGTTGAAACAATCCTTTGAGGCAGATGCGGTGTCATTGCAGGCTTCCATTTGTGGTGCCTGGGTGGCAAGGGCCTGTCTCCGATGGGCGCAACACCTGCGTCAAACGGCTGCATTGGACCAAGACAGTGTCAGGGAACTCGAGCGTCTGGAGTCGGGTACCGCATATTTGGCTGATGTGCACTACGACCTGATCCGGGCACTGGTGAATAGTATGGCCTCACTTGTAGCGGCTCGCCGGTCTCTCTGGCTCAGACAGTGGGCGGCAGATGGCGCGTCCAAGTCTAGGTTGAGTAAGCTGCCATTTAAGGGCAAATTATTGTTTGGAGAGGATCTGGACAAGCTGGTCAAGGATTTGGGGGAGTCCAAGGGTGGGAGGCTGCCGGAGGACAAACCTAAACCAGCAAAATTCTCTCCGGCCTCCAGGGGTCAGTTTAGAGATTTCCGGAGATTTCGGTCATCTCGTTCGGGTGGTTTTCAAAGGGGGCGGTTTGCTCCTCGCGGGCAGGGCTTTCGGGGCTTTCGCGGAGCAACTAGAGGTTTCGCCGCGTCGTCCGCTGGGTCCGCCTGGAAACCACAATGAAAGGAGGTGGGTTCAGGCAGAGATTCTTCCCTAGGGGGGCACCTTCGGGGGTTTCTCTCTGTCTGGCCCAAATAACGACGGATCAGTGGGTGTTGGAGATCATTCACGATGGATATGCTCTGGACTTCGCGAGGCCGATTCGGGACTCTTTTGTGCTGTCTCCTTGCCGAGGCTGCGTCAAGTCCATGGCGATCCAACAGACACTCGACAGGCTTCTGCAGCTAGGCACCGTGGTCCCAGTGCCATTGGAGGAGTATGGCATGGGACGGTATTCCATTTATTTCGTGGTGCCAAAGAAGGACGGCGCCCTCAGGCCTATTCTCGACCTCAAGGGGGTCAACCGTTCTCTCCGCATCCCGCATTTCCGGATGGAAACTCTTAGGTCAGTCATCGTGGCGGTGAGGCAAGGGGAGTTTCTGTCGTCCCTCGATCTCATGGAAGCTTACCTTCATGTCCCTATCAGAGCGTCCCTTCAACGATATTTGCGCTTCGCGCTACCCTGGGGACATTATCAGTTCCAGGCTCTTTCTTTCGGTCTGGCTACAGCTCCGCGGACCTTTACCAAGATCATGGTGGTGGTCGCGGCGGCTCTTCGAAAGGAAGGGGTTCTGGTTCACCCTTATCTTGACGATTGGTTGATCAGGGCGAAGTCAGAGTCCGAGAGCGCGGCGGCCACGGCACAGGTGGTGTCGTTTCTTCAGAGCCTTGGTTGGGTGATCAACCTGCTCAAAAGCCAGCTGGTACTGACTCAGAGCCTCAAATACCTCGGAGTGCGCTTCGATACGCAAAGGGGAGCGGTCTTTCTGCCGGTTTGCAGGATCGAGGCACTGCGGCGTCAGCTACGGGAGTTCCTTTTGATTCCGGCGCCTTCGGCTTGGAGTTACCTTCGGTTGCTGGGGACGATGGCGGCGACCCTGGAGGTGGTGCCATGGGCCCGTTTTCATATGAGGCCCTTACAGAGGTCCCTGCTCCGCCGATGGTTGCATCAGACGGATTCCTTAAGCAAACGCCTTCCTTGCCCAGTCATAGTCAAGCAGGCCCTTCGCTAGTGGCTGAGGCCTCAGTCCCTGTCCTTGGGTATGCCTTTGGAGCCGCCTCAGTGGCTTCCGTTGATGACGGATGCCAGTCTGGTGGGCTGGGGGGGCAATTGCGGGGATCTTTTCACGCAGGGCGTTTGGTCTCCGGAAGAAAGCGTGTGGTCGATCAATCACCTGGAGCTCCGCGCGGTATGGTTAGCCCTCGATCGGTTCGAGCTGCAGGTGATGGGACGAGTGGTCCGGGTGCTGTCCGACAATGCGGCGACAGTAGCCTACATCAATTGGCAAGGCGGTACTGGCAGTGTGGCGATGGAGGCGGAAGCAGACAATCTGTTCTTTTGGGCAGAGTCGCGATTGACGGCAATCTCGGCGGCACACATAGCAGGAAAAGACAACGTGCAGGCCGATTTCCTCAGCAGAGTCCAAGTGGATGCGGGGGAATGGGAGCTGCATCTGGATGTGTTCGAGCAGCTCGTTCGGAGATGGGGCCCGCCCATTATGGATCTGATGGTGTCGCACTTCTTCAGCAGGAGGCGAGAGAGGATGTCGGAGGGCATCGACGCGTTGATTCAACCTTGGCCGACGGCGGGGCTCCTGTATGTCTTTCCGCCATGGGTGCTCATCGGTCGAGTACTTCAGCAGGTCGAGGCGCATCGGGGTCGGGTTCTGCTGGAGGCTCCGGACTGGCCGAGACGCCCTTGGTACGCCGATCTCATGCGGTTGCTGGACGGCATCCTGTGGAGGCTGCCGGTGTCCGAGAAGCTGTTAATCCAAGGTCCGCTTTGGTTGCCTCAGGTGGATCGGTTCTCGCTTACGGCTTGGCCATTGAAAGGGCGCACCTAAGAAAAAAAGGTTATTCCAGAGAAGTTATTTTCACTTTACTTCAGGCGCGGAAGCGCTCCAGTTCGTTAGCATATGTGCGCGTTTGGCGGATTTTCGAGGATTGGTGTTCGCGACGGCAGGGTCATGCAGCTACAGCCTCTGTTCCGGTGCTGTTAGCCTTTCTGCAAGACGGCTTTGAGAAAGGCCTAGCGGCTAGCTCTCTATGGGTTCAGTTGGCGGCCCTAGCCTGTTATAGAGGTAAGGTTCAAGGGGGGTCGCTTGGTGCGCATGTCGATATGGTGCGTTTTCTTAAAGCGGTGACCCGGATGCGGCCGGCTCGTCGGATTTCCGTCCCGCCCTGGGATCTTAATCTGGTCTTGGGGGCTCTAGTCAAGGAGCCCTTTGAGCCCTTGAATCAGGCGTTGGTTAAGGATGTCACCTTGAAGACGGTCTTTTTGGTGGCCATTTGTTCGGCGCGGCGTATTTCGGAGTTGCAGGCGCTTTCTTGTAGGGAGCCGTATTTGTGTTTTTCTAAGGAGAAGGTGGTGCTGCACACAGTTCTGTCTTTTTTACCCAAACGTTTCCTCTCCGTTTCATTTGAATCAAGCGGTCTCTCTGCCCGTGCTTGGGGCTGGCGGAGCTGAAGTTTCAGACCGGGGATTGCGCCGCCTCAACGTCAAGAGAGCATTGAAACATTATTTGAAAGTTTCCAAACCCTTTCGCAAGTCGGATAGGCTTTTTGCGGCCTTCGGAGGTCCATGGAAAGGGGAGGCGGCGGCAAAGGCAACTATTGCTAGATGGATTAAAGAGGCCATTGTATCCGCCTACGTTTTGCGCGGGCGGCCAGCACCGGTGGGCTTGAGGGCGCATTCCACTAGGGCGCAGGCAGCTTCCTGGGCTGAGCATGGCTTGGTTCCGCCGGGGGATATTTGCAGAGCGGCTACGTGGTCCTCTCTACATATTTTCAGTAAGCACTACCGCCTAGATGCGTTGGCGGCAAAGGATGCCTGTTTTGGGGCAGCAGTTTTGCGCTCCGGATGGCATGGTCCTGCCCATTAGTACTGCTCTGGTACATCCCAGAAGTGGAGGACTAAGCTGGAGGAACGCTAAGGAAGTAGTAATTACACTAACCTGGTAATTGTAGTTCCTTTAGTGACGACAGCTTAGTCCTCCTTCCCACCCGGGGGAGTTCCAGTTGTCGGAGCGCGTTCTACGTAAGGCAGTGCAAATCTCAGGTAAGTGGTCCCGCTCTTTAGTAGCTGTGCCATGCTCTCTGGTTTCCGTCTTGGTGTGGCAGTGGAGCTGGGGTGCGGCTGCGGGCGCATGTCGTTTAGCCCGACAGGAAATTGGTTGGGCTGTCTTGTTATCGGTTCAATGTTAGTACTTTTAGAACTTTAGGTTTGAGTTACTGTATTAGCTACTTATTTGTTGCTCTTTTGAGTCTGCTTTGTCAGAGGTTCACTGGGGCTGATGGGAAGTTCCAGTATGCTATATCCCGTGATGTCACAAGTTTGTCATATCCAGTCTTCATGCTGCAGGAGGAGGTTCAAAACCCAGAAGTGGAGGACTAAGCTGTCATCACTAAAGGAACTATAATTACCAGGTTAGTGTAATTACTACTTTCCATTCCTTTCCTTATGATACCTAGCATTCTATTTGCTCTCTTGGCCGCCGCTGCACACTGGGCCGAGGGTTTTAACATGTTATCCACAATGACGCCTAAATCTTTTTCCTGGGTGGTGGTTCCTAATGTGGATCCTTGCATTGTGTAACCATAGTTTGGGTTGTTCTTCCCTAGGTGCATAACTTTGCACTTGTCCACATTAAATTTCATCTGCCATTTTGATGCCCAGTTTTCCAATTCATCAAGATCCTCTTGCAATTTTCCACAATCCTCTTGGGTTTTAACAACTTTAAATAGTTTTGTGTCATCTGCAAATTTGATAACCTCACTCGTTATTCCACTTTCCAGGTCATTTATGAATATGTCAAAAAGCAGCGGACCCAGCACAGATCCCTGAGGTACACCACTATTCACCTTTCTCCATTGGGAAAATAATATTTCTGGGAAAATGTTCTGTGGACATATGCAGACCAGCAATACATTTACAGGCATTGTGGGTTAAACTAGAAAGAGGGAAAGAGAAATCTATTTGCATTGGTGTGATATACAGACCTCCCTCACAAGAGGAAGAGGTGGACAGAGAGTTAATTGAAGACATACGCAGCATTGCTAGGAAAGGGGAAGTGCTACTGATAGGAGATTTCAATATGCCAGATGTTGATTGGCACATTCCTGCTGCAGTATCATCTAGAAGTAAGGAGATCCTGGATTCTCTACAGGGACAACTATTCAGGCAATTGGTAACAGACCCCACACGTGAAGGGGCCATACTGGACCTGGTGCTTACCAATGGTGAAAGTGTTTCTGATGTTGTAGTGGGAGAACATTTTGCATCCAGTGATCACCAAATGGTGTGGTTCAGTATTAGGACTAGGGCTGTTAGAATCCATTCAAAGGCGAGGATCTTAGACTTTAGGAAGACTAACTTTGCGAAGATGGGCCAATACCTCAGGGAGTCGTTAGTTGGATGGGAACAGCTGAGAGATGTAGAAAAACAGTGGGAAAAACTGAAGGGGATATTTTAAGGGCAACCAACCTTTTTGTTAAAATGGTAAGTAAAAGGAAAAGGAGACCGCTATGATTTTCAAAAGAAGTAGCTGAAAAAGTGAAGAAAAAGAGGGAGGCTTTCATGAAATACAAGAGATCACAGAGAGAGGAAGACAGGCATCTGTATTTGGAAAAACTTAGAGAAGCTAGCAAAGTAGTCAAGAAGGCAAAGATTCAAAAGGAGGAGGAAATAGCCATTCCAATAAAATGGGGGGATAAGACATTTTCAGATATATTAGTGAGAAGAGGAAGGGCAAAAGTGGTATTGTCAGACTCAAGGGTGCAGGGGAGGAAAGAGTAGTTACTCACCTGTAACAGGTGTTCTCCAGGAGCAGCAGGAATCAGTCCTCACATATGGGTGACGTCGGCGCTGACAGAGCCCTCGTGCGGAGCATTTCCCCAGCTTTCAAAGAAAGCCTTTGGGAATTGCAGCGCACATGCGCGGTCCCCTTCCCGCCCAAGGGTGCCATCTTGCTCAGTCTGATGACATAGCTAAAAGACAGCAAAAAATTAGCAAAATAAATCATATGACTGCAACTCCAAGGGGAGGAGGGAGGGTTGTGAGGACTTATTCCTGCTGCTCCTGGAGAACACCTGTTACAGGTGAGTAACTACTCTTTCTCCAGGACCAAGCAGGAAGTCAGTCCTCACATATGGGACTCCCTAGCTTAAGGCTACCGGAGACCTCAAGTGGAAAAATGAGCTCCCTCTAGCTCGTCAGCACAGAAGGAAGGAATCTTCTCTGAGAACGCCCCCGACCGGTAGCCCAACACCAGGGCCAGAGGGTAGGAGTTGCCTAAACCTCAAAGAGATTATGGAGTACTGCCTGTCCAAAAGCACTGTCCCTGCGGGACTCCCTCTCAAGGCAGTAATGGGCCGCAAAAGTCTGGTTTGAATACCAAGTAGCAGCCCAGCAGATGTCTGCCAACGGAACAGAACGGAGATGAGCCACTGACGGAGCCTTCGCCCTGACACGATGAGCCGTGACTCGACCCTCCAACGAGAGGCCGGCTGCCCCATAAGCCCAGGCGATACAGTCAGTGACCCATATGGACAACATACGCTTGGAGGGGCACAAGGAGGAGCTACCTCCTGCAGAGAGTCCAAACAAACACAAGGAGCAGGAGATGTTCGAAGAGAAGGGTCTTTATTGTGCACAGGACACCCCAACGCGTTTCGGCAACGCCTTCCTCAGGGGGAGAAACACTAACAAATACAATCAAAGTATGTACATTAAAAACAGAAAAGAAAACTTAAAACACAATTAAAAACATATATTAAAATATGAAAGCACCGGCAGGATATGAAACATAAGATAATATAGTAATACATAAAAACATAGAATTATATAATAATACAATAATAAAATACAATAAAAAATACAATAAAAAATAATGAAAAAAACACAAAAACAAAGCAGGGCTGAGGAACCAGAAGACTATATATAGAACAATGTATAAAGGAAAAAAGAGCATAACACAGAGGAGATGTGAAAGCATGCTTTATATACCATATAAATAGAGCTAATATTCTAATGAAATTGACATAAAACACTGGGACTAAAATATAACTCTAATATAAACTAGTGAAAAAACGAAGGACCCGATTAGGCCAAGCACACTGCATATAATTATAATAAATAGATAAGCAATAAATACTATCCAAATAAAACTTAGTACACAAGGACGAATAAACACAAAAATGGATAAAAATAATAAATATGTAGTAGTCAGTATATTAAAAAAGAAAGAATAAAATACAATAATCATCTTATGAAAAGGGATTAAAAAATGACAATAAAAATAATAAATAAAAAATAATAAATAAATCAAAAATAAACAATTCAAAAAAGTATGTTATAATAATGCAATAAAACAAGTATAAATTATAAATTGCAATCACAAATTTAAATGAACTAAGCTAATAAACTGAGACCATAAGCATTGATAAGTCTGGCATAAAACATAACAATGATGTCCACCAGAAGTAAAATGAGTTGACTACATGTTAAGAATAGGAATTAAAATTAAAAATGGAAATAATAATAATAATAATAATAATAATAATAAACCAACAAGTGAAATCTTAAAAGTAAAAATACTAAAACAAGTAAAAACTAAAGGAATGATAAAAAAGGGGGGGGGAAACGCGACAAATGCTTGACAAAATGACATATGTGACAATCAAAAATTGTAGATACCCGCCCTTCTATAAACTAACTCAGAATTGCAGCTGTATACGAAGATATAAAACAGGGGGACCATGGTGTACCATCACAAACCAAAATATAAAACCATATAATGAAAAACAGGAGACTCTAAAAAATGCTGAAGACCAAGAAAAATATATGCAATAAATAATAAAACAATAAATAATGATAAAATAATATAATAATATAAAGGAATAATAATATTGAAATTTGAAAAATATACGTGGTAATGATGAATATGTTATACATCCTATAATGGAGTTGTGAGGAGATGGTAATATTGTTTATTCACCAAGCAACTCATCGCAGTATAGCAAAAAAACGTATATGAAACGACAACTGAGGCAGAAGAAGTAAAACGCTGTTCATAAAAAGTGCTGTTTGAGAAAAAATTATTGTTATATATATGTGCAATAGTGGCAAACGTGCAGTGGTGGAGAGGAACAATGGATTAATATAAGTGTGCCCCGGAGAACGTCTGCACCGTGTAAGCAATATGCAAAGGAGAGAAGCATTGAGTGCCGTGAGTGCACGGCGAGCTATAAGGAATTAAATGAACTACATCAAGCGTAACCTTATGAGGCCATGTCCCAAAGTGCATAGCATAAACAGCATTTAAATACATGTGGAGTGGAGGAGTGGCCTAGTGGTTGGGGCAAGGTACTTCGGGCCGGAAGGTCGGGGGTTCAAATCCCACTAGAGGACAGCAACCTTGGGCCGGAAGGACTGGGGTTTCTAGTCCCACAGGTGCTCCTTGTGGTCTTGGGCAAGCCACTTAACCCTCCATAGCCCATGTTCCCTGTAAAATAGTTCTCTGTGTGCTGTGCTTTCCTGTCTAATCAATGTGTTTATACCTCAAAAATTTCCTGTCATGATTTGACAATTTCCAATCTGTAATCAAACCGCTGCTGATCGCTGGAAGTAGCGGTATACAAATGTATTCTAAATAAAATAAATAAATAAATAAATAAACATAATAGGGAAGCCGGAATTGTGACCGCAGGGAGATGTACGGTGTCAACTTATAAAAAATCAAAAACGGCTAATTGCCCCAGCAGAATCGCATGTGCAAGGGGGGACCAGAAGAAAAAATGAAAGGAAAGCCATGGGGTAGAGAGTACGCTCACGTGGATAACATAATCCAAGGGGTAGGTCATAAGCAAAACTGACAAGAAAGGAAAGGCAGGCTGACGCCGCGAAGTGAACTATACATAAAATGAGGCCACACCGGCTCCAGTGAAAGTAACAGTGTAGCTCAAAAAATGGTCCAAAAAGATATGTAATAAAATAACAAATTAACCAAGAACAAAGGGCAGGAAGGTAATAGTTACTACTACTATGAAGGAGATCTAAGAACTCACCCATATGCACGTTGGTAGAAATCGCACCAAACCAGTTTAAAACGAATCACAATGAAACTAAAGGAAAAATAATGTACAATCAAGCCAAAAGGAAAATCAGAGAAAATGGAAGTTTCATAAAGAATAGTCACCAATTGACGAACTCACGATCTGGAAGAACCTCAAAGTGCAAAGTCAGCCGTTGCAAACGGAGAATGTAGCATTCAGAGCGCATTCAAAACAGCTAAAGAAATTAGGTAGCTGAACTGCACTACTATTTAAATGACGATTTTGGCGCCAACTTTGAAACAGCGTGATACTTGGGGGAGGAGCCTCAGACGTGTTGTATGTCAAAAGAGATTGAAAGACAAAGGGGAGGAACTTAAATTATAAGCACTATAGTGTTGGGGGAGGAAACTCAAAGTGCTGCATTGCAAAAAGAAGGGAGTGATTATGCATCTAATCAAGAAAAGTAACAAAAGTGAAATAATGAAAAAATGATGAAAAAAATTAAAAAAAGGGCGGGGGGGGGAAATGTGTGCTGCAGGGGAGGAGGGGTGGTCAGCCCACAAAAACTGATAAATCTACCTCCTGATTCAAACCAAAGGGTTCCAAAGTATTAAACTCATAAATGAACCTTTGCTCAAATCTTAACAGAGTTTTCTCTATATTACCTCCCCTCCAGTGTGGAACTATGGTTTTAAGCACCATGAATTTAATATCATTAATATGATGATTCATGTCCACCCAATGGGAAACCAAAGGTTTATCCGGATGTTTCCTAGAGATGTTGCTGCGGTGTTCAATTATGCGGGTACGGACCTGTCTCAAGGTCTTACCGATGTATAATTTCTGACATGGACATTGTATTAAATAGATTACGTTAGCCGTTTTACAGTTAGAGTAATGGTGTAAAAAACACTTACGCCCAGTATTATTGTCCAAGAAAAAGTCTTTAACTGTGATGGCATGGATGCACACCGAGCAGTTGCCGCAACTGTAATGACCCTTAATGGTAGGGGAGGGCCTAGTTACAGTGAGAGCAGATGGAACAAGTGAATCAGACAGATTAGAAGGGAAGCACGGTCGGTGGCACATGCCTATCAGAGAGCATGTGCCACCGACCGTGCTTCCCTTCTTGAGAAGACTACACGCACACACTCTGATAAAATTGTTTGTCCTCTTACTTTTTCGGGTTGCTCTAGAGCCATAGTCAATATCCTAAAACAAGAGTGGCATCTTCTTTCCACCATTCCGGCCTTTGCCACTAAAAGATTAATGATCGCTTATAAGCGTACTTCTAATCTGTCTGATTCACTTGTTCCATCTGCTCTCACTGTAACTAGGCCCTCCCCTACCATTAAGGGTCATTACAGTTGCGGCAACTGCTCGGTGTGCATCCATGCCATCACAGTTAAAGACTTTTTCTTGGACAATAATACTGGCCGTAAGTGTTTTTTACACCATTACTCTAACTGTAAAACGGCTAACGTAATCTATTTAATACAATGTCCATGTCAGAAATTATACATCGGTACGACCTTGAGACAGGTCCGTACCCGCATAATCGAACACCGCAGCAACATCTCTAGGAAACATCCGGATAAACCTTTGGTTTCCCATTGGGTGGACATGAATCATCATATTAGTGATATTAAATTCATGGTGCTTAAAACCATAGTTCCACACTGGAGGGGAGGTAATATAGAGAAAACTCTGTTAAGATTTGAGCAAAGGTTCATTTATGAGTTTAATACTTTGGAACCCTTTGGTTTGAATCAGGAGGTAGATTTATCAGTTTTTTTGGGCTGACCACCCCTCCTCCCCTGCAGCACACATTTTTCCCCCCCCCCCTTTTTTTCATTTTTTTCATCATTTTTTCATTATTTCACTTTTGTTACTTTTCTTGATTAGATGCATAATCACTCCCTTCTTTTTGCAATGCAGCACTTTGAGTTTCCTCCCCCAACACTATAGTGCTTATAATTTAAGTTCCTCCCCTTTGTCTTTCAATCTCTTTTGACATACAACACGTCTGAGGCTCCTCCCCCAAGTATCACGCTGTTTCAAAGTTGGCGCCAAAATCGTCATTTAAATAGTAGTGCAGTTCAGCTACCTAATTTCTTTAGCTGTTTTGAATGCGCTCTGAATGCTACATTCTCCGTTTGCAACGGCTGACTTTGCACTTTGAGGTTCTTCCAGATCGTGAGTTCGTCAATTGGTGACTATTCTTTATGAAACTTCCATTTTCTCTGAGTTTCCTTTTGGTTTGATTGTACATTATTTTTCCTTTAGTTTCATTGTGATTCGTTTTAAACTGGTTTGGTGCGATTTCTACCAACGTGCATATGGGTGAGTTCTTAGATCTCCTTCATAGTAGTAGTAACTATTACCTTCCTGCCCTTTGTTCTTGGTTAATTTGTTATTTTTATTACATATCTTTTTGGACCATTTTTTTGAGCTACACTGTTACTTTCACTGGAGCCGGTGTGGCCTCATTTTATGTATAGTTCACTTCGCGGCGTCAGCCTGCCTTTCCTTTCTTGTCAGTTTTGCTTATGACCTACCCCTTGGATTATGTTATCCACGTGAGCGTACTCTCTCCCCCATGGCTTTCCTTTCATTTTTTCTTCTGGTCCCCCCTTGCACATGCGATTCTGCTGGGGCAATTAGCCGTTTTTGATTTTTTATAAGTTGACACCGTACATCTCCCTGCGGTCACAATTCCGGCTTCCCTATTATGTTTATGTATTTAAATGCTGTTTATGCTATGCACTTTGGGACATGGCCTCATAAGGTTACGCTTGATGTAATTCATTTAATTCCTTATAGCTCGCCGTGCACTCACGGCACTCAATGCTTCTCTCCTTTGCATATTGCTTACACGGTGCAGACGTTCTCCGGGGCACACTTATATTAATCCATTGTTCCTCTCCACCACTGCACGTTTGCCACTATTGCACATATATATAACAATAATTTTTTCTCAAACCACTTTTTATGAACAGCGTTTTACTTCTTCTGCCTCAGTTGTCGTTTCATATACGTTTTTTTGCTATACTGCGATGAGTTGCTTGGTGAATAAACAATATTACCATCTCCTCACAACTCCATTATAGGATGTATAACATATTCATCATTACCACATATATTTTTCAAATTTCAATATTATTATTCATTTATATTATTATATTATTTTATCATTATTTATTGTTTTATTATTTATTGCATATATTTTTTCTTGGTCTTCAGCATTTTTTAGAGTCTCCTGTTTTTCATTATATGGTTTTATATTTTGGTTTGTGATGGTACACCATGGTCCCCCTGTTTTATATCTTTGTATACAGCTGCAATTCTGAGTTAGTTTATAGAAGGGCGGGTATCTACAATTTTTGATTGTCACATATGTCATTTTGTCAAGCATTTGTCGCGTTTCCCCCCCTTTTTTATCATTCCTTTAGTTTTTACTTGTTTTAGTATTTTTACTTTTAAGATTTCACTTGTTGGTTTATTATTATTATTATTATTTTTATTATTATTTCCATTTTTAATTTTAATTCCTATTCTTAACATGTAGTCAACTCATTTTACTTCTGGTGGACATCATTGTTATGTTTTATGCCAGACTTATCGATGCTTATGGTCTCAGTTTATTAGCTTAGTTCATTTAAATTTGTGATTGCAATTTATAATTTATTCTTGTTTTATTGCATTATTATAACATACTTTTTTGAATTGTTTATTTTTGATTTATTTATTTTTGATTTATTTATTATTTTTTATTTATTATTTTTATTGTCATTTTTTAATCCCTTTTCATAAGATGATTATTGTATTTTATTCTTTCTTTTTTAATATACTGACTACTACATATTTATTATTTTTATCCATTTTTGTGTTTATTCGTCCTTGTGTACTAAGTTTTATTTGGATAGTATTTATTGCTTATCTATTTATTATAATTATATGCAGTGTGCTTGGCCTAATCGGGTCCTTCGTTTTTTCACTAGTTTATATTAGAGTTATATTTTAGTCCCAGTGTTTTATGTCAATTTCATTAGAATATTAGCTCTATTTATATGGTATATAAAGCATGCTTTCACATCTCCTCTGTGTTATGCTCTTTTTTCCTTTATACATTGTTCTATATATATTCTTCTGGTTCCTCAGCCCTGCTTTGTTTTTGTGTTTTTTTCATTATTTTTTATTGTATTTTTTATTGTATTTTATTATTGTATTATTATATAATTCTATGTTTTTATGTATTACTATATTATCTTATGTTTCATATCCTGCCGGTGCTTTCATATTTTAATATATGTTTTTAATTGTGTTTTAAGTTTTCTTTTCTGTTTTTAATGTACATACTTTGATTGTATTTGTTAGTGTTTCTCCCCCTGAGGAAGGCGTTGCCGAAACGCGTTGGGGTGTCCTGTGCACAATAAAGACCCTTCTCTTCGAACATCTCCTGCTCCTTGTGTTTGTTTCAACATACGCTTGGAGACAGGGAGCCCCAACTTATTGGGGTCAAAAGAAACGAAAAGTTGAACAGCCTTCCGATGCTCCCGCATACGGTCAAGGTAGAAGGATAACGCCCTTCTACAGTCCGGGGTATGCAAGACCATCTCAGCCCGGCTGGCATGCGGCCTGGGAAAGAAGGTCGGAAGAACCACCTCCTGATTGAGGTGAAAAGGTGAGACAACTTTAGGAAGAAACTTAGGGTGAGTCCGTAAGACTACCCTATTCCTGTAGAACCTAGTGTAAGGAGGATCAGACACTAGTGCTTGTAGTTCACTCACTCGCCTAGCAGAGGTGAGAGCTACCAGAAATAAAGTTTTCCAGGAGAGAAAACGGAGAGGGCAGGTAGCCATAGGTTCAAAAGCCGGACAAGTAAGCCACTGCAAGACCACATTCAGATCCCACTCAGGGGCCGGTGGACGCAAAGGAGGCTTAAGCAGAAGGAGGCCTCTGAGGAAACGAGCCACCAAAGAGTGGTTGGAAAGAGGCCTGCCGTCCACCGGCGAGTGGTGTGCTGAGAGAGCACTAAGGTGAACTCTGACAGAGTTAGACTTAAGGCCCAGATTGAAGAGGTAGAGCAAATATTGCAATACTACTGCTACCAAGCACACCATGCTGAGCACACCATGCGGAGAATCTACGCCACTTAAGAGCATAGGATTTCCTGGTGGATTGACGCCAAGAGGCCAAGACTACATCTTCTACCTCTCGAGGCAGTAGTAGGGGAGCTAGGACTACCCTTTCAGCAGCCAGGCCATCAGATGAAGGGACTGGAGGTTGGGGTGCAAGAGAGTCCCCTGATCCTGAGACAGGAGATCGTGTTGAATCCCCAGAGGAATAGGTGTGTCCACCGCCAGCTGTAGCAGAAGCGGGAACCACGGCTGCCTTGGCCATCTGGGGGCTATGAGAATCAATGAAGCCCCATCCCTGAGGACTTTGAACAGCGTTCTGGACACTAGTGGTGTGGGAGGAAACGCATACAGTAGGCCTGTGGACCACGAGATCAGAAACGCATCCGCTGCTACTCTGAGAGGATGCGGTTGTCTGGAGCAAAATCTCGGGAGTTGCCGGTTCAGAGGACTGGCGAAATGATCCATGGTGGGGAGTCCCCACTTGAGAAAGACCTGCTGAACCACCAATGGGTTCAATCTCCATTCGTGTGGTTGCAGGATCCTGCTGTCTGCCAGGCAATTTTCCTGACCTGGGAGGTAGACAGCCTTGAGAAGGATTCCATGATGGACAGCCCAAGAGCACAGTCGTTGTGCCTCCTGACAAAGAAGGAAGGAGCCTGTGCCTCCTTGTTTGTTCACATAGAACATGGCAACTTGATTGTCCGTCTGGACCAGTACAGACTGGTGAGAGGCGAGGTGGGAGAAGGCTCTCAGAGCCAGGCATATCGCCCGTAGCTCTAGGAAGTTGATTTGTTGAGTAGCCTCCCAAGGGGTCCAGAGACCCTGAGTACATGTCCCTTGGCAATGTGCTCCTCAACCGAGAAGAGAAGCATCTGTTGTCAGCACCTGAGAATGCGGAGGGGATTGAAAAACCACTCCGAGCACCAGATTCGGAAGATGAAGCCAGCATTGCAGAGAGGAGACCAGGAGGTCAGATATCTTTACTGAGTCCGCTAGGCTCCCTGTGGCTTGATGCCACTGAGTGCAAAGGCTCCACTGAGCAGGCCGCATGTGCAGGCGGGCATTGGGGGTGACATGAACCGTGGAAGCCATATGGCCGAGCAGTCTCAGGAATTGCCTGGCAGAGACCAGGGAATTGTTGCGAAACTGGCTGGCCAGATCCATTAGCCTGTGGGCCCTGTCCAGAGGCAGAAAAGCCTTTGCTTGAAGAGTGTCTAGCCTGGCCCCTATGAACTCTAAGTTCTGGGACGGGAGCAAAGTGGACTTTGCGAAGTTTATGACAAACCCCAAGTGCTGAAGCAGAGCCACAGTGCGAAGGGTGGCCTGGTTGGCCTCTTGGGAAGATTGGCCCCTTATGAGCCAGTCGTCCAGGTACGGAAACACAAAAAGACCCTGAAGCCTCAGGTAGGCCGCCACCACTGCCAGGCACTTGGTGAACACCCTGGGAGCGGAGGACAGGCCAAAGGGTAGTACTCTGTACTGATAGTGGTTTCCTCCCACAACAAACCTGAGATATTGTCTGTGGTCTGGATGAATAAGGATGTGAGTATACGCATCCTTTAGATCTAAGGAACATAGCCAGTCTCCCTGCTGGAGGTAGGGCAGCAGAATTCCAAGGGTAAGCATCTTGAACTTTTCCCTCTCCAGGAACTTGTTGAGGTTTCGCAAGTCTAAGATGGGTCTGAGGCCTCCTGTTCTTTTTGGTACCATAAAGTACCTGGAATAAAAGCCGTGACCTCTCAGGTTCCACAGCCTGATCCTTTAACAGACTTGCTAACTCTTGAAGGAGTAGGTCCCTGTGCAGAGGGGGTCTTGGAGGCTCCCCTGGAAAGTAGGAGGGAGGTACCTGGTGAAAATGGAGAAGATAGCCCTTTTGGACTATGTGAAGAACCCAGGTATCTGATGTGATGGCTGACCACCTGTGCTGGCCGGCCTCCTGTGCTGAGAGAAGCCAGCTGAGGAGAAGAGGCTATGCTGTTTGAGTCAAAACCCCCCACCCTGCTGAGCAGGGGCCGGTGTTGGTGGCTTGGGGGCCTTCTGCCTACGGGGCCCTTGACCCTGCCCCTTGGCCTGCTGACCCTGTTGGGGAGCTGCAGAGGCCTGATAATGAGGGTATTGTTTATTGGCAGATGACTTCCTCAGGTAAAAGGACTTTTTCCCCGAGCCCTTCTTTTTCTGAGAAGGGGCAGAGGTTTTCCTGGAAAGCCTAGTCCTGGTCAGAGTCTCGGTCTCGAGTTCTGCAGCCTTTTCAGCCATGGGCTTGCCAAAGAGGTTTTCACCTCGGCAGGGGACATCGACCAACTTGTCCTGAACCCAGGGCTCGAGGTCGGATGACTGTAGCCAAGCCTGTCGGCGGGCACCGATGCCGGCCCCGGCTATTCGGGCCGAAGCCTTGAAGCCATCGTAGGCTGCTCGAGAGATAAACTTCGAGCACTCTCGAATACCGGTGGACAAGGCCTGGAACCTCTGCAAAGGTTCCTCGGAGAGACCAGCAGAGAACCCGGCAATCTCCTTTGCCAGGTCTCGGAGGTACATGCCCATGTAGAGCTAGTAAGTCTGGGCACGGCAAGCAAGCATAGAGCCCTCGAAGCACTTCTTACCGAGGGCGTCCAGGTTCCGGGCCTCCCGGCCGGGAGGCACCGAGGAGTGCACCTTCTGACTTTTCAGTCGATGCATGGCTGATTCCACAACCATGGAGTGGTGCGGTAATTGAGCAAGATGGCACCCTTGGGCGGGAAGGGGACCGCGCATGCGCGCTGCAATTCCCAAAGGCTTTCTTTGAAAGCTGGGGAAATGCTCCGCACGAGGGCTCCGTCGGCGCCGACGTCACCCATATGTGAGGACTGACTTCCTGCTTGGTCCTGGAGAATATGTAGAAGCTGATAAGGATAAAGCGGAATTGCTTAACAAATATTTTTGTTCTGTGTTCACAGATGAAGAACCAGGAGCAGGACCTCAGAAAACACCCACAAATAGGAACAGAAGCGAGGGACATCTTGAACAATTTTCAGAAGACTGTGTTCGTGAGAAACTAGCTCAACTTAAAGTAGACAAAGCGATGGGACCGGATGGGATACACCCTAGAATACTGAGGGAACTTGGGGACATTCTAGCAACTCCACTGACTGACCATTTCAATGCCTCGTTGGAGTCGGGAGTGGTGCCAAAGGACTGGAGAGAGACTCATGTGGTGCCTTTACACAAAAGCGGAAGTAAGGATGTGGTTGAAAACTACAGGCCGGTTAGTTTAACTTCGGTGGTGAGTAAATTATTGGAAACGCTGCTGAAAGAGAAAATAGTGAGGTTTCTGGAATCCAGTGGATTACAGAATCCGAGGCAGCATGGATTCACCAGAGGCAGTTCTTGTCAGACAAATCTGATTGATTTCTTTGACTGGGTGACCAGGGAGTTGGACCGAGGGAGAGCTCTAGATGTGGTGTATTTAGGTTTCAGTAAAGCCTTTGACACTGTTCCTCACAGGCGACTTATAAACAAACTGAGCACCCTAGGGAAGGATTCTAAAGTTACTGCTTGGGTTAGAAATTGGTTGGGTGGGAGGCAACAAAGAGTACAAGTAAATGGAGCTCACTCTGAGGAGAAGGATGTTACCAGTGGTGTGCCCAGGGATCTGTCCTTGGTCCGATTCTTTTTAACATCTTTGTTAGTGATATAGCAAAAGGGCTGTCGGGTAAGGTTTGCCTCTTTGCGGATGATACCAAAATCTGCAATAGAGTAGACACCCAGGAAGGTGTAGAGAACATGAGGAGGGATCTAGCTAAGCTTGAAGAATGGTCTAGAATTTGGCAGCTGGGATTTAATGTTAAAAAATGTAAGGTCATGCATTTGGGCTGCAGCAATCCAAGGGAGCAATATAGTATATGGGGTGAAGTACTTTTGTCCACTAAAGAAGAGCGGGACCTAGGCGTGGTTGTGTCTGATGATCTTAAAGTAGCTAAACAGGTAGAAAAGGTGACGGCAAAAGCTAGAAGGATGCTTGGGTGCATACGGAGAGGAATGGCTTGCAGAAAAAAGGAGGTGATAATGCCTCTCTATAAGTCTTTGGTGCGACCTCATTTGGAGTGTAGTGTGCAATTCTGGAGACTGCATCTTCAAAAGGATGTGAACAGGATGGAGTCGGTGCAGAGGGTGGCTACTAAAATGATTAGTGGTCTTCATTATAAAGCATATGAGGACAGACTGAAGGATCTTAATATGTATACCTTAGAGGAAAGGTGGGAGCGAGGTGATATGATTGAGATGTTAAAATATCTCCGTGGCATAAATGTTCAGGGAGAGTGCCTCTTTCAATTGAAAGCAAGTTCTACTACGAGGGGACATGGAATGAGGGTGAAGGGAGATAGATTCAGGAGTGATATGCGGAAATATTTCTTTATGGAAAGAGTAGTGGATCCATGGAATAGTCTCCCACTGGAGGTGGTAGAGATGAGGACAATAACTGAATTCAAAAAAGCATGGGACAAACACAGAGGATCTCTAAAGGTAAAAAGGGGACTGTTGTAGTTGTTGATATGGAAGGACAGACTAGATAGGCCATTTGGTCTTTTTCTGTCATCATATTTCTATGTTTCTATTGTCACAGGGTGGACATAGGGCAGCCTGAGAAGGTGCAGAGCAGTGTGAATGATCACGGTGAAAGTGACAGAATAAACAGGAGAATGTTTATTGGTTGCCAGGGACAACCTAAGCACACGTGCACAGAGCCCAGAAAGACACACCCAGAGAGCAAAGCAAGGGAGTCTGCTTTACCTAATAGAGTGCACCTGAGGGAAGGTGGAGTCAGGAAATACGCAGATAAAACAGACTACCAAACATTTGGAGATAGGGAATCCTGGAGAGAGGAGCCAAGGAGGGAATCCTGGAGAGAGGAGCCAAGGAGGGAATCCTGGAGAAAGGAGTCAAGGAGGGAATCCTGGAGGGATGAGCCGAGGAGAGAATCCCTGAGAGAGGAATTAAAGCAGCAGAGGTCACAAGCTGAAAGGCAGCAGGGGAGCCGGTGTGAATGTTGGAAAGAGTCCAGGGACCTGTGTGGTTCTGGGAGAAGGCAACACCCTGACAGCGTGAATGTGTTTGGAAAGAAGAAGAATACAGGAAGACTGCAACAGCAGGTACAGGGGCAAAAAGTGGATACAAGGGCTATTTGCCATTTGAAAGGGAAGGGCCCTGGAGGCTTAGAAATAGCCATATAAAGCCCAGATATTCAGAGGCTAATAATAGCTTTTCTCCTGATTATAGAAGTGTTAAAAGAAGAGGGCTTCACTTACCTAGAAAAGCTGAAGAAATCCCTTCTCACGGTGAGTTCCCAGCTTCTAGGGAAACACCGTTACACCGGTTGCAATCAGGCACAGTTGGGCCTGGAAAGCTAGGGCAGACCCGGCAGGGACCCTATCAAAATTACCCAGCTAGCAGGTCAAACCAGGACCTGAGCTATGCATTGAGGCACCAGCGGGGGAAGGGCTCTGAAAGACATCACTCAGAGTTTGGTGATACTCCCCAGAGAGGCAGTGCTGCTCACAGGAAGAGAAACGTCTTGACTGACGAGGCAAGCCTTCCATATTTTTATTCCACGTTGGAAGTGGATAGTGGAGATACCAATGAGCAAGAAATAATGGAATATGAGAATTCTGAAGTATTAACAAATACAGAATTGATGGACTGTTCTTTCTCTGTGATAGAGCCAGAGATATCATTAAGGTAAATGTGATTTGTGTAACCTTAAATTCCAGTATACAAGTGGCAGAGCTGCAACTCTCTCCCTCTCTCCAAGCCAAGCAGTCAGTTAGGCTGTTTATTATTTACTTTTGGTTTAAAGTTATCAGCTGAAGGAAGCTACTTTTGTTACATAGTTATCTTTTGTTTGAAGCCAAGTGAGCTGTTAATTTCTGTTGTTTAAAAAGAAGAAACCTCAAGGGACGGGGAATAAAACCCAAAAAGAAAAGAAAGTTCTTCTGTGTGATTTATATATAGAAGCAAGGCACAACTACCACCCTCATAATAGCCCAACAATACCAGCAGTCACGGCTGGGGCGGATGAGGTGTGACATATAAATGGCGTAGAATCTGAGGATATTTTTTCGGGGGGCATAAGAAGTGCCTGAAAAAAAGAAAGGACAGTGCTAAAAAGCAGGAAAAGTTTGCTCCAGGAGAATTTGGAGAGGATTCGGCTGGCAGACCGGCCAGTGGTGAGGTATTGGAGAGGATTCGGCTGGCAGACCGGTCAGCGGTGAAAAGACCTTTTCTCACATGCTGGAGTCTACCAGGAAACCGAGGTATTGGTAACCTGGGTGGACGGGAAGGATACAGTGAGAAAAAGGGGGATATAAAAGGGGAGAAAAAGAAACCTTGTCTGTGTGATACCGCACTTGGTGGTTTTTTTTTTCTCTTTATTTCTAGGTGCAGTGTAAAAGAAAAGAGGATGGATCCACAAGACATGCTGGCCTGGATGGGCGAACAGCAAGAAAAGCAGGCCAGAATGTTACAGCACTTGCAGGAACAGTACATGGCAGCGATGCAGGAGCAGCAAAGGCCGCTATTGGAAGCGATGACTGCACTGCTAAGGAAGTCTGCAGAGAAAGAATCAACCATACCGCAAGTAGACACTCATACAGGTCTTGCTATGAGACATTTGGGGCATGAAGATAACCCCGATGACTTTATTGAAGCGTTTGAACGCCTAGCAGGAAATTTAAAGTGGCCTATAGAACAATGGGCGATGAGATTCGCTCTAACTTTAAGCGGAGAGGCTTTATCTGCCTTTAAGGCCATGCCAGCTAGCCTAGCAAATAATTATGCCGAAATAAAAAAGGCAGTAAAGGATCGCCTTGGTTTGACCCCGAGGCATTATAAAAGGCTGTTTAGAGAAGCAATAATGTTGGAGAGTGAGACTCCAAAGGCTTTGTGCCAGAGGCTTAAGAGCTTGCTTTATAAATGGTTAGACCCTGAGAATAGGACACTAGAGTCTGTATTAGACGAGCTTGTTTTAGAGCAATTCTTGTTAACTGTACCACAAGAAATGAAAATGTTCCTAACGTTACAAAATTGCTCAAACTCTGAAGAAGCAGCTGTAATGGCAGAGGTGTTTAAGGAGGCAAAGCATGCCACTGTATCTAATATAAGCCTTTTAAAAGGTACAGGTATGACTGGGATGGATGAAAGTAAAAAGTATACACCCAGGAGAGTGAATGAGTATAACCCTGATAAGAGTAATGTAGAAAAGAACACTAGGAGGTGCTATAAGTGTGGCAGATCAGGCCACATGATAAAAGAGTGTAGGGTTAAGACAGTCCTGATGGTAGGGGCAGAGAAGATAGTACCAGAAGGCATATGTTTACAGGTACAGGTGGAGGGAGAAAGTGCTATGGCTATACTCGATTCTGGGGCAGAACAGAGTTTAATAGCACAAGAATTTTGGGAAACTTTGAAGCCGTCTCGCCCAGTAACCCAAAAACAGGTAGCAATAAAATGTGTGCACGGCGCACAGCTTCCCTATCCCTTACGCCAAGTAAGCGTCAAGGCACTAGGGGCAGAAAGAAAGTTGCAAGTAGCAATAGTTCCTGGGCTACCCCAAAAGCTAATTTTAGGACGGGACTGGCCTTTGTTTCCAGGGATATTGAGCCAAGGGTTAGGCATGAAAACGGGATTAGTCACCACACGATCCCAAGTCCCGGTAGTAAAACCCCAAGAAACCCCGGTAGCTGAACCCCAAGAAACTCCGGTAAATGAACCTCAAGAAGCTCCAGTAGAGGGAGTAGAAACCCCTACAGTAGAGAGAGCAGAAACCCCTACAAAAGAGGAGGTCAAAGAGGCTCCTGAGAAGGAGGCCGAAGCGGAAGAGAGGGATCCGCTACCTAACCATGAAGAGTTAGTTCAGAGTCCGGTGGGGGAAGGAAAAAAAACTAAGGCTACCAAGCGACAGGAAAGGGATAAGAGAACCAAAGGAAGAAGGGAACTAGAAACAGGGGAAGGGTTACCCTGGGTCCCCGCTGCCCTCGTCCAAAAGTTTCCATCTTTTCCGATGGAGCAGAGGGCAGACTTGGCCCTCAAAAGAGCTTTCGAGTGGGCTCAGATGGACCGTAATACATTACCAAGGTTCCTGCTTGACCAGAATATTTTATATAGGGAGAGTTTAGATCCCTATACAGGACCTGTGAGGAAGCAGCTAGTGGTGCCAGTAGCCTTTAAGGCGGTAGTTTTACGCCTGGCACACGACCATCCAGTTGGGGGACATAAAGGTGTCCAAGGGACACTGGATCAGATTTTAGCACGTTTTTATTGGCCGGGGGTGTATCAAGAGACCAAGCGGTATTGCGATGCTTGCCCGGCCTGTCAAAGGGTCTCCATATCCAGGCCCAAGGCAGCACCCTTAATGCCATTACCCACAATAGCTACGCCTATTAGGCGAATGGGGATGGACATCGTAGGCCCATTAATAAAAACGCCTAGGGTTTTCCAGTATTTATTAGTTATTGTAGACCATGCGACCCGGTTCCCATGGGCTATACCCCTTAGGAATATATCAGCTAAAATCATAGCGCAGGAACTAATAAAGCTGTTCTGCGAGGTGGGGTTCCCCCAAGAAATATTAACAGATCAGGGTACAAATTTTGTATCAAAGTACCTTGCTAGAGTCTGGGAGGCGTTCGGCATACGCCATATAAAAACGTCAGCGTATCACCCCCAGACCAATGGGTTGGTGGAGCGCACCAACCAGTCAATAAAGCATTTGTTGCACAGAGGCCTAAGAAAGGGGGAAATGATAGAATGGGATACGTTGCTCCCGTTCGTCATGTATGCGTGCAGAGAACGAGTTCAAACCTCGCTAGGAGTATCCCCATTTGAACTACTGTTTGGGAGGTCTCCAAGGGGAGTATTAGATATTTTAAAAGATGAATGGGTAGAACCCAGAGTACCCGAAGTGGGGATCCCACAGTTTCTGAAGGAATTAAGGACACGCCTAAAGAAAACGTCCCAGGCCTCGATAGAGAACTTGAACCGTAGCAAACAGCGCCAGAAGAAATATTATGATAGGGATACACAGACTAGGGAACTGGCAGCAGGGGACAAGGTCCTCATACAAGTGGCGGACCCTGGTCCAAAGTTTGAATCTAGATGGAAGGGTCCAGCCGTGGTAGTGAAAAAAGTAGGTTTTGTGTCATACCTAGTGGAAAATGAAAGTGGACATAGGCAAGTATACCACGTCAATGTATTAAAACCGTGGAAAGAAAGGGTGGCCACAGCTAATTTGGCCTATCGCGAGCAGCACCGTAGAACCCCGCAAGGGATTACATGCTGTCCACGAAAAATCGCGGCAGCAAGTAATGTTTTAAGGGGGGGAATGTGTCACAGGGTGGACATAGGGCAGCCTGAGAAGGTGCAGAGCAGTGTGAATGATCACGGTGAAAGTGACAGAATAAACAGGAGAATGTTTATTGGTTGCCAGGGACAACCTAAGCACACGTGCACAGAGCCCAGAAAGACACACCCAGAGAGCAAAGCAAGGGAGTCTGCTTTACCTAATAGAGTGCACCTGAGGGAAGGTGGAGTCAGGAAATACGCAGATAAAACAGACTACCAAACATTTGGAGATAGGGAATCCTGGAGAGAGGAGCCAAGGAGGGAATCCTGGAGAGAGGAGCCAAGGAGGGAATCCTGGAGAGAGGAGCCAAGGAGGGAATCCTGGAGAAAGGAGTCAAGGAGGGAATCCTGGAGGGATGAGCCGAGGAGAGAATCCCTGAGAGAGGAATTAAAGCAGCAGAGGTCACAAGCTGAAAGGCAGCAGGGGAGCCGGTGTGAATGTTGGAAAGAGTCCAGGTGTGGTTCTGGGAGAAGGCAACACCCTGACAGCGTGAATCTGTTTGGAAAGCAAGAAGAATACAGGAAGACTGCAACAGCAGGTACAGGGGCAAAAAGTGGATACAAGGGCTATTTGCCATTTGAAAGGGAAGGGCCCTGGAGGCTTAGAAATAGCCATATAAAGCCCAGATATTCAGAGGCTAATAATAGCTTTTCTCCTGATTATAGAAGTGTTAAAAGAAGAGGGCTTCACTTACCTAGAAAAGCTGAAGAAATCCCTTCTCACAGTGAGTTCCCAGCTTCTAGGGAAACACCGTTACACCGGTTGCAATCAGGCACAGTTGGGCCTGGAAAGCTAGGGCAGACCCGGCAGGGACCCTATCAAAATTACCCAGCTAGCAGGTCAAACCAGGACCTGAGCTATGCATTGAGGCACCAGCGGGGGAAGGGCTCTGAAAGACATCACTCAGAGTTTGGTGATACTCCCCAGAGAGGCAGTGCTGCTCACAGGAAGAGAAACTTCTTGACTGACGAGGCAAGCCTTCCATATTTTTATTCCACGTTGGAAGTGGATAGTGGAGATACCAATGAGCAAGAAATAATGGAATATGAGAATTCTGAAGTATTAACAAATACAGAATTGATGGACTGTTCTTTCTCTGTGATAGAGCCAGAGATATCATTAAGGTAAATGTGATTTGTGTAACCTTAAATTCCAGTATACAAGTGGCAGAGCTGCAACTCTCTCCCTCTCTCCAAGCCAAGCAGTCAGTTAGGCTGTTTATTATTTACTTTTGGTTTAAAGTTATCAGCTGAAGGAAGCTACTTTTGTTACATAGTTATCTTTTGTTTGAAGCCAAGTGAGCTGTTAATTTCTGTTGTTTAAAAAGAAGAAACCTCAAGGGACGGGGAATAAAACCCAAAAAGAAAAGAAAGTTCTTCTGTGTGATTTATATATAGAAGCAAGGCACAACTACCACCCTCATAATAGCCCAACAATACCAGCAGTCACGGCTGGGGCGGATGAGGTGTGACACTATGAAGAAATGAAGCTTATAAAGAAAAAAAACACCCTTCCTACAGTTAAATATGGTGGAAGTTCCATAATGTTGTGGGGCTGTTTTGCTGCCACAGGAACTGGAGGCCCGAAATGTATTAAAGAAATCAGAGGACTACCAAGGTATTTTAGAATGAAATGTGCTACCTAGTGTCAGAAAGCTAGGCCTGGGTAGAAGGTCATGGGTCCTCCAACAGGACAATGATCCAAACCATACATCCAAAAGTACAAAAGAATGGTTAAAAATGAATAAATGTTTTTTATACCACTTTTGTGCCATTTCAGTTTACATAGAACAACAATAACAGGTTTGGATGAGCTGTGATTATAAAGAACTCATGGGGATACAAACTTGGGTTTAAAAATTGGGGGTTTACAGATAACAGCAGTGTATGAATGATAAGATGGTATATGTAGTTAAGTGATGTCATTTGGTCCGAAGTGTTCATTGAATAGATGTGTTTTCAGCAGTTTCTCAGGTCTTGTTTAGACTCTGTGGATCTGATGGGTTCTGGTAGTATGTTCCAAATTGTTGGAGCAAAAAGGCTCTGTTGTTTATTTGCTGAGAGCTTCTGGTCTTGAAGGGGGTATGATAGCAGATTCTGATTCGCCGATCTTCTGGGTCTTGTTGAGGGTATTTTTTTGATTTGTTTATCAAGGCAGGGGACTGAAGAATTGTGGAGTCATAAATGGTGGTTATGACTTTATATTTTATTCTTTGTATGACTGGTAAGCAATGAAGGTTCTTGAGAGTAGTGTGATATGCTGTCATCTTGATGTTCCCGTTAAGAGTCTTGCAGCAGGGTTTTGCACTAATAGCAGTGGGTATAGTGCATGTTTTGTAAGTCCCTGGTATAGTATATTGCCGTAGTCAAGGTGGGAGGTAATGATGGACTGAAAGATGGTTCTGTAGTCGTTGTATTGTAATATGGGTCGCAGGTGTTGGAGCATTTTGAGTTTCAGGTATGCTGTTTTTGCAGCTTGATATGGGCGAGCATTTTGAGGTTGCTGTCGAGGGTCATGCCAGTTCACATTTTATCGTTATTTCTGCTTGTTTGAGAATGAGTTTCTCAGGTGGGTTGAAGCAAGGGTCTTTGGTGACTAGTAGTGCTTCAGTCTTGTTTTTGTTTTCTATTAGGTCGTTCTGCCAGGAAGTCTGAAATTGCGATGAAGCAATCTTAGATGATGAAATCTGGTGTTAGGGTGTGGAAGGGTGGGTAAAATACAGTGTTGTCTGCATAAAGATGAAAATTCATATTAAATTTCCTCAGTAAATTGCAAATGGGTTGAATATAAATATTAAATAGCAGAGCTGATAAGGCTAAGCCCTGAGATATGCCTTTTTTTAGGGTGAATTTATGAGACCCAACCTTTACTGTGAGGTAGGAGGTGAACCAGTCTATTGTGTTTTTGTGGAGGCCTATGTCTCTGAGCCTTATTATGTGATAGGGAGTTGAATGCAGCATTGATGTCTAGAAATATCATGAGGTATTGTAATTAGAGGTTGCTTTTTTTTAGTGCTGTGGAGTCAGTGCTGACTCATAGCAACTCAGCTGCCTCTGGGGTTTCTTGGCAATGTATCATTGGAAGTAGATTGCCAGGCCTTTTCTTCCAAGGCAATGGAGGGTAAAGTGGCTTATTCAAGGTCACAAGGAGTGCCAGTGGGAATCAAACACTTGGGGGTATGTTTACTAAACCGTCTTAACGTGGGCCCGGCGATAGTGTGCAGGATGCCATAAAAGGAGTGGGCGTTTCGGTCTTAACGTAGCAAAACGGGATTATCGCGCGATAACGCGCGCTGCACACATTATCGGGCGAAACGCCGCTAAGCTCGTTAATGCGCGATAATCTTAAGTAGGCGCGCAGACATGCAAACATAGAAGCAGAGGTGTAGCACAATGGTTAATACACTGACTGATGGTACAGGGGTCATGAGTTTGATCCCCCAGTGTGCCTAATGCATAAGGCTGGCTGAGGCATCACCCTTTATGTTTAAGTAGTGCTTTTTGAGGCATTTTACTTTTATTTTAATTAGTGCTGCCAGCAAACACACCCTCACGGTGGCGTAACCTAATGTGCCGTATAAGGCACTCCATAACGCACTCCATAGGGCACATTATAAAGTGCACTGTCCGCCAAGGCACCCTATAATGTCCCCTATAGGACACCTGATAAGGCACCTTATAAGGCGCTTGATAGAACGCCTTATAAGGCACCCTATAAGGCGCCTTATAAGGTGCCTTATGAGGCACCTTAAGGTTACAGTACTCTGAGGATGTTTTTGCTGGCAGCCCTAATGTACATTAAAAATAGACAGTGCCTCAGACAGTCCTATCAAATAGCCCCACCATGGGTTTGAACCCATGATCTCTAGCTTCACAGGCAGTGAAGTAACCAGTGGGCTACAGCTGCCAACAAACCCCTGGCTGGCTGTAGAAGGACTGCATGTCACCACACAAACTGTCTGCTGTGGTTACCAGGCTAGGGTTAACCCACCCGTACCCATGATGCACTGCACATGCACATCAGCAGTCGACAGATGGGCACAAGATGGGGTATGCACCCCCACAGCACCTCGGCCTGGTAGGGGGAACTGACTGTGTGTGGTACTGGCAGAGAGTAGCCACAGACCGTCACATTGTGCGGGTACTGTGCTCACCCTGAGGGTGAGGTGGGGCGCCCAGCACCAGGTCCACAGCACCTTTCATGGCTGAAATACACCATGCTGCAGATCCCCATCAGTGCTAGAGTGTGTGATAGGTAGTTCCTGCAGACACACCTAGGATGCATCTGTGTCCTTCTGTATTTCTCAGTCATGTCTAGCCCTTATGGGCTATGATGCACCAAGAATAGTGCATATCCTATGTTGGTGCCATGGTTACATGATGTAGGTGAAGGGGGGGGGGGGGTTTGGACCCATAGGCGGATTATGTACCACCACACAACCCACCCTCTGGGGCTCAGGGTGGGAAACAGGATCGCCCACCAACAGATCCACATTCTACCTCCCTGCAATGGTGGCAGTAGAGGGGACCATCAACCCCAGTCCTGCTGGGGAACAGACACCCTACAGGGCAGGCAATGCAGAGCTGTACACATCCATAAATAATAGCAGACAGACAGTAGGCCTGGAAATGCACAGCTGTCCCCCACCACTATCTGACATTCTCCAGCAGCAAGCCTCCAGCTGCTGCACCCTGCAAGGTGTTCCAGCAAGACACATACTAGCTGCAGACAGCCTGCTAGCTAGTCCGTAGTGCATGGTCCTGGAGAAGATGCGTGTAGCCAGAACTGGGATGTCAGCATGCACACCAAGCAGATAAGTCAGTGACTGGGCCCCAAAAGAGAACCCATAAATATCACATGAGAGAAATACTATACAGCACTATGGGGGAACCTAGCCATGCCGTGGTCACTGCTCCATCAGGGTGAGAGTGACCTCCCAGCAGGACATGCTGTGGCCACCCTGTCCGTGCAGGTGGTGGCCGGCCACTACAATGTCCAAGCCATTGCCCTATGCAATGTATAGATGAATCCAGGCCACCCTATCCTGGCTATTCCCACAGTACCTTGCTCCTCATTATGCACATTGGCAGGCCAATACTGGCAACAGTGCTAGCAGTGTTGTCTGTGGAGGGTGTTTGCAGCCACCACACACTGGATAGACAGACACACACTCCCCTCACCTATGCCAGCATCGTGCAACTATAGAGGTCTTTGGCAGCCCTGGCCACCGCACCAGTCTTGGGCACAGTGCAGGCATGGCTATGGTATGCAATACTGTTGGGGTCACCCCCCAGGGTGGTAAACACTGTCAGACACAAGACCTGTAGCACACTCCACAGACATCAGAAAGGTTGCTATGCTGCAGCTCACTCAGAAAATTGTACTTAACCTCGGAATTGCTATCTGCCAGTAATCATAGCAACCTTTTGATAGCTGTGTACCGTATTCCCAGGTTTAGGGTGGCATTGCTAAGGTATGCAAGTGCTAGTATTGGGAGATGCACGCAGGGCCCAACATCCTGCCTCTCCAGGAGGCATTGGATAATGGAGCCTGTGGGTGCGGGTGTGTCTGCCCCTGTTGGCCGCTGCTTTAGGGCAGAGGTTCCCGACTCCAGTCCTGGTGGGCCAGACACTGTTCGGGTTTTCATGCTGTCCCTCATGAATATGCATGAGATACATCTGCATACCATGCGGGCGGCGCATAGAAATGCAGCACAGGCATCTTTATTAGAGACAGCATGGAACCTGAATGGTGTTTGGCCCTCCAGGACTGCATTTAGGAGACTCTGCTCTAGGTAATGCGCATGTTTATAGTGTCTGTGCTCTGTAGGGTAAAATGTAGGTGTTTTGGGCATGTTTATGTCATCTGCAATAAAGGTTCTGTCTGTATTAGCACGTTTTACTAGTGGGTAAAATATGTGGACTGGTTGGCAGGAACCACAGCTGGGACTTGAACCCTTGGCCTTCTGCTTCTGAACACACTGGCTGTGTGCATTGCACCACTGTGTTGCCCCAGAGACAGTGCATTCCCTGGTGATACCATGACTGTTTGTCAGACAGAGCCTTTCTGTTGCAGTGCATGGCACCCACATACCCAGGGCTAGGCCACGGTCTGCTCTGGGCAGCTGCCACTGCCCCCTCCACCACCAGTATCCCTCTGCCACCATGCTGACATGCCCTTCTGCTGGTGGTGCTGGTGGAGCGCAGTCTCAGGCCATCCAGTGTGCGGGTAGGCGGCTGCCTATGGTGTTGGTTCTGGGGTAGGGGTGCCTGCATAACTGTCCACGCTTCCTCCCAGCACTGCATGCCAATGTTCCGTGCCCTTCGGGGTACCTGCTGGGTACTATCCCCTGTGGCACTGTGGGAAGCACACTCATGCCCATGTTGGGCCCTCAGCAGTTGCTGTCTGGCTGCTCTACTGTTTCAGCATTCCTATGGGCCAGCTAGGCATCACCCTAGTCCGCACTGTGGGCCAGCTGCACCGCAGCATGTGCCGCCTGCAGCCCTCTGTGTCCCTTTTTCCAGCATTTGTCCAGTTGCCCGTTCCGACATGCCCGCCCTGCTGTTGTGGAACATGTGCACGCCATAGGAAACCTGGCCAATGGAGTTGGAAACCCTACTCAGCGTAATTACACTGTGGGCTCATTCACCTTGTATGGGGACAGGGTATAGACCCTTCCAAAATTCATATCTTTTTTTTGGAGCTTTCTTGGGAGTGTTTTGTGATGTTTCCCATTGATATCACTATTGGCCAGCTTGGTTATTTTATTTTTACATTATCCTCTGTACATTTTCAAGGTTTATTTGCCCTTTTGTTCCGTGCACATGTATCACACTTATCACTTTTTGTAGGTTTCCCTGGTTTTGCTGTACATTGCTGACGTAAATTGTTTCTTTTTCCTTTAAATCAGCTCTAACGCCAGGGTTTCACTGGCGTTAGTTTTGAGCCTCGGATTTCACAGCGTTAGTGTGCGGGGAGCCTCTCCCCTCCCACTCTCCACCCATTGACCCCCTTCACTTTGCCCCTGGGGAGCCTTCCTCCGCCCTCCGGGAGCCTTTCCCCGCCTTCAGCGCTCGTTTGCGCCGCTGCGCGTGTTATCGCGCGATAAGGTACCTGTGCGCCTGATAAAGCACCATTATCGCGCGATAAGGTATCTTATCGTGCAATAACATCACAGAACGCACATTAAGATGGTTTAGTAAACATACCCCTTGATCTTCTCTCCGCCCCTGGGGAGGAGGGAGGAGTGGTCTAGTGGTTAGGACAAGGTACTTCAGGCCAGAGGGCCGGGGGTTCAAGTCCCACCTGGGGACAGCAATCTCAGGCCGGAGGGACTGGAATTTCTAGTCCTATAGGCACTCCTTGTGGTCTTGGGCAAGCCACTTAACCTTCCATTGCCCATGTTCCCTGTAAGTATTAGCGTATGTATCTCATATCCCCTCGTGTTAAATGTATCCCCCAATTGACCGCTTTGACCCAGTGAAAAGCGGGATATAAATACAGCTAAATAAAATAAAATAAATAAATCTTTTGGGTATTAGGCAGTTGCTCTAACTGCTAGGCTACCCCTCCATTCTGTAAGTAGAGTACCCTATGTAAAATAATCCAGAAGGAATCAGCATAGGTTCTTTATGACTAAATCTTAAAACATATCCCTGTCAATAATAGGGACCCTCAGAATAAGGGCATTCAGCAGTGCAAACAGCACTAATACATGCTCATCAGCAAAATGTTCATCATGGGCATGCATTAGTGATGTTTGCACTGTTGAGTGCTCTTATTCCGAAGGTCTCTTATTATTGACAGCGATATGTTTTGACATTTGGATGTAGTGAACCCTCTGAGTTTGACTGCCCAATCACACCGGCACCAGATAACACTTCCTGGTATTACTATGTTTCTTTCCAGGGATCCTCTTCCTCTTCCTCTCACTTTCTTCTTTCTTGTTGGGTTCCCCAGGGGTCTGTCCTGTTTCCACTCCTTTTTAATATCATTCTTGCCCATCTGGCCATCCTCATACAGGAGCAGGGTGTCTCCGCATATTTTTATGCTCTTTTGCACACACCCGTCCATCCTAGCTTAACACTGACCACCCGCAATTGAATCCCATAAAAACGAATGCGATTTGGCTCACCAGGCCCTCTTTTTCTACTCCTCCCCCAGTTTCTCCATCACTTAATGGTCTCTCTATTCTGGTCATGCCTTCTCTCAAATACTTAGGTGTCACTCTTGACACCACACTGACTTTTCAATCTCATATTAGTTCTGCTGTAAAGAAGTCTTTATATACTTTACACTGAATATGTTCAATCCAGTCTATTAAAAGAATAAGAACATAACAAGAAATGCCTTACTGGGTCAGACCAAGGTCCATCAAGCACAATATCCTGTTCCCAAACAGCGGCCAATCCAGGCCACAAATACCTGGCAGGTTCCCAAAGAGGAACACAAGTTCTGTAATGCTTGTTCCGGGTCCTCTTTAATAATGGTTTATGGACCTTTCCTCCAGGAACTTGTCCAGAGCTTTTATACTAACAGAGTTTACTACATCCTCTGGAAATGAGTTCCAGAGTTTGATTACGTGTTGAGTAAAATAGTATTTTCTCTTTTTAGTCTTAAATGGGTTACAATATAGCTTCATTGTGTGTTCTCTAGTCTTTCTACTTTTTGATGGCATAAACAACCAATCTACGTTTGCCTGTTCTACTCCATTCATTAATTTTATAGACCTCAGCTGTTTCTTTTCCAACCTTTTAACCTTTGAAGAGCCCCAACCTTTTAAGCCTCTCTTCATAGGGGTATCCTTCCATTCCCTTTACCGTCTTTGTCTTCTTTGTACCTTTTCTAGTTCAGCTATACCTTTTTTATTTTATCTTTATGCAAATTTACAATAACCCAAGAAGTATACAAACATTCTTGTAAGAAACAGAGCAGAAACAACAGAAATCCGTTATCAACCAAAAGAAAAAAAAGAACAAGAAAATGAAAAACAAAGCTGTCTGCTCACATTAGCCCCCAACCGAGGAAGAAGCTCATAAGAAAATAAGTAATTCAATTACCACAACATGAAAGAAAGGTCAGGATACTACCCAGCACACATTTTCATGGCACTTCAGCCATAGACTCAACAGACGCCTCTAAGCGACATGCATTGATGAAAGATACCAGCTGGGAGTGTTCATAAAATATTGTGGAGGAGTAGCCTAGTGGTTGGGGCAAGGTACTTCAGGCCAGAAGGTTGGGGGTTCAAATCCCACTAGAGGACAGCAACCTTGGGCTGGAAGGACATGGGTTTCTAGTCCCACAGGTGCTCCTTGTGGTCTTGGGCAAGCCACTTAACCCTCCATAGCCCATGTTCCCTGTAAAATAGTTATCTCCAAGTTATAATGCCCTGTTCAATGTAATTTCAGTTTGTTCAATGTAAACTGCACTGATGCAGAATAGCATGGTATATAAGAGAATGTAAATAAATAAATATGAAACAGAATGATACTTTATCAAACACTTACAAGGATGTTTCAGAAAAAGAACCCTCCCAGCTAGAGAATCCCAGGGGCACAGGAGGAGAAACTCCCTCTGATGTCGCTGGGTATCCCTGGCCAAGCCAGGGTACATATGAACTAGTAAGCCACAAAACAAGTTACAATACCTGAAGAATAATCTTAGCAACCATTCCTTAACAGATAATAAGGCAAAAGTTATAATTAATGTTGAGGGAACTGGTGTTTCTTCATGAAAGGACTCAAGTAGAGCACAGACATTCCAAGCATCAACTCGTTGGTCCCCAATATTCGAAGCAGTCGCAGGCTTCTTACCCAAGGGTAAGTAGTAAATCTTCACCAAAGGTGGAATTAATTTAGAAGACACAGACAAAGTCTCCACCAAATATTTTTAAATCTATCGCAGAAATTGTAGCAATTCTAGGAAAATTTATAATTTGTAAATTATTTGCCCGAGACTGATTCTCCAACTGCTTCAACTTTATGTTGATTAAAGAAGCATTCTTAATGAAGAAATTTGCCTGGTCTTCCAACACTGTTACTCTGGTTTGCAGGTTTAAAACCTGCAATTGAGATGCATTAATCTTAACAGCTGATCTTTCAATAACCTCTGTGTTAGCTCAAACTTTGGATGCCAAAGAAGAAACTTCAGGTAAAAGAACTTCCCCCAATGAAACAATGGCTTGCCAAATAGCTTCTAAAGTAAAATTAGTAGGTCTTACAAGTGAAAAAATCACAGGTTCGCCTGAAGAGACCATGGGAACTTCCATCTTTGCTTGCGCCAAGGCACTTTCCAAAGATAACAGTCCCTCCTGCGGCTGATGTTCAGACAGGAAACACCAAAAGAACAGCATATTGAGGATGTTCCAGGTCAAAAGAAGACAAAGCACCTCTGAACCCAAAGCCTGGCCCTCGCAACTCAAACGCAGCTTCCTCACCCAAGGTAGCCTGCGGTTGCAGGCTGTTTTGCAAAGACTGCTGGAAACAGGCTGCCTTTGAAGCTGGCCATATATAGGGGGAGAGAGATGAAATACCTGAAGGAGATACTGAGCTCTCCAGCCCCGGTGAAACCACAGCCAGGCAATCCTCCTCTGAAACAGAAGGGTATTGTGGCAAACGCTGTATGAAAGAGTCCAGAGGAACAGATACTGAAGAAATAGGCGTTGAGGTACCAGGGGTTTCAGAAGGTTGCAAAACCCCCTTACTCTTGTGCTTCCGTCCCATTGTGAGATGCAACTTGTGATAAGGAAGCTTATCATAGCTCAGGAAGGAGCTATAGGAAAGGTGAAGTGGCTCTGAACAAGCAACCTGTCAGTTCTGGTAGAAATAAGAAAACAGAATTTTCCCATAAAAGACTACCAGTCCCAGAATGCACCAGGTTTCCAACAGCCATTAGAGGAGCTGAAGTGGGGAAACGTGTGTTCAATCAGAAGGGCTATAAGGTAATCCCTAAGCACTCATCTCAAAGGGCAGGGCCTGATCCAGAACAGCTGCGCTGTGTTAGGGAGGAGCACTTATCTAAGCAGAATAAAGGTAGAGTTTATTCTACAGAGAAGCAGCTTGAGCTTGATCATCTTCATCATCTAGAGGATCATCAGAAGCAGAAGCCAAACCGGACGGACAGAGAGGGCAAGAAACCCTTTGGAAGAAAGAAGAGAAAAGCCTTTGGGAGGTCTACAGGAGTTCATAGCAGTACATATACTGGAAGGCATTCCAAGGGCCAGCATACACCATTGGACTGGGGAAAGCCAGAGGAATGGTGCTGCAGAGCTAGGAATCTCCAGACGGTACCTGGGAGGGAGACGGCTGCACCTGGAAGGGACCCTAAGACCCGTGCCAGAAGGTATGTGAAGAGAGATCCAGTGTCCAGGGATCTGGATTGGAAGGCTGGACATAAGAACTGGACTACATACTGGCCAGGCTACATAGAGAGGAACTCTAACAGCAATGGGAGCTCAGGTATGAACACTGATCTATGCCCTAGCTATAACCTTGAAAGACAGCAGGGAAACAAGTATTCTCCTGAAAGTGCTCCATTGGGAGATTCATCTGTGCCAATCCAGGATATTGAACCCATGTTTGTTGAAGAAGAGGGAGTGATTGCGGATGAAGAATGTGTTTACATGGACTGCTCTCTGTCTAAACTCCTTTGGTGATTTTCTGTTATAAAATACAGCAACCATCACAAAGAAATACAAACTTGTTCTTTAATATACTCAGAAAAGCTCCTGAGTAGGATTTTTAGCCACGCAGTAGAAAGCAAGCCAGCTAAGGGGTTTCAGCTGGGTAACTGCTAGCAATTGAGCCTTATCTAATTGCTTGTGAGCTCTGAGAGAATCACTTCTGAATCTATGTGGGAGGATATAAGAAGTAAACCTGAAAAGAACAGTTTTTCTCTTCTTTGTGGATCTTGTTTGTTGTTTGATACATTGCTAAGAGAATATTAGCTAAAGCCTATAGAAAAGACCAGTTTGTTACCAACCAGGTCTTATTTCTTTTGCTTTGATTGCCTGACAAGTTCAAATGTTGTTTTTCCTGATTTTGTTTTTTTCAAGTTTAACACTGTAAGCAAGTAACCTGATTTATGTGCTACCAAGCATATCTGTGTTGGGAGAAATAACCCCATAAATAAATATCTTATTGGCTTTACACTTGAGCACAACTAAATTATTGTGAGCAGCTGTGTCGGGTGTGAATGGACTTCATTGACCACAATCCCTTGCAAATCATATTGACATATGCACTTGCCAAGACTGTGAACATTCTCACCCAGGCAGCCGTCTGACAAACTGCCTCACGGAAGCCTGACCAGCTATATCCTTTTTAAGATATGGTGACCAGAATTGCATGCAATATTCAAGGTGCGGTCGCACCATGGAATGATACAGAGGCATTATAATACCTTTGCTTTATTTTCCATTCCTTTCCTTATGATACCTAGCATTCTATTTGCTTTCTTGGCCACTGCTGCACACTGGACGGAGGGTTTTGACATGTTATCCACGATGACGCCTAAATCTTTTTCCTGGGTAGTGGTGCCTAATGTGGAACCATATATCGTGTAACCATACTTAGGTTGTTCTTTCCTAGGTGCATAACTTTGCACTTGTCCACATTAAATTACATCTGCCATTTGGATGCCCAGTCTTCCAATTTTTGAAGGTCCTCTTGCAATTTTTCACAATCCTCTAGCATTTTAACAACTCTGAAAAATTTTGTGTCATCTGAAAATTTGATCGCCTCACTTGTTATTCCTATTTCCAGTTCATATATGAATATGTTAACAAGCAGCAGACCCAGCACAGATCCCTGGGGTACTCCACTATTCATCTTTCTCCATTGGGAAAATTGGCCATTTAGCCCTATTCTCACCTTTCTATCTTTTAACCAGTTCCTGATCCACAATACTATATGGCCTTCTATCCCATGACTTTTTAACTTTGCCAACAGTCTCACATGAGGGACCTTGTCAAAGACTTATTGAAAATCCAGATATATTATATTGACTGGCTCACCTTTGTCTACCTGTTTATTCACATCTTCAAAAAAAAATATAACAGATAAGTAAGACAAGACTTTCCTTGGCTAAATCCATGTTGGCTTTCTCCCATTAAACCATGGCTTTCTACATGTTTAGTAATTTTATTATTTATAATGACTTCTACCATTTTGCCCAGTACTGATGTCAGGCTCACCGGTCTGTCGTTTCCTTGATCACCCTTGTAACCCTTTTTAAAAATTGGAGTTACATTGGCCACTCTCCAATCCTCAGGTACTACAGATTATTTTAATGATAGTTCACAGATTAGTAATAGTAGGTCTGCAATCTCATATTTCAGTTTCTTCAATACTCTTGGATGTTTACCATCTGGTCCAGGTAATTTGCTACTCTTCAGTTTATCAAACAGTTGTAATACATCCTCTTGGTTTATCGATATTTCTTTCAATTCTTCCACCACATCACCTTTATATATCATTTCAGGTACTGGTAACTTCCCTATATCTTCTTCAGTAAAGATTCAGTCTTTCCGCTATGGCCTTGTCCTCCCTTAGCATCCATTTTACCCCTCTAGCATCCTATAATCCAACTGACTTTCTCACAGTTTTTTTGCTATGAATGTACTTGAAAAGGTTTTTATTATGGACTCGATTCTGTGAGGCAACTAGTGGGGCTGAACATCCTGGTAGGATGTGTAGCCCCTCTAGTCATCTGGACCTAATTCAGCTACACTGTGTCCCTGCATGCACAGAGCCTCAGTGCAGGGAGATCGGGACAGAGTGGCATGGGGATGGGGTGTGGGTGGGTCATAGGTGGGCTGTGCATCCAGACATACAGGGCTGATTCAGCTCATGGCCCTGTACATATGGAGAGCACCAGGAGGACACCCTCTGAGGTAGAATAAGTGCAGGTGCCCCTCTGATTCAGCCCAGAAGCCCCTACCAGGGCAACAGCACAGGCAAGGTGAGTCCCTGCTGCTCGATCTGGGCCCTAGACCCCTGTCGGTGGTCAGGTGGCAGGGTAATGGGGTCGACATCATTACGGGCTGGGAGTGAGGCAGGGAGGACATCCCCACAGGCAGTAGTGGGATCCGGCCGGTTCGGGCCAATTCCATGAACCGGTTCCTGCCATGGACCAGGTTCGCCGAAATGGGCCAAAAACAGCATCCCAAAGCCGGCACTGCGCTGGCAGGCATTCCTCCACCCACCAGTGCTTTGACAGCACTGGGGGCTTCCCCAACTGCCATGATCCCCCGATGCCATCAAACCACTGGCGGGTGGGGAGATTGGGCCATTGGGCCACCAGGAAGTTTCTGCCTTGCGGTGGCTGCTAGCAGACCGAGCGAACAGTGCTGGCAATGCAAACACGTTCCGTGCTGCCACTCACTCGGCTCCTTCAGTGGTGGGATTGAGCCGAACAGGTTCCTGGTTGGATCGAATCCCACTACTGGATGCAGGGGCATGCTGGCCATTCTCAGTGTCCTGTGCCTGTGGGTGCATCTTGCTCGCAAAGTGCAGAACTGGGCGCTAGTGGGCTCGTCCTGTTCTCAACCAATCAGATGACCTGGATGTGCCCCTTTTGGTAGCAGGCACTATGTATTTTTGCTTCCACGACAAGCTTCTTTTCAACTTCTCTCTTTGCCTGCCTTATCAGTGTCTTGCATCTAACTTGCCAATGCTTATGCTGTTTTCGGTGTTCATCATTAGGCTCCTTTTTCCATTTCCTGAAAGATGATTTTTTGGCAATAACGGCCTCTCTGACCTCACCTTTTAACCATGTTGTCATTAGAGAAAGACATCATGCTTGGCAAGATAGAAGGTCAACACAAAAGGGGAAGGCCAGCAATGAGATGGATCGATACAATAACAGCAGCTACGGGTACCAGTCTGTCAACAATGAGCCGCCTGACTGAAGACCGAACACAATTTAGGATAGTTATCCAGAGGGTCGCCATGAGTCGACTCCGACTCGACGGCACTTAACAACAACAAGAAGACATTTTTCAGATATGTTAGTGAGAGAAGGAAGGGCAAAAGTAGTCTTCTCAGACTTAAGGGTGAAGGAGATAGAGCAGCTTTTAAACTACTACTACTACTGCTATCATTTATATAGCACTACCCTTCGTACGCAGCGCTGTACAGACATAAAAGAGACAGTCCCTGCTCATCAGAGCTTACAATCTAGTTAAGTCGAGACAAAACACAGAGTAACAGTTAACATATAATACAAAGTGAAAACACAAAATATGGAGCTTGTAGTCTAGACAGGACCAAAGACAGGAGTCAAGATCTAAAAGCAATGGTGAAAAGATGGGTTTTTAGCCTGGACTTGAATAGGGCCAAGGTGGGTGCCTGGCGTATAGACTCAGGTAGCTTGTTCCAGGCAAAGGGTGCAGCAAGGAGAAAGGAGTGAAGTCTGGAGTTAGCAGTAGAGAAGAAGGGCACAGATAGAAGCAGTCTGTCAGAAGAGCGAAGTACCCGAGAGGGGTTCTAAGGAGAGATAAGGGATGGAAGATACTGAGGAGCTGCAGAGTGAATACATTTATAGGTCAGGAGGAGAAGCTTGAATTGGATGCGTAAATGGATAGGGAGCCAGTGGAGTGACTTGAGGAGAGGGGTAATATGGGAATGGCGAGGCTGGCGGAAGATTAGTCGAGCAGCAGAATTTTGAATAGACTGAAGGGGGAAGAGATGGTTTGCAGGGAGACCAGCAAGGAACAGATTGCAGTAGTCAAGATGAGAGGTGATTAAAGAGTGAGCAAGCATCTTAGTACTGTGTTCAGAGAGGAAGGGACAAATTTTGCTAATGTTATAGAGAAAGAAATGGCAGGTCTTGGCTAATAGTTGGATATGAGTGGAGAAGGAGAGAGAGGGGTCAAAGATAACCTCAAGATTGTGGGCTGAGGAAACAGGGAGGATAACAGCATTATCGACAGAGACAGAGAGGGGAGGAAGAAGAGGGGGGGGGGGTTTGGGGGGAAAGATAAGGAGCTCGGTCTTGGACATATTCAATTTAAGGCAGCAGTGAAACATCCAGGTAGCAATGTCAGAAAGGCAGGCGGAGATCTTGGTATGGATGGCCGGAGAGATTAGAGGCGTAGAGAAGTAGATTTGGGGGGAGTCAGCACAGAGGTGGTACTGGAAGCCATGGGAAGAGATAAGCACGCCAAGGCACTGGATATAGAGGGAGAAAAGGAGAGGTCCCAGGATGGAGCCTTGGGGTACACCAACTGGGCGGGGTGGCAGAGGAGAAGGAACCACCAGAGCACACACACTGAAGGATCGATGGGAGAGGTAGAAGGAAAACCAGGATAATACAGAGCCACTGAAATCAAGTGAGGACAAGGTGTCAAGGAGAAGGTTGTGATCAACAGTGTCAAAAGCAGCAGAGAGGTCAAGAAGTATGAGGATAGAGTAGAGACCGTTGGATTTTGCTAGGAACAAGTCACTGAAGACCTTGGTGAGAGCGGTTTCGGTAGAGTGTAGGGGACGAAAGCTGGACTGTAAAGGGTCTAGGAGGGCATGAGAGAAGAGGAAGTCAAGGCAGCGGCGGTGGACTGCGCATTCAAGTAGTTTAGAGATGAAGGGAAGGAGAGAGATGGGTCGATAATTGGAGGGACAGGTGGGATCGAGTGAGGGTTTCTTGAGGAGGGGTGTGACCACGGCATGCTTAAATTCTGCAGGGAAGGTTGCGGTGGAGAGCGAAAGGTTGAGAATGTGAGAGATGGAAGGGACAACGGTGGAGGATATAGGGCTTAGGAGATGGGTGGGGATAGGATCAGAGGAGAGTTAGAATATATAGCACTAAATGAGAGCTTAGATATGATTGGTATCTCAGAGACATGGTGGAAGGAGAACAATCAGTGGGACACTGTGATACCTCGGTACAAACCATATTGTAATGATAGAGCTGATCAAATTCATGGAGAGGTTGCGCTCTATGTTAGAGAGGGCATTGAGTCACAGAGGATTAAAGTTCTGTAGGAAACAAAATTCACTGTAGAATATCTATGGATTGAAATTCCATGTAAAAAGGGGAAGGCGATGACAGTGGGCTGTTCTATTGACCGCCTGGCCAGAATGAACAAATGGGTGATGAAAGAAATCAGGGAAGCTAACAAAAGTTACAGCACAGTAATAATAATGGGTGATTTCAATTACCCCGGTATTGACTGGGTCAATGTCACTGCAGGACATGCTAGGGAGATAAAGTTTTTAGATGAAATAAATGACTGCTTCTTGGAGCAACTGGTTCATGAATTGACCAGAGGGGAAGCCAGTTTGGTCCTAGTCCTTAGTGGAACACCAGATCTGGTGCAAGAGATAAGGCTGTTGGGGCCACTTGGCAATAGTGATCATAGCAGGATCACGTTTGATTTAATTAATGGAGGAGGGATGGTAAGGAAATCCACAGTACTACCTTATAACTTTCAAAAGGGAGACTATGATAAAATGAGGAAACTAGTTAAAAAACTAAAAAGAGCAGTTGCAAAGGTTAAAGACTTACATCAAGCTTGGCGGCTGTTTAAAAATATTATCTTGGAAGCCCAGACCAGCTGTATTCCACGCTTTAAGAAAAGTGGAAGGAAGTCCAAAAAACTGCCAGCATGATTTAAAGCTGAGGTCAGAGAGGCTGTTGCCAAAAAAGCATCTTTCAGGAAATGGAAAAAAAGAGCCAAATGACAAAAACTGGAAACAGCACAAGCACTAGCAAGTTAAATGCAAGGCATTGATAAGGCAGGCAAAGAGAGAATTTGAGAAGAAATTTGCTGTGGAAGCAAAAATGCATAATAAAGACCTTTTCAAGTACATTCGTAGCAAAAAAAACCCTGTGAGAGAGTTAGTTGGATCATTAGATGATAGAGTGGTAAAAGGGGCACTAAGAGGGGAGAAGGCCATAGCAGAGAGACTGAATGAATTCTTTGCTTCGGTCTTTACTGAGAAAGATGAAGGGATGATACACATGACTGAAGTGGTATTTTAAGGTGATATTGCGGAAGAATTGAAAAAATTATCGATACACCGGGAAGATGTATTACAACTATTTGATAAACTGAAGAGTAGCAAATCACCTGGACCAGATGGTGTACATATAAGGGTGTTGAAAGAACTAAAATATGAGATTACAGACCTGCTGTTAGTAATCTGTGAATGATCATTAAAACCATCTATAATACCTGAAGATTGGAGGATGGCCAATGTATCGCCAATTTTTAAAAAGGGTTCCAGGGGTGATCCAGGAAACTATAGACCTCTGAGCCTGACGTCAGAACCAGGAAAGATGGTAGAAACCATCATAAAGAATAACATTACTGAACATGTAGATAGTCATGGCTTAATGGGAGACAGCCAACATGGCTTTAGACAAGGAAGATCTTGTCTTACTAATCTGTCCCTCATTAGAGACTTTTGGCAAAACTAAAATGTCATGGGATAGGAGGCAGTGTACTATTGTGGATGAGGAACTGGTTAAAAGATAGAAAGGAGAGGGTAGGACTAAATGGCCAATTTTCCTAATGGAGAAAGGTGAATAGTGGAGTACCCCAGGGATCTGTGCTGGGTCTGCTGCTTTTTGACATATTCATAAATAACCTAGAAAAGGGAATAACAAATGAGGTTATCAAATTTGCAGATGACACAAAACTATTTAAAATTGTTAAAACCCATGAGGATTGTGGAAAACTGAGAAAGGTACAGAGAAGAGCCACCAAAATGGAAAAGGGAATGGAAGGATACTCCTTTGAAGAGAGGCTAAAAAGGTTAGGGCTCTTCAACCTGGAAAAGAGACGGCTGAGGGAAGATATGATAGAAGTCTATAAATTAATGAATGTAGTGGAATGGGTAAACGTTGAATGATTGTTTACATCATCAGAATATAGAAAGACTAGGGGACATACAATGAAGCTACAGGGTAAACTATTTAAGACTAATAAGAGAAAATATTTATTTCACTCAACGTGTAATCAAACTCTGGAATTTGTTACCAGAAGATGTAGTAAAAGCTGTTAGTGTAGCTGGGTTTAAAAAAGGTTTGGGCAAGTTCCTGGAGGAAAGGTTCATAAACAATTATTAAAAGGGACCCAGGATATCACTGCTTGACCCAATGCAAGCATTGTGGAACCTGTGTCTTTTGGGGAAACTGCTAGGTACTTATGACCTAGATTGGCCACTGTTGGAAACAGGATACTGGGCTTGATGGACCTTGGTCTGACCCAGTATGGCATATCTTATGTTTTTATGTTGAAGCTGATGAGAATAAAGTGGAATTGCTTAACAAATATTTCTGTTCTGTGTTCACAGATAAAGGGTCAAGAGTAGGATCTCAGAAAACACCCACAAATAGGAATAGAAGTGACAGGGATCTTGATTGATTTTCAGAAGTCTGCTCATGAACTAAAAGTAGACAAAGAGATGGGACCAGATTTATTTATTGTATTTATTTAACACATTTTATAGACTTAATTGAAGCGGTTTACATTAAACTCAACATTTTACAGTATGCTGTTGTTGTTAATTGCCGTTGAGTCGGTGTCGACTCATGGCGACTCTCTGGATAGTTGTCCTAAATTGTTTTCGGTCTTCAGTCAGGCAGCTCATTGTTGACAGACTGGTACCGTAGCTGCTGTTATTGTATCAATCCATCTAATTGCTGGCCTTCCTCTTGTGCGTTCATCTTCTATCTTGCCAAGTATGATGTCTTTCTCTAATGGTATCTCTCTTTGCATGATGTGTCCAAAGTATGAAAGTCGAAGTCTTGTCATCTGAGCTTCTAAAGAAAGCTTAGGTTTGATCTCCTCTAGTTCTGACTGGTTTGTTCTTCGGGCAGTCCATGGTATACGCAGTATTTGCCGCCAGCACCATAATTCAAAGGCATCAATTTTCTTCCTGTCTATCTTTTTCACTGTCCAGCTTTCGCATCCATATTATGTTATTGAAAATACCATGGCTTGAACGAGTCAAATCTTTGTATGGAGAGAGACATCTCTGCTCTTGAGAATCTTGTTTAGGTCTTTCACAGCCATCCTGCCATGAGCAACGCTTAGTCGGATTTCTTGACTGCTTGTTGCTGCCTTATTGATAGTTGATCCAAGTAGGATAAAGTTGTCCACGATTTCAATTTCTTATCCTTCAATGATGAACTTGTTGCTTTTGCCAGTTGTCATGATCTTTGTCTTCTTTACATTAAGGTGCAGGCCCATTTTGAGACTATGTTCTTTGATTGTGAGAAGCAAATGTTTCAGATCATCTTCACTTTCAGCCAGTAATGTGGTATCATCAGCATAGCGAAGGTTGTTGTTCAGTCTTCCGCCAATCTTCACAGGTGTTATTAATTTACAGGTTAACAGTGTAACAGTATAACATTTTAGATGGGTAAATAGGGATTCATAGCAGTTGGGGTCATTTAACTCGTGCTACAATGATTTGCAAGGGGGATTGTTCATGTGTTAGTTATAACATTATGTGGTAGGATCTTGTGCAAGTTGTTGTGGGCACTATGTGACATTTCCAAAGTGTTCTTTAAAAAGGTGAGTTTTTAACTTTTTCCCTGAAGTCTTTTATGTCCTGTGTGGATTTTACATCCTCTGGTATTGTGTCCCATAGCGAAGGGGATGAGAGTGAGAGTGCTCTAATAATTGTGACTTCCTTGGAATTTGTGTAGGTGCTGGGAGTTAGTATTCTGTTCCTGTTGATATTCCTTTTTGGTCGGGTATTAAAGTCTTTGGTGATAAGTTCCTGTATCACATCTGCAGAGTTGTTGTTTAGTATTTTAAATACGTTGGTTATTGTTTTGAATCTTTTGCGAGAGTGTATAGGCAGCCAATGTAATTGCTTCAGAATTGGTATGATATGATCATACCTTGCTGTGCCAGTGATAATCCGAGCAACGGTGTTCTGTGCCATCTGAAGAGGGTTGATGGTGTGTTTTGGGAGGCGCTGATATAGCGAGTTGTAATAGCCCAGTGATGGTGTGACTACTGCTTGGATTACTGTTCTGAAGTTTTCCTGGTTGAGCTGTGCTTTTAGTCTCTGCATGACCTTCATTAACATCCGAGAATACTGAAAGAACTTGGAAACATTCTAGCAGTTTCACTGACTGACCTTTTTAATGCCTCTTTGGGGTCGAGAGTGGTACCAGAGGACTGGAGAGAGGCTCATATGGTGCCTTTACACAAAAGCGGAAGTAAGGATGTGGTTGAAAACTACAGGCCTGTTAGTTTAACTTCAGTGATGAGTAAATTATTGGAAACACTGCTGAAAGAGAAATTAGTGAGGTTTCTGGAGTCCAGCGGATTATAGGTTCTCCAGGACCAAGCAGGAAGTCAGTCCTCACTTATGGGTGATGTCGGCGCCGACGGAGCCCTCGCGGAGCAATTTTCCCCAGCTTTCAAAGAAAGCCTTTGGGAATTGCAGCGCGCATGCGCGGTCCCCTTCCCGCCCAAGGGTGCCATCTTAGCCAGTCTTCTTTTTTCCGCGGAGCCCTACAGACGTACCCGTCGTGTCCCCGCGAAAAAGTTGATTTGTCTTCATAATTACTCTTTTTTCCATTCGGTTCGACGCCGGTCTTTTTCCCGCCCGGACTCGCGACGCCGGTCACGAGTCCTCTTCTTATTTTTCGGTTTTTCCCTGGCAGCCCGGTCCTTTGACCTCGCCGGGGCCCTTTTTCCCCCGATGGCTGCCAGTGGTTTCAAGCGGTGTGGTCAGTGTGACCGAAATATGTCACTAACTGACACACACGACAATTGCCTCCGCTGCCTGGGCCCGGATCATGAAGAAATGATCTGTGGGCCTTGTGGCAAACTATCCTCCAAAGCGTTGAGAAGTCGGCGGCATCAGCGGGATAGAATCTTCGCTGACCCCAGCCGTACCCGGACCTCGTCGGAGGCCTCCGCGTCCAGGGGTTCCAGCTCGGACCGTCGCCGGAGTTCCTCCGACAGGGGTTCTCCCTCCGGGGACCATCGACGGAAGGTGAAACCCACGAGGGCGGCGTCGGTGGACGCTCCTGGCTCCGCGAGGGCCAGGTCGCATAGCCCCGATAGCCGCCCCGGGTCCTTGGAGAAGGAGCACCTCACGAAGCGACCTCGCCTGGAGTCGGAGCTGCCTGCTCGGGTAAGTCCTGTGGTCCTTCTGGACTCGCCTCCGCGACAGCCGACGTCGGGCCCGACGCCGTCGGGGCCCGAGTCGGGGGCTGCTGGGTCACCTGAGCTCGGACTCAGGTTGACGGCCTTGGAGAGCAGACTGTCTGCCTTCATGGACCAGCAACGGGCACTGCTCGCTGGCTTCGCTGGCGCCGCTGCCCCGACCGCCGGGACGTCGACGTCTAAGTCGACCCCGGAGACCGAGCCGATCCTCGAGTCGATGCGAACTCGAGTCGATCCTCGGTCGAGGTCGCCCTCGGCCTCCCGTTCGGGACCGAAGTCGCCGACGCCGACTCCCTCGGCGTCGGGGCGGCAGGCGCCGCGCCCTGCCCGGGCCGACCCCACCGAGTCCTCGTCGGAGTCGGTCTGGGAGTCTGAAGAGGAAGAGTCGCCTGATTCTTTTCGGACTCGGTGTGTCCCCTCGGACTCACCTGAGTCCGAACCTCGGAAGCAGTCCCCCTCGGAGGATGCCCGGTTCTCGGACTTCGTCAGGGATATGGCCAAGGCTTTGGCCTTCCCTGCGGACCCCGAGGAGGAGCCTCGAGCCGAAGAGCTCGACGCCCTCCAGTATGACTCTCCCGCCAGGGAACACTTTACTGTACCGGTTCCTCCCATGCTGGAACGACTACTCTTCTGCATGTGGGAGAGTCCGGCCACCTCGCCGGTCCTGAGCAAGCGGGTCGATTCTATCTATCGAGTCCGCAAGAGCCCTGGCTTCCAAAAAGCACAGCTACCACACCATTCCATGGTAGTGGAATCGGCCATGCATCGTCTTAAGAGCCAGAAGATGCACTCCTCGGTGCCTCCTGGCAGGGAGGCCCGTAACCTGGATGGCCTTGGTAAGAAGTGTTTCCAGGGCTCTATGCTCGCATGTCGTGTCCAGACCTACCAGCTATACATGGGCATGTATCTCCGAGACCTGGCTAAAGAGCTAGCCGGCTTCTCCGCTGGTTTGTCCGAGGAACCCTTGCGGAGGTTCCTGGCCTTGTCCACTGGCATTCGGGAATGCTCAAAATTCATGTCCCGAGCAGCCTATGATGGCTTTGAAGCATCGGCTCGAGTGGCCGCAGCCGGCATCGGTGCCCGCCGACAGGCTTGGCTTCAGTCGTCTGACCTTGAGCCCTGGGTGCAGGACAAGTTGGTCGATGTCCCTTGCCGAGGCGAAAACCTCTTTGGCAAGCCCATGGCTGATAAGGCTGCACAAATTGAGACGGAGACTCTCACCAGGACTAGGCTTTCTAGGAAGACCTCCGCCCCTTCCCAGAAAAAGAAGGGCTCGGGAAAGAAGTCCTTTTACCTGAGGAAGGCGGCTGCCTACAAACAATACCCCCACTATCAGGCCCCTGCAGCTCCCCAACAGGGCCAGCAGGCCAAGGGACGGGGTAACGGGTCCCGTAGGCAGCAAGCCCCCAAGCCTGCACCACCGGCCCCTGCTCCGCAGGGTGGGGGTTTTTGACTCCTTAAGCATAGCCTCTCCCCCCCCGCTGGTTCCTCCCAGCACCGGAGGCCGGCTGGTTCACTTCGCCCACAGGTGGTCCAGCATCACCTCAGATGCCTGGGTGCTTCAAGTCGTGCGAGAAGGCTATCTTCTCCACTTCCACCAGGTCCCTCCCTCCTATTTTCCGGGAGAACCTCCACGACCCCCTCTGCACAGGGACTTACTCCTTCAGGAGTTAGCAGGTCTTCTACAGGAACAGGCGGTGGAACCGGTGCCCCACCACCTGAAAGGTCAAGGCTTTTATTCCAGGTATTTTCTAATACCAAAGAGAACAGGAGGCCTCAGACCCATCCTGGACTTGCGCAACCTCAACAAGTTCCTCGTGCGGGAGAAGTTCAAGAGGCTTACCCTTGGAATCCTTCTGCCCAACCTCCAGCAGGGAGATTGGCTATGCTCCTTGGATCTAAAGGATGCCTACACGCACATCCTCATCCACCCAAGCCACCGCCAATACCTAAGGTTTGTGGTGGCAGGAAATCATTACCAGTACAGAGTACTACCCTTTGGCCTGTCCTCCGCACCGCGAGTCTTCACAAAATGTCTCGCGGTGGTGGCGGCCCATCTCCGGCTTCACGGCCTCTATGTCTTTCCGTAGCTCGACGACTGGCTCATCAGAGCAGCGTCCGCTCTGGAGGTCACCAACGCCACGCGCCGCACGGTGACTCTTCTGCAGTACTTGGGCTTTGTTATAAACTTTGCAAAGTCCACTTTGCTCCCCTCACAGGATCTCGAGTTCATCGGCGCAAGGCTGCACACTCCTCAGGCACGAGCGTTCCTACCGCTCGACAGGGCTCAACGGCTCATGGACCTAGCCGACCGTTTTCGCAGCCAGCCCCTGGTCTCCGCCAGGCGCTTCCTGGGACTACTCGGCCATATGGCTTCCACCGTCCATGTGACCCCCAATGCCCGCCTGAATATGCGGCCTGCTCAATGGTGTCTCCGCCAGCAGTGGTGACAAGCCACAGGCGGCCTAGCAGACCTAGTGCGCGTCTCCGAGCCGCTGATCTCGTCTCTCCGGTGGTGGCTTCAGCGGCCGAACCTGATACTCGGCATGCCTTTCCAGTCACCTCAACTGGCCCGGGTGCTGACAACAGATGCATCCCTCCTGGGCTGGGGAGCACATTGCCAAGGGGCACGTACTCAGGGCCTCTGGACCACGTGGGAGTCTGCTCAGCAGATCAACTTCCTGGAGCTCAGGGCGATCCGCCTGGCTCTCAAGGCCTTCTCCCACCTGACTTCTCACCAGTCCGTCCTTGTCCAGACGGACAATCAAGTTGCCATGTTCTACGTGAACAAGCAGGGGGGCACGGGCTCCTTCCTCCTCTGCCGGGAGGCACAGAAGCTCTGCTCTTGGGCCATCAGTCACGGCGTTCTCCTCAAGGCAGTTTATCTCCCAGGCCAAGAGAATTGCCTGGCGGACAAACTCAGCAGAATCCTCCAGCCGCACGAGTGGCGTCTGGATCCCTTGGTAGTTCAGAAGCTCTTCCTAAAGTGGGGCCTCCCCACGGTGGATCTCTTTGCCAGTCCTCACAACAGGCAACTTCCTCGCTTCTGCTCTCGTCAGCCTCACCCCCTTCGGGTTGCGGCGGACGCTTTTCTACTCTCATGGTCGGGGAGCCTTCTGTACGCTTTCCCTCCCATCCCGCTAGTCTCTCGGACTCTTTTCAAGGTTCTCCGAGACAAAGCCTTCATGATCCTGGTGGCCCCTCGCTGGCCCAGACAGCCGTGGTTTCTGCTCCTGCTGCAATTAGCGGTGGAGGATCCATTCCCTCTGGGGTTACAACCGGATCTCCTCACTCAGGATCAGGGGTCTCTGCTACACCCCAACCTCAGGTCTCTCAACCTAATGGCCTGGCTGCTGAGAGGGTAGTCCTTGCTCCCCTTCTCCTGCCGGCAGAGGTGGAGGAGGTCGTCCTAGCTTCGCGACGACCTTCTACCCGCAAATGCTACGCCCTTAAATGGTGTCGGTTTTCCGTTTGGTGTACCCGACAGTCTCAGGATCCCTTCTCCTGCCCGGTGTCGGTGGTCTTGCAGTACTTGCTATACCTCTCTAATCTGGGACTTAAGTCCAACTCCGTCAAAGTTCACCTTAGTGCTCTTTCGGCACATCATGTGCCGGTGGACAGCAGACCTCTCTCCAACAACCCTCTCGTAGCGAGGTTTCTCCGAGGTCTCCTTCTACTTAAACCACCTCTGCGCCCGCCAGCGCCTGACTGGGACCTGAATGTGGTTTTACAGCGGATCACCTGTCCGCCTTTTGAACCTATGGCTACCTGTTCTCTCCGTTTTCTTTCTTGGAAAACACTGTTCTTGATAGCCCTCACTTCCGCTAGACGCGTAAGTGAATTGCAGGCCCTCGTGTCTGATCCCCCTTACACTCGGTTCTACAAAAATAGGGTAGTCCTACGGACTCACCCAAAATTTCTTCCAAAAGTGGTCTCCCCTTTTCACATCAATCAGGAGGTGGTACTTCCAACCTTCTTTCCCAGACCACACTCCAGCCGAGCTGAAACGGTCCTCCATACCCTGGACTGTAGAAGGGCTTTGAACTTCTACCTTGACCGTACGCGGGAGCACCGTAAAGCTGCTCAGCTTTTTGTGTCTTTTGACCCCAATAAATTGGGGCTCCCGGTCTCCAAGCGTACTCTGTCCATCTGGGTTGCGGACTGTATCTCTTGGGCTTATGGGGCAGCCGGACTCTCCTTGGAAGGTCGAGTCATGGCTCATTGCGTTCGGGTAAAGGCTACGTCAGTGGCTTACCTCCGCTCTGTTCCGCTGGCAGACATCTGCCGGGCCGCTACTTGGTCTTCGAGCCAGACTTTTGCGGTCCATTACTGTCTCGAGAGGGAGTCCCGCAGGGACAGTGCTTTCGGACAGGCAGTCCTCCGTAATCTCTTCGAGGTCTGAGCAACTCCTACCCTCCATCCCGGATGTGGGCTACCGGTGGGTAATAATTCAGCGAAGATTCTTTCCTTCTGTGCTGCTGAGCTAGAGGGAGCTCATTTTTGTGCTTAGGGTCTCCGGTAGCCTTGAGCTTGGGAGTCCCATAAGTGAGGACTGACTTCCTGCTTGGTCCTGGAGAAAGCGTAGTTACTCACCTGTAACAGGTGTTCTCCAGGAGCAGCAGGAATCAGTCCTCACAACCCTCCCTCCTCCCCGTGGAGTTGCAATCATCTGCTTTAGTTTTTTGCAAATTTTTATGCTGTCTTTTTTAGCTATGTCATCTGACTGGCTAAGATGGCACCCTTGGGCGGGAAGGGGACCGCGCATGCGCGCTGCAATTCCCAAAGGCTTTCTTTGAAAGCTGGGGAAAATTGCTCCGCGAGGGCTCCGTCGGCGCCGACGTCACCCATAAGTGAGGACTGATTCCTGCTGCTCCTGGAGAACACCTGTTACAGGTGAGTAACTACGCTATACGAGGCAACATGGATTCGCCAGAGGCAGGTCTTGTCAGACAAATCTGATTGATTTCTTTTACTGGGTGACCAGGGAGTTGGACCGAGAGAGAGCCCTTGATGTGGTATATTTTAGATTTCAGTAAAGCCTTTGACACCCTTCCTCACAGATGACTTATAAACAAACTGAGCAGCCTAGGGATGGACCCTAAAGTTACTGATTGGGTTAAAAATTTGTTAAGTGGGAGGCGACAAAGGGTACAGGCAGGGGCGGCCCAAGGAGAGTGCGGGGCATGTGCGGAGACTTGGTGTGGGGCCTCATTTGCATAAGGGGTCTCATTTGCATAAATATTTGCATAATGTTACCATACACTAACCTTTAGTAAACATGCCTCTTCATGATTTTATGGATAAAGAAAGACTAAAAGATTTCTACATTACTATAATCCAGTGCCAACCGCCAGGCACATTAGGAACTACTACAAACACTGCCCATTTAGAAACCATAGCAAACCCACTGTATTGTTACAATATTACCAGGACTCACCAAGCACCAGAGCCTACCTATCAAAAGGCAACACTGCAAATATTAAACCAATACATTTCAGAGAATAACAATACATGACCTACTGGGGAAAGAGAACAAGTGGCAATGTCAAATAGGAATTACATAAACAGAATACCTCAGCTCAGTTACACATGCAGAACATAGACCATCACCAAACAAGGAATCACAATTTAGAAACAGGAAGACAATAATTAAACTGGGAACCCCAAAGCCAAACTTGGAATGTACAACAACACCGTAGAAATAAAACTATAAATTAATTTCCTCTTGTACTAAACAAAGCGCAAACATTAATGATGCACATTTCCCAGAGCTGACATATTCCAGTTAATAAAATCAAAATAAAGAGATATCTTTCTACCTTTTGTGCATTTTTTTATTCAGTTGCAATTGCTCCAGCCACTTTCTTCTGGTTTCTTTGTGTCTTCTGCTAACTCTCCATTGTCTGCTGTCCATTTGTCCTTTCTTCTCTCTTCTAGTTTTTTTCCATTCTCTCTCTACATCTGCTTTAACATACTAATCTTTCTCCTTTTGCTGTTTCCTCATTCCTATTTTATCCACTCAAATTTTACCCCTCCATCCTCAATCCCCACTTACTCTCCCAATACCCAGACAATTGTAGATTTTTCTTCCCTCCCACACAAAATATTTTTCCCCTCTCCATTTCACTCTCCCAGCTCCATCCCATTCTAATCCTCCCCCAACATCATCTCCCTTCTAAACATAGAAACATAGAAACATAGAAATATGACGACAGAAAAAGACCTCATGGCCTATCTAGTCTGTCCTTCCATAACAACTACAACAGTCCACTTTTTGCCTTTAGAGATCCTCTGTGTTGGTCCCATGCTTTCTTGAATTCAGTTACTGTCCTCATCTCTACAACCTCCACTGGGAGACTATTCCACGGATCCACTACTCTTTCCGTAAAGAAATATTTCCGCATATCACTCCTGAATCTATCTCCCTTCACCCTCATCCCATGTCCCCTCATAGCAGAACTTGCTTTCAATTGAAAGAGGCTCTCTCCCTGAACATTTATGCCACGGAGGTATTTAAACATCTCAATCATATCACCTCTATCCCGCCTTTCCTCTAAGGTGTACATATTGAGATCCTTAAGTCTGTCCTCATATGCCCCATCCAGCATCTGCTCCCTTCTTGTCCCCGCATCAGCCCATTTCCAGTCCTAGCTCCCCCATCCATTTCCAGTCCTACCTGAGTCCCTCCATCAGCTCATTTCCAATCCTAGCCCCCCATCAGCCCATTTCTAGTCCTTTCCTAGCCCCACCATCAGCCCATGTCAAATCCTAGCTCCCCTCCACTCAGTCCATTTCCAATCCAAGCCTCCCCATGAGCCTACTTCCAGTTCTAGCCCCTCCATGAGTCCATTTCAATCCAAGCCCCCACCACAGCCCATTTCCTATCTTAGCTCCCCCAAACAGCCCATTTCCAGTCCTATCCTAGCCCCGCCATCAGCCCATTTCCTGTCCTAGCTCCCCCCCACTCAGCCCATTTCCAGTCCTAGCTCTCTCCCCTCACAGCCCATTTCCATTCCAAGCCCCCCTCCCCATCAGCTATTTGCAGTTCAAACCCCCTTCCACTCAGCCCATTTCAATTACAAGCCCCCCTCCCTAAGAGCCATTTGAAGTTCAAGCCCCCCTTCCACTCAGCCCATGTCCATTCCAAACCCCCCTCCCCATCAGCTATTTGCCGTTCAAGCCCTCTTCTACTCAGCCCATTTCCATTCCAAGCCCCCGTCCCCATCAGCTATTTGCAGTTCAAGCCTCCTCTTCCACTCAGCCCATTTCCAGTCCTAGCAACCCCCCCAGCCCATTACCAGTCCTAGTCCTCCCATAGCCCATTACCAGTCCTAAGCCCCCCATCAGCCCACTTCCAGTCCTAACCCCTCATCACCCCATTTTCAGTCATAGCCCCCCATAACCCATTACCAGTCCTAACCCCCCATCAGCCCACTTCCAGTTCTAACCCCATCAGCCCATTTCCAGTCTTAGCCCCCCATAGCCCATTAGAAGTCCTACCCCCACATCAGCCCACAGCCCATTACCAGTCCTAACCCAATCAGCCCACCTCAAGTCCTAACCCCCCATCAGCCCATTACCAGTCCTAAGCCCCCCATCAGCCCACTTCCAGTCCTAACCCCCCATCATCCCATTTTCAGTCTTAGCCCCCCCATAGCCCATTACCAGTCCTAACCCCCCATCAGCCCACAGCCCATTACCAGTCCTAACCCCCCTCTCCCCATCAGCCCAGGGAAAATGTAAAATCAAGCTGCTGCTGCTGCTGCTGTCGTGACAGCGTCAGAATTGAGTGTCCCGCGGGCCCCCCCCCCGCCCTGCAGAGCTCTCCCTTCCTGCATCACTCCCCTCTATGCCAGCTTTCAGAGCCACAAAGAGAATTTCTCCCTCATGGCCCTGTTAAGCTCACGGGCGCTGATGGGAAACAGGCATTTCCTGTTTCCCATCAGCCTCGGCGGGCTTAACAGAGCTGCAAAAGGGAAAGTCTCCCTTTGTGGCTCTGAAGCCGGCGCCGAAGGGACTAATGCAAGGAGAGAGGACTCTGCCGGGCAGGGGTGGGGGGGGGGGGGACACTCGATTCTACCGCTGCCATGGCGGTAGCGGCAGCCAGCTTTTTTTTTTTTTAAATTTACTTGTAATGCAGAATGTTGTTTGCGCGGAGCCCCCTGAAACGTGGGGCCCTGTGCAAAAAACATTCTCGCTCAATGGACGAGCCGGCCCTGGGTACAGGTAAATGGAGCTCACTCTGAGGAGAAGGAGGTTACCAGTGGTGTGCCCCAGTGATCTGTCCTTGGTCTGATTCTTTTTATTATCTTTGTTAGTAATATTTATTTATTTTATTTATTTAATGATTCTTTTATACCACCTTTCAGAGTTATCAAAGCAGTTTACAATTAACTGAACATTTTACATGAAATTGAATGGCTAATATATTATTATAATACATTGAACAAGCTAACATAACAGATGGTACAAACTATGATACCTTGTTAAGATGTGAGCAACTATATTGCATTGAACTGTCTCTTGGAACTATGTTACATTGTTACAGACTCTTACAATTTCAAGGTGGCTGGTTCACTCTGAGAAAAAGAGATTAGGGCCAGCAATAGGGTGGTGAACTGTAACTTGTTGGTGCTCATTGGTGTAAGAGCCTTTCAGCATGTAGTGCCAAGCCCACTAGTAGTAGACCGAAATGCTCTAAGAAAAGTAGTGCCTTCAATTTCTTTCTAAAATCCAAAGTATCTTTTATTGCATGGAGCTTAGCTGTCAGCGAGTTCCATGAAGTTGCATCGTGCATTGAGAATGCTCTATAGCAGGTTGCTTGTAGGCTCTTGAGAGGGAATTGAGAGGAAGTTTTGATGTGAATGCCTTCTTGATCTGGATTCTGGAGCTTTCTGTATTAGTGAGATGAGACATTCAGCTGCTTGGAGGTGTATGGTTTTAAATGTGATCATAAGTGCCTTATATTTGATGTGGGATGATATCGGTAACCAGTGTATACTTTTCAGCAATGGAGTGATATGTTCCTGTTGTGCGGCTCCTGTGATTAGTCGAGCCGCAGTGTTCTGGGCTAGCTGCAGAGTGTGGATAGTGTGCTTGGGGAGTTTTTGAAGGATCAAATTACAATAGTCTAGGTGTGGAGTAATTATGGTCTGGCATACAGTGTGGAAATAGTTGTGGTCCAGCAGAGGTCTGAGGTTCCGTAGGATTTTCATTTTGTAGTAAGTGGAAGATACCATTTTCTTTATATGTGTCTGCATGTTTAATCGCTGGCCAAGAATCACTCCAAGATATTTCACTTCCCTTTTACAGGAATAGATATGTCATTGCATTCACAGGTATCTGGGTGGCATATGTGGTGTCGCGAGTGATGATGAGGACTTCCGATTTATTGCAATTGATCTTCAGGTTTTGCTCCTTTAACCAGTTTATAACTCTCTTCAGGCAATCTTTTAGTGTGGAGTAATTCAGATTTTGTGAGATAAAGGAGGCGTAGATCATCAAGTCGTCTGCGTAAAGGTGGTATTTGAGGTTGTATTCTTTGATAATCTTGCAGATTGATAGATTGAATAGCCTAGCGGACAAGGAAGATCCCTGAGGTATACCTTGTTGTTGCCTAATTAGCTTTGAAATCTTGTCCTTTACCTTGACCTGAAAGACACAATCTGAAATGTAGATATGAACCAGGAGAGGGGGGTATCACTAATTTATCAGTCTGGATATGAGCTTTTTGTGGTTTAGTGAATCAAAGGTGGCTGCTATATCTAGAAAAATGAAGATGAAACCCTGTTTGGGATTCTCAATTCCTGTGAGTAAAGTGTTTATTAGTGAGGGTTTCTCTTCCATGGTCCAGTCTAAAACCATGTTGCTGTTGGTCCAAGGGGGTGGATGTGTCTATGAAGTTCTGTAGCTGGAGATGGACTGCCTTTTCTATCACCGTAGCCAGGAGTGGGATGCTTGGTACTGTTTGATAGGAGGAAGTTGATTTGGGGTCAGACATAGGGTTTTTGGGAGGTGGTCGAACGGAGGCTGTTTTTAAGCTTGTGGGTATGTTACCCTACCCAAGTGATAGATTTATCATTCGGAACAGGAAAGGTGACAGATTATGTTTTGCGGTCTTGATCCAGGATGTGGGGCATGGATCTAGCGGGGAGATGGTGGTGTTTAGGAGGTTCAGTGTGTGTTCCAGTAGATCTTCTGAAAATGGGTGAAAAGACATACAGCGCTTGTTGATCGTTGAATGGATCTTGAAAGATGTGTCTGATGATGCAGTGTTATCCATTTTGGATGTGAGTTTGCTCTTCAGATATGCGGCAAATTTCTCTGGCTGTACTTGACTTGGTGGTGGTTGTGTAAATGATTTTACAATGTCAAACAATTCTCTGGGATGGTTTAGAGACTTAAAGATGATATATGTGTGGAATTCCTTTTTGTGACTGTGAATTAGGTCATTGTATTCTCTCTGTTTTGTAGTATATTCCTGTAAGTGGTGTGGGTCCTTGCTGCGTCTCCACCATCTCTCTAGGTTCCTTAGCTTGAACTTGGCTTCTTTGATCTTCTTGGAGTACCGTGGTACCTTGCTAACTCTGGGTGAGGGTTTTCTCTTGGGTGCGGAAGCTACTGGTGCTAGGCTGTTCTAGTTTTCTATGAAGTATGCAAGGTCAGTTGAGTTTGTATCGAGGTTTGGGGGTTTTTTTTGTTTGTTTGTTTTTTTACATTTTTTTTATATACTTTATTTTATAACCACCAACAAACACGATATACCATATACACACATCTCCAAGAGGGGTGTATTCTGATCCCCTCTCGGAGTATAACAGAAACAGGAATGAACAGGTGGAGGGTTATTTTCTCCCATAAGTAGTCCCCCGACCCCCACCACCCGCTACCCTCCCCCCTCCCTCCCTTCACCCATAGCACACTACCCTACAAACTCTGTAAGCCCCCCATCATTGTCTAATTACACTCCACACCTCCCACCCGCAGCTCACTCCGTCAACTACCAACGTGAAGAATCTCATTGCGACATCTAGCACTTAGCTGTTGAATATAAGGCTCCCAGACACGCATAAAGGCTGTCCAATGTTTGACACTGCCCCGCGCCCCCCATCTCTCCGTCAACATCATTTGATGGAAGCAATTACGCCACTCACCAAAGGTAGGGGGTTTGCAGTCTCTCCAAAGATGGAGAATTGGCCCTTTCCCCACTAGGCAGGCTTTACGCACCAATAATCATTCCCCTTCTGCCACAGGACTTGGAGGATCAAGCCGATCCAACACCACAAGGGCCCCGGTCCATCGCACACGCCGATGTAGTAATCGATTTAGAAAAGTACATATCTTAGCCCAATAGGAGCGCAATAAACTACAACCCCATCACATATGTAATAAGGTCACCATAGGCTCCGAGCATTTCGGGCAACAACCATCAGTGGTTAGTTGACTGCGCAGTGCCCTCCGTGGGGAGAAATGCACTCTAGTTACACATTTAAATTGTATCTCCCGCCAGCGTGCCTCCTGCGTCAGTCTCACTATCCCTTTCAAAGCCTGACTGACCGACCCGGGGGATATTGCTCCACTCAACTCCGCTTCCCAGGCTGCCTCGACCCCTCGATAATCAGGGGTGATTTGAAGCTTAGCCAAACACTTCTTGAAGTCAGATATTGACGGCGGGTTTTCCTTCCCCAACCCAAAAAATTCTAAGATTTGTGCTGACCGATCAACATGTAACGCCTCTCGGGACAGTGAAGACACATAATGAGCAAGTTGTATATAAGCAAAGCAATGCCTAGTGGATAAATCATATTCCCTACTCAGGGTCAAAGAGGATTTGCACTGCCCTGATGGCTCCACCACATGTCCGACATTCCTGATTCCCCGATCACTCCACTCCCGAAAAATCATCGTCTCCGAACCAGGTAGAAAATTAGCATTGCCCTGTAATGGTAGCCAGCTAGAGATCTTCCACGGTGTATTCCAATGGACGTTAAGTTGTTTCCAGGTTCGCTTGGCCGAGCCAATCAACACACTACGCACGACATGATTGGGGAGAGCATGGTGCGCCCCATGTAGGACCCCCAACAGTGTCAATGGTGCCACAAAACACTCCTCCATAGCTCGAGGCGTATATACATCTGTCCCTCCCAACCAATCTCCAAGGTGGCGAGCCTGGCAGGCCAGAGCATAACCCATAAGATCCGGAAGACCCATCCCCCCTTCACGCCATGACCCCAACATTCGTGACCAAGAAATACGCGCCTTCCCTCCCTTCCACAAGAAACGTCGAAGAACGGCCTCAAACTGGTGCACATCTCATCTCAACAGCCAAACCGGCAGTGTTTGAAACCAATACAACAGCCATGGTAAGAGCACCATTTGGACCACCGCCACCCTCCCTGACAAGGATAGCGGAAAGGGTTCCCATGCTTTCAACTGGAGCTGCAGCCGCCGCAGCGATCTCTCCAAGTTACACGTATAAAGCGCCCGGGGATTGCGAGTCAGCACTATGCCCAAATAAATAAATTCGTCGGTCGCCCACTTGAGAGGGAACACCCCGACCCAACGCCCTCACAATTGAGCCGATATATCCAATGCTTCTGATTTATCTCTGTTGATACGCAGCCCCGCAATGCTACCAAATCTCGCAAACTCCTCCAACAACTTCGGTAGCGACTGATCAGGGGAGAGCAGGTGTACCAAAAGATCATCTGCGAAGGCTGAAAGTTTAAACTCCTGAGAGTCCATTCTTATTCCCCGTATCTCACGTGAGGCCTCGATAGTCCGGATCAGGGGGTCAAGTGACAGGACAAACAATAAAGGGGAAAGGGGGCACCCCTGTCGCGTGCCCCATTCCAAAGGAAAGTCGTCGGAGAGTACACCATTGCACAAAACCCCCGCTGTCGGCTGAGCATAGAGACTCTCCACCATCCTAGAGAAATTAACTCCCAACCCATAACGCGGGAGAAGATTATGGAGGTATTGCCAATCCACCCTGTCAAAAGCTTTTTCCGCATGAAAGCTGACAAGCAACGAAGGCAACCGATGGGCATGAACCCATTCCAGGGAAGCTAGAATCTTACGCAAGTTCTGAACAGCATATCTCCCTTTAACAAACCCCACCTGGGAGTCGTGCACTAAGTGTCCTATAACTGTTGCCAGCCTTAGTGCCAAAATTTTCGCATTTACTTTGATATCAAAATTAAGCAAGGATATAGGACGATACGACCCTACTAACAAAGGGTCCTTACCCGGTTTGGGAATCAACGTGAGATGGGCATGATTACGTCCCCAGCGAAAGGCCCCTCATTCCGCCCTCCTATTAAAGACCTCCGCCAGTACGGGGCTCACAGGCTCATCAAGAAGCTTATAGAACTCGGCACCCAATCCATCCGGTCCAGGTGATTTGTTACAACTAGCTGTGGAAATCGCGGAGTACACCTCTTGCGAGGTTATAGGTTGCTCTAATAGCTCCTTCTGTTCGTCAGTAAGCTGCGGCAAATCCAATGTTTTCAAATAATCATCCAGCTCCACGGTGGATGCGGGTTGTGCCTTATATAAGTCTTGAAAGAAATTCCGAAAGACCTGGGTAATTTCCACAGACTCTTTTTGCAGTCGTCCCTGATCATCCCGGACGGCTGCCACTAACGAGGAACCCCGCTGACCCTTCAGACATCGGGCCAGTAGCTTCCCCGGCTTGTTCCCATAACAATGCAGCCGGTATTTATAATAAAGGACGGACTTCTTGGCTCTCTGATGTAACAACTCATTGAGATCCACCTGAGCTTCCCAAAGCTTTTTCTTATTCACAGATGTCGGACTACGCACACATAACCTTCTCAAGCTAGTAACCAGTCGTTCTAGACCGATTATTCGTTCCGCTATTAGCCGATGTTTCCGGGCTGCAAACCCAATGATATCTCCCCATAACACCACTTTCGCCGTCTCCCACACCAATTCAGGATCCTCACTGTGGCACTGGTGGTCATTCACAAACTCTCGCCAACGCTGTGGTTTGGTATTATTAGATCAGTTATGGCTTTCCTGTTGAATTCTTTAAATCTTCTTGTGTTAGCTATCTAATGTGAACTTTCATTAAGAGGTTGCTGTGGTATCTCAAAAGTGAACATGTGGTGGCTGGACCAAGGTATGGGTGTATCCCAGTGGGGGATTCCAGTGGTGGTGCCAGATTGTAGACTGCGTGGTAGAAATATGAGGTCTAGTTTGTTTCCACCTATGTGCGTAGGGGCTGTTATTATTTGGGTGAGGTCCATTTTATTGAAGGCATCTAAGAAAAAGGAGGAATGTGATATGGGTATAGAGTTGAGGTTCAAATCTCCAAGTAGGATAAAAGGTTTGGTCTTACTGAAGTAGGAACAGACCTGTGTCCAGCAGAGATGAAAGATCATTCTTTTCAGAATTTTGAAATCTGTTTGTCAAAATATTGTCATGTGCTTGTATTCTACTACATATTGTTTATGGCATGGAATGAGATAACTTTAAGGTTGAGGCCACATCTAAGGGGATGATTATGTTGGTCGTTTGGTTGATGGATAGTTGTGGATTGCATTGGTTGAATGGGTATGAGCCATTGAGGCTCCCTTATATTGCGGAAGGGCTGTTGAGTGCCTCTTTGCATATGATACCAAAACCTGCAATAGAGTAGACACCCAGGAAGGTGTAGATAACATGAGAAGGGATCTAGCTAAGCTTGAAAAATGGTCTAGAGTTTGGCAGCTGAGATTTGATGCTAAAAATGCAGAGTTATGCATTTGGGCTGCAAAAATCCAAGGGAGCGGTACAGTGTAGGGGGTGAACTACTTCAGTCCATAAAAGAAGAGCAGGACATGGGAATGATTGTGTCTGATGATCTTAAAGTAGCTAAACAGGTAAAAAAGGCAACAGTGAAAGCTGGAAGGATGCTTGGGTGCATACGGAGAGGAATGGCCAGCAGAAGAATGGAGGTGATAATGCCTCTGTATAAGTCTTTGGTGCAACCTCATTTGGAGTATGGTGTGCAATTCTGGAGACCGCACCTTCAAAAGGATATAAATAGGTTGGAGTTGGTGCAGAGGGTGGCTACTAAAATGGTTAGTGGTCTTTGTTATAAAGCATATGAGGACAGACTTAAGGATTTAAATATGTATAGAGGAAAGGCGGGATAGAAGAGATATGATAGAGATGTTTAAATACCTCCATGGAATAAATGCACCAAAGGAGAGTCTCTTGATTGAAAGCAAGCTCTGCTGCGAGGGGACATAGGATGAGGTTGAAAGGGGATAGACTTAGAAGTAATATGCGGAAATATTTCTTTACAGAAAGTGGTAGATGCGTGGAAGTCTCCCAGTGGAGGTGAGGACAGTATGTGAATTCAAAAAAACATGGGACAAACACAAAGGATCTCTAAAGGAAAAGAGGAGACTATTGTAGTAATGGACATGGAAGGGCAGACTAGCTAGGCCATGTGGTCTTTTTCTGCCATCATGTTTCTGTGTTTCTATTTTACTTTTTGATCACATCTCGTAGGCCACAATTTCTCTTTGATGCACTTACCTTGTTCTGAACATACAGTATGCCTCTTTTTTTGTGCATAAATTTTTTATTGAGGTCAAGAACAGATCAAAGACTTGTCAATACAAGCATATGCAAACAGGGTAATTTGAGGAAAATGAGTAAGGAATAGACATATGGAATTTGCAAAGCAGTACCTCGTATGTCCCATTTCCTAACACACGGAAACAGGTCCAAAAATCGGCACGAACACACAATAAGAAATAAACATATAGAGGCACATTCTATTCTGCACGCCCGATCTCGGTGCATCCGATTGGAAACGGACGCACAGAGATAGACCTGATTTTGATATCACGGGGCATGTCTAGCCCTCGCGGGATCAGAATCACGTTTAGGCCTGTATATGCAGGCTGAGGTTCGATTCCCATCAGCCTGCACATACAGGCCCCTGCCTGACTCAGTCAGGCTCTTGAATGGGGCCATGGTGCCATGGCATCCGGTTGTCATAGTACCGTAGCTCCATTCAGCAGCCGTGATCCCCAGCTGTCGACCATTTTTTGCCTTTCCACGCAGCCTGACCCCGATCTGGCCTCCCATGGCCAGGGTCGGGCTGCAGGGAATTTTCTGCACCCCCTCAGCTTTTTGCTCCCGGACAGGCCTCCCGTCCCCCATTGTCTAGGAGGACTTATTCCATCTTCAAGGTGGAATAAGTCTGCTGTCCAGTCTGCCGGCCCCGGATGTACAGGGCCGACTTTAGAATTGGCCCTGTTTTTCCGGGGCTGTGGACCGCCCACTGGCCACCCCAACTCCATCTCTGCACTGCCCCCTCCCACCTCCGTTTAAGCCTCCCTGTACAAACTCCTTATTTGTACGAAGAGGCTTAGCTGGGGACAGCAAGGGGGATGATTAGCAGGGATGGATGTCCCAGTGGAAATAGACCCCATAAAGTATACATGGCAAACAGTAAGGATAGGCAATCAATTAAATATATCATACTGATACAAGTGTGATAGAAGTGTGGTTAAATCTGCCCCTCCACACAAACAGAACTCAGATGCTGAAGAGATTCTCCCCTGTCTGGACCCCCAGCTAACCTACCCTCTCCCCTCTCATCCCTCACCCTCTTATTCTCCCACCTCCCCCACCCACCTCTAATGCCCATCCTTGTAAAGCTCTTCAAACAATACTGATGAGCAAGGATAGGAATCTCTATTGCCATGTTAGGTTGAGAGTCCGGAGTTAATCAGATAGAGAAGTGATCCTGCTCAACTGGAATGCTGTTCCTGCCTTGGTGCTACAGAATCTCAGCTATCCAGTGGAAGAAAGGCAGACCAAAGGCCCTTTACTTTCTCAGGAGTCCCATGCAGATCCGCTGTGAGTTTTTCCATCCTATATATGTCCCACACTTTAATCGTCTATTCATCCAGAGATGGCACACAAGATCTTTTCAATACCTACTTATCACCGAACGAGCAGCCAATAATAAGCATTTAACTAGGCATAGGAAATCTATTGGAAGGGAGTCTGAAGTAAAATAATCCAGAATACAGGATTCCAATTAAAAGGGAAATTAACCCCCACCACCTGAAAATATGCGGTTATATACCAGGGACCAAAATTGTTGAATGACAGAACATGTCCACCACATGTGGCAAAAATCTCCTTTGTGTCCACAAAGTCGCCAGCATAAGAAGTCATCCGTGCATCCCCATCTATAGATGACCACAGGGACAACAGGCATTCAAAAGAGAATCCTTCATTGAGAATTAACCAAAGATTGAGAGATAGAACATTTATGAGAAGAATGATATATTTCTGTCCAGAAGTCTTCCGTCTTATCTGGCAGGTCCAAAAGCCACTGAGCTCTATTAATGGGGAGCGAAACAATGAAAGGACAGTCCATGGCTAGAGCACGATAGAACTGAGCTAGAAGAGCAATGAAACGTGGGGAATTAATCAGAATTCTTTCCCAGAGTTTTGATGAGTGCCTACATCTTTGCGTACCCAAGGTGGACACCAAGCAATGACACACCTGTAAATACTGAAAGGTTGAACATTTGGTACTCCCCTGCTTTTCAAAATGCACCTTAATTATCAAAATTTGGTTATCATAAAGGGCCACTAATCTGACCAAACCTCCAGAAGACACAAATCGCGTTCCAAAATCTCTGGAAAAAGGGAAAGCAGTGAGCACAGTATATGGAGAGTATTGTTGGGATAATTGGTAGTTGTTGCAAACAGAGGACCACACCTGCCAAACCGGTCCAGTAAACACGTGGGAGAGGACCTGCTGCTGATCATTAGGCTCATGAACGAATGATATAGCCCAAAGAGGTATTGGAGCCACCCAGTCCACCTCCAAAGCCACCAAAGAGGATGTGGAATCTGTCCTCCACAGATGCAGAACTTGCAGGCAAGAGCATTGATAGAACAACTCCATGTTCAGTAGCCCAAGACTGCACAAGTCTTTTGGGCTAATCACTGTGGACCAGCTAATCCATGGGCGGTGCCCTTTCCAGAGAAATCTTGTTAATACATGTTGTACAGCATGAAAAAGGATTGAGGAACCCAGATGGACAATTGCATGAACAGAAAGAGTAACTTAGGCAGAAGTAGCATTTTGATAGTGTTAAGATGGCTCAATCACAATACTGCTATCATCTGCCAAGAATTTACATCTCGCGCTAAAAGATGCAGCAAAGCCTCATAATTAAGTGCATATAGCTTTGAAAGATCTTGGGGAATTAAAATTCCCAGATAATGGAATTGCTTGACTATCATAAAGTCACTTGAAAGTGGGAGGTCAGTTTGTCCCGTGGTGGAAAGGCACGGCAAGAGTGTCATCTTATATTTGTTTATCGTAAATCCTGAGACCAAGGAAAATGTTTGCAAAATATCACTGACTAGAAGCAGAGAGGTGCTCGGGTTCCAGAGGAAAATGAAAGTATCACCTGCGTAAAGTGAAACTACATGATATTACCCTCCAAGTCTAATGCCTATTTTAGAAGCAGGACCATACCTAGCCCTGTGCGAGTGGTGCAGCTGCACAGGGCGCAAATGCTTAAGGGGCGCATTTCAGCTGTCTGCTGTTGCCTGCCGCCGCCACCACTTTTTCTTCTCTCAGCAGCGTCAGGCAACAGCGCCCCTTAAGCCTTCTTGCAGCACACTAAGCAGATCTGTCCCTGTCTGCTCTGACGCAGCATCAGAGCAGGGAGGGACAGATCTGCTTAGTGCACCAGCGACTTGCACATCGGGCGTGCCTATTTGTCCCACCACTGAGGGGTGCACGCCCGATGTGCAAGTCGCACAGGACGCAATTCACACTTGATTGGCCCTGCTTAGAAGCACGTTGATGCAGATGTGCTGTCAAAGGCTCAATGGCCAGTGTAAATAGAAGTGGAGAGAGCGGGCAACCCTGTGGGGTACCTCTGCCCAAGATAAAGGGTGGGAAGAGAAATCTGTTTACCAAGACTGAGGCCTGGAGAGCCGTGTACGATGCCTCGATCCAACCCTGAAAAGCAGGGCCAAAGCCAAAATGCTCGAGGACAGCTAGTAGATATTTCCACTCATCTTTATCGAAGGCCTTTTCAGCGTCAAACGATAAGACCGCAAATTCTCCATGAACCTGTTTTAGCCCCGCCAAATCATTAACTAAGCAGCGGATGTTCTCAAAACTATATCTCTTTCAAATAAAATCAGTTTGATCCGGATGTATCATATCATGAATTTGAGAAACAAGATGTGTGGATAATATATTTGTAAGGATTATATTGATATTATAATATAATTATATTGATATTATAATATAATATCAATAACTACCACAAAGCAGAGGATCTTTACCCTCCTTGGGTATCACAGTCATTGTGGCTTGATAGAAAGAATTAGGAAGTGTGTGCCTGAGCCTGACCTCATTGAAACAAGTCTGGGCCAGCAGCTTTGACATTTTTCAACGAGCGAATTGCGAGGTGCACTTTGGATAAGGTGATGGGACCATCTAAGGCCTTCTGCGCTTCGAAGTGAGATGAGGAAGCTCGCCTCCTTCAACCAACAATGGATACCATCATCATCCTCCGATATTTGAGAGGTATAAAGAACCTTATAAAATGTGCGAAGAGTTTTGCCATGGTATCAGATTTCCATGTCACAGAATTTGGAGAGGAAGAAATCGCAGAGATCCTATGCTTTTGACGACGACGTTTTAATTGCCAAAGAAGCAATTTACTCACCTAATTGCCATGCTCATAAAGGTTTCGGTGAGTGCATAGCAACTGAGAAGTGATATCTTTGGTTTCTAAGGCCACAAGTTCTCCCCTATGACTCACCAATCTGTACCACACTGAGATCCCTCCCCCTTGTCTGAGAGCTAATTCCAAATATGCAATCATCGCTCGCAGATCCTGTTGGTTGGCCAATTTCTGTTTCTTCAACTCTGCCGCTAGTGATATAATTTGTCCTCTCAAAACAGCCTTCCCCACCTCCCAAAGAGTAAAGACAGAGATCCCCTTGATATCATTAAAAGTAAGATATTTGTTCCAACCAGTTTTAATCACGTCTACAAAGGGCTGGCATTTGAGCAAATAATGTGGGAATGTCCAGGAACACTGAGGCGTTTCCCCATTTGCCGTACATCACTTCAGAGAGAAAAGGGCATAAGTTGATGGTCCCATGGTGCCATTGTTTACCGCTGGGACCACCGGTAAAAGACTGTGGATTATTAGCCACATATCAATATGTGAGTGGGAGTGGTGAGTTGGAGAGAAAAAGGTAAAATCTCTTTTTCCCAGATGTAACTCCCTCCAGGCATTGCATAAGTCTAGGTCAGCAATCAGCTCCACTAACTGAGAAGGCTGCTTAGTGCCGGCACTACCACGGCCAGTTCTATTGATGTCAGAAAAAATGCAATTAAAATCACCTCCTACAAAGATTTCTCCTTATGAGTGGATCTTAACTGCCCCCAACAAATCATCAAGTGTGTATGCAACCTCTAAAGGAGGTATGTAAATGTTAACCATTGTAACTGAGGAGTTGTGTAAAGAACCCACCAGAATCAAGAAACAACTGTAGGGATCACTATACTGAGTTGCCACCTTGAAAGAGCAATCTTGTGTGAAGAATAACTGTTTGCGTAAACATGAGGGAATTTCTGAGAAACATATCTCAAATGTTCTTACAAAGCAAGATGCATCTCTTGGAGGAAAATCACCTCTGCCCATTTCCTACAGAGCTGATCTAGTACCCGACACTTCTTAATTGGATGACACAGTCTAGGAACATTCTACTCTATTAGTTTAAGCATCAGTTCAGAAGATTTAAGACAGCTGAAGTCCTCTCTGCAGCACCGAGACCCATCACAACTTTTGCCAATAAAGAAGGAGGCCCAAATTTTCCCAATTGCTTCATCTTCTGTTCTCTCAACACTTATAGAGAAAGTCCCACCCCCATCAAGCCTTACCTCATCCTCCCTATCCCCTCCAGCCCCCCTAACCCCCTCCCCTCCCCCAAATCCCCTTAGTCCTGTACCTTAAAGATGAAAACATCTGTAATTGATGTAAATTACAGCAGTAAGGTATAAACACCCCAAAGAGAATTAGGGGTGTGTTAGGTGAACCCCACAGCCTTTACCTGCCCCCGATCCTATATGTCTAATCTACCTTCATTGTTCACTCAGATGGATTATCGCATAGATATCCCATGCATAAGATGATCCCTCTATCACAACCAAAGCGGCCCCCCATATATCCTATGGTTATCCCAGAATGCAGAAAGACATCATCTCCCCAAACTGACCCAAAGTCTCACCCACAAGGAACCTCCCTTCACCCCCGGTGTATTCAAGAGAATTCCCCACAAGCTAGCACAGCTAATAAAGAGAGAAACAACACAGCAATCATAAAGAACTGAGTAGCAAATTCAAACTTCAGAGTCTGTCAGGCAGGAGCAGTAGTGTCCATAGATTTGTTTTGTACATCTTCTGTGTCATCTTCTGATTGTTGGCATGATCTCGGCATCTTCCAGCGCTTCGGAATAGACACCTCCCATTCCGATTTAGTACTTTGTGGTCTTGGCCCTCGATATCCTTGTTCTGGGCAAAATCCAGGAAAGCCATGCAATCAGGTAGAACTGATATTTTATGTGTTGTATTGCTCCACTCAAAAAAGTAGGGCAAATGGGAACTCCCACCGATATTTGATAGATTTTTTTTGAAGAAATTGTTTGAGTGGCTTGAAACTTTGTTTTCTTTCCAAAGTGTACTGAAAGAGATCCTGATAAATTTGTATCTCTTGATCATGAAAATGAATTATACTTCAAAGGAGAGCTACTTTATCTTCAAAATAGCAGAAGCACGCTATTATTGGTCGGGGTCTAGCATCTCCTCCCGAATGAGGACCTCCACCTCAATGCGCTTGCTCCAACTTTGCCGGAGTTGGTCACCCCAGAACACAGAAGGAAAATATTTCTTGCACCAACTGCATGGTTTTTTCTCGCCCACTGTTGTTCCTGCACTGCCTATTTTCAAGCTCATCATGGCTGTCTTTAAGCTCATGAGCGAGATGATCGAATTTTAGACTGAAATAAGGCAGTCGCATCTAGTTGTTCTTCAATATTTATTTTATTCTGGGTAACATGGTTTTACAAGCAGGCAACAATGTTGAGCAGTCGGAATTGGAAGGTTGGCCAGAAGGAGATGCCGTATCTCTAGGAGAACTTTCCTAGTGGCATAGGTGTTCTTGGAGGCCATACTGACAAGCGAATCTTCTATGCACCAGGTGGGCCCTGCAAATATTACAGTAGTAGAGGTGTGGTACTATCGTCTGGATCAGAATACTCTGTAGTGGATGTCCACTGCTCTGAGGTGATGAGGTACCATCCGTGGAGCGAATACAGATAGAAGCTCAGAAAAATCCAAGTTATCAATGTCCCTGTTTAATGTACGTTTACCAAGTTTAAGTTACAATGTAAACCGCTTTGATTGAAATGATAAAGCGGTATAAAAAAACTGTTAAATAAATAAATAAATAAATAAAAAAGGAGCTTTCTGTTCTTTTCCTGCTTTTGTCCCCTTTCTTCTTTCCTCCCCCCCTTTAATTTCCCTGTCCTCCTCTCCTTCTCCATGTTCTAGTCTTTATTTTCCCCTATATCAGCTTATGATGTCTATTGGCAATATCACTCACACAAGGGCATTTATTTACAGTTACCTTTAAGGAACATTACAGTCAATAAAAAAGAATCACTTCACTTAAGTAGGAATGAGATGCAATTGCACTGCTGACCAGTAGAGGGAGCTCCCACCACAGGAATGGATGTAGATTCTCTGCTACTGACTCTCCGCTACTGACTCACCCACAATAGACTGAGATATCAGAGAAGCAGAATCATAGTACTGTATGTGCCTCTTCACAGATAAGTATGTCTGTGTATCACACTTTATGCTGAATATATTTATGCAGCTTTGTTGCCCTCTAGTGGCTGAAAGAGCTGAAGATGAGGAGACAACACTCATAGCAAGAAGGTCTCATTACCTCAAAGACAATTCTCTAGAAACTAAGGTTGCCAGATACCTTTGGTCCAAAATCAGGACATTTTTTCAATGTCCTGATTTATTTGGCATCAAATACAATAAAACATTATTTACATGTATTTACTGTTTGACGATATTTGATTTAGCAGATTTTCATCAGCCAAAATCTTTCTGTACATATCACCACAAGATAATTTATTTATTTATTTAACACTTCTTATATACTGCACTATTTCTCATCAGTGCAGTTTACATCGAACATTAAACACTTGGACATACATTTTTGTCCTACGTTTACATAAAACAGGGTTATAACATGGAGTTAACTGGGGAAACTATATACATATGAGAATTTAGCTCCAAACATAAAACAGGGTTATAACATGGAGTTAACTGAGGAAACTATATACATATGAGAATGTAGCTTCAAATGAATAACGGGTTGAATCATAGCAGGTTTTACAATCAGAGTCATATTGGAGTGTTTTTGTACTCTGATGTGAAGAATAGTTAAAGTGCAGTAATATCATACTGGTATACAGACTGATTGCAGATCTGGTATGCCTGTGTTCTCAGGTGACATAGTTGGGTGAGTGTCATAGGGGGGATCATCTGACTGTGTAAAGTGTAAGAGGAACAGGTGATGTTTGAGGGCCTTTCTAAAATGCATGAGGTCTCTGATTGCCCTTATGCTAGAAGGGCGTTTGTTCCAACACCTGGGGGCATAGCTTGTAAATGCTATATTGATGGTTGATTGATTACGTTTTATGGATTCGCTTGGTATCACTAGAGTATTTTCCGTGAGTGCTCTTCTGGATCTGTTGTTGGGGGTGTGAATGAGCAGATTGACAATTGAGGAGGGTGATATTTTATTGAATGCCTTGAAGGTAATGAGGAGGGTCTTATATAGGATTCTGGATCTTATTGGGAGCCAGTGAAGCTCTTTTAATATAGGTGAAATGTGATCCCTCCTGGATGCTCCGCACAGGACACACGCCGCTGCGTTCATGGCCATCTGTAGCGAGTTCAGGGTGTTTTTTGGGAGGCCTTGTAGTATTATATTCGCATAATCAAAGTGAGGTGTCACTAGGGCATGGAAAACAGTTCGGAAGTCGTCAGTTTCCATCATGGGTCTAAGGTGGCGGAGGGTTTTGATTTTGAAGAAAATAGATTTTACTGTGCGTTTGATGTGATCTTTGAAGTCCAAGTGTTGGTCTAATATCACCCCTAGATAGCGTATGTTGGATTTGACCGGAAGTTCTGCATCTCTGACTTTTAGTATTGATGGTGGAGAGAAATCTTTGTTTCGTGTAATAATTAGCACTTCTGTTTTTTTAAAATTTATACGTAGATTCTGATTGAGAAGCCAAACTTATTGCGTCGAAGCATTTGATTAGTATTGTGAAATCTGGGCATGTGACTGTTATAGGTGTGAATAACAGCACATCATCAGCATACATGAGGCATGATATGCCGAAGGAGCGAGTTATGTCGGAGATTGGCTGCATATAGATGTTGAAAAGTAGTGCCGATAATGAAGATCCTTGTGGTACTCCCTGTTTTTGCTGGAAGGGTTCTGATGTCTTGTGGCCAACCCGAACTTGCTGCCATCTGCCTTGAAGGTAAGACTTACACCAATCCCATGCGCGATCATGGATTCCCTTTGCGTGGAGACTCATCAGGAGTTGTTTGTGATCTACCGAGTCGAACGCTGCGGCAATATCAAGAAAGATCAACGCAAAGCCTTTTTTGATGTTGCCTATCCCATTGGTGATTGTGTTTGTTAATGAGGTTAGTAGGGTTTCTATGCCGTGCGCCTCTCTGAATCCATGCTGACACGGGTCCAACGGGGAGGTTGTGTCTATATGCTGTTGAATCTATCTTTGGGTTGTTTTCTCAAGTATTTTCGCTGAGAAAAGGATACTGGAGATTGGTCAGTAGGAGTCCTCCTTCTTCGGATTGAGATGGTTGTTTTTTAGTAATGGATGGATGGATGTTTTCTTGAGGGCATCTGGGAAGACTCCAGTTGTAAATGATTGTTTTGCGATGTCAGCTATGAATGGACTTAGCTCTGAGTGCATTGTTCTGATCCAGTGCGCCAGGCATGGGTCGTTTGGAGCCGTTGTGGTGTTGATGGTGGCAATTAGTTCCTCTATGGTTTTGGCTGATGGGGGTGAGAGCTTAGTGAGTGGAGACTGTATGTGGAGGTTCTGAGAGGATCCTCGAGGTGTAGTAGTACTTATTTTGATTACCTTGGATTGGATGTAATTAGCGTATTCCTGAGGTTATATAGACTCCTGTTGTGGCTGAGGTGGTTGATTGGTCAATGATTTTACTAATTCGAACAGGTCGCGAGGCTTATTTAGCGAGCAGTTGAGGAGCTCGGCATGAAATTTTTTCCTTTCTGCCCATGTTGATTCCCTATGATTTATCAGATGTTCTAAATATATAATTTGGTTTGCTGTACTGCGGGTCCGTCGCCACTTTCTTTCAAGTTTTCTCAGGTGTAGTAAGGATGATCGTAGTTTGGGGGAGAACCATGGGGCGTTCCGTTTTTTGGGGGAACGATTATTATTTGTAGGTTTTTTGTCAATGCTCGGATGTTGGGCATATCGAGTGAGGGTGTTATTCCAACTGGTGAGCATTTCTTTGAGGTTGGATGATGGTTTAGATAGAATTGGGAGTACATGATGAGTGATCAATTCTCTGTCTAGTTGTTTGAAGCGGGATGGTTTCTCTGGTTCACATGTATTTGGGCTGCAGTCCATTGTTTGTAGCGTTGGTATCTGAAATGTTATTAGGTTATGATCAGACCAGGGGACAGGGGTGATGGATAGTTCAATTTGGCTTAGTTTGCTCATATCTTTAGGTGGGACAAAGATTAAATCGAGGAGGTTGCCTTGTTGATGGGTGGGGTCCTTTACGATTTGTTCATAGCCTAGGCTGGACATTGCCTCTAGGAAGGTGTTAGATAATTCCCGCTGAGTGGAGGCAAGATTAAAGTCTCCCATCAGCCAGTTTGCTTTGGAGGGATCTTGCGGATTACAGGCTAGGTCGATCACATCAGAGAGCTCATCTGACGCAGTGCCAGGTGCTCTGTAAATGAGGTTTAAAGTGTTAAGTTTGTTGGTGACTGTTTACATATTTATGTGTCGCATGCTCTTGGTGAAGTTAGTCCGGAATTGTAGAGCAGTTTTTGCTAAGATGAGGACACCTCCTCCTCTTCTGTTTTCTCTGTTGCATGTGAAGATCGAGAAATTGGGTGGAGTAATTTGATTTAGTATAGCGTTATCAGTTTCAGACCACCATGTTTTAGTAACCATTAGGATAACTAGGTTGAGGTTTGATAATAGGTCTGTGATGGCTGGCCATTTGTTGCGGACAGAGCGTGCATTGATGATGGCGCATTTGAGGGTCTGTTGGTTCTGTTTTTTCTTGAGTTCTGTTGTTGCTGAGGGACCAAGTGAGACATAGAGTAAATGAGACTGTCTTCTATGGTAGGGATTTGGGTGTGGTTGGTATTGGTTATGGTAATATTTCCTACTTGTGTTGAGTAGTGGGATAGGGTTATAACCCTGTGAGAAAGCAGTTGATTCATAAAACGTGCTGGTCAGTGTGTAAATTAGAGTGAGGGTAAGCAAAGATATAGCCATGTTTGCGAATGTGGCGATTAGTCCTAGGTAACTTAGTATGGGTTTCTGGTCAGTGAGCCTGCTTCTGTGGCGTGTGGTGAGGACAACGAGATAAAGTATCAACTTCTCGCCGGGGGGGGTTCTGCCTATAGTTGCTATTAGGTATCTGTGTTTGGTTGCTACACTGTATCTCTTAGACAGCTCAGTAACTAGATGAAGATGAGGGGCATTTGTATGCTATTACAGTGAGTATATCAAAACATCTATATGGATCAGCATAAATGAATTGGTTAATCTCGGCGTAACTAAAAGGACTCATCTTACAGGTTTGTAGGCAGTTCAGAAGTCAGATTTTCTTCATATTCAAAAATTCCAAGTATTCTGCCTCTGTCTAGATATATATGTCAAACATTTCCTAGTGCACACAGATTATCTATTATTATTATACTAGCTCAAACTTTACCTCCACCATGCTATCATACTTTTCAACCTCATACCCCTTCACCCTCTCCCTCTGTTATATGTTAATAGCTTTAACGTATGATACCCTAGCCTTCACTGCACCTCTCAACACTATTCCAATCCTTCACAGACCAGGGAATAGACCTTTTGGCCTCCCCAACCATCAAACTGAACCACCACGACGCCCACCTGGTCCACATGTGATCTATGTTGCCTTACAGCAACACAACTCCCCTCAGAGCACACAACCTCCCCATCCCTCTAACCTCAAATGTGCACTAATAAATGCCCGATCAATGCGGAAAAAATGGCCAGCATTAATAGATATTCTCTCAGCTCATAACCTCGACATCTTATGTATCACTGAGACTTGGCTATCTTCCTCTGACTCTGTGCTCCTCCACCAGATTGTTCCCTCCAACTTCATAGTTCACTCATGTCACAGAACTGACCGCCGTGGCGGAGGGGTACTCATCTTATCCAAATCAGACCTTAGGTTCCAGCTTGCAGCCTCAAACAGCACATCAACCCTTGACTTTGTGACCATCACAAATAAGCAGGTCTCTATCAATCTACTTTATAGAGCACCATCCTCCTCACCAGACGATTTAGCCACAATCATTGATATGGCCTGTAACTCTACGAACCCACACACCCCAAATTGGGTTCTAGGCGACCTCAACCTCCCAACCATTCAAGACAGCCACACCAATACCTTTATTGATGCTCTCAGTGAACTGGGTTATGTTCAGTTGGTCAACACACCTACTCATATAAAAGGTAACACACTGGACCTTATCTTTGCACCAGAATCAGCTCTTCCCCATTGGCACAATTCCTACTTAAACTCAATCACAGTCCCATGGTCTGATCATCTCCTAATCCTATTTCAGATGCCTATATCTCCTAGATCTTCCAAGCCATTACCAACAGATGCACTCTCCTCAGAACACTTTAGACGTTTTCATCCTTTTAACAGAGATGACATCCTAAAGAAGACCCAGAACCTAATTTACTCTCCGGAAAAAAGCCTTGATGACATGGTCGACTCGTGGAACTCCTGCCTTGATGCTGTGATCCACTCTCCTACCTCAACCAAAGCACCCCATAAGAGAAAGAATGCACCATGGTACTCCCCAGAGCTAAGAAAATCACTCCTCCTCCTCAGACAACTAGAAAGACGATGGCGACGATCAAGAACAACCGAAAATCATGATGCTTTCAAAACGCAATTAGCAAGACATCGCTCATCCGTATCTTCCAACATGAAGAAATACTACGCAGGCAGATTACAGCGTTCCCTCAACAAACCTCACGAGCTCTTCCACATTGTGAAAACCCTAACAAAGGAACCCTCTCAGAGTGCCCCACCCCTCCTAGACCCTCAGAAATATGCCAACTACTTACGAAGCAAAAGTAATCAGCTCGATCCAACCTCTACGCCCCCCACTTCAGCCAACACCCCTTACAATGTCCCTCCACCCTCACCTAACCAATTCTCAGGTGAGACTCAACACACTCTCTCTTCCTTCTCCACCCCAAATGACAGAATCATTCAAGATACCATCTTAAAAATAAATCCTACAACAGCACCCTCCGACCCCTGTCCAGCTTCCTGGATAAAGTCACTACGAGCTGATCTCAGCCCTTTTCTAGCTAAAATGATAAATGTATCGTTCTCCACAGGAACATTCCCCCACACCCTGAAGCAGACCTCCATCAGACCCCTCCTAAAAAACAGCAGGTTGGACCCCTCCTTGATGGAATCTTATAGACCCATCTCCAGCATCCCCCTCCTTTCGAAAGTCATCGAAAAAATCACTCAACGTCAACTACAAGACCATCTTGACTTCAATGCACCCTTACACCCATGTCAGCACGGATTTCGTGAATCACACGGTGTGGAAACCCTACTGACCTCCTTGTTTAACACTCTTACCATAGGCCTAAACAATGTCAGACAAGGTTTTGCTTTGATCTTCATGGACATTGCCGCGGCGTTTGACACTGTGGATCATGAAGTTCTCCTATCGCGTCTTAGAAAGAAGGGAGTTCATGGATCCGCCCTCTCTTGGTGTTCCTCATACCTCAGAGACCGTTGGCAACATGTTCGTTCTGGATCTTCAACCTCCGACCCCTTCCAGCAAACCAAAGGTGTGCCACAAGGCTCCTCCCTTTCCGCCCTACTTTTCAACATTTATATGCAGCCTATCTGTGACCTCATCCAATCTTTCAACATCAACTGCCTGGTCTATGCTGATGATGTCCTTATGTATATGCCATTCTCAACAGAGCTCCTAGACCTCTCCCCACTAATCGAGTGCTTCGACGCGGTTACAGACTGGTTAAAATCACAGATGCTTAAGATAAACTTTAAAAAGACTGAAGTCCTCTTCGTGACGAGAAACCCTGCATTCACCTCACCAAGCTCCATCAAAGTGCGTGACGCCGAGCTCATCTGCAAGTCTACAGTCAGATACCTAGGGGTTACCCTCGATCAACAGCTCAATATGAAGGCCCACATCACCAACGTAGCGAAATCTGTCTATCATAAAATCCGGACCCTTCGTCATTTACGTCAGCTGCTTGAACCAGATGACTTTCGATCAGTCTTTCAGGCCTTAATAATGCCCCACCTGGACTACGCCAATGCCATCCTACATGGCCTACCAAAGAGCACGATTAACCCCTTACAATTGGCCATGAACTCGGCTGCAAGAATCCTCTATGGAGCCTCCAAGCGAACCCACATCACTCCAATACTCAAACAGTTACATTGGCTTCCTATGCACTCCAGGATCTCTTTCAAGATCCTAACCATGACTCACAAAGCGATCAATAACAACTCCGCATCTTCCATCACCGACCTGATATCAACTACACCCCCTAATCGCGCAAGGAGATCGACTGCCTCCAATTCTCTTATATTACCCAAGGCAATCACGAAGTGCTCTCAAGCCACCAGATCCAGAGCCTTCTCTTACTTCGCACCATCATGTTGGAATGCACTACCAACAGAAATCAGAACCATCAGTGACCTCTCCCAGTTCAGGAAGGCACTGAAGCATCACCTGTTCTTGCAGCACTACAATATTTTAGACACCGCCTCACACCAACCTACCTCTACACTCCAGGCCAACACGTTAAACCCATGCACTCCATAGTCTTAACGCGAAGAGCTGCAATCTCACCTTGCTTCTTCCCTTATCAAGAAACATATAGCTGCGTTTAGTTATTCTGTACATAGTTGCTTTTTGTACATAGTTATTATGTTCCTCTGTTTATGAAACCTGTTGAATGTAACCTGTTTAATGTATACCCAGCTGTTCATTGTAAGCACTGATCAATTTTTGAGAAGTGTAGTTTCTGTTCATTGTAAACCGCGCTGATGTCGAATAGTGCGGTATAAAAGAAACTGTAAATAAATAAATAAAATAAATAAAAATATTTATGTGTGTTGAATGGTAACAGTGTAATAATGCAAGTATGATTAACTGAATTTTGTTGTAAAATGTAACTTTAGGGCGGCAGTTAAACTGTTATATTGTTACAAAGTGTAAAATTACAACAGAGGAGAGTGGTTGTGATTCAATTATGTATCTAGCTGCTTGGCATTCAGCGTTATTATCAAGATTTCAATTCAGAGACAGTGGTTCAAAGTAAGTACAAATGCTGTGAATGATATTACTGTTAACACACGTATACTGGTTACAATGAATAGTTTATGTTAACTTGAAGCAAGCAATTTACAGTTTTAATATCCAATCGATTTTGATCATCTGTCCATTGCTTCTTGCACACCAAAAATACACATTCCACAGCGGTGATTGATATGGGAATTGAAAAATTATCTTGACTAGTGTTTTCAAATCAACACATTTTTTGCAGTCCTTGCAATTAGCGCAGGTTCACAATGCCACCTCAGTTGGTGGAGGAAGGTGCACTTGTGCTACCTGTAGGTCATATTAAGGCACGGGGTTGCACATTAACTGCTGGGAATAAGCTTTCCATGCCCCCAACAGCACCGTGTTTTTCACCTAATGTGCCATGGTTTTGGCACGTTTTAGGTACAACACCATAGTGCCCTTTTGTAAAAGACGGCCTGTGTGTAAACATTAATTTTGATTTTTTGTCTCTTATGCTTCCACTGACATCTACGATCTCGAGATATGGTAAGGCAAAACATAACATGTGTGCGTGTGACCGAGTTCATCTTGTTGGGATTTTCTGACCTTTCCAATCTACAGAGCGTTCTCTTCACTGTGTTTTTGGCCATGTATGCTCTGACTCTACTGGGAAACATCAGCAAAATCACAATAATTAGAATCAGTCCTCAGCTTTACACACCCATGCATTTTTTTATTGCTAATTTTTATCATTTGTAGATTTGTGTTATTCTTCAACTATCACCCCAAAGACATTGATGAACCTCCTAGTGGACAACAAGGTCATTTCCCTGATTGGATGTGCTATACAAATGTACTTTTTTGCTACCCTTGTGATTACGGAGTGCTTCCTGCTTGCAGTGATGGCACGGGTTACATGGCCGTATGCAACCCGTTACGTTATCTTGCTGTTATGAAGAGGAGAGTTTGCATCCTGCTAGTGGCCTCTGTATACTCAGCCAGCTTTCTGTTTTCCACAGTGCAAACAAGTAATGCCTTGTCCATGTGATTTTGTGGTCTCAATGAGATTGAACATTTCTGTTGTGAAATCCCTCCACTCCTAAAGCTATCCTGCCCACATACCTTCAAAAATGAATTAGTTCTTACTGTTGATTCTACCTTTGTTGTCACAGTCATTATTACAATGTATTTATTTTCTATATTTACATTATTTCCACTATCCTGAGAATCCGCTCATCAGAGGGGAGACGCAAAGCCTTACATAAGAACATAAGATATGCCATACTGGGTCAGACCAAGGTCCATCAAGCCCAGTATCCTTCTTCCAACAGTGGCCAATCTAGGTCATAAGTACCTAGCAGTCTCCCCAAAAGACACAGGTTCCTCAATGCTTGCATTGGGTCAAGCAGTGATATCCCGAATTCCTTTTAATAATGGTTTATGGACCTTTCCTCCAGGAACTTGTCCAAACCTTTTTTAAACCCAGCTACACTAACACCTTTACTACATCCTCCGGTAACAAATTCCAGAGTTTGATTACACGTTGAGTGAAAAAATATGTACTTTTATTTGTCTTAGATAGTTTACCCTGTAGCTTCATTGCATGCCCCCTAGTCTTTTTATATTCTGCTAACGTAAACAATCGATCTACGTTTACCCGTTCCACTCTGTTCATTAATTTATAGACTTCTATCATATCTCCCCTCAGCCGTCTCTTTTCCAGGTTAAAGAGCCCTAACCTTTTAAGCCTTTCTTCATATGGGTATCCTTCCATCCCCTTTACCATTTTGGTGGCTCTTCTCTGTACCTTTTCTAATAATGCTATATCCTTTTTAAGATATGGCGACCAGAATTGCATGCAATATTCAAAGTGCTCTCGCACCATGGAATGATACAGAGGCATTATAATATCTTTTGTTTTATTTTCCATTCCTTTCCTTATGATACCTAGCATTCTATTTACTCTCATGGCCGCCGCTGCACACTGGGCCGAGGGTTTTAACATGTTATCCTCAATGACGCCTAAATCTTTTTCCTGGGTGGTGGTTCCCAAGGTGGAACCTTGTATCGTGTACCATAGTTTGGGTTGTTCTTTCCTAGGTGCATAACTTTGCATTTGTCCACATTAAATTAAATTTCATCTGCCATTTGGATGCCCAGTCTTCCAATTTATCAAGATCCTCTTGCAATTTTCCACAATCCTCTTGGGTTTTAACAACTTTAAATAGTTTTGTGTCAGCTGCAAATTTGATAACCTCACTCGTTATTCCCTTTTCCAGGTCATTTATGAATATGTTAAAAAGCAGCGGACCTAGCACAGATCCCTGGGGTACTCCACTATTCACCTTTTTCCATTGGGAAAATTGGCCTTTTAGCCCTATCCTCTGCTTTCTATTTTTTAACCAGTTCCTGATCCACAATAGTACACTGCCTCCTATCCCATGACTCGTTTAGTTTTGCCAAGTCTCTGATGAGGGACCTTGTCAAAGGCTTTCTGAAAGTCCAGATACACTATATCAGTGATGGCTAACCTTTTTGAGCCCGAGTGCCCAAACTGCCGCACAAAACCAAAGAATTTCCTCAAAGTGCCAGCACGTCAATTTGCATAAATATTTGCATAATGCTAACATACACTAACTTTTAGTAAACATGTCTCTTAATGAGTGTATGGATAAAGACAGACTAAAAGATTTGTACATTACTATAATCCAGTGCCAACCGCCAGGCACATTAGGAACTACTACAAACACTGCCCATTTAGAACCAATAGCAAACCCGCCGTATCCTAACAGCACTACCAGGACTCACAAAGCACCACACCATACCTATCAAAAGGCAACACTGCAAATATTAAACCAATACATTTCAGACAATAACAATACATGACCTACTTGGGAAAGAGAACAAGTGGCAATGTCAAAAAGGAATTACATAAACAGAATACCTCAGCTCAGTTACACAGTTGCAATTGCTCCAGCCACTTTCTTCTGGTTTCTTCATGTTTTCTGCTAACTCTCCATCATCTGCTGTCCATTTGTCCTTTCTTCTCTCTTCTAGTTTTTTTTTCCATTCTCTCTCTCTACATCCGCTTTAACATACTAATCTTTCTCCTTTTGCTCTTTCCTCATTCCTATTTCATCCACTCAAATTTTACCCCTCCATCCTCAATCCCCACTTACTCTCCCAATACCCGGCCAATTGTAGATTTTTTATCCCTCCCACACAAAATATTTTTCCCCTCTCCATTTTACTCTCCCAGCCCCATCCCATTCTAATCCTCCCCCAACATCAGCTCCCTTCTAGTTCCAGCCTCACCCAGCATCCATTCCCTTCTAGTCCCTGCATCAGCCCATTTCCAGTCCTAGCCCCCCATCAGCCCATTTCCAGTCCTAGCCCCCCCCCATCAACCCACTTCCAGTCCTAAACCCCCATCACCCCATTTTCAGTTTAAGCCCCCCCTATAACCCATTACCAGTCCTAACCCCCATCACCCCATTTCCAGACAGCCCCCATCAGCCCACAGCCCATTAGCAGTCCTACCCCCCCCCCGCCCGCCCGCCTGCCCATTAGCAGTCCTAACCCCCCCAGCCCATTAGCAGTCCTACCCCCCCCGCCCGCCCGCCCTCCCGCCCACCCACCCATTAGCAGTCCTAACCGCCCGCCCATTAGCAGTCCTAACCCCCTTTCCCCCTGGCAAATTTAAAAAAAAAAAAGCAGGCTCTGGCTGCTGCCGCGGCAGATTGCAATGTCCCGCGGGGCCCCCTCCGCCCGCTAAGCCCCTCTGCAAGGGCTTTCAGATTCGCGAGGGAGAGCATCTCCCTCGCGTCTCTGTTAAGCCCGCAGGGGCTAATGGGAAATTTCCTATCAGTCCCTCGCGTCTAAAGGGGCTGATGGGAAATTTCCCATTAGCCCCTGCGGGCTTAACAGAGACGCGAGGGAGACGCTCTCCCTCGCGAATCTGAAAGCTCTTGCAGAGAGGCTTAGTGGGCGGAGGGGGCCCCGCGGGACGCTGCATTCTGCCCTTGCCACGGCAGCAGTCAGAGCCAGCTTTTTCTTTTTTTGCGGACCTTCCCGCGTGCCAGCTGCAAGGCCTTCGCGTGCCACAGCTGGCACGCGTGCCATAGGTTCGCCATCGCTGCACTATATCAACCAACTCACCTTTGTCTACCGGTTTATTCACACCTTCAAAAAAACATAACAGAGAAGATCTTTTTTATCTAAAGCCATGTTGGCTGTCTCCCATTAGGCCATGACTATCTACATGCTGAGTAATATTGTTCTTTATGATGGTTTCTACCATTTTTCCAGGTACTGATATCAGGTTCACCGGTCTGTAGTTTCCTGGATCACCCCTGCAACCCTTTTTAAAAATTGGTGTTACACTGGCGATCCTCCAATCTTCAGGTATTACAGATGATTTTAATGATAGTTCACAGATTACTAATAGCAGGTCTGCAATCTCATATTTCAGTTCTTTCAACACCCTTGGATGTATATCATCCAGTCCAGGTGATTTGCTAAGAACATAAGAACATAAGATATGCCATACTGGGTCATACCAAGGTCCATCAAGCCCAATATCATGTTTCCAACAGTGGCCAATCTAGGTCGCACGTACCTAGCAGTTTTCCCAAAAGACACAGGTTCCACAATGCTTGTACTGGGTCAAGCATTGATATTCTGAGTCCCTTCTTAATAATGGTTTATGGACCTTTCCTCCAGGAACTTTGTCCAAACCTTTTTTAAACCCAGCTACACTAACAGCCTTTACTACATCCTCTGGTAACAAATTCCAGAGTTTGATTACACGTTGAGTGAAAAAATATTTTCTTTTATTAGTCTTAAATAGTTTACCCTGTAGCTTCATTGCATGTCCCCTAGTCTTTCTATATTCTGATAACGTAAACAATTGATCTACGTTTAACTGTTCCACTCCGTTCATTAATTTACAGACTTCTATCATATCTCCCCTCAGCCGTCTCTTTTCCAGGTTAAAGAGCCCTAACCTTTTTAGCCTTCATAGGAGTATCCTTCCATCCCCTTTACCATTTTGGTGGCTCTTCTCTGAACCTTTTCTAATAACACTATATCCTTTTTAAGATACGGTGACCAGAATTGCACACAATATTCAAGGTGCGATCTCACCATGGAACGATACAGAGGCATTATAATATCTTTTGTTTTATTTTCCATTCCTTTCCTTATGATATCTAGCATTCTATTTACTCTCTTGGCTGCTGCTGCACACAGGGCTGAGGGTTTTATCATGTTATCCACAATGACGCCTAAATCTTTTTCCTGGGTGGTGGTTCCTAATGTGGAACCTTGCATTGTGTAACCATAGTTTGGGTTGTTCTTCCCTAGGTGCATAACTTTGCACTTGTCCACATTAAATTTCATCTGCCATTTTGATGCCCAGTCTTCCAATTTATCAAGATCCTCTTGCAATTTTCCACAATCCTCTTGGGTTTTAACAACTTTAAATAGTTTTGTGTCATCTGCAAATTTTCTAACCTCAGTCGTTATTCCCCTTTCCAGGTCATTTATGAATATGTCAAAAAGCAGCAGACCCAGCACAGATCCCTGGGGTACACCACTATTCACCTTTCTCCATTGGGAAAATTGGCCATTTAGCCCAACCCTCTGCTTTCTATCTTTTAACCAGTTCCTGATCCACAATAGTACACTGCCTCCTATCCCATGACTCGTTAGTTTTGCCAAAAGTCTCTGATGAGGGACCTTGTCAAAGGCTTTCTGAAAGTCCAGATACACAATATCAACCGACTCACCTTTGTCCACCTGTTTATTCACTCCTTCAAAAAAACATAACAGATTAGTAAGACAAGATCTTCCTTGTCTAAAGCCATGTTGGCTGTCTCCCATTAGACCACTACTCTTCAGTTTATCAAATAGCTGTAATACATCTTCCCGGTGTAGTGATATTTCTTTCAATTCTTCTGCAGTATCACCTTTAAATACCACTTCAGTCATGGGTAACATCCCTACATCTTCCTCAGTAAAGACCGAAGCAAAGAATTCATTCAGTCTCTCCGCTATAGCCTTGTCCCCTCTTACTTCCCCTTTTACCCCTCTATCATCTAATGGTCCTACTGACTCACAGGCTTTTTGCTACGAATGTGCCTCCCATTTTATCACAGGAACTTTATTTTTTGCGACACTTATTATTATGTATGTACTGTAGTTCCCAGGTCCAAATACTCTCTAAATAAAAAGCAAATGATTTCTGTTGTGTATACAGTGATAATCCCTATGTTGAATCCTATGATTTACAATCTCAGCAACAATGATGTGAAAAATATCTTGCAAATATTAATGGCACTCAATCTCGTTCATCCCGCGTGGGTCACATGTCTGCCATTGAAAAATATACTGTTGTCCATGCCATGCTAAGTGCTGTGAAAAATTCCCCCAATAAAGCAATCTCTGCCAATGTTGAATATGCGGAGCAGCTTTTTTCACTGTCCGTATTCAAGACAAATGCTCAGTGATATGTGATTTAAAAGCTCGAGTGGTATGTCCACTTCACCTGTCCCCCTGGACATCCTATTGTCACATGTATTGATTCAGTGTTAGAACCTGTATCACAATACATGGACACTTTTCTAGCAGTTTTGATAGTAGAGGTGGAATCGTATGGGAAGGATTCCATGGCTTTGTTAAGAAAACTGGCTTTGTTTTCTATAGTAGAAGATGGTTGAGTGTTGGTAACTTTAGACATTTTAGCTCTTTACACTAATGTTCCCCAGGAAGATGAAGTGGATATTGCAATATCTTATCTAAAGAACACCAATTCATCTCTTTTATGGACAGTTTTTATGTGTCGGTTGCTCTTATTGTCTCTGGGACATAACAATTTTGAATTTCAGGTACATTTTTACCACCAAATACATGGGGTAGCGATGGGTGCCACAGTGGCCCCCTCAATGGCCTGTTTGTATCTACAGGCTTTTCAAGAACAGTTTTTCTATCCTTCTCATTTTTGGCCCCAGGTGGGGTTGTGGACACATTACATTGACAATGTATTTCTGATATGGAAGAAATCTGAGAGTGTTCTTCCTGTATTTGTACAGTGAATGAATTTGTTAGATCCACACCTTCAAATTTACACCACAGACAGGGGCGACTCAAGGCAATCTACTGCCTGAGGTGAGGGATGAGATCGCGCCCCCCCCCCCCCTCACTCCAAGCAAGGGACGGGGGTCTTTCTCAAAACTCCACTCAGGGATTGAAACAAACCAAAAAGCCAATTAGATAATGGGGAGGAATTGCAAGATGTTTGCACACCAAGGAACTAAAAGAAAAAGTGAGACCAACAGCATTGTTCATAACACCAAATTATAACGCATTTTTATTTTGTTGTTATAAACTGTGTTATGGTTCTAGCTTTTTTTGTTTTATGTTTTGCATCCAAAGGACCCCCTCCCTCAACAATGAGTGCAGAGCAGAACCAGGACATTTACCTACGGAACTCAATATCTTAAAAAAAAAAAAGAAATCTGATTCCGACCATCTCACTAACAACAACAAACATTCTCCAGTACCAGGCATGTTGTGGACTAATACAAAACCCTACAACAAAGTCACTGAGGATCTGTAGAACAAACTTACCATACCAAATCAGCTCAAAACTCACATAAAGAGCCTACCCAAAAAAAGCATTACTGTAAATACTGCAGCGGGCCCTGGAACATACAGACACCTATATAAATGCTGAACAATTCAGATTACTACAGTACAGATCCCTTCATACAAACTCCGTGTTAACAGAACACCTGGCCTTGGCCACAAACGCAGAACACAGACCCTCACCAAAGTACAGAATAAGTGACCATAACCTAATAATAAACTATGTAGATAAAAATTAAACTGAAACCCCATAAAGTCAGATTCTGCATACAGTGCAATGCCAGAGAAATAGAGAGAGAGGCATTTCCCTGTACTTCATAAAATATAAAGACAGCACCAAGACTGTTCATTAAATTGAAAATAAAATTATTTTCTACTTTTGTCTGACCATTTTCTTCTTGATCATGCGGGTCCCACTCTGAGGTTTCTGCTTTCCTCCACCTCCTAATGCCCCCCCCCCCCCGGGCTATTTCCTCCCAGGGGCAGCATGAGCCATGTGTGGAGATTCATTGCAGCACTATTTGCATAAATTATTATTATTATTATTATTCTAATTTAATACTTATGAAGCGCTACAACATACGCAGTGACAGCCCTGCTCATCAGAGTTACAATCTCATGAACACAACAGAAGTACATACAGAATAACAATAACAATCTCGCAAGGGCGTAACATGTAGGGAATACAATACAGGGATACATCAAGGGTTACATATAGATGATTACCCAGTTGCTCTTCACAATGGCGTCCTTTAAGTGCACCTCGCCATCATGCCGCGCCTAAGGGCCATGCCAAAGGGCCCTCTTGCGAGGCCCTCAGGTGCGGGCCTGCAAGACACGGGCGCGTTGCTTGGGCTGCTGAGTGGTGCAGAAGGGGGTGAGTAGGAGCTCCTGCTCGCTCCCTCTGAAGATGGCAGTCACAGTCCCGATCCTGGGTGCGCCCCTGAGGCGGTGGTTTAAAGCCATTGCTAGGGCCTGCTGATTGGTGCAGCAAGGGGGTGAGGAGGAGCTCCTGCTCGCTGCCTCCGATGATGGCAGTCACAGTCCGGATCCTGAGCGTACCCCCGAGGCGGTGGTTTAAAGCCGTTTCTTGGGCCGCTGATTGGTGCAGGAAGGGGGTGAGGAGGAGCTCCTGCTCGCTCCCTCCAATGATAGCACTCACAGTCCGGATCCTGAGCGTACCCCCGAGGCGGTGGTTTAAAGCCGTTAATTGGGCCGCTGATTGGTGCAGGAAGGGGGTGAGGAGGAGCTCCTGCTCACTCCCTCCGATGATGGCAGTCACAGTCCCGATCCTGGGCGCGCCCCTGAGGCGGTGGTTTAAAGCCGTTTCTTGGGCCGCTGATTGGTGCAGGAAGGGGGTGAGGAGGAGCTCCTGCTCGCTGCCTCCGATGATGGCAGTCACAGTCCGGATCCTGAGCGTACCCCCGAGGCGGTGGTTTAAAGCCGTTTCTTGGGCCGCTGATTGGTGCAGGAAGGGGGTGAGGAGGAGCTCCTGCTCGCTCCCTCCAATGATAGCACTCACAGTCCCACCCTAGGTGGCTTCCAAACATATACATACAATTTAATAAAACAGATGTTGTAATAAAACAAACATAAACCCCCCCATTAAATTTGATTAATGAAAAGCCACTTACACAGCGCCCCCCCCCACCCCCTAATCAGACCATCACCAATATGCACATCACATTTAATTCGCTATGACCAGATTGCTTCCTTTGGGGGTGGGACGCAACTGCATGGGTTCCTTCACAGAGACGGAAGGCTCTGCACCGGTTTCACTTTTATTTAAACTGAAGATCACTAGCACAGCTGCGGCTGCCAGAGAAAAGAAAGGGTGAATCTACCGCTGCCGAGAAGCGGACTCGGCAGTGGAAGCAACTTGTGTGCTTGTTTTTATTTTTTTAAACTTTTGAAGGCGGAGTGAGGCGCTGTTTTGGGGGCATTTTTGCCACCTTAAAAACTTGCCGCCTGAGGCAACTGCCTCATTATAGAACTGCTCCTGACCACAGATATTGAAAGATATTTATTTTTTGGAAATTTGTATTTTCAAACAGGATCAGAAATGTGTAATATCCATTTACTGTAAGCAGTTTACATTGTTTTATTTATTTAATTTACATTCTCTTATATACTGTGCTATTCTGCATCAGTTCGGTTTACATTGAACAGGGCATTACAACTTGGAGATAACTATTTTACAGGGAATATGGGCAATGGAGGGTTAAGTGGCTTGCCCAAGACCACAAGGAGCACCTGTGGGACTAGAAAAACCAGTCCTTCCGGCCCAAGGTTGCCGTCCTCTAGTGGGATTTGAACCCCTGACCTTCCAGCCTGAAGTACCTTGCCCCAACCACTAGGCTACTCCTCCACATCCATTGTAACTTAAACTTGGTAATATATATTAAACAGGGATTGATAACTTGGATTCTTCTAAGGCAATGGAGAGTTAAGTGACTTGCCCAAGGCCACAAGGAGTGTTAATGAGAATTGAATAATGGCCTCTTGGTTTCCAAGCCAGTGCTCTAACCACTAGACTACTCCTCCATTCTATTTTGGGAGCCATCACCCTAGTCATCTTAAGGAAACATTCCCAATGGACAATTCTTAAGACTCTGCCTTTTGCATACTTCCAAGAACAAGTTTTTGCTCCAGTCAAGATCTATGAAGGGGTGTTTTGAGAGTAAGGGATACCCTGAGGGAGTGATTAGTCATGGCTATAAGAGGGCCAAGAATCCAGAGTTGCAACAAGGACCAGTCTGTATGCTGCCGTACTCATCCTAAGCTTTTCAAGTCAAACAACTTGTTTTGAAACAGTGGAATGTACTACAGGTATACCCAGTTTTTGCAGACCCTCTGCAATTTGCAAATCAAAGGGGATTAATCTGAGAGATATACTAGTCTATTCCAGGATGCATACTGGGGAAGAACAAGTATGCTTCGTCCTCCGAGACATATAAAATGTGGCCATGTGTCAATTTGTGCTCATACTATTGAATTAAAACATTTTATTCATCCTGCAACAGGTTTTGTTTTTCATTTGAGATCTTCCACAAATTGTCTTAGCCAGGGCGTCATCTATGTGGTTGTGTGTCTGTGTCAGCTCCTATATACTGTATTGGACATACCACTCAAGCTTTTAAAACACGCATCACTGGGCATTTGTCTTCTATACGGATAAGGAAAAAAGCCGCTCCACTTGTTCAACATTGCCAGCTATTGCAACATAACGTAGATGATTTGCTGTGCTTTCTGCTGGAACAAGGGGAGGGGGATGTGGAGGGAATTTTTCACAACACTTATCATGGCATGAACAGCAGTTTATTTTTCATTGGCAGACATATGACTCACAGGGGATGAACAACAGATTGGGTGGCATTGGTTTTATTGAAGTATCACTTCCTTGTTGCTTATTTATGAGGACTGCTCATGTGCAGTGTTCAGAGGAATGGTCAGCCATTATTTGCTTAGTTAGTAAGAAGTGTTTTGGGCGGACAGTATGGTGCTCACTAGTTCCAACACTTATCATTTTGCTTTTTACTCTTTGGCAGAAATACCCGATGCAACTGGCAGCTGAAACCCGTGGCCAAGGTCAGAGCGGTCAGGAGCAATGTCAAACTGAGGTACTGTTAAAGAACCTCTTCTACATTCAGAACACGTGGTGGAAATGAACATATTGATTGAGCTTCTTGAATTATGAATCATTTTGTTTGAGTTTTGTGTCTTATGAACTTCAAGACTATTGGGACTGTGGATTATATATTGTGGCAAGGGAAGAAAATACAAATCTTTTTGGTGTGTTGTTTTTTGGGAGCGATGAATTTCACATGTGACATATAAGTATTAGTCACCGTGTTGAGCTCCAATTGTGCTGTGAGGGGCTTATGAAATGCCCTTTTAAAAAGGTTTAGTATTTGCAATAGCAGATGTTATAAGCATTATATATTAAACATTAAAATATAATACTTGAATGGAGCAGTTGCTTTCTATTGGGTCCCTGCATTTTTTGGACTGGTCTATATCATTCAGTGTTTGCAGTGACGATTGTAATGCAGGCTTGTCAAAGACACCTAAACAAAGGAGAAATGCAGCTACCATGGGTTTTCTTCCAATGGCCAAGATGGGGGTGGAAGATGGGCATTCCAGTTCCGTGCAGTAGCCATGGGCTTTAACATTGCATGTTAGTTCAGGTTTTTGCCGACACTGCAGATCCTGCTATTACCATCTCAATAGGTATCCATGAAGCTGCCATTCCATGATCCCAGTGTTTTCTCTATGGTATCTACAAGGAAAATGTTGGGAACACACTCTGCATCTATCACAGCACTTTTGCTGCTATCACGGAACTTTTGTGACTAGCACCCAGTGTTAGCTGCAAAGGTCTACCACGCTTTAGTAAATAGACCCTTGAGAATGATCAATTGAACACGGTAGACAGAAGCAATTAATGAAATTCGATAAACTTGATGCTTAGTCTTATCTCCCTATAAGCCCAGAATCTTTTAGGTATGAGGGAGCATTCTACACTCTTTCATCCAACAGCAGAGGTATAGAAATTCTCTACTCTTTTCCCAGCAGACCCCAATGTACAATCCAAACAGCAAAAACTCAATAAACTTCACACTCAATAAGAGCTGCATAGACTAGACTAACACTAACTAACACTAGACGAACACTGACTAACACTACAGGTAAAATATGAATTATCACCCCATCTTAGCCCCCTCACTTAACCTCCCCCTCCTTTACAAATTCCACAAATTCTCATATTATTCAACTCTACTTTCAATACTTAAACCTCCTAGTCATAAATATTATATTAAATCCCAATCTGCCTCCAAAATCTTACCATGTTCCCTGACTCCCTCCCTTTTTTCCATGCACCTGACCATTCTTCACACACCCATTCCCTTCATTTACCCACTTCCCTCAACTGCCCATATATACCGAGTATCACCCAAACCACATCACAAAAAACAAATCCTGCACTCCCAGAATTTCCCCCGAACCAAATATTTATTGAATTGTTTTATATATATATATATATATGAGAGAGAAAGAAAGAGAGAGAATGAATATAATCATGTCGCTGTTCTTAGACTGATCTTTCGTCAGTCAGATTTGGGCATTCAGTTAATTTTGCTCCATAAAAAGATTCTCTTTGCAATCAAATTCAGTGTTCGCTGGCATGCCTTTTTCTACTAACTGATGGTGTAATTAACATTGAGACTCTCTCAAATCTTTAGAAAAATAAACAGTCTACAACTTGTATGTTTTTGTCTTGAGAATGTAAGCTCTGATAAGCCAGAACTGTGTCTCACATCTTTATGTATAGCATTGCGTGCAACTTGTAGTGCTATGCAAATGATTATTATTATTATTAGAAGTAGTAGTAGATATAGCTAAAATGGTACAGAATTAGAGAAGAAGCTTGCTGTGGAAGCAAAAAAGCGTAATAAAGACTTTTTCAAGTACATTTGTAGCAAAAAATCTGTGAGAGAGTCAGTTGGACCATTAGATGATAGAGGGGTAAAAGGAGCACTAAGAGGGGACAAAGCCATATTGGAGAGACTGAATGAATTCTTTGCTTCGGTCTTTACTGAGGAAGATGTAGGGATGTTACCCATGACTGAAGTGGTATTTAAAGGTGATACTGTGAAAGAATTGAAAGAAATATCAATACACCAGGAAGATGTATTACAACTATTTGATAAACTGAAGAGAAGCAATCACCTTGACTGGATGGTATACATCCAAGGGTGATGAAAGAACTGAAGTATGAGATTGCAGACCTGCTATTAGTAATCTGTGAACTATCATTAAACTCACCTGTAATACCTGAAGATTGGAGGATGGCTAATGTAATGACAATTTTTAAAAAGGGTTCCAGGGGTGATCCGGGAAACTATAGACCGGTGAGCCTACCAGGAAAAATGGTAGAAACCAGAATAAAGAACAAAATTACTGAACATGTAGATAGTCAAGGCTTAATGGGAGACAGCCAACATGGCTTTAGACAAGGAAGATCTTGTCTTACTAATCTGTTATGTTTTTTTGAAGATGTGAATAAATAGGTAAACAAAGGTGAGTCGGTTGATATAGTTTCCTGGACTTTCAGAAAGCCTTTGACAAGGTCCCTCATCAGAGACTTTTGGCAAAACTAAAAAGTCATGGGATAGGAGGCAGTGTACTATTGTGGATCAGGAACTGGTTAAAAGATAGAAAGCAGAGGGTAGGGCTAAATTTCCAATTTTCCCAATGGAAAAAGGTGAATAGTGGAGTACCCCAGGGATCTGTGCTGGGTCCACTGCTTTTTGACATATTCATAAATAACCTGGAAAAGGGAATAACGAGTGAGGTTATCAAATTTGCAGATGACACAAAACTATTTAAAGTTGTTAAAACCCAAGAGGACTGTGGGAAATTGCAAGAGGATCTTGATAAATTGGAAGACTGGGCATCAAAATGGCAGATGAAATTTAATGTGGACAAGTGCAAGGTTATGCATCTAGGGAAGAACAACCCAAACTATGGTTACACGATGCAAGGTTCCACATTAGGAACCACCACCCAGGAAAAAGATTTAGGCGTCATCATGGATAACATGTTAAACTCCCCCCCTCCACTACCCACAGCTTCCACACAAAAAAAAGAAATGAGGGAAGCTGCCCTGATGGCTCAGTGCCTGTGCTGTAAAATGTTTGTGAAGCTGAATCTGTGTATTTGCAAGCCCACTTGTCTCAACGGTGGAGAGTATATCAGAACAAATCACCTAATAAAACTTAGATTTATGTATTTGTTTTTGAAACTTTAAGAAACACAGTGAATGTGCTGATATCGGCCCAATATTGTATAGAGCAGGCTATGAGCCACCACAGCGCATATCCCTGCCCGCCAGCCTTTGACACCGGATATTCAATGCCACAGCAACGGCATTGAATATCCGGCATCGCTGCACATGCCCGGAGCAGCTGCGATTAACTGGGTAGCGTTGATATTGCAACACTAGCCGATTAGCATCCACGGCTAAAACTAGGCGAGTCAAAAGATGGCATCATAGTAACATAGTATATGATGGCAGATAAAGACCAGTATGATCCATCTAGTCTGCCCATCAAGGCAGCAAGAGTAGGTGCACTTGCAATTCCGTGCACGTCACCTTTCCCCATGCCTTTGTTTAGGGGTGTACCCACCGCTCCGTGTAGGTCACTTTATTTGTTCAGATATAAGAGATAGTTATGCTTATTTTGATTTTATCCTGTTGCTATAAAGGGATCCTCTGTGTTTGTCCAATGCCATTTTGAATTCGGTCACTGTGTTTTCCCCCACCACTTCCATCGGGAGGGCATTCCAAGCATCCATCACCCTTTCAGTGAAAATGTATTTCCTGACATTGCCTTTCAGTTTACCCCTTGCAGCTTCATGTTATGCCCTCTAGTTTTACAGCTTCCCCGTCTTTGGAAGAGGTTTGTTTGTCCATTAATACTCTAAGTATTTAAAGGTCTGAATCATATCTCCCCTGTCCCTCCTCTCCTCCAGAGTGTACATATTTAGGCATTCAAGTCTCTTCTCATAAGTCTTCTGATGCAGGCTCCAAATCATTTTGGTCGCCTTCCTCTGAACCGCTTCCAGCCTTTTTATATCGTTTGCGAGATACAGTCTCCAAAACTGAACACAATATTCCAAGAGAGGCTTCACCAGTGACTTGTACAATGGCATTAGTACCTCTTCCTTTCTGCTGGTAATTCCTCTCTGTATGCAACCCAGCATCTTTCAGGCTTTTGCCACCACCCAGTCACACTGTTTCACCATCTTGAGATCATCAGAAACAATCACTCTGAGGTCTTTCTCCTGATCCGTGCACACCAATCTTTTGCCCCCCTATCGCATACAATTCCCTTGGATTTCTGCTTCCCAAGTGCATGACACTGCACTTCTTCGCATTAAATTTTAACTGCAAGCATTAGACCATTCTTCCAGCTTTTGAAGATCTTTCCTCCACTCCCTCAGTGGGGTCCACTCTGTTGCAAATTTTCGTGTCATTTCCTGAAAGATGCTTTTTTGGCAACAACAGCCTCTCAGACCTCACTTTTAAACCATGCTGGCAGTTTTTTGGACTTTCTTCCACTTTTCTTAAAGCGTGGAATACAGCTGGTCTGGGCTTCCAAGATAGTATTTTTCAACAACACCCAAGCTTGATGTAAGTCTTTAACCTTTGCAACTGCTCCTTTTAGTTTTTTCTTAACTATTTTCCTCATTTTATCATAGTCTCCCTTTCGAAAGTTAAAAGGTAGTACTGTGGATTTCCTTACTATCCCTCCTCCACTAATTAAATCAAATGTGATCATGCTATAATCACTATTGCCAAGTGGCCCCAACAGCCTTATCTCTTGCACTAGATCTGGTGTTCCACTAAGGACTAGGTCTAATATGGCTTCCCCTCTGGTCAGTTCATGAACCAGCTGCTCCAAGAAGCAGTCATTTATTTCATCTAGGAACTTTATGTCCCTAGCATGTCCTGCTGTGACACTGACCCAGTCAATACCGGGGTAATTGAAATCACCCATTATTATTACTGCGCATCTGTAATACCTGAAGATTGGAGGATCGCCAATGTAACGCCAATTTTTAAAAAGGGTTCCAGGGGTGATCCAGGAAACTACAGACTGGTGAGCCTGACGTCAGTACCGGGAAATATGGTAGAAACCATCATAAAGAACAAAATTACTCAGCTTGTAGATAGTCATGGCCTAATGGGAGACAGCCAACATGGCTTTAGACAAGGAAGAACTTGTCTTATTTATTTATTTACATTTTCTTATATACCGTCTTACTAATCTGTTGTGTTTTTTTTTAAGGTGTGAATAAACAGGTGGTCAAAGGTGAGTCGGTTGATATAGAGTATCTGGACTTTCAGAAAGCCTTTGACAAGGTCCCTCATCGGAGACTTTTGGCAAAGCTAAAGAGTCATGGGATAGGAGGCAGTGTACTATTGTGGATCAGGAACTGGTTAAAAGATAGAAAGCAGAGGGTAGGGCTAAATGGCCAATTTTCCCAATGGAGAAAGGTGAATAGTGGTGTACCCCAGGGATCTGTGCTGTGTCCGCTGCTTTTTGACATATTCATAAATGACCTGGAAAAGGGAATAACAAGTGAGGTTATCAAATTTGCAGATGACACAAAACTATTTAAAGTTGTTAAAACCCAAGAGGATTGTGGAAAATTGCAAGAGGAGTTTGATAAATTGGAAGACTGGACATCAAAATGGCAGATGAAATTTAATATGGACAAGTGCAAAGTTATGCACCTAGGGAAGAACAACTCAAACTATAGTTACACGATGCAAGGTTCCACATTAGGAACCACCATCCCGGAAAAAGATTTAGGCGTCATCGTAGCTAACGTGTTAAAACCCTTGTCCCAGTGTGCAGCGGTGGCCACGAGAGCAAATAGAATTCTAGATATCATAAGGAAAGGAATGGAAAATAAAACAAAGGATATTATAATGCCTCTATATCGTTCCATGGTGAGACCGCACCTTGAATATTGTGTGCAATTCTGGTCACCATATCTTAAAAAGGATATAGCGTTATTAGAAAAGGTTCAGAGAAGAGCCGCCAAAATAGTAAAGGGGATGGAAGGATACTCCTATGAAGAGAGGCTAAAATGGTTAGGGCTCTTTAACCTGGAAAAGAGACGGCTGAGGGGAGATATGATAGAAGTCTATAAATTAATGAACAGAGTGGAACGGGTCAACGTAGATCGATTGTTTACGTTATCAGAATATAGAAAGACTAGGGGACATGCAATGAAGCTACAGGGTAAACTATTTAAGACTAATAAAAGAAAATATTTTTTCACTCAACGTGTAATCAAACTCTGGAATTTGTTACCGGAGGATATAGTAAAGGCTGTTAGTGTAGCTGGGTTTAAAAAAGGTTTGGACAAGTTCCTGGAGGAAAAGTCCATAAACCATTATTAAAAAGGGACCCAGGATATCAATGCTTGACCCAGTACAAGCATTGTGGAACTTGTGTCCCTTGGGGAAACTGCTAGGTACATATGACCTAGATTGGCCACTGTTGGAAACAGCATACTGGGCTTGATGGACCTTGGTCTGACCCAGTATGGCATATCTTATGTTCTTATGTACTTAGCTGGTTAGCAGACTGAAAATTGCTGCTAACCACATAAGTGCTGGGACTACCCTCACCCCACCCATGAATCGCCCTGGAACTCTCCAGACAGTGCCACAGTATTTAGAGGGGATATACAGCATCACTGGCTGGTCAGTGCTGCTAAATATTCCACTCAGCAGGATTTATCAATTAGAAGGTCCTGCTAACCAGATCAGCCCCTTTGAATATTGTTTATGTTTATTAAAACTTGATTGACCGCCCTTCAAAATAAAATCAGAGCGGTTTACAATAAATAAAAACCAATAAAAGTAAGGCACAAGGCCAGAAAAGGAAATTACACTTTATAAAAGCAGAGTGGACTGAGGAACAATAGAGGGAAGAGAGTAGAGCTATAAGGAAGGAGAGGAGGTGGGGAGGTTAAAGGCTAGGGAAAAAGGTGGGTTTTTAGCTGCTGTTTGAATGCTGCGTGACAGGGTTCTAGGCGGAGGGAAGTGGGAAGGGAGTTCCAAAGTGCAGGACCTATGAAGAAAAAAGCCGGAGCGGGTGGATTGAAGATGGGCGGCAGAAGGGGGGGGAAGGGTGAGACGGTTTAAATGGAATGAGCGGGGGATATGTCTAGGAGTGTGAAAGTGAATAAGATCAGCTAAATATTGTGGGGTACTGGTGTGTAGGGCCTTGTGAACCAGGGTGAGTAGTTTATATTGGGAATGAAAAGGAACGGGTAACCAGTGTAGATGGATAAGAAGGGGGGTTGTATGGTGATAGGGAGATGAATGAGAAAGAAGGCGAGCTGCGGTATTTTGGATTCTCTGAAGACGGTGAAGTTGGGAGGAGGCCAGGCCGATTAGGATGGAATTAGAAAAATTGACCCGGGACATGACTAGAGAGAGAAGTAGAGTAGAGAGAGCGGACGGGGAGAGGAAGGGGCGAATAGCGCGAATTTGACGTAAAAAGTAAAAAGAAGTTTTGGTAATGTAAGAGATATGAGCATGAAAGGAAAGGTCTGAATCAAAGAGGACACCGAGATAGCGGAAATTGGTGACCAAGGATATGGGAGTGTTGGAAAAGGACGGAGCTAGAGAGGGGGAGAGATGACCATGGGGGAACCAGATAGCAGTGGTTTTGGCAAGATTGAGGTGAAGGCAGTTCTGGGTCAACCAGTGGGTGACGGCAGTGAGGCAGTTATTTAAGGGAGTGAGTTCGGGAAGGGAGGGGGACGTGTGGTGAAGGAGAAGAATATCATCCGCATAATAAAAGGCGGAAATCCCGAATTGTTGAATGACTAGTGTGAGGGTTACCAAGAAGAGATTGAAGAGAAGAGGAGCCAAGACAGAACCCTGGGGAACCCCACAGGATAAAGGGAAGGGAGCAGAAGGTGGAGTAGAGGAAGAAGCAGAAAGGACTGAGGCAGATTGGGCGTAGAGAAAAGAGTGAAACCACCTGTGAACAGTTCCATGAATACCAGCTTCACGGAGATGGGCTAGAAGAAGGGAGTGGTCAACCAGGTCGAAAGCCGCCGAAAGGTCAAGTGCTACCGCAACTGAAATGTCACCCCGATCGTGTGCCACATGCAGAGAGTTAGTGAAAGCAAGGAGGGTGGTTTCAACACTGTGACCTGGCCGGAAACCTGATTGACGGGGGTGAAGGTAGTTGGTGGAATCAAGATGGTGTGAAAGCTGTGCAAAGATGATTTTTTCCAGGAGCTTGGAAAGGAATGGAAGGTGTGAGATGGGACAGTAATGTGCTGGGTCCAGAGGGTCAAGGGAGGATTTCTTGAGGATTGGGCGGATTAAGGAGTGCTTCCAGGGGTTGGGGAAAGATCGTGTGGAGAGACTATTATTTAGGATGGAAAGAATAGGGGGAAGGGAAGAGAGAGAGGGTGTAAGTAGCCAAGAGGAAGGGATGGGATCGAGGGAGCAGAAGGTCTTGTTAGAGGTAGCGATGAGTTTGTGAAGTTCGGCCGAGGAGGTTAGGGCAGATGTTGACCATGTATGGGAGTGGTAGGATAAAGGAGGGGGGGAAGCTGTAGGGGGTGGGGAGGAAATGGGTGGGGGACAGATTGGCAAGGACGCTCTCAGGGAAGTGACTTTGGCGCTGAAGGTAGAGGCTAGCAAAGAGGGGGCTGGAATGGAGAGGATGGGGGCGGCGGAAGAATTGGAGTGAAGGGAAGTGAGAGACCGGAGTGTAGAGTAGAGATGTCGGGTCTGATTTGGGGCATTGGTGATAGCATTGGAAATAAAGGTAGGTTTTGCCAGGAGAGTTTGGGAACGGTAGAAGGCATGATGAGACTTAAAGGAAGACAAGGTGGTTGGGGAAGGGTTCTTACGTCAGTGGCATTCGGCTCTGCGGAGTTGAGACCGAAGGAGGCGGAGACTGGAATGAAACCAGGGATGTGAGATACGCCACTTTACTGGGCGGGGGCGAAGGGGGGCGATAGAATCAAAAGCGGACGAGAGGGAAGAGAACCAGGTGGATGCTTGGGCATTGGGGGATAGAGAGGAGAAATCTGAAGGAAGAAGGGTAGTAACCGGGGGAAAATATTGCACCGTGTCAGGAGTGACTCGTCTTGATAGTCGAGGGGGCGAGGAATTTGAGGTGGGAGGTAAGGAATGAGGAGGGGATGGGAGGGAACAAGAGACTGTGAGACAGACATGATCCGTCCAAGGGAGAGGAAGGGCTATTAGATTAGAGAACAAGAGCTGAGATGCCGCAGGAGTGATGAGGAGATCAAGGGTGTGACAGGCGGAATGTGTAGGAAAAGGAACATGTTGGGTGAGAGAGAGATCTTGAAGGAGAGCGAGAAAAGCATGATCTCTTGAAAAAGAAGGGGAGTCAAGGTGGAGATTGAAGTTCCCAGCAATGAGAAGGTGTGGAAAAGCCAAAGAGAGATCAGAGAGAGTCCTAAGAAGAGAGTCCCAGAGGTCGGGGCGGAGGGCAGGGGGGGGAATAGATAAGAAGAATGTGTAGGGGGGAGCAGTGTGAAGATGGAACAAAAGGGATTCAGGATAGTGAAGCAGAGGGGAAGTGACCTGAGAGGCGGGAAAAGCAGGGGATAGGATGGCCGCTACCCCACCGCCAGAGCGACCTATGCGGGGGGACGAGAGTGCTGAGAAGCCAGGGGGGAGACAGCGGGCAAGGAGGGAGTCCTCACTGTCCTTTAGCCAGGTTTCGGTGAGGAGGGCAATGTCAAGAGAAGATTGAAGAAGAAGATCCTGGACAAGAAGGGTGTTGGATCTCAGGGACCGGCAGTTCAGAAGACCCAGATGGAAAGAAATAGGAGAAGGAGAGGTAGGGTGGGTGAGAAGGTGGGTGGAAGCTAGACAGGAGCGGAGGTTCGCTAAACAGCGAAGACGTTTAGAAGGAGCCTTATATGGGCGTCGACCCCATAAGATGGGTATGGAAGCCATAAAATGGTAAGCTGAGAGGGAAGAAAGGGAGAAGTTAAAAGCAGTGGACTGTACCTGTGGTAACTGGGCAGAGGCACAAGTGGTGAATCCCGAGGTGAATCCCAAGGAGGAGATGAAGTAATCCAGTCCAGTTAATGTGAAGAAGGAGAGAGCTAGGATAGAAACAAGCAACAGGACAAAGTTAGAGACGTGGCTGTTGTCAACATTATTGGTACCTTTGCATTTTAGGTATATTGGGCTTGATTACCATCAGGGTCAGTCTGGATATCCAAAATCTGGATGGGATGGATTATCACCCGATTCTGAACCCACGGGAGCTATTCGTTCCCACAGGATCAGAATGAGGTGCAACAGCTTGGACTTGCAGAAGATGCCCCGATTCTGGGCTGCTGCACGTCAGGCTTGTTCCCCATACAACCCACCCAAGGCTCCTGCATGGATCCTCAGATCTCCAGGAACAAGCAGGAATGAGTCTTCACATATGGGTATCGTCGGTACCGATGGAGCCTGCGCGGGAACGCTCCCCAGCGTCCAAAAGGAAAGCTTTTGGGAGCATCCCACAGCGCCTGCGCGCTGCCTTCCCGCCTTTCCTAACTGCCTCTCTCCAGTTCTTTTCTGTGGAGCCAGCAGGTCGTGTTCCTGTCACCGCTGAAGAAGTTCTTTATTTTATTTTATTTCTTTGGTCGCGCGTCTGCCTTCTTTGACATCGGACCATGTCAGACGGCTGCCTGGGTGAGAATTTTTCACAGTCTTGGCAAGTGCATATATCTATATGATTTGCAAGGTATTGTAGGCAATGTAGTTCATTCACACCAGACACAGCTGCTGACAATAATTTAGTTGTGCTCTTGGGTAAAGCCAATAAGATATTTATTTATGGGGTTATTTCTCCCAACACAGATATGCTTGGTAGCACATAAATTAGGTAACTTGCTTTCAGTGTTAACTTGGAAAAACAAAGTCAAAATAAGGAAAACAACAAATGAAAAGCTACAAAGCAAGAAACAAACTGTTCTTTTCAGGTTAACTTCTGATTACTTCCCACATAAATTCAGAAATGATTCTCTCCTAGCTCACAAGCAATTAGGTAAGGCTTAATTGCTAGCAGTCACCAGCTGAAACCCCTTAGCTGGCTTGCCTTCCACTGTGTGGGTCAAATCCTGCTTCAGGAGATTTTCTGAGTAGATTAAAGAACAAATTTGTATTTCTTTGTGATGGTTGCTGTACTTTATAACAGAAAGTTACCAACGGAGTTTAGATAAAGAGCAGTCCATATAAACAGGATCCTCATCTGCTATTATTCCCCCTTGTTCAACAAGCATGGGTTCAATATCATGGATTGACACAGATGAATCTCTCAATGGAGCATTTTCAGGAGAATACTTGTTTCCCTGCTGTCTTTCAAGGTTATAGCTAGGGCATAGATCAGTGTTCATACCTGAGCTTCCATTGCTGCTAGAGTTCCTCTCTATATAGCCTGGCCAGTATGTAGTCCAGTTCTTATGTCCAGCCTTCCAATCCAGATCCCTGGATACTGGATCTCTCTTCACATACCTTCTGGCACGGGTCTTAGGGTCCCTTCCACGTGCAGCCGTCTCCCTCACAGGTAGCCTCTGGTGATTCCTAGCTCTGCAGCACCATTCCTCTGGCTTTCCCCAGTCCAATGGTGTATGCTGGCCCTTGGAATACCGCCCAGTATACGTAATGCTTTGGACTCTTCTAGACCTCTCAAAGGCTTTTCTCTTCCTTCTTCCAAAGGGTCTCTTTCCCTCTCTGTCCATCCGGTTTGTCTTCTGCTTCTGATGATCCTTCAGATGAAACTGATGATCAAACTCAAGCTGATTCTCAGGATACTGAGGACAATTCTCTGGATATCCAAGGTGATCATGAAGATGGTCATCTGTAGAATAAACTCTACTCTTATTCTGCTTAGATGAGTGATCCTCCCTAACACAGCGCAGCTGTGCTGAATCAGGCCCTGCCCTTTGAGATGAGTGCTTAGGGATTACCTCATAGCCCTCCTGATTGAACACACGTTTCTTCACTTCAGCTCCTCTAATGGCTGTTGGAAACCTGGTGCATTCTGGTAGTCTTTTATGGCAAAATTCTGTTTTCATATTTCTACCAGAACTGACAGGTTGCTTGTTCAGAGTCACTTCACCTTTTCTATAGCTCCTTCCTGAGCTATGATAAGCTTCCTTATCACATACCCCCCTGCTTAAGTTATTACGGACTGGTGTCACTGGTGAAACGTCTTCTCTACAGTCCGTAATACGGGAAAGGGCATCCGCATCCTTGTGTAACTTCCCAGCACGATGTTCAACTTGAAAATCAAATGCCTGTAAGGCCATGTACCAGCGTGTCAACCTGGCATTGTGGTTCTTCATTTGCTGCAACCACTTAAGTGGGGCATGGTCCGTGACCAACTGGAACTTTCTCCCTGTAAGGTAAAACCTTAACGCCTCCACTGACCACTTGATAGCTAAACATTCTTTTTCTATTGTGGAATACTTTTGTTCAGCCGGTGACAACTTCCTGCTCAGGTACATCACAGGATGCTCCTCCCCATCATGACACTGGGATAGAACCGCTCCTAGCCCTACATCCGATGCATCGGTTTGAACCAGAAAGGGTTTCTTGAAGTCCACCCCTTTCAGTACCGGTCCTGTACACAATTTTCCTTTTAAGACTGAAAATGCTTTTTCAGCTTCAGGTGTCCACTTTAGCTGGTTTGGACAATTCTTCCGCAGCATATCCGTGAAAATTGCACTTTTCTCTGCGAATTGCGGTATAAACCTGCGGTAGTATCCAATAAGTCCTAAGAAACTTCTTAGTTGTTTCTTTGTTGTTGGAGGAGGAAAATTCCTGATGCTATCTACTTTACTCATTAGAGGTTTAATTTTTCCTCTTCCCACTAGGTGGCCCAGGTATTTTACCTCCCTATTTCCAAAGGCACACTTCTTCGGGTTTAAAGTGATTCCCGCTTGCTTCATGGAGCACAAGACTGCCCTGATCCTCTTCAGATGCTCCGCCCAGGTGTTACTATGGATTATGACATCATCCATATATGCAAAAGCATAATTTTGGTGGGGTCGAAGTACCTGATCCACTAACCTTTTGGCAGGTAGCCGCTGCTCCATGCAGTCCGAAAGGCATCCTCTTGAACTGGAAAAGGCCAACGGGGGTGCTGAACGCAGTCTTCGGCTTCGACTCCCTGGTGAGAGGGATTTGCCAATATCCTTTTGTCATATCAAGGGTGGTTAAGTATTGAGCCTGTCCCAGCTGGTCCAACAGCTCTTCAATTCTTGGCATTGGATATGCATCAAAAACTGATATGGCGTTTACCTGCCGGAAGTCAATACAAAATCTTAAAGATCCATCAGGCTTCGGCACCAGGACTATGGGGCTATTCCAGGGACTCTTTGACTCCTCTATTACTCCCATGTCCAACATCTCCTGGACTTGTGCCACTACTTCCTGTCTCTTGGCTTCAGGCAAGCGGTATGGCCTTTGACGAACTAATTTCCCAGGTGGAGTTATTATTTCATGGGCAACCAAATGTGTCTCCCCAGGTATGGGTGTCAACACATCTGGGAATTCTTTAAGCAATTTCTTAATTTCTTCCCGTTGTACCACTGTCAGGTCCTCACCTATTTGGGGCTCTGATTTTTCTTTACAATCAGATACCTGGGGTCCCAAATCTTCCTCTTCATTCACCTCCCTCTCTCGGGCACAGGTGGCAGCTAGGCTTTTAACCCCTTTGACATCAGTAGAACCAAAGCCTTTGGTTCCACGTTCAGAATTCTCCAGGGATGTGACCTCCTCCACAGGTGGAAAACCCAGCCTCTCACAGATAAATTGGGCAATTCTGTCTCCTGTCTTCAAGTGATAATCATTCTGTCCAAAATTAAACAACAGAACTTTAATATTGCCCCTGTAATCGGGATCAATTACTCCCGCACCCACATCGATGAAATATTTAAGGGCTAATCCGGACCTTGGGGCTACTCTCCCATAGCATCCAATAGGTATTTCCACTTGGAGACCAGTGTCCACCAGGGCTCTCCCTTGGCTAGGTACAGTCACATTTTCTATGCTGCACAGGTCAAACCCAGCAGCTTGAGGGGTTGCCCGCTTAGGAGCTTGGGCCTTCTCTGTGACCCTATGGTACTTTAGGACGAATGTCTGCTTTGGGGTAGCTTGGTCTTCTGGACGCTTAACCATCTTTTTAGCTGGGGTCTGAGGACTTCCAAATAAAGGCCCGGGAGCTATTACCATTAAACCTTCTCCCTCCTTCTTTCCTAGTCCTTCCACTAGACCCTGCTTAAATCTTGGCCAGTCTCTTCCTAGAACCAAATCAAAGGGTAGCCTAGGCACCACTGCTAACAGGACTTCCTCTTGTTCCCCCAGGCACTTAACCTTTAGCCTATAGGTGGGATATGATGTTGCAGCACCATGAATGCATCTGATGTGAACTTGGCTTTCAGGGGTTTTAGGCACAAATCCTTCTTGGGCCTCTATCCTCTTCCAAAGCCTTTTTGACATCATACTCTGGTCTGCCCCAGAGTCTAACAAAGCATTTGTGGTAATTCCTTGCACATCAACCATCAAAAGAAATCCTTCTTTGGGCTGTTTTAAATCCAGACCCATTAAGCTAGTGTGTGTCTGGCATCTCTTTTCTAAATGTCCCCATTTTCCACACTTGAAACATTTCTTTCTATTCCACTGTGTCATCTGGTTTGATACAGTACATTCATTTTCAGAAACATTTTTAATTATTTTCTTTTCTGATACAGCACATCTAGCCTCAGCACCAATCTTCAGAGGGCCACCCATTCTATGGCAAGCCTGCGTGGCTTCCAAGAATCTCTCTGCTAGCATGGTTGCCTCTCCAAGATTTTGGCAATTTTGCTGTATAAGGAAAGTGTGCAAATCTTTAGACACCCCAGACATAAATTGTTCAAGCATTATAATATCTAATAACATTTCTACCGTCTTTTGCTCAGGCTCCAACCATTTTACAGCTAAACCTCTGATTCTCTGACTCAGAGCCCTGGGTGTCTCACCCACTCTCAATGTAGTAGCTCTAAACATTCGCCTATACTCTGAAATAGACAACCGTAGGCGATCTCTAATAGCAGCCTTTACATCCTTATAATTCAAAGCCTGGGCTGCTGGCATTGCTCTGTAAGCTGCAAGCGCCTCTCCAGTTAATGAGGCTGCCAGCCTTACTGCCCACTGGGTCTCTGGCCAGGCTAATGCCTGTGCCACTCTTTCAAAAGACTCTAGAAAATCATCAACATTATCATCTGGAGTTAGCTTCCCAAAACTAAATGCCTCAATCCCCTGATTGAGTCCCACACTGTCCACATGTGGTGTAGCAGTATTTACTGCTGGTCTTGCATCTGTTCCACTTTGGCTTTGCAGCTGAACTAGGGCTTGCACCAGATCAAGCACTGGCTTCTGCTGGTCCATTAAGGCTTTCATAGCAGTGTCCTGAGCCTGCTGTGCTAGCTCCTGTTGCCTGCTAAACTGGGCTGCCATCCACTGAGGTAGTTCCTTTGGATCCATCTTGATCCCTGCAAGAAACAAAGAAAAAAACCCCCAAAGTGCACCACCTTCCAAACAGGTATGTTTTTTTCTACTTTTTTTTTTTCAATTACCCCTGTGCTTACTCCCATCCACCACTAGACATGCCCAGGTACTTATTACCTTGTCTCAGTGATGAATCCAGCTCTGCACAGGGTCTTTTCCTCCTGGGACAGCTTCCTGGAACAACCCCTTTTCCTCCAAAGTGTAGTTGAGGGAAAATCTTTTTTTCCAGCTTTAAACTTGAACTTTAGTTGTAATCCTCAGCAAGTAAATCCCCTTTTGTGCAAAAGCAATCCGAAAAACTACGCCATTTGTCAGACGGCTGCCTTGGTGGGAATTTTTCACAGTCTTGGCAAGTGCATATATCTATATGATTTGCAAGGTATTGTGGGCAATGTAGTTCATTCACACCAGACACAGCTGCTGACAATAATTTAGTTGTGCTCTTGGGTAAAGCCAATAAGATATTTATTTATGGGGTTATTTCTCCCAACACAGATATGCTTGGTAGCACATAAATTAGGTAACTTGCTTTCAGTGTTAACTTGGAAAAACAAAGCCAAAATCAGGAAAACAACAAATGAAAAGCTACAAAGCAAGAAACAAACTGTTCTTTTCAGGTTAACTTCTGATTACTTCCCACATAAATTCAGAAATGATTCTCTCCTAGCTCACAAGCAATGAGGTAAGGCTTAATTGCTAGCAGTCACCAGCTGAAACCCCTTAGCTGGCTTGCCTTCCACTGTGTGGGTCAAATCCTGCTTCAGGAGCTTTTCTGAGTAGATTAAAGAACAAATTTGTATTTCTTTGTGATGGTTGCTGTACTTTATAACAGAAAGTTACCAACGGAGTTTAGATAGAGAGCAGTCCATATAAACAGGATCCTCATCTGCTATTATTCCCCCTTGTTCAACAAGCATGGGTTCAATATCATGGATTGGCACAGATGAATCTCTCAATGGAGCATTTTCAGGAGAATACTTGTTTCCCTGCTGTCTTTCAAGGTTATAGCTAGGGCATAGATCAGTGTTCATACCTGAGCTTCCATTGCTGCTAGAGTTCCTCTCTATATAGCCTGGCCAGTATGTAGTCCAGTTCTTATGTCCAGCCTTCCAATCCAGATCCCTGGATACTGGATCTCTCTTCACATACCTTCTGGCACGGGTCTTAGGGTCCCTTCCACATGCAGCCGTCTCCCTCACAGGTAGCCTCTGGTGATTCCTAGCTCTGCAGCACCATTCCTCTGGCTTTCCCCAGTCCAATGGTGTATGCTGGCCCTTGGAATACCTCCCAGTATACGTACTGCTTTGGACTCTTCTAGACCTCTCAAAGGCTTTTCTCTTCCTTCTTCCAAAGGGTCTCTTTCCCTCTCTGTCCGTCCGGTTTGGCTTCTGCTTCTGATGATCCTTCAGATGAAACTGATGATCAAACTCAAGCTGATTCTCAGGATACTGAGGACAATTCTCTGGATATCCAAGGTGATCATGAAGATGGTCATCTGTAGAATAAACTCTACTCTTATTCTGCTTAGATGAGTGATCCTCCCTAACACAGCGCAGCTGTGCTGAATCAGGCCCTGCCCTTTGAGATGAGTGCTTAGGGATTACCTCATAGCCCTCCTGATTGAACACACGTTTCCTCACTTCAGCTCCTCTAATGGCTGCTGGAAACCTGGTGCATTCTGGGACTGGTAGTCTTTTATGGCAAAATTCTGTTTTCATATTTCTACCAGAACTGACAGGTTGCTTGTTCAGAGTCACTTCACCTTTTCTATAGCTCCTTCCTGAGCTATGATAAGCTTCCTTATCACAACCGGTACCGCCGGTCTTTCTTTCTTTCTTCTTAAAAAAAAAAAAAAAAAAGACTACTATTTTCACTTCTGTGCTTTTTTCTTTGGCCTTAGGCCTATGAGAAATTCTCCTCATGGAGAAGCCCGCTTCCGGGTTTAAAATGTGCACGTAGTGCAGCGGCACTATTTCTGTCACTGACACCCATGACTGGTGTCTAAAATGTTTGGGTCCTGACCACTCCATCACGGATTGTGAGTCCTGTTAATGATGTCTAAAAGAGGTCTACAGAATCGAGCAGCCAAGCTCAGTACCCTGTTTCCCTCTGATGCAGCTTCGGTAGCATCAATGTCTTCCAGGGCTTCTTCTTCCTCCCATGGATCTCAGGTAACCAAACTCAAATCCAGCCGGTCCTCGAAAGGTAGATCTCCCTCCAAGTATCGAGATGCCTCCGGGCTTGCTCTCGAGGAATCCGCACCGGCAAAATTACCCCGGCTGGAGGCTCCGGCTTCCAAAGCTTTATCTATGGGGTCACAGGTTGACATCGATGGCTCGGCCTCGACCGATCACCTGTTGCCATGTTCTGGGGTACCGGTGGTTCCCACTGTTACCGACATCCAGACATAGGTGGCATCGATGGATCAGAATATTCTGACCATGCAGCGTGCCATTACGGCATTCATACAAGCTGCGACGCCTCCGGTATCGCAACAAACTCCGTTGTCGGTACCGGTTCCGGCACCGGCACCGATATCGGTTCCGGTGCCGGTAACGATTGCATCGACATCGGCTTCGGTGTCGACTGCAGCGGTACCCTGTTCTGTGATGCCCATCGGTACCGAAACGGTACCGATCACTCCCGATGTCGATACCACTCACTACACGTATCGGGCTCTGCAGGAGCATCCAGATAGGCGATACTTCGATTCCTCTGAAGACTCTGATGAATCAGAGGTCTCTGTCGAAGCATCGGTAATCCTTCCTCAGGAGCCCTCTTCTCCAAAGAGAAGAATGTCTCCTCCAGAAGACTTGTCTTTTCAAGACTTCATTAGGGAAGTGGCCAGGGGCCTCTCCATTTCAGTGGCCCCTGAGGCAAAGCCTAGAGCCAAAAAATTGGATATCTTGCAATCTCCAGGAACAAGCAGGAATGAGTCTTCACATATGGGTACGTCGGTATCGACGGAGTCTGCGCGGGAACGCTTCCCAGCGTCCAATCAAAGAGCTTTTGGAAGCATCCCACCATGCCTGCGTGCTGCCTTCCCGCCTTTCCCAACTGCCTCTCCTCAGTTTTCGTTTTCCGCGGAGCCGGCAGGACGTCCTCCTGTCACCGCAGAAAATTCTTGTTTTATTTCTTATTTTTTCTTGTGGTCGCGGCTGTCTTCCCGACGCCACCAGTACCGCCGGTGTTTTCTTTTCTTTTCTTGTAAAATCTTCCTTCTTCAAGGAATATTTTTCTTCATAGTGTCTCATGGTATCTTAGGCCTTTTAGGCCTCTTCTTTTTCCTTCATGGAACCGCCAGCCACTTTCTCCAAGAAATGTTCACACTGTGGCGGTACAACTTTATTTTTAGACCCTCGAAATCGGTGTCTAACCTGCTTGGGTCCTGACAACAGTTTGGTGAGAAGAAGTCACCAATATCGAGGTTCCCTCGATACACGGTTTCCCTCCAGCTTCGGAGCACCGTCCCTTTCTTCTTCTACACAGCATCAGGTAACACACAAACAGTCTGTTAAGACTAGCCAGCCCTCGAGTGGTAGGTCTCATGAATAGCATGTAGACGGCTCCGGCCTTGCCCTCGAGGGCCCACTGGCTTCAAAACCCCGGCGGGAGTCTTCGATCTCCAAAGCGTTTGAGGGGTTTCAGGTTGTTCCTGGGGTTCACCCCTCACAGAACATACCTGAGCCGTGTCTGGTGGTGGCATCTGCTTCGAGCGGTACCGATACGCTGACATCGGCACTGGTGTTGGATGAAACACTCCTCACCAGGGATGGTCATCTGGCGTCCTCGGTGCCTTCGGGACCGGTGGATACACTCCAGACTGACCTTCCATTATCGGTACCAACACCGATACTACCACCGACGTCGGTACCCTCCAGACGTGCATCGATAGCCTTGCTTCCTTCGATGCTGAGTCTGGAATCGATCTCCAGTCTGGAGGACTGGGTACCGACTCGCCTTGGTACTGGCTCTCGGCGGTACCGAAGGCTCGGTTCCGATGATTCGGATCCGCAACTCTCGGTTCCCTCGAGGCCCACTGAGTTGCCACTGATTGACCTTCATTCACCGGTATCAGGCACGGTACCGAAGTCAGTGCCGATGTCCTCATTACCCTTACGGTCAGTGTCTTCCATGCTTTGTTCATCGATGCCCAGTTTAGAATCGCTCTCTAGTTTGGAAGACTCGGTACCAATTTCATTTGTTACCGACACCGACCGATACCGATGGCTCGGTACCGAGGATAGCACCCGGATGTTTTCGGTTGCCTCGGTACCGATTGAACGGTCTCCGATGACTGCTCCGATGTCTTTGTCGGGCTCGACTCTGACATCGGTACCGGTATCCACAGTACCATCGTGGCCAACTCCTGCCATGCTTTTTTTAACAGGATCACTCCCTTCTATGCCAAGCTTGGAGTCGATACCTGGCATGGACAATGTGGTAATGTCGGTCGCTGCTCCTGACAGTCAGTACCGGCGACCATCCTTTAAGCATTCCACACTGCACTGTGCAGGATCTTCTATTCCTATATATCTGGATAGCTCTGTCAGTGCTCAGGCTAGTTCTTCAGATCTAATCTGTCCAAGGGAAATTCCTATTGGGGAACCCTCTTTTCAGAGTTTCCTCCGGGATATAGCAAGATCTCTTGCCATTCCTATCCCAGGACATGATCCTCTTTTTCTACCAAAGCAAAGGAGAACATAATGCTTCCTTTGCATCATTCCTTGCAGGATCTCCTTCTAGGAATGTGGGAAACACCTTTAAGGGTACCCCCACCTTCCAGAGCAACTGATCTCTTATATCAGGTGCCCCCCTCTCCAGGGTTTCAAAAGACTCAACTTCCTCATCATTCCATAGTTGTGGAATCAGCATTGAGGCGGGTAAAGAGCAAGAAAAAGCACTCTTCTTATCCGCCAGGTCGGGAATCTAGGATGCTTGATGCCTTTGGATGTCAAACCTTCCAGACATCTATGCTTTCTGCAAGAATTCTCTCATATATTTTCTATATGAGTCTATCTCTTGAGGAGGTCACAAAGCAATTACATCTTTTGACTCCTTCCCTTCCAGAGTCCAGGAGTGCAGACTACTCTTCACTGCTCAAGCATCTCCAGAATATCTCTTGGTTTCTTACTCGTGCTTCCCTAGACTCTTTTGAGTCTGTTAGCAGGACTTCTGCTATAACTATAGGGGCACGACGTAGAGCCTGGCTCCAAGCTTCAGGCTTGGACAAATGGGCACAACACAGACTGGGACATACTCCTTGCACTGGAGATAATCTTTTCAACAAGGAGTCTTTACGTCAGGTTACTCAGTTTTCCACTGACTTACCTGTTCCTAGGGGCTCTTCTGCACCTTCTTCTGTCCCAGTAGGTAGGAAATGTCCTGCCAAACTTTCTTCCCATAGGAGAAGAAGGTTTTATGCATCATCTGCCCATCCTACAGATGTTCCCAAACAGGGGAAGCATCGTCCTAGTCTGCAGGGTTCAACCTCTCACCAGGCTCAGCAAACCCAGCAACCACAGGGTTTCTAATCAACCCATCAGATGCTTGTGACTCTGGGAATTACAATCTGCAGTTGTTTCTTCTCAATAGAGACAATCCACTGCTGTCATTCTAAATCCTAAACATGGATCTCTTCCCGAAAGACATCCATCTTTTCTCTATGAGCTGTCAGGATGTTCATGCTTCTAGGTCACAGGGTTCTCCTCTTTTCCTTTTAGGGAAAGAGGTTCATCCACTATCAAATGATAGTTTCCTGTGCCAGCATGTCTCCTTTCCTTTCTATTAACTTACTACTTGTAAGTTTTCTTCAGCTCCATTTTCTTTACCCTCTTACCAGGGTTTTTCCTCTGTAAGAGTGCTATTGCTCACTGGAGGGCTTTTCTTCAGCCTCTCTAACTTTCTTACTTTTCTAGTGCGGAGTTCTCTTTTCTGAGTTCACTCCTCTTTTTCAATCTTGCTTTGCAGCAGTTCATCAGACACCTCCAGAGTTTCTACTCTTGTTTTGTCTGTTCTTTCTGTTTTTCAACAGTACCATTCTTCTGCTGTCTGGCAAGCAGCTACCAATGCAGGAGCCTTAATGTTTCGACCACTGGTTCTTGTCCACCAGTAACCAGATTTGTCCTCCAATAACATTCTGTCTAGTCTTAGTAGTGACTCCAAGTCAGTGCTGTCATCTGTCTTGGAAAATCTTTCACTACAAACTTGTTGGATTGTCTTCTCTTTCTACCATCTCCATTCCCCTGGGTTTGGCAGCATAGTTGACATAGCTACTTGCTTTTCTGAAGCCAGTTCTATCTCCTCATTCTCCTGCATAATGCTCTCTGCAATTCTACAGAGAAGCTCTCCACTATGGGCCCTTGCTAGAGAGCATGGGTTTTTTTTTCTCCAACAACTATACTAGATGGTTGAAAAAGGCTTTTTTCAGTCATATCTTCCATGACTAGAAACGTTCTCCTTTTTTACTATAAAGCACATAGGCCTACTCTTACGTGAAAGCTTAAGGAGTTGCTAATTCCCTTCTTTGGTCCATAGTATTTCCAATAGGGAATATGTTTCCTCCTTCCAGCTCGTCCTCATGGTAAGAACGCATGATACCTTTTTTCCCTTAAGCAGGTCACCATGGTATCTCATTCCTATGCGTCTTCTATTCACTTACCATGCTAGAGTTCTAGAATACTCGGGACTTGCAGGCTGCAGACTGATATCATCCTCTGCTTTTCACGTAACCATCCTGGTTATTCTACTACCTAGCATCCCTGTAGCCATAACCAGTGGGAATTGATTCTCTATATGTCTTCTCAAGTAGGTTCCACCTTCTTGTTCTTAGATGAATCTTTCCTCTCCACATTTTTCCTATGTGAATGCCTTGTGGACATATTTCTGTCTGCTTCTTGCAGACTTCCATATAGAGGTATATATATATATATATATATTCATACCTATAGCACACATCTTACAGATGTCTATGTCTATCATGTGTGAGTACTTTATGCCCTTCATATCTCACTATAGATATATTCTCATATATCTATATGTTATATGTATATATATATATATATATATATATATGTATGTATATGTAGATATATATATATAAAGATGTATGTATATGTCGAGATATTCTACTATCGGTAGATATGTATTCTGCTTTATCTACCTGACTGTCCAGGCTCATATAGCCATATGATTCTGACAGAAGGGTTTTTACCCATACTATGCTATCCAGCATGTTTTGGGATCCTACACTCACAACTACTTGGTGATAGTTAACACCTACCATAACCCTAAGGTTAGGTACCTCTGAAGCTCTCCATGTCCAATATCTCTCCCAGCTGACTTCAGTTAGGAGAGATATTGCGGATCTTCAGCTACTCACAGGCTAACACCTCCAGCGTTGTCCTTTCTTTTGGGATACAAGAGGTTCCCATACCCTTTCTCCCCACGAGGACTGAGCCTGTTTGTCCAAATCGGTTAGCTTTTCTCTTTTGTTCCTAAGAGTGAGCCACTCTTTTGCCAAAAGAGTTGGGTTTTTGTCATAAAGCCTTCCGCTGAAGGCCCACCATTTTTGTACTACCCCAGTTTTTCCTACTGGGGTTCCCTGTTCCCTTTCAGGATTCTGACCTCCATTATTTTTCCTACAGGTTTCCTACCTCCAATAAAGTGAGGTCCTTCTTGAGGTTCCTCTACTGGGTTCCCCAGTAGATCCCATGAACCTCCATACTTCTCTAAAGTCCTGTTAGGGGAGGTCCCTATTGCAATTTATTTTCTTTGCAATATCATTGATGACAATTATCATCCACACATGGACTCCTTTTCTGCAGTCCTATGTTAGGTTAGCTGTTCCACAGCACCTTTCTTTCTTCAACTCCTACCCTCCATCCTCAGGATGCCTGGTGTTGTACGGGATAGCATGTTCCAACCTATAACATGCTGGGACTCCAGGCATCTTAGCTTGGGAGTCCCCATGTGTGAAGACTCATTCCTGCTTGTTCCTGGAGATAGCACAGTTACTTACCTGTAACAGGTGATCTCTGGGAACAGCAGGAATAAGTCTTCACAACCCACCCACCTCCCCAGGAGTTGTATCTCTATCTATCTTTCCTTTCCTCTCTCTCTCTCTCTCTTTGTCTCAGCTTTAAAACTTAACTGAGGAGAGGCAGTTGGGAAAGGCGGGAAGGCAGCACGCAGGCGTGGTGGGATGCTTCCAAAAGCTCTTTGATTGGACGCTGGGAAGCGTTCCCGCGCAGACTCCGTCGGTACTGACGTACCCATATGTGAAGACTTATTCCTGCTGTTCCCAGAGATCAGGTAAGTAACTGTGCTATATCCTAAGGCTCCTAAAGAGGCAGCTACTTTACCAATTCATGAGATCCTTTATGATCACATGTTGGGCATATGGGAGACACCTCTCACCACCTCCCCTCATTCTCGTAGGTTGGACACCATGTACCGTGTTCCTCCTTGTCCTGGCTTTCATAAAACTCAGCTTCCTCACCACTCTATTGTGGTGGAGTCTGCTATGAAGAGGATAAAGAGTGCAAAAAGGCACTCATCCAATCCTCCAGGAAGAGAATGTAGAACCTTAGATGCTTTTGGCAGGAGTATTTTCCAGGCCAATATGCTTGTTGCTAGAATCAACTCCTATAGTCTCTATATGGGGATGTTTCTAAAAGAGGTTACAGATCACCTACAAACTTTATCTCCTTTTGTTTCAGAAGATAAAAGAGAGGAGTTTCTCACCTGGCTTAAACATGCCCAGGATGTTTCCAAGTTTTCTAACCGTGCAGCCTTTGACTCTTTTGAGTGTGCTAGCAGAGCCTCGGCTATTGCCATAGGTGCACGCAGAGTTGCTTGGCTACAAGCTTCTGATTTGGAACCCTGGGTTCAGGATGGACTAGGAAATCTTCCTTGTATAGGTGAAAACCTTTTTGGCAAAGATTGGCAAGCAAAGGCCATTCAGATGGATGCTGAAATTTCTGCTTTAGATAGACTTTCAAAGTCTACTTCTGCTCCTGTTAAGAAAAGGTTGTTCAAAAAGGGATTTTTTCCCAAAAAGGGGAGATATTATCCTGTTTATGGTCAACAGGCATCTTCTGCAGGTCATTTTGCTGCAAAGCGACAGCAACAACCTAAACAGGCCAAGCCAAAGGCTGCAAGGGCTACTACGGCCCAACAGCCTCAGCCCCCTCAGGGCCTTTGACTTTCAACTAGAGAACTTAGCCTTTCTGGCTCTAAAAGAACCAGAGCCTCTCACCATTCCAGGAAGGTTAGCTCACTTTGCTCCCAGGTGGGAACAAATCACAGCAGAACAATGGACCCTCTCCATCATAAGGGAGGGCTACAAGCTTCATTTCTTAAACCTTCCTCCTCACACCATGGTGAGACAGTTCAATTCTCCAACATCTCTCCTCGACCTTCTGGGTCAGGAGATTGCTACCCTTCTTGTCCAAGGGGCAATAGAAGAAGTACCCCTTCTTCAGCAGGGCTCAGGGTTCTACTCCCCCTACTTTCTTATCCCAAAGAAAACAGGGGGCTACAGACCCATATTAGAGCTCAGAGAATTGAACAAGTTTGAAATTCAAGATGATTTCTCTCAGTGCTCTCCTTCCATACCTTCAGAGTCAGGATTGGCTTTGTTCTCTAGACCTTAAGGATGTGTACACCCATGTCCTCATCCATCCAACACACAAAAGGTTCCTTCGGTTCCTTTACCGAGGAAAGCACTACCAATACAAAGTGCTTCCTTTCGGTCTGGCCTCTGCACCACGGGTGTTCACAAAATGCATGGCAGTAGTAGCTGCATTTCTACGCACTCTAGGGATATTCATATTCCCATATCTGGACGACTGGCTCATCCGAGCTCCATCCCAGTCAGAGGCCCAGACTTCCCTAGCCTGCACAAGGCGTGTTCTTCAGTATCTGAGACTTGTAATAAACATTCCAAAATCCCATCTCACCCCTACTCAGTCTCTATAGTTCATAGGGGCCTTGCTGGATACCACAACTGCAAGGGCCTATCTTCCCCAGGCCCGTTGCCTACGCTTGGTGCATTTAGCCTTACAGATTCAGTTAAAATCCCATTTAACTGCTCGAGAGATGTTACAACTGTTAGGCCACATGGCATCCACTGTGCATGTGGTTCCTTATGCTCGCCTTCACATGAGGGCAGCTCAATGGACTCTGTCCACCTAATGGACCCAGGCATCAGGGTGCCTGTCAGACAAAATAGCAACCTCCAGTCGCCTCTTTTGCTCTCTCCAGTGGTGGAAGTCCACTCAAAATCTGTTGCTGGGGTCCCCCTTTCAACAGGTGTTACCCCAAGCAACCCTTACAACAGATGCCTCTCCAAGAGGTTGGGGAGCTCATCTACAAGATCTCTCCACTCAAGGCATCTGGTCTCCACAGGAGACATCTCTACATATCAACCTCTTAGAGCTCAGAGCAATTTTTCTAGCTCTCAGAGTCTTCCACACCCTGCTCAGCTACAAGACAGTCCTCATCCACACGGACAACCAAGTAGCCATGTTCTACGTGAACAAGCAGGGCGGGACTGGCTCTCTGTCGCTTTGCAACAAAGCTTTGAGATTGTGGGCCTTCGCCAGAGAGCATCAAATTCATCTCATGGCAGTGTATCTTCCAGGGGTTCAAAACTCTTGGGCAGACAGACTCAGTCGAGTTCTGCTTCCACACGAATGGTCCCTCCATGGGGACCAGATAGCCAGGATCTTCCGAATTTGGGGAACCCCGGACATAGACCTGTTTGCAAGTCCGTGGAATGCCAAACTTCCCCGGTTCTGTTCCAGGATTCTGTGTCAGGGGGTTCAGGCCAGGGATGCCTTCCTCCTTCATTGGGGGCAAGACTTCCTCTATGCCTTTCCACCCATTCCCCTAATTCCCAAGACACTGTTCAAACTTCAGAGAGACAAGGGGTCTATGATCCTCATAGCACCACATTGGTCACGCCAAGTGTGGTACCCTCTACTTCTGCATCTCTCTCAAGCTCCCTCCCTGGACTTGGGATCTGCTCCAGACCTCCTGTCCCAGGAGGAGGGAACGTTGTGGCACCCAAATCCCCAGTCTCTTCACCTCAGAGCCTGGTTGCTGAAGGCCTAGACCTTCAAGATTTGCATCTTTCTCAGCAAGTGAAGGATATCCCTCATGCTTCCAGAAAGCCTTCCACTAGACGTTCCTATGCTTTTAAATGGAAAAGGTTTACCATTTGGTGTGCAGAGAAGGGTCTTAACCCTCTTGCAATACCTCTGAATTCTTTACTAGAGTATTTGTTGCATTTATCCCATGCAGGCCTTAAAACGAATTCAGTAAGAGTCCATTTGAGTGCTATTGCAGCATCCCTTAAACCTCTCAATGGACAGTCAATTTCCTCTCATCCTCTTATAGCAAGATTCATGAGAGGCCTTCTTTTAACTAAACCTCCCATTAGACCACCTCCAGTGGCATGGGACTTGAATCTGGTTCTTGGCCAGCTTATGCAGCCACCCTTTGAACCCTTAGCCACTACCTCCTTGAAATTCCTTTCCTGGAAGGTTATTTTTCTCATTGCAGTCACTTCAGCTCGCGCATCAGTGAGCTGCAAGCCTTGGTGGCTAATCCTCCTTATACAAGGTTCCATCATGACAAGGTAGTCCTCAGGACCAATCCACACTTTATGCCTAAAGTGGTCTCACCTTTTCATCTGAACCAGGAGGTATATTTACCTGTCTTTTTTCCAGGACCTCATGCATCAAGTGCAGAGAGGAATCTCCATACCCTGGATTGTAAGAGAGCCCTTGCTTTTTACTTACAAAGGACACAGCAACAGAGAAAGTCCTCTCAACTCTTTGTTGCTTTTGATCCCTCTCATTTAGGACTTCCAGTCTCTAAGAGAACTCTGTCCAATTGGATTGCTCAGTGTATTTCTTTCGCCTACCAGAGTAAGAACCTTTCTCTGGAGGGCCATGTCACAGCTCACAATGTGAGGGCCATGGCAGCCTCTATGGCTCATCTAAATTCTGTGTCCATCGACCAAATCTGTCGAGCGGCCACCTGGGCCTCGGTTCATACCTTTACAGCCCATTATTGCTTGGACAAGGACTCCCGCCGGGATGCCTTGTTTGGTCAGGCTGTTCTCAAACACTTGTTCCATACCTAATCAACTCCTACCCCCCATCCCTGGTTGGATGCCCAAGATCCATGGGGGGAGGTAGAGCCCTTCTCAGGGACTCACAACCTTGGGGATCTCCTTGGTATCTCTAGCTGGGGAGTCCCCATATGTGAAGACTCATTCCTGCTTGTTCCTGGAGATAGCACAGTTACTTACCTGTAACAGGTGATCTCTGGGAACAGCAGGAATAAGTCTTCACAACCCACCCACCTCCCCTAGGAGTTGTATCTCTCTATCTATTGTGGTAAGGAGAGGGTAGCCCAGCCGGGGGAAACAAAGGAAAAAGGGACTTTTTCCCCTTTGCGGGGGATGGGCGCACCTGAACACACATACCAAAGTAAAGACAGTGAAAGAAACCACGGTTGTAGAGCTAGGCTAAAGCCCCACCCAGACTCCATGGCAACCATAGGTAAGGATAGGAGATACATGGGGGTGGAGTCAGAAAGGGAGGTACCCTGCCCAATGTTTAAGTTTGAGCAAAGGGAGAAGAGTGGCAGTAAGGGCAGCAAGGGCAAGAACAAGGGCAGCCAGAGCTGCAGCCAAGAGAGCAGCAGACAACGCTCCAAGGAGAGGACCAAACACAGTGGCAAGAGGGAGAGAGACAGAAGGCTGGCGGTGGAGAAGCTAAGGCAGGAGGGCTCAGACTCCTCTGAAGAAAGGCGTGTCTTCAGGCAGAGGAAACCCAGGGAAGCTGAGAGGAAATCCTGCAGTGATTCCCTGAGTAGCTCTGAGGCAGAGATAGCTACAGCCAACAAGAAGCCCCAGCTGTGAAACTCCCACAGTAAAGCTCCAAGGTAGGAGAAAGAAAACAGAGAAAGCTAATGCTTATGACTCTTGCTCAGATTCTGAGGAGAGGATTATACCTGGAAAAACCCAGAACAGAAAGAAGGGTTTTATAAAGAAAGCTAAACAAGAAAAGCCTGCTAGTGTTCTTCCAAAGGAAGGGAGGGCAGTGCAATGGGATAGGCTGTTTAAGCTTTTAAAGGACATAAACCTAAAAGTACCTGAACGTTTCCAAGTTTCCCCAGCAGGCAGCTCAGAAGAAAGCATGGAGGTGGATTGTAGGGAGGATGACCAGGGGTCCACCTGTTCTGAGATGGAATGTGCTGTATGCGTTGCTGCTAATTGAAGGAAGCAAAGTAGTAGGAAGAATTCAGGAAGCTGTTACCAGTTGGTCATAGTTGGAAGCTTGAAAGAAAGGAGAGAAGGAATCTTATGTTGAAGTACTAAGGTTCTCTGCTAAAGGAAAGTGGATAGTGCAGTCAAGTCTGTGCTGCTCAGCTGAGGACTATTTTAATTGCAAGCAGCTAAAAGGGAGCTGGCAGCATTACTGATCACGGTTGTATGCTTTAGCTACAAGGTAAGAAATCTCTTAAAGGAAAAGGGAAAGAAGCTGTTGTAAATAACTCCACTGAAACACACTGTTTGCATTTACTTTATTTTGGAGAAAATTATCCTTGTTTCTTTTGCTGAGTGTGAAAGCTTCTTTAAAGACTGTTACCAAGCTTACCTAGAGGAACCCAATAAAATTCCTGTGTGCTTTAACATCCACTTGGTCTACTTTTAATACATAACTACACCTTTGAGATAAAGGGATACAAGATGGACGCCCGTCCCTACTAGGCGACTGCCTAGTGGGGGCGCGCGCGCCACACTATCTTTCCTTTCCTTTCTCTCTCTCTCTTTGTCTCAGCTTAAAACTCGAACTGGAGAGAGGCAGTTAGGAAAGGCAGGAAGGCAGCCTGCAGGCGCTGTGGGATGCTCCCAAAAGCTATCCTTTTGGATGCTGGGGAGCGTTCACGCGCAGGCTCCGTCGGTACCGACGATACCCATATGTGAAGACTTATTCCTGCTGTTCCCAGAGATCACCTGTTACAGGTAAGTAACTGTGCTTCCTTGGCATCCCATCGCCATGGAACTAGACTGCCATGCAGGAGCCCTAATCGGCTGCATGCAAGGTCAGCTACCCATTCTCCACTGGCCAACCTCTGATTGGGCATGTCAAGGCCAGAATTGGGTGGCGGGGCTCCCCCTGCACTGCTCACCTGGTCAGTGTCGGCCCAGTCATGCTCTTCTCCAACGTCAGGGGGACTTATTCCATCCCCAAGGTGGAATAAGTCCCTTGTCTAAGAAGGCAACCCTGGACATGACCACAATCGGCCCTGTACATCCGGGGTCAGTGTTCCACCTCCACTCCACCCTCACTCCTTTTCCAGCCCTCCCCCTCTCGCCTCCATCTAGAGCTTTCCGCACAATGCTGATGTATGTGCAGGGAGCCTGGTGGTTTGGCATTCGCTCCCTGCGAATAGCAGAGGTTGGTTGTCCAAACTGGACGTCTACCCCTGCTACTCGCAGGTCACAATGACCCCATTGTGTACAATATCCTGAGAAATAATTGGAAATATTCCAAATGTACAATAAGGATGCATACTTTCCCCCTACCAGTTTAATCTATATGCAGAACAAATCATCAGAGAAGCACGACTGTATGAAGACAACTGAGGTGTGAAGATTGGTGGAAGACTCATCAATAACCTTTGCTATGCTGATGATACTACATTACTGGCTGAAAGTGAAGACAATTTGAAACATTTTCTTCTCAAGATCAAGAAGCATAGTCTTAAATGGGCTTGCACTTTGATGTAAAGAAGACAAGGGGACATGTTTACTAAACCGTCTTAACGTTACCGGCGTTACGTACAGCACTAACTTGAAGAATCCCATATAAGGATGTTGGCGTGGGGAGAGCTGTTGGAGCCAGTCGCACAGCGTCGGAGGATTCCCAGGTGAGCAGGCTGTGGCGGGGACTGCCCCAGGCGATTTCGGGGGCTTAAGAATGCTGCTGTTCTCTGTGCATAGTGGGAGAGCTGTTGGAGCCAGTCGCACAGCGTCGGAGGATTCCTGGGTGAGCAGGCTGCGGTGGGGACTGCCCCAGGCGATTTCGGGGGCTTAAAGCTCGTTGTCTCCATAGGCGCGCGTCCTGAGGTGCGCGGCCATGGTGTGCCCTAAGGGGCATGCCACAAGGGGAAGATAGGCCCCTTGGGAGCCCCTTAGGAGCCACTTAGGAGCTGGGTTTGTTTGCCTGAGTCTGTATGGTGTAATAAGGAAGCTTATCATAGTTCAGGAAGGAGCTATAATAGAGGTGAATTGGCTCTGAACAAGCAACCTGTCTTTTCTGGTAGAAATAATAAAACAGAATGTTCTCATAAAAGACTACCAGTCCCAGAATGCACCAGGTTTCCAACAGCCACTAGAAGAGCTGAAGTGGGGAAACGTGTGTTCAATCAGGAGAGCTATGAGGTAATCCCTAAGCACTCATCTCCAAGGGCAGGGCTTCATTCAGCACAGCTGCGCTGTGCTAGGGTGGAGCATCCCTCTAAACAGGTTAAAAGTAAAGCCTATTCTACACAGCAGAATCATCTTCAGAATCTTCATGATCATCATCATCATCAGCAGAAGAAGGAGCAGAGGCAGCAGAAGCCAGAGCCCACGGACAGAGAGAGCAAGAAGCACTTTGGAAGAAAGAAGAGAAAAGCATCTTGGAGGTCTAAAGGAGTCCATAGCAGTACGTGTGCTGGGAGTCATTCCAGAGGCAAGCATACTCCATTGGACTGGAGGAAACCAGAGGAGTGGGGTTACAGAGCCAGGAATCCCCGGACGACACCTGTGAGGGAGACGGCTGCATTTGGAAGGGGCCCTAAGACCAGTGCAAGAAGGTATGTGAAGAGAGATCCAGTGTCCAGGGATCTTGATTGGAAGGCTGGACATAAAAACTGGACTACATACTGGCCAGGATATTTGGAGAGGAACCCTAACAGCAATGGAAGCTCAGGTATGAACACTGATCTATTCCCTAGCTTTTCACTTGGAAGACAGCAGGGAAACAAGTATTGTCCTGAGAGTGCTCCATTAAGAAATTCCTCTGTGCCAATCCATGATATTGATTCTATGATAGTTGAAGAAGAGGGGGATATTGTAAATGAACAGTGTGAATACATGGATTGCTCTCTGTCTAAACTTCTGTGGTAATATACTTTTACAAAATACAACAACCATCACAAAGAAATATAAACTTGTTCTTTGATCTACTCAGAAAAGCTTTTGAGCAGGATTTGAGCCACGTTTAGAAAGTAAACCAGCCAAGAGGTTTGCAGCTGGTTAATTGTTAGCAATTGAGCCTTGCCTAATTGCCTGTGAGCTCTGAAGAGACACTTCTGGGTGTGTGTGAAAATACCAGAAGTTAGCCTTGAAAAAGAAAGTTTTTCATTACTTTGTGGGTTTTGTTTGTTTTTGAAGCACTGCTAAAAAGATATTAGCAGGAGCCCACAGAAAAGACCTTTCTGTTCCCATCAAGGTCTTTATGATTTGATTTGATTGCTTAAGAAGTTCAGTTGTTGTTGTTCCTGATTTTGTTTTTCTAAGTATAATACTGAAAGCAAGTATCCTTTTTGTGCTACCAAGCAAATCTGTGTTGGGAGAAATAACCCCATAAATAAAGTATATTTTCTTTGTTTTACACTCGAGCAAGCACAACTAATTTATTGTGAACGACTGATTCTGGTATGAATGGACTACATTTCCCACAATCCTTTGCAAGTCATATTAATATTTGCCTTTGCCAAGACTGTGGACATTCTCACCTAGCGCCCCCGTTTACAATGGGTAAAAGGAAGAAGAAAATATTTCCGTTGGCACCGGGAGAGACTGGTCCTATGGATAGACACGTGAAGATCGGGGGTGATGAGATCCTTTCCCCTGCAGGTACTGTGGTGCACTCGCACTCTCCGGAGGGAGCTTCTTTGAGCTCCCCTGAGCGCTCCCCGCCACCTCCCCTGTCATTAATAACTCCACCGGAACTGCAGGCTAGTGGCTTGCCGATACAACAAAGTACTCCTCTTCATAGTGGTGGGTCTTTGTTACCGGTTACCTGGCTGCCTCCCCAGATTGTCTCACAGGATATTCCTGATTCTCAGGTTTCCTTTTTGGACATTTGGAAGGTGGTTACGCGTACTGAGGTTACTTTGGCAGCCACAGTAGCCCAACTTTGTCATTTCTCCCAGGGAACTGTGACAAAACTGGAGGCAGTTGAGGAGCGGATGCATTCTTTGTTAACACAGGTACAGAGATATGATTCCAGGTATGCTTCTCTTCAGACAATGAGTGTCTCCTCAGTTAAAGATAGTTTAATTATTCATCATAGATTAGAATATTTGGAAAATGCTTATAGGATGAAAAATATTTGTTTGTTAAACTTTCCTGTTACACATTTGATATCTCCAGAAATATTACTCCGTAAATATTTGAAAGAGGTGTTGGAATTATCAAACTCAGATACAATTTCCTTTTCAAAATTTTTTAATATTTCTTCACGATTGGTCTCTTGTGAGACTCCGGGAGGATATGATGTATTACAACCTCAATCTTTGGTTAATCGTACCCAATTCCCGGAAGACTCACAAGATACCATAGTAACCAGAGCCACTTTGGTGGCTTCATTTATTTCTGAGTTTGATAAAGCTTTAGTTTTTAAAAGTTATTTTAAGCATAAAGGTGTGGATTTTTGTGGTGCTAAAGTACAACTGTTTCAAGATGTATCCAGGGCAACTCAGGTGCGTAGGCGGGCTTTTTTGTCCCTTAAGCCCAGGGTGTTAGCACTGGGTGCATCTTTTTTTCTTAGGTTCCCCTGTAAGTGTGTGATAACACTGCAAGGGGTTAAGTATACCTTTCTTGATTCTTTACAATTGGAGACCTTTTTGTTGGATAGGGAGGGTCCAGGGGATCGATGAGGGATAATGGCGGAAGTTATATTTGGCATAAGTTGAGAGATTTTTCTCTGTGTTTCTCTTGTTTGGAAAATTTCTTTGTTATATCTCCCCTATATGTGGGCTGTAAGGATTTGTTTTATGTTTCTTTGTTTAAATATTTATTATTTTTCCTGTTTTTTATTCCTGAATATTGCCTGTATGCTTGCTTTGTCAAGTTTGTATGAAGAAAAGTAGAAAAAAAAATAAGTAAGTTGGCGTTCTGGCGTTAAGCCTTTTATCGCGCGATAGAGGGCGTCTTGCCATTTTTGTGTGATAGTGTGCGGCGCTGCACGTTTGCGCGCCATAAGCCTAATCACATAGAAGCGCAGTGATAATAGCTGCAGAGGTGTAGTACACTGGTTAATGCAATGCTTGCTGAGACAGCAGTCCTGAGTTCAATCACTCTGGGTGCATACAATATGGCAGTCTGAGACAATTCCTTTTAATGTGTGTAATGGACACATCTAAACAGTGTGTGCTGCCAATCAAAAAACCCACGCTGCAGTGCAGTAACCTGATACGCATATTAGGGCGCCTTATGATGCGCCGTAGATTGCCACCCCCCAAGGCACCATATAAGGCGCCCCATGAGCTGGTGCAAACTAAGGTGCATCTAAAGATGTCCAAAGTAGTGCAAGGTGATGCCTGAAAAGGTGGCCAGTGGCAGTAAGGAGTCCGAAGTTGAATAGCACAAAATGCAGGGCCCAAACACAGATGTAACCCTAGCACTGCACAGAGTACCAAGGAAAGCCAAACAGCAACTTCTGGAGGGTATCACAAGGTGGAGCTGATGGACCTGTCAAATCTGCGTTCATCTCATGTGGCAGCTGGAAAAGTGCAGAAACATATCGGAGGCAGCTGTACCGATGCATAGGGTGATGTTGATGTAAAGTGCCAACATGAGAGTGTGTGGTAGAGGATGTAAATACGTGTCCACCAGAGCAGGTAGAGGTGGCAGGATAACAGGAGGACAGAGGAGTAGCAGTGCCATGCAGAGCATACACACGAGAGGCAATCATGAAGAGCCGCAATGCAGAAAAGGGTCCCAGCACAGGACATAGGGCAGCAGTCCGCACATTAGGGCAGGATGCCACACAGCTGGCAGAGACAAATAGACGGACAGAAGGATGCATGGCAACTGTGATGAGGCTATAATGTGCCGCTACACACATCTGCACAGATACGACTGTTAGAGGAAGGAAACATAGTTGTGTAGGACAGGCAGAAAAACTCAAGAACACACAGGAATCAAACCCATGACCACTGGCTGCAAAGTCAGTGTACTAACCACTGTGCTATGCTTCTATGGTATCCATCATAGCAATGGCTGGCCACACAACAATTGCAGGTCACCGCACCAACAATCTGCTGTGCATACTGGGGCAGGGTAAAAGCATAGGCAAGGCACTGTATAGGGCACCATAGATCACACAAATGAGGTGAGGGTGGTCTGAATGTTAAACACTGATCTCCGATATATGTCTGCCTGTCACAACCACAAAAGGGAGTTGTGCTGCACATTCTGACTAAAGGAGGCCCCTGTTGGGATTGAACCCATGACCACTAGCACATAAGTTGATGCAAAAACCAGTATCCTCACCACACCAACTTAGGTCAGACAGCAAAAGCTGCATACAACAACACTGCATGGCACCACACCAAAAGCCTGATGTGTGCCAGGAAAAGGCAACCCCAACAGTAACCCCGATGTAATGCACATGTAGAAGACCTGTGTACAGCACATATCACAGTCTGCAACTGGGACGAGAACCACATATACACAAATGCACACACACAATAAAGTGTTAGGCAGTCGAAACAGCATGCAAAAGAGGAAGGAAAAGGAACCCAAAGGGCGGCAGGGGATGCTGTATGTAGCAGGGCAAAATGGGGAATAGTACTGAAAAGGAGCATGTGAGAATTGAACCTGCAAATAGAAGCTGGGACAGATCAGCCCAACAACAGCAATAACAGTCACCCAAGCATACTAGCCACATGGACAGTACAAAGGAACAGCCATATGTAATAGCTAATATGCGGCACATAGGCTGCATAAAGGGCACATTTTGCTGTACAAAGAAGCAATGGAAGGGTGTAAAGGAGAGCTGAGGAAGCTGCAGCCAGCTCAAGGTCAGGTTAGCACAACACAAGGAAAAGCATGTGGGAATCAAACATGCAACCTATGGTGCTCCAATGCTTGTCTGTAACCACTATCCCAAACCACCACTACAAGGGCCATGTAAAAATGTTCCATAAAGGGAATGTATGTATGGGAACCCATAACACCCTGATGGGCAGACAGCTGCCACTGTACAAGGATGTGAGCACAGGTGGGCCATGTACATCACCAGTAAATCAAGAAATACGTGCGTCAGTGTGTTGAATCAGCAGCAGAGACAAATGTGCGTCACAGACATATATTTTTATTTTGGAAAGTTACTGGACATGTCGTATATACTGTGTGTCATGATATGAAGCTAGTTGTTTTACAGTGAACAAATTGAAATCACATTGAGTAGGCCAGCTACCCACATGTTGCATACAAGTCACTGCCCCCCCCCCCCCACAGATGATGAGCAGTACAGATAATATGCAGTAGGTGCATGGTGTGTACTATGCAGTATCCCCACACCCCCCACATGCTGCTGCATGCCCCAAATGTTTTTTTCACATATGTGCGCATGTAGACAGTAGGTAGGGCATGATGACAGCCCAACACACACCAGTCATGAAGGTATAACCCAAACATATCTGCCTTCAAAAAACAGGTGGCACAAACCTGCAAAGGCATACCTATCAGAATCTCTGCAACTGCACACACACATACATATATACACATCACAGATGTTGCATAATGCGTAATATAGCAAATAAAGTGCCACATACTTCCAAAACAACACTGTGCAACTGCCAAATCCAGATATGGTAACAGGTACAAGAGGAACATGATCCCAGATAATAAAGACACCGCAAACTATCACACATACAGAGATAGCACTATGCAGAAGGTCTGCTGCAATGGGTGTTGTGAATACAGTAGGCGCATACATATGACACGGCACATGGAATGCACCCATGAAGGACGAACACGCACACCCACACTGCCACACTGCCAAATTACTGGTGCAATGTGAGTCACGGAATGTCATGAGAGAAAGAGGACTGTGCAGACATGCATCACTATATCTGTAAATTAATGTAGAGCAGCATGTCTGTACACTAACCAAACACACTAATCTGTACATAGAGGTCAAAAGAAAGGTCATTCGTGGCCCAGTAACCGGCACAGAAGCCACACTACCACATGCCCTGGTGCACCAACATATTCAGTCACATGCACCTGGAACATGTATGGTAAACAATGACACAGTGATGCCCCACATGCACTGTAGCACACATGATGAGGGCAAATATCGACCGAAGATGTTGGTGCACATCTAAGTGGTGTGGTGGTAAATACCGTGTCATGTTCAAATGCAGGGTAGCCCCACAAATACCAGAGGACCTATACAATGTCACCTATGTGCCACATGCATGGCTGTATGCTCTTGGTGAACTGAACAGATGAGGATATCCTGCGGTGCAGGTCACACACATAGGCAACATACAGTAACACAATGTCAGATGGATGTAGAACACATAGGGACCTGTACCCAGTGTCCAGAGAGCAGATAGCCTCTGCAAACCAACATGTCTCTTGAAGACTGTCCGTGAATCCCTGGGCCTGCATACGCAAGTGGTACATCCCAATCTGCCACAGTACACAAAAGGTCATGTATGTCCCCTGCGATGAACACCACACCCAGCCAGAGCACGGTAGCAACATTGTGTAGGACAGGCAGTTTATGCCCAATGTAGCAGTCCAACATCAATGTCCATCATAGGCATGTGGGCCACATGCAGAGGTCAGCCATCCTATGCCACCATCTCCCAGGGATAGCTGCATGGTCATGTTGTGTCTTCAGACACGTGGGTGATGTTGCCTGCAGATGCAGTGTAGTCGATGTGCAGTGTGTGTTCTCTTCCCTGTATCAGAAGAAGGAGAAACACTGTCATGGTATGTTGCACAGAACATCAGGGAACATTGCAGGTAGGCAGACAGCAATATGTATAGAATGCAACGCCAGACATGCAAACATGAAATTAGCATAACACATAACACAGTACATGTTGGGGAAATGTGGCTATTGAACCATACACGAGGGTGTGCTATGGATATGGTCATGTGCATGCACATGTTACACAGGCGTCTCACTGCTCCACCCCATGTCCATCAGCATTGGTGCACAGTGACCCGGCAGGAAAACTCCCTGAAAACCACAACAAAATGCAAACATAGAACGGCTGATGTCATTTCCAAAAGATCCAAGATGCAACCTACCGTCTGTCTGCAGCAAGTGTCTGCTAGGGACTGTCTGAGGCAGGAAAAGGCAACACCACGTCACAATGAATACAGAAGATGTCAGAGGAATGTGTAGAATCACCATATCCCCATCTCCAGCTGCCGTTGGTGCATGTCCAAATTAGGGCATCATCTGTGATACTGAAATGCTGATGGATAGTGTTCTGACAGCACACAAGAGATAGGTCAGATCACAACATAAAACAGATGCGCACAATGTCACAATGGTCAACAGCAGTAGGTTACAGATAGCAGAGTCCCCAAGCCTCCACAGGTGTTAAAACACCACCCACCACATGATAACACAAGCTGTATGCACACTGTACCCTTACACACCCACGCTAGAAAAACACATACACACAGACACAGTATGTTAAGGTGAGCATGTCACCAGTAGCATACGACCTGTCTGTGCACAATATGAGATCAGTGGAGATAGCTCTTGACCCAAGCAATGCTACACACCATTCGGCTGATGTTACAATGTCACGGAAGGGTGTACATGCGACCCACCACCAGAATACCTAGGACGTGTGGACACACGCAGCTCTCTTGGATGTGTTCCAGAAACAGTCCTGGAGCAGATGAGCTGGGTAGGAACACATGTGTCTGTGTAACAACAGTAACATATGGGGTATGGGGTTGCAGACCAAAGAGGTGAACCACAGTATATGTGCATTGGACAGATGACCTCAGACATGATCTGTGGCTGATTGTCCCCACACACCATGTACCTGTATGTCTATCTACCCTAGTCTCCTGCATGTTGGGTGGGGTACAGACAGCTGCCAGTGAACCACAGCACCAGGGAGGTCACACAACATATCCTTTCGATGGATAAACACACCAGATACATACATATGTCATGTATGAGCTGTGTAACACACACAGCACCATCACGTCATCACCCCTCATGCACCCCAAATCAGTTTCAGCCTGGCTTGTGTCTGTTACACTACAGAATTGTCCCTTCCAAAGTGCACAATGACATGTTAATGCTAAAAGGGCCTGTACCCTACACGCCCCATTTCATCACCTCCCTGCTTCCCCAGACACTGCTGACCACACCCGTCACCCTGATATACCGTCCTCGCATGTCCACACCACCTCCGTACCAACCCCCTGCACCTCATATCTCACCCATCACACCTTCAGTGTGTGTTGTGATGGTCCCACCTCTCCTGTGTGCCTGCACCTATATGTTGGAACACAGGGATTTGTCCTGTGTCTGCTTGTTCCAGAGCTCCATACCAAATGCCCTGTTGGGGCTATCTATTCCCTTGCCGCTCAGTTCCAACTGTATGCTGATGAATGCCTAATATATCCCAACATCCCTGAACAGCCCCTGCCAATCCACACCCCGAGATATGTTTGCGTGTCTGACAATGCTGGCTTGATGTCTCCACGCTGCCTGAAACTGAACCTGGCCACGACCCAACATCTAAATCTCTCTCCGTAAACCCTGCCCCCATATTAGGTGTCTGTGTATAGTTTGCAACACATTGCCGCACGTTGGTATGCAATGTAGGGGTTGTCTGTGACTCCTCCCTTCCCTCCCCCACACATATGCATCATGTAGCTAAGATATGCAGTGTCATTCCAGATAACATGAGCAATATCCCCCCATCCTCCCTGAACACACAACTAAAACATGAATGCACCCCTCAGTCACCTCCCGATTTGCTAACTGTAACCTACACCTTGCTGTTATCCCCTTGAATCAGCTGTGTCTACATCAGACCAACCAACACGTCGCTGCATGGCTCATCATCTGCCAGCCTCGCCGTGACCATAATACTGCTTCTGTCAAATCACCTCACTGGTACAAAATCCTATCATGCATCCAGGTGTAGGCTACCCCACTGAGCTAATGATGCAGTACCTGTGTGTGTACTCTGTACCTTCCCACCAGAATATTAACTCCTGCCAATACTAATACCACTGAGCATGTACATATTGTTGTCAGTCATACACAGCGCAGTCTGTGCCAATCAGTGTATGTCATGTGACCAATGCATCAATATCCCCCATCGTGGCATCCACACGTCTAGGCAAATGGTGCCACCTACGTCCCACTTTCCCACTGCTGACCACACACCACACTCCATCTACCATGCTTCACCCACAGCTGGAACCAGCAACCTGTGTGTGATTGCCAGCCACAGTTCCCAATCCCCGACCAAGTCCCTGTGTACGGTAATGTACCTACCTAGGGCAGGTAATCCAGTCTCATCTGATCCCCGTGCATCCACAGGTATCCCCTACACACCCCGCCTGTGTTCTCCCTGGACTATCCTGAATGCTCTGATGGGCAGGGAATGTCCTCCATATCTCTGTGCAGTGTTGTGTATGACTGGTATGGCTATACAAATGTTCAACAGTAGTAGTAGTGCATATGTCCAGATACCAATGTAATATCCAACATATGCAGTACTTACATGAGAAGACCGCTGCAATCAGCTGGTGCCTGGCTGCCGTGCCCTCATGTGTGTCACCACGGCCACGTACATGATGGCACATAGGATCATCTTCCAGATCCTCATTAATTTGGACTGGGAGATCATGCCTGAGAGCAATGTTGTGCAGTATGCAACAGGCCAGAATAATCTTTGCCACAGTCATGGGTTTGTATTGTAAGGCCCCACTGGTTCTATCCAGACACCTGAAGCGACTTTTCAAAATGCCAAAGGTGCGCTCAATGACTGAGCGGCTGGAGGCATGGGCCTCATTGTACCTCCTCTCTGCACGTGTCCGCGGCAGACGCACAGGGGTCAGCAACCAGGGACAACACCCATATCCTGCATCACCTATAGAGAAATAGTAGAAAGGTAAAGCAGAGGCTGAGCCACACACATATGCACACAAGCATGTACATGCAAACCAACAGCACAGACAGGTCTCCCATGAACATGTTACAGCACATGCTGACACACAACATGTATGTGGCAGCATATGGAGGTGTGAGACAGGGACCACGGGGTAGGGGTAAGGTGTGCAAACCACCTCAGCTGTAACCCAAAATAACACATGCCCAAATGCCCGTAGGCGAAAGGTAGTAGTGCCGGCTGCAAAAACATCAGCCACACACATGGCTATGCACCTTTGACAAGGTTAGCGATGCACACATTTGCAAGCGTGTGATAGCTATGAGACTGCCCACACACATGGGGTGAAATGGGAAAAGGTCCTTGAGTTGCCCCGAGAGGAAGTCCAACACAACAATATACTGTTGAATATACATGGAACATACATGTGTCCTTTACTATGCCCACACAAAGCACACAATGTGAAATGGCCAGATATGTCAGAGGTGAAGGTGCCACCAACACAAAACACCGTACCAAAGACGACCATGAAGGGAGTGCCCCACCCCTGGACACACACACAAACGACACACAAACACAACTAGGGACACCTTGCAAACACAGACGTGCACCTACGTGTACCCAGAGGAACACCATGTGCACGTCTGAGCAGAGAAATACCCACCCAGCAGTATACAGTCCCCATATTGCCCAGCCTCAAACTGTCCGAATAGTGCTGAGTGATGCAGGATAAAGGAGTCATGGGTGTACCCTGCAAACCTAGGGACCACATTCAGAATACGCATATTTGCATCATATACAACCTGAACATTCAGGGAATGGTAGTGTTTGCGGTTGCGGAACACTGCCTCCCTGTCTCCGGGCGGGACCAGGGCAACATGCGTGCAATCAATAGCTCCCATCACATGTGGTATTCCCGCAACCTCTTCGAAGGCCTGGTTCAGTGTCCCCCACTGTTGCCTAGTGTTGGGAATTGCAATGTAATTCCCCACCCAGCTGACCATGGCATGCAGTACCTGGTGGAGACAGCGTGAGAAGGTGGGGCGGCTTAAGCCACCCACTGTGGCCACAGATGACTGGAAACAGCCAGAGGCAAAGAAATGTAGGGCAGCCAGCAGCTTGACCAAACCCGGTATGGCATGTGACTGACAGGTCAGGGGCTTGAGGTCAGATCTGAGATCCTCAAAGAGCTCCCTAATAGCCACTGTGTCCAGACGGTATAGGGAGATGACCTGGTCCTCATGCATGTCCTGGAGCTGGGCCCTGGGTCTGTAGAGGCGAGCCTGGCGAGCTCAGCCCTAGCGTGCATGGCCCCCACAGCTGCAGGTCGGATTAGCAGCAGGTCTGCACCCATGCCCTGTGCCGCAGCACCGTGGACACCATCTCCCATGTCAGGCAACCATGGGTCCTGAGCACCCCCCAACGCACCTGCAGCCACAACAAAGGCAGCCATCAGCAAAACAGATATATCACAGACAGAGGGTTTTTCTCACCTCTCCCTCGCCCCACGAACACTGCCCTCTACCTGTCCCTCACCTCACCCCCTGTACCCTACGCCTGCTCACCACCTCTCCTCCCCCACCCCCGCCTGCTCGTCACCTCACCTGCCCCCCACCACCCCAAAACCACCTCTCGCCTGCTGCTCACCTCACCCCACCACACCTCACCCCAGAGCACCTCACCTCACCTTACCTGTTGTACACCTGACAAATGTCTCACCTCGCCTGCTCTTCATCGCACCTACACAAAACCCTCGGTGTGTACCACGTATGCATGACAGGTGTGATGAGGAAGTCTCTACCTTAAAAACACAGGATTCACTGCATTCTAGTCCTGAAGCTGACAGGCAGGCAGGCCATGTGAGCAGCTGTTGTCAGGGACGACAAAAACAAACTCAGCCACGAGGTTTGAAAACACGCTCAGCTGAGAAACATTCCCCAGTTCATAATAGCTTGCACCTGGAAAGGGGAAGAGCTTACAGCCATTATAAGAGCTGTGCAGGAAACACAGAGTTAGAACTGGCTGAACCGGCTAAGCTAGGAGAACAGGCTGTCTTACCTGAACCAGCTGACCTAGAGGAGGAAGGAGGAGTTTCAGACTCTGACCCAGGACGTGAGTCAGAGGCAGAACCAGGAAGAGTTCACTGCAGAAACTACCCAGAGTCCTACAGGAGGAAACAGCTAGTGAGGGCAGAGAACAGGTGTGAATGTTCTGATGATTGCAAACCCTTTGGAGCTCAGAGGCAACGTTCCAACCGGAGTGATTGGAAGCCTAAAGACAAACTGTATGTATCAGAAAGCTGTAGCCTGAAGAATGATTCTGGTGGGAAGCTAAAGTTTGTGGATAATAGAAATACCTACAGGGTTAATGCTGAGAAGCCTCATGTAGGAAATACTAGGTGGGAGCAGGGCTTTAACACCCAGCCGAGGGATTTAAGCACAGAGCTGACCAGAGAGCATTTAACACCTCCAGAGAGAGAAAGGTATTTCCCCGAAGATGTGTGCATGTCTGAGGAGGAGATCCTAGAAGTTCCTAAGCCTCAAAGAAAACCCCGCAGGCTGAAACCTGGTGTTAGGAGGGGAGAAGAATCTTATCTGTCTAAGCCTGAAGATAGAACCAGTAAGCTCTCCAGGGGTAGAAACTCCTACAAGAAGTGGGATTATAAGAACCCTGAATGGTGGCTTCCCTCTCTCCCGGACACAAGAGAATACGGTAGCTGTTATTCCAGCCATAGAGGGAGTGCTGCAGAGAGACACTGTAACGGCACGTTACAGGGGAACTTACAAAGGTATTTTGATAAAGAGAATTCAGAATGCATACAAGAGCCTATGGTCATTGACACACTCAGTGAGTGTTCATTTAATGGTGACCCAATGGACTGCACATTGATTTTATCAGATAAAGTAACATCTCTGTGTTAGTCAAGGCTGTGCTTAGTGTATAAGGAAAACACTATAACGGAAGATTGCTGGTTTGCACATAGTGAAACTATGTGCTGAGTTTGAATGTTTAACTTTGACCATTTACTTTGAAGCAAGAAGAAGTTGTTCTGCTTTCCTTTATGTTTTGCCAGAAAGCATGGCTTATTTATTTTGAATATTGTGTTGTGTTATCTGAATAATCCGACCCCGGGAGGGGAAATAAATCCTTTTGCCTTCAACCACTCGTGTCGCGCAACTACTTCATTGCCATCAGACGCAGACCTGCTAGCCAGGAGGCAGTCTGCCCACCTGGTGGTGACACAGGTAAGTACCTTTCTTCTGGTGCTTGTCTGGGCATGCGTTGTGCATGCACGGCATCGCGAACGTGGTATCTGCGCATGTTGCGCATGCACGTAAGATCTGACCGTGACCCATGTGCATGTGTTGCGTGGGGCTCTGCGCACGCATAGGCATACTTGGCATGCAGACGTGGCACCATGCGCACTTGACATTTGTGGGTGCCATCCACTGCGTGGGCACCTAATCACGGGTGTCATGCACAGAGCCCCCTTCATGCAGTGGCCCCCTAACACGGTGCATGCACCAAGTGCACAGAGCATGTGCTGCTGTGCATGTGTGAGTGGTACATGTGTGTTGCCGCACATGCGCACATAGCGCACACGTGCCACAGTGCATGCGCATATTACGCACACATGCCGCAGCGCATGCGCAACATGCATAACCCCCTCCCAAGAAAAACGCATAAAAAGGCCACTACACGTGATAAACGCTGAGGGTTTTGTGTAGGTGAGGTGAAGAGCAGGCATGGAGAGCAATCAGTCATGGTGATAGCAGGTGATGAGAGGAGAGGTGAGGTGAGCAGCAGGTGTGTGGGAGAGGAGGTGTGGTGAGGAGCAGGCGTGAGGTTGAGGAGGTGAGGGGAGGTGCAGAGGAGAGGGAGAGGAGAGGAGCAGGGGAGAGGGGAAGGAGGCGAGGAGAGGAGCAGGGGAGAGGGGGAGGAGGTGAGGAGGGGAGCAGGGGGAGGGAGAGGAGGGCAGGTAAGCAGTAGGGGAGGGAATATTAGGCAAGGACTGGGAGAGGTGGAAATGTATGACAGGGAGGAAGAGGCCACAGGGAGCAGGGAGATGGGGCGATAGCCCATGGCAGGAGGGGACGATGGGGAAACCCCTGAACACAGGGGCGGCAGGGATGGGTAGGCCTGAGGTGGTGGCTGCAGGGCCATCAGGGGTGTCCCAGCCCACACAGGGGCAGCCCAAGAAGCCACCCAGTGCCAAATGGAGGCAAGTCCCATTGCCAGCAGAGGAACGGAGGAGAGCAGTTAGATTCAGCCAGCAGGAGAACCACATCCTGCTGGCCAGTGTGCTAGAGCGCTATGAGGTGCTCTATGGGCAGTTGAGCTCCAGCACCATGGTGGGGACACGCATACATGTATGGGAGGAGGTACAGGAGGCCGTAGCACAGGCCAGGGGACTACCCAGGGACCTGGACAGCCTGAGGAAATGGTTTAATGATATAAAGTGAGGTGGTCGGGCCCACATGGTGGCGTAAAGGAGACATGTCATGGGCACTGGTGGGGGTAGCCCCTTTGTCCCCAGCCTGACCTCCTGGAGCAGCAGCTCGCAGAACGGCTGGGCCCCATCTACCTGTGGGGACTAGCGGAAGAGCTGGATGCCGCCCATCCACATGCAGGTAGGTCTGAGATATGCAGCCCACATACAGCTTACCGCCCAGCACCTGCTGGCCATGGACAGGATGATGGGGGCCTATGTCAAGGGGAAACATGTGCCGTAACACAGGCAACTGGGGGACACACAACCAGCAATACCTGGCAATGTCTGTACATGGTGTTTGTGGCAGGTGCCTGGGGCTGTCTCCATGACAATCACAGACCGGGATGTAGTCGAGAACTGCACAGGGGTACAGAACGAGGGGGGGCCAGTCTGTCAACCAAGCGGATTGCCACCCCCACCACTGTGCATGTGAGCAACTAGAGACTGCACACACAGGGAGGGGGGAACACCTCCCACCCCATTAACACAGCACATGCAACAGATATTCCTACCTGCCACATAGGCCGCACATAAGCATCATACATCTGCAGCCAGGCAAGCATCACAATATGACAGAAGCAAACATCCAGGAGGGACATACAACTAGCCCAGCACACAGTGACCTGGGGGGCTCCGCACCCTTCACCTACAACAGCTATGACACCTGTTTGCTATTACCTGTGCGGAGACATAGCCCTGAACAGTGACAGAGGACGGTCTATCACACTGAGTCTACGAGGTAGATGCAAACAAACGCAAACACCCACATCACACAGATACCTATTGTAGGCGCAGTGACAGCAGCTACAGGCGGACAACACATTGCTGCTGGTGTGGGTATACAACACAGCTGCACATATTTGTACATGGTAAACCCATCTATGATGTATACCCTGTTCCACCCCACAGGTGACCTCCAGGCCATGGAGACATATGAGGAGGAGGATGTGGGTGAGCCAGGCAATGCGGAGGGACCAGAGGGGGCAGAGTCCGAGGTCAGCACCAGCACTGGTACGGAGGCCCACGGGACTGATGTGTTGCTCGAGGCAGAGGTCAGCCCAGCGGATGTCCGCACCACAGTGAGGGCCTCCAGCAGCAGCGCACTGGCTGTGGAGGGCACCATCACAGAGAGGAACCGGCACACAGTGCAGGCACCGGGACCATCCCTCAGCCCACCCACCAGCATGGATGTCATCCTGGCAGAGCTGAGGGCTCATACTGCCTCCTCAAGGCAGGATGCTGACGGTGGGTAACAGAATAGACAGGATTTCCCCAGGGAGTTGAGATTACATTCGCACTGACATCCCATGTGCTCCCCAGGATAGTGGCTCCATGGCATGTAATTCCATATGTTTAGTGGGACTCTGTGCCATGTGAGAACCCCCTCTCGTGGCATGGGTCATCCGTTGTCATCCATATACCCCAAGGAGACGTACAGAACCAAAGCCCTAACCCTGATCACCTAGACAGCTTACTCTGTGGATCCCTCATTCTGGGTGATAGTACCTAGCTTATGTAGTGGTGGTAGGCAGGACTGTGCGTCAGGTGTAGAGCAAACAGAGCCCCCCAGATATATATCTGCTTGGCATGAACCCCATGTTATCCGGCCACTCCCATGCGACCAGTACACAGATCAATCATTGACACAATGAATTGCAACACAGTACCATGTGTCATATCTGGAATCCCCACTCCCCAAGAGCCGTCATCAGGAACATTTCCTGCAGTGATGATGGATCATGGGACACACAGACATACACATGGTAACATGTTGCTAGTCTTCGCGTGCAGACCTGATCTGAGGCGTGTTCTGTTGAGATACACCGGACATGTGCATGGGTCACGGTGGGTGGTGTGACACATGTCTGACACATCCCTTTGTATTTTACCCACAGGCACACGTCAGGCTCTGTTGGTCCTATGGGACGAGGTCAGCCAACTGTGTGCCACAGCTGAGGTGATGGCAGTGGCGCTACTGCGTATAGCAACTGCCCAGGAGGCCATTGCTGGGCATCCCCAGCAGTCAGCTGCAGTGCCAGAGGCGGCACCAGCAGATCTGTCACAGAGGGGTGGTGTGGGACGTGGTTGCCGTGGACATGGGCGGTGACCCAGGCTCTGATTGTGGGGAACAGGGCATTCTAGCTGTACCAATGAAGAAAGCTGAACCTGTTGACACCTGTGTGCACGTCTCCAGAATCTCTCACCGTGCTCCCCTGGTTACCCTGTCCCCCATGTCACCTGGTCACATGCACATGCCAGTTCCCTTAAGGGTGGTGCGTCTGCAGTAACACCAGTCAGCGCACATATGTTATGCCATGCCCTGTGTGCCATGCTCTGTGCCATGTGTGCACACCTCTGCCACTGCGTGGGGGTATACCCTTCCTCACCCGTCGACCAGGTACATGTTGTTGGTGATTCCTAGATGGTGTAGGGTTATGTCACTCTCTAACCCCCCCATATCCTCTATGTTATTCTCACCACATGTGTGACTATTCTCTCTGGTCCACACCAGGGCCTAGTGGCCTTTCAGCCACAGATGCTTGCAACACACAGAGGCCAGGCAACGGTAACTAGCTACAGTCAGTCGCTCCCCCCAGCACGTGTTGGGGGCCGCAGCTCCTCCACCAGACCAACATCCACGTGCCTTGGCCTCACCATCTGTCCCCCTGTCATGCTCCTGGGTACAGCAGTCCGTCCTACCCTCCCAGCCACATATCTACTGCTAGCCTTTCACTTCATCCTCTCCCGAGTATGCTGCATCTGATATGCACCCCACACATCACAGGCGTCATGCCTCTGGCCATAGCTGCTGGGACACCCAGGACATGGTTACATCACAGGGGCACCCGGGGACACAGGCAACTGTGCACATGGCCAGCCCCCACACTTGAGGGTGGAAACGGGCAATGTATGTTACCTATGTCTGCCCCACATACACATAGACATCTACACACATGTCCCATGCGCACCTCAACAGTCTGTCTGTAAGGGAGACACATGACCATTGTGTTGTATCAATAAATTATATTTTCACTACGGGTACATAGTGGCCTATATACAACTGCCCACATGTTGGGTCCCGGGTGACAGGACAGCACAGGACATGTGTGTGAGGCGGCACTGTGCTCCTCACACACTCCTGAGACTCTCATCAGGGGATAGCTGTTGAGATGCACCGCCCATATCAGCCGCATGCTGCATGTGCATCTCGGCAGCAACCCACTGAATGGCGCCTGCCAGCCACCGGATGGTGTGGTCCTGGGCCTGCTGGTGTTGCAGCACCCCAGGCACTGCCACAGACAGGTCCCGGATGCACCTGCCACCACACCCACACCATGTGCCCGGTGTTTGTGTGGTGGCATGTGCGTGAGCCCTGTCTGAGGCAATGGGTAGCGTATGTACACCCAGACAGGCACCATCGCCACACACATGCAACAACTGGCAGGGACCCACAGTTCCCTGTGCTGTCCTGTAGCCCCTCCCACCCACAGGGCCACCCACCCCCTCCTCCCCCGACACCTCCCAAACACCCTCACCCTCACCCCACTCTCCTCCTCCTCCTCCCCCCTGCCACATCAGACACACTCTCCCCTCCCTCCCGCCCCACCCCATCCTCCGCCCCCTCCATGTTGTCGCCGTCCTTTCCCTCCTTGGCCTCCTCCTCCTCCACCTCCACCGTCGGGGACAGGGCTGTGGGGCCTGTTGTGGGGGGCCTTGATGTCAATGGCCCCTCGCCAGCAGCAGCATCCTTTGTGGGGGAAAGTATGCATTTAGCACACCATCATGCATTTGCCACAACATATACACATGGTATGGGCTCCCACAGGCTGTTAGGCCACTGGGGCATGCCGTAGTGCACTACAGGGGCTGCAACACTCATCATCATTTCCCTGCAGTGCCCTCTGTTGGAGGCGATCAAGGTAGTCCAGGCAGTGCAGCCACAACTCCCGTCCTTTCTTCCGTAGGTCCTCCACCTGGGGGTGAATGCAATGGATGGGGACATTAGGGACCAGATATCTCTAGGAGGGGTGCACAAAAATATCACACATCGCTGCGAGCAGCAGGGTGCTGCTGCTGCTCTGGCCAGTGTGTCCGCTACTACCTGTTGCCAGCGCCGCCTGCATGTGTGGCTGTGGGTCTGGGCATACGTGGGGTGCCACCTACATGTCCTGTGTGCTACCCCCAGAAACCCCACACCTTTTCCTACATGCTCCTTGCATAACATAGCGGCACCATGCCATGTGTGAGGTAGGCATGCGGATTTCCAGGGGAAGTGTTTCCTACCTCTCTGTGTGGTACGGCACACACCTGTGTGTTTGCCTGACCTGCACACATCAGCAGAAACACCTGCCATGACAGCATGGTATCTGTCGATGACATGTGTACTGTGTCCATACAGCTCACGGGGATTGGGTGGACCTGACCACATCAACAGGTGCCACAGCCATATCACCAGGATGTGTACCATACCTCTGTAGTCAGGGCTGTGGCCTCCGGGGGATAGGGCAGGTGTGGGCGACTGCAACAGGTGCATGCACCGTAACACCAACCTCACTGATAGACCTATGTGAGCAGGTCTCTGGCCTCCTGGGTATGGGGGGGGCCATGACAACAACAACATGAGCAACTAACATTAAAGCAGAGTGTATCATAGACCTCTGGACCCAGGTATATGGCCTGCTAGAGATGGGGCAGATGATTGCAAGTGTAGCATGGCCAACTATCCATACCACAATGTGTGACATTGGACCTCTGCACGGAGCTGTTGGGCCTCCTGGGGATAGGGTCGACATGATCACTTCAACAGGAGTAGCTACCATATCAACAGGATGAGTCATTGAACTCTGTATTCAGGTCTGGGCCTCCTGGGGATAGGGCAGATCTGTGATACTGAGACAGATACAGGTACCATAACCCCAGGATGTGTAATAGACCTGTGTAATCAGGTCTAGGGCCTCCTGGGGGTAGGGCAGAGCTGTGAACCTCAAACAGATGCAGGTACCATAACACCAGGAGCTATAATAGACCTGTGTAATCAGGTCTAAGGCCCCCTGGAGGTAGGGCAGAGCTGTGAAACTGAGACAGATGCAGGTACCATAACACCAGGATGTGTAATAGACTTGTGTAATCAGGTCTGCGGCCTCCTGGGGGTAGGGCAGAACTGTGAAGCTCAAACAGATGCAGCCACCATAACACCAGGATCTGTAATAGACCTGTGTAATCAGGTCTGAGGCCTCCTGGGGGTGGAGCAGAGCTGTGACACTCAAATAGATGTGGGTACCATACCACCAGGAACTATAATAGACCTGTGTAATCAGGACTAGGGCCTCCTGGAGGTAGGGCAGAACTGTGAAACTCAAACAGATGCACGTGCCATACCACCAGGAGCTATAATAGACCTGTGTAATCAGATCTAGGCCTCCTGGAGGTAGGGCAGAGCTGTGAAACTGAGACAGATGCAGGTACCATAACACCAGGATGTGTAATAGACCTGTGTAATCAGGTCTAAGGCCTCCTGGGGGTAGGGCAGAGCTGTGAAACTCAAACAGATGCAGGTACCATACCACCAGGAGCTATAATAGACCTGTGTAATCAGGTCTAGGGCCTCCTGGAGGTAGGACAGAGCTGTGAAACTCAAACAGATGCAGCTACCGTAACACCAGGATCTCTCATAGACATCTGTAATCATGTCTAAGGGCCTTGTGGGGGATAGGGCATACTTGCAATCAACACCATACACATCTATATTAGCCACAGGTTGGCACACAGACTGGTATTTCCACCATGTTCTGCATGTATGATATGTGATGATGATGATTGCTGTATATAGTGTTGCACAACTGCCATTGTGTGACCTGTCTCCATACACTTACTTCACGTGGGTACTCGGCACATCGATTGAACCGTCTGGTCAGGCACCCCCATGCCCTCACTCTGGCAAGGTCCTGGCATCTGCAGGAACCAGGGAAGAGTCGCCTCTGCCTTGTGCATATTATTGTGGCCAGTGTTCTCACCTCCCTCCTGGTGAACGCTGGCTTTCGTGACCTCCCGTCCATTTTTGCTGATGTGGATGGCGTGCTGACGCACGTCGCGCATGTGCCGTGGCGCACATGTACACACGCTATCTCGCGCTACTACATGCTACCTCATGCTACTACAGCACACAGCCCACGTGGCATTGTCATGCCCGGTACACGGCAAAGTATTCTTAGCAGATCAGTGAAACGCGCCGCGAAATGTATAAGCTTCTTTTATAATCCCCATACACCCGATCTCGTAATCACGCCCCCATTTATTTATTTTGACTGTGGACTGGCTATTTATGGTGGGCCAGGCTTTCCGGCGTTTCAACATCAGATGCATCATAGGGCGCCTTAGCTTGCGGTGCCTTGTGATGCGCCTTCTGCCCGCTCATGCTCTGCGCCGCCGTAGTGTCCAGGACTAAGGTGAGTGTGTGTTTTGCTTTAACCACAGACTACAGAGATGTGTATAACTGTTACAGCCATGAAAAAGGATGCTGCCTCAGACCCTCTCTTCCCGATGTTGTAGCACTGGGGGTTTGAACCCATGAGCGCTGGCTGCAAAGTCATTGTATTAACCAGTGTACTATGCCTCTATGGCCATCTTCATAGCTATGGCTGGCTACACATGAACTGCATGTCAACCCATAAACATTCTTCTGTGCTTACTGGGATTGGGGAGACCCACATTTAGGGCAGTTTCTAGGTGACATTACCTTGGGCACATGAGGTGAGGGTGTTTTGATTTGGAAACGGCATTTCAAACATATGTTTGACTGTTACAAGCATAAAGGTGAGTTGCCTCCTAGCTAACCTTCCTAAATATCAGCTTAAACGATTACAATTTCTTCAAAACACTGCAGCTCGCCTTATCACCTTTTCCCGGTCGTCTGACCATGTCACTCCCCTCCTTTTCCGTTTGCACTGGCTCCCACTTCGTTTTCGCTATCAATATAAGTTTCTGATTCTGCTTCACCGTGCTCTTTATACTGGCCAACCTTTATATCTTGCGGATCTGGTCTCTCTTCACACTCCTTACCGTCAACTTCGGTCACTTCACGCCAACCGTTTACCACTCCCCTCTCCGTCACAAGCCCGGTTAGAGCAGACTCGTCATTCCGCTTTTTTCTTTCTTGGTCCTTTCCTCTGGAATTCTTTACCACCTTCCCTCAGATTAGAATCCTCCTACCCTCATTTCAAGTCACTACTCAAAACACATCTGTTCACTCAGGCTTTCGACCTTCCTCCCAGTCCCCCTCCCTGATTAAAGTCGTCCCCCTGTTGTTGTTGTGTGTCTGTGTGTCTGTTGTATGTTCGTTGGTGTTGTTGCCCGTTTTAGTTTTAGCAGGTTATGTTAGATTTATCTAATTGACTATGTATTTTATCTTTATGTGCTTGGCTTTTACTTTCCTTTCATTTTATGGCGTTCTTTTCTATGATTTGCAGTATGAACCTTTTTATTGTACACCGCTCTATGCTTCGGCAGTAGCGGTTGATCAAATGTTTTAATAAAGATAAAGATAAAGACAGTCTTACTGATGGGAGCCCACTGTGACACTGAACCCATGAGGTATGCCACTGGGCTCATCCTATTAACCATTGTACTACATCAATATGGAGTTTTCCATACCAATGGCTGGCCACAGAATGTGTGCAGGTCACCGGACATACTGTCCATTGTCGTCACCAGGATAGGGTAGAAACAACAGTACCCATGATGCAATTCACATGCAGAACAGCCGTTTACATATGCTCACCAGATGGGGTATGCACCTCTGCAGCACGTGAGCTTGGTAGGGGGGAATGACCATGCATGTTACTGGCACTGACTACCTACAGGGTATGCCATTGTACGTGTTCTGTGCTCACCCTGAGGGTGAGGTGTGGTGGCCAGCACCAGGTCCTCAGTGCCTGGGTTGACTGAGGTAGTCTTTGCTGCAGGTCTCCATCAGTACTCGTGTGTGACAGGTCTTTGCAGAGACACCTGCGAATGTCCTGTTTCCATTTGTATTTGCCAGTCATGTCTGCCCCTTGTGGACCTTGATGCTGCCAAAGTGGTGCAGAGCCAGTGTGCCTGCCATGGTCACTTGTTCTCGGAGCAGAGGTGTGTGTGTGGACTCACATGATGCTGATGTATGTATCAAAACAGCCTCTATGGGTCAGGGTGGGGGACATCATCTGCCCCCAACAGACCCACACTTTGCACATTTCCAACAGGGGCAGTAGTGCAACATGATGACAAGCTGTGGGAACAGCAGACACCTTCCTTTTGGGAACCTGACAGTTGATGCAGACAGGTAACAGGCATTCTCAGCCGAACTGCCCCCCACCACAATCTGCCATTCACCAGCAGAGGGCTGTTTGCGCACTATACGTAACGTTAGCGAGTGACAAAGTAACATTACTGCGCGATAGCATGAGGTTTTGTGCGAACACCTTACCTGCAGCGTTAAGGCACACTGCAGCGTTAAGGCAAAAAAGGACTACTTCTCCAGGATCCTACAAAGATCCCTTAACAGGCCCAGAGAACTATTTGACTTAATTAAGACAATAATATAAAACCCCATGCAACAAGAAGAAAAGACAGACCTAACACCGTAGCTCATGGCAGACCACTTCCAAAGCTAAGCCTGCTCTCAGAATACTGATAACAGCACAAACCCCACACATACAAACCATGACGACATACAAAACAGAATCACTTGGGACTCATTCTCAACCACATCAGCAGAACAACTGGATGAAATCATCAAAAACGTGAATACCACCACATCCCCACTGGACCCTTGCCCAATGAGATGGATTAAAATAGCGAGAACGGAATCGATCCCCACAAGATGGCAACCCTATCACTCCTCCAATGGTATATGCCAGCCGAACTGAAGTTAGCCTTGACAAAAAGCATCCAAGCTCCTACAGGCCCATCATCAGCCCACCATTCATGACCAAAATAATAGAAAAGGTCATACAAAATCAACTCCAAGATCATATCGATGCTCATTTCCCACTTGACACACAACAATATGGATTTTGACCCCAGCACGGGGTGGAAACTCTGCTAACTGCCCTCACTGATAACCTAATAAGAGGAACAGAGGAATTGTTTATTGTTTATTTCACACTTGTTATACCGCCCCCCATAACATCGGGGTGGTTTACAAAAAAACCCAAAATCAAATAGGTCCTGTCCCTTAGGAACCCATTTGGAGTGACTGTGGACAAATGAGGCCTGGAACATTCCTGTCAATTTGTTTGTTGATGGGGAAGCAGAATAAGACATGTGGCCCAGTAAAACCCATTCAGGGCCCTATGGATCACCATGTGGTAAATGTTGGCATCCAGGATAAGGTTAGTGCACCACATACTGTAAGGGCCTCTCCTGTCTCTGATGCCTTTTTGAATTTGAGGTTTCAAACCTCCTCTCACTTCAGCCTGCTTTATCAATAGGAACCCTAACTGTTTGTGTGCTTATTTGTCTGCATTTCCCACTTGCTGGCAGGGGTGAGCAGTCCCAGACCGGGATTAGGGCTCCTCCTCTCCTGGTGATGTCATTGCCTGGTGCCCCAGGATGCTATAAAATCCAAGTAGCTACTTCCATGGCTGAAAGTCTGAATACCCAGTAAGAAGAGCCAAGGCATACTTATTTCCCTGCATTTTCCCCTTGCTGGCAGCGGTGAGCAGACCAGGACTAGGAATAAGGCTCTTTCCCTCCCAAAGACGTCATTGCCGGGTGCCTCAGGACACTATAAAATCAAAGCAGCTCTGTGACTGTGGTCACATGGCTGACGGGGCACGGGACCAAAGGTGGACGCCCCTTTGGTGCTACTTAGGGGCCCTGAAGTTTGGAGTTGTCCAAGGGAGCTGGGAAGAGGAAGATTAAGGTTAATAAAGCAGTGATTGTGTCTTCTACCACAGAGGTAACACTGGACCCGATGGGCTAACATGTTCTGTCTGGGACTTCGGGAGTAGCTGGGACTGGGGATGTACAATCTGAACTTTTCTTTTCTTCCCCCTCAGGGGCTTCTCTAAGTCCCATAGCTAGATCTCCTCATTCTCCTCCTGTAGGGTTTCATGATGCGCAGGATGAGATTAGTTCTTCTCCCTTAGTGAAGAGGTTGGGGAGCCCAAATAGGGCCTAATTACATCTCTACTGCCTTTATTACCCCAGGTTGATGTTGTAGTACCTATTCAGGTTGAGGGTTGGGTCTTTCTCGGGTAAACTGGCATCTCTCTTTTAGACATCTGGAAAATGGTGTCAGAAACCAACAGCCTGTTGAGGAACTTCATGGAGCGGATGGTGCAGTTTTCTGCACACATAGCTGCGAAGCTGCAGGCATGGGATTTGCACATAGCCACTATTTCCTCTAGAGAGGATAAGGTGGAAACACAAATGTGTTCGTTACAGGCTGTGGCCTCTGCTCGTATTAAAGGGAGTTTATTATTTCATAGATAGTTTGAGTCTTTGGAGAATTCTTTTAGTACAAAAATTCTTAATTTTCCAATGACTCAATGTTATCTCCTTTATTTCTTTTGAGGAAATATTTCAAAGAAGTATTGCTTAATGCTTATTCCCTGGTTGTTTCCAATTTGTATTATGTTCTTTCTAGAGCTGTATCAGAGGCTCCTGAGGTTGCTCAAGTGGTGATGGACACTGAATTAGATCTAACACACTTCCTTGAATCTTCTGTGGAGGAGATCCCCTCACAAGCAAGCTTGGTAGCCTCTTTTATGACTGATATGGCTAAAATTAGTATTTTGAAAGCATATTTTCTAAAGAAAGAATCTATTTTTTGTGGTCAACGGATTTTTCTTTTTCTTGACATGTCTAGGGTTGACCATAGACACACCAGTAGTATCTCCACAAACACAATTTTAATACAAGGACCCGACCTGGCCAAGTTTCGGCATCAAAGCCTGCGTCAGTGGTCAATCAAAACATTTGTCAGTTAAAGCTTGATGACAGTACGAGCTATATGGTAGAACAAACACCGAGAACAAAGCCTGGTTAAAAGTACAGTGGTGCCTTAGCCTCAGATAAAGCGCCGGTGAACCCATACAAAAGTCAACAACATGTAAGGTAGCAATGGTGGGGGCCAAAAAAGCCCCCATGAAGGGGAAAATGAGAAATGTGGACATTGCAATTGGTGTGAATGAACCGTTGAAGATTCGGAGTGGTTGATAGTGACCAATTATTTTGTACATAAATCTCATCAGATTACAACTTGTAGTTCTTGTTGGGCAGTTTATGCTATCGCACACCCCTTTAATAAACTCTATATAGGGAGAACAAAACGAGCAATCAGGACACATTTAAATAAACATGCAAGTCAGATTAAAAACAATGTTGTATCTGCTCCTATGTGGATCACTTTAGGTGCCTTAATCATATTGTGGAACAGATTCAATGGAAAGTCTTGGAACAGATACAGATTGACTAGCATGTGGGTGATAGATGCTTTTCAATTATAAAGAGCAGAGCTGGATTTTTAGACTTAATATGGTAGCTCCTTATGGACTAAATAATGAATTGAATGGACTTCTTTGATGTGACTGGAGGCAGGGGCAGCCCAAGGCTGATGCTGGGCCATGTGCAAAGACTCATTGCAGGATCTCATTTGCATTTATTTTATTTTTAAATGTATATGTTGCCCATCTGAAATTTTAGGTGGTTTTCAAAGGAGCCCTTCACAAGCCTCTTTTTTGCCCTGGCAATGACTTAGGGGCATGTTTACTAAATATTAATGTGCGTTAAATGCCACTATGCCAATAGAAATAAATGGGTGTTGCTGCACTTAGCACACATTAAAATTTGAGTGCATGGGCAGTGAAGATACAGAGACTACCAGATTTCTACATTATTATACTCTAGTGTCAACTGCCAGGTACATTAGGAAATACTATAAACCCTGCCCATTTAGAATCTATAGCAAACCCACCATATCATAACAGTACTACCAGGACTCACAAAGCACCAAACCCTACCTATCAAAAGGAAACACTGCAAATATTAAACCAACACATCTCATAGAATACCAATCCATTTCCTGCTGGGGAAAGACAACTAGTGGGACTGTCACATAGAAACCACATGAACAGAATACTGCAGCTCGGTTACATATGCAAAACATAGTCCGTCACCAAACACAGAACAAGGGATCACAATTTAGAAATATGAAGACAATAATTAAACTGGTACTGAGGCTTTTTTCATTTGAGTTTTAGTGCTGCGTTGGCACCTCAATATTGGACCATGCCCACTCCTTATAATTTGTGTATAATTTTGTAAGACAGGACAACTTATAAGTAAAAACCAGCCTAATTAATTGAACTAAAATACACAGGTCTGCAGAAAATATAACACCATGTTGTTATCCTGTGAGGCAGAAAGTGACATCACTTGATACAGAACTTCAGCCACTGTCTGCCTACTCTACATCTTACAAAGCACTATTTTATACATTCACTTTACACTTTTTTCTCTTTAACCCATTTGTTCATTTTCCCTTATATGGTTGTTCCTTATAGTAACTTTGGAAACACATTCCTTCTTTGTTCTTTTGTTTTATGGTCTTTTGAAAGGGTCTTATCTCCATGTCCCATCTCCTTAACCTCCTCCAATTCCTGTCTTTCTCTTGTTTATGTATACTCATTGGTAAAGCATTCTGTCTGCAATTCATCTTTTCAGCAGTTTGAAGGTTCCCAGTACACACACACACAGACTATTTCTTATGCATTCATTTTAAAATGGAGTTTTTCAGAGAGGATTCTGGGAGAGCAGCCAAAGAGATTCATCCACTCCTCTTGTCTTCTCAGGAACTCCAAAAGCCAACACTGGAGAAATAAAACTATAAATTAATTTCTTCTTGGTCTAAACAAAATGCAAAACGTTAGCAATGCACATTTCCCAGAGCTGACATTCCAGTTAATAAATTCAAAATAAAATAGTTTTTTTCTGTCTTTTGTTGTTTGGACATTTTATTTTTCAGTTGCAATTGCCCCAGTTGCTTTCTTCTGCTTTCTTCATTTCTTCTGCTAACTCTCTATTGTCTGCTGTCCATTTGTCCTTTTATCTATCTTCTAGTTTTTTTCAGTATCTCTTCATTTGCCTCTAACATACTGATCTTTCCCCTTTTGCTCTTTTCTCCATATCTTTTTTATTCCTTTTTTATCCATTCAGATTTCATCACTTCATCATCAATCCCCACTTACTCTCTCCATACTCAGCCAGTCATACATTTTTTCCCTCCCATACAAAATATCTTTTCCCATCTCCATCCTCATTCCCCCAACTTCTGTTTTTCTCACACCAGTCACAGCTCCACCCCCTTCTGGTCCTCCCCCAGCATCAGCTCCCTTCTAGTTCTAGCCCCTTACAGCATCCACTCCCTTCCAGTCTGTCCCCCATCTGCCAGCATCAGCCCTTTTCCAGTCCTAACCCCCTGTATCAGTCCTCCTCCAGTCTCTCCCAACATCCGCCCTTTTCCAGTCCTAACCTCCCCATCAGTCCTCCTCCAGTCCCTCCCAGCATCAGCCCATTTCCAGTCCTACCCCCCCCCCAGTATCAGTTCCCTTCCAGTCCTAGTCCCCCATCTCCAGCCCATTTCCAGTCTTAACCCCCCCCAGTATCAGCGCTCTTCCAGTCCCTGTCCTCCATCACCCAATATCAGCCCATTTCCAGTACTGACCCACCCTCATCCTTATTCTAACCCCTAGTCCCCCCATTCCATTCTAGTCCCCCATTCTCATTCTAGCCCCCAGTCCCCTCGTTCTCATTTCTGTTTCCTTTGTAGCTCTCAGTCCCCTCCCACCGCATACCAAAAGGGGCTTCAGAGGGAGGCTCCTGCTGCTGTGATAAAAGGAGCCCACTGGTGTGCTGAATGCCTGGAGGTCAAAAATGGGGGCACATCCGACCTGCCCCCGTTTAACCTTTCGACACTCAGCATGCCAGCAGGTTCCTTTTTATCACATGAATGGGAGAGAAGCCAAATGCCACTTTTTACTCCTGTGGCTGTTCAGAAGTCAGCTGGGGCTTTGGACCTTCCTGGCTCCCTCTACAGCCGGTCAGATGCATGGGCTCCCGAGGTGTGAGGCCATGTGCAGGCAATATTCCCGCATAATGGATGGGCCGGCACTGATTGGATGTTGGAGTCATGTGACTGCTATATATTTTACTGACGCTATGTTTTACTTTCAAAAGCATTTTAGTTTAAGTAACCGCTGTGGCTAATGGATTCCCTGAAGCAGTGAAATGGCTTACCTCTTTGAAACATGAATTCATTTCTTTTTTATGCTGTTGATGATTAGTCTTTGCAGCTTGAGAGTTTATTGTTTGTTACTGTTTATAGTACCCTCAATTGTCAATCTCAAAATAAGTAAGAGGCTTATCTAGATAGGCTTTATCTTTTTCTGACAAAACAGGGTGACTGTGGTTTGTCAAAAAAATCATCATAATCTAAGACTCGCTGAGGAATCAGAAAGGTATAAAGTTTGCACAAAAATTTAAAGAATTCTATCAATCTGTGAATCAGAACAAACTCCCTTGGAGTCATGATCTCCAATAATAGTGACTCTAGTCCTACCTTTCCTAGCATTCAGCTTCTGCACTAATAGTCTGCTAGATGTGTTGTTATATATATAATAAGAGGATTGGTTCAAAAAAAGCCATCTGGGAAGTACGTTTGATATTGAAATTTTAGGCTTTGAAGCTGATTGAAGCATGCAGCAATAAGTGTATGAAGATACAACTTCTCCTGACTATGGATTTCTTGCTCCAGATGATCTAATTCTCTAAAGTATAGTTACTCACCTGTAACAGGTGTTCTCCAGGGACAGCAGGAATCAGTCCTCACATATGGGATGACATCGATGCCGATGGAGCCATCACGGAAGCATCTTCCCAGCTTTCAAAGAAAGCCTTTGGGAGATGCCACCACACATGATCTCCTTCCCACCCAAGAGCACCATCTTGCTCAGTCAGATGACATATTAAGAGCCAACAAAAGAAGATGACAAAAAAATAGTACAGCAACTCCAGGGGGAGGAGGGAGGGTTGTGAGGACTGATTCCTGCTGTCCCTGGAGAACAACTATTACAGGTGTATAACTACGCTTTCTCCAGAAACAAGCAGGAAGTCAGTCTTCACATATGGGACTCCCTAGCTACAAGCTACTGAGAACTTGTAGAAAAACATAGCCCAGCCATGGGCAGCCGAAGCAAATCTGAGGACAAACTCCTCAGGCTGGCTCAGTGATTGGGACAGGTTACTTCAGGCTGGAAGGCTGGGGGTTCAATTCTTGCATGGGGACAAGCAACCTCAGGCCGGAGGGACTGGGGTCTCTAGTCCCATGGCCACTCCTTGTGGCCTTGGGCAAGCCACTTAACCCTCCATTGCCTCAGGTACACTTAGATTGTGAGCCCTTCAGGGACAAGGGAATAAAAAGTGCCTGTTAGTATACATGTAAACCACACTGATTCTAAAGAATGCTGTCTAAAAAAATAAATAAAATAAACTCTGAGGACTCCAGTGTCCAGGGAGAACCATGGCTCCAGTAGGCTGAACAAGAGGGCAGAAGCTGCCTAACCCCTGAAAAGATTATGGAGTACAGCCTGGCCAAAGGCACTGCCCTGTTGGGACTCCCTTTCCAGGTAGTAGTGAGTTGCAAAAGTGTGGATTGAGGACGAGGTGGCCTGGCAGATGTCTGCCATAGGGGCAGAGCATAGGCTCACAAATGAGGTTGCCATAGCCCTGACATTGTGTGCCATGCACCCCAATGAGAGCCCAGCCTGATCATGGGTGAAGGCAATGTGGACCCTGTCCACCCAGGTGGACAGGGTCTGCTTAGTGACAGCCTCCCCCAATCGGCTGGGGTCATATGAAATGAAAAGTTGTGAGGCTTTGCAATGGCCCTGAGTACCTTTCAGGTAGAAGGACATGGCCTTTTTGCAGTCCAGGTTATGGAGAATGGCCATTGTCTTGTCAGCGTGGGGGCCATGGAAAGAAGGTAGGAAGCACCACCTCTTGGTTGAGGTGAAAAGCAGATACCACCTTTGGGAGGAATTTAGGGTAGGTGTGAAGCATGACCCTGTTCTTGTAGAACCTGGTGTAGAGTGGCTCAGCCACCAAGGCCTGAAGCTCACTGTGGGCAGAGATGAGCGCCACCAGGAAGACCACCTTCCAGGATAGGTAATGCAAATGGCAAGTAGCCAAGGGTTCGAAGGGTGGCTTGGTAAGCTGCGTCAGAACCATGTTGAGATCCCATTACGCCACAGGCGGCCAGATGGGAGACTTAGATAGCAGCAAGCATTCATGAATCAAGTAATGAGGGACTGCACAGAAAGAGGCTTGCCCTCTATGGAGTGATGATTCGCGGAGAGCATGCTCAGGCACTGTTCCCTCTAAGCTGTGCGCGTGTGCGCGTGCACACACCTCGCCGAGCGAGCGCACATACTTTACAACAGAGCGCACAAAAATTATGGTTCTGATTCTGATAGAAAACACAGATGTCTTAAAATTTAAAAGTTGTGATTGTAATTACTAGAAATTTTCCACTTCATTTAGTAATCGTCTATTTTCATTTAATTTGATTAAAATCAATGTGGTGTACATACTGTATTCTGACGTGTAGTCAAATTTTAAAGTATATAACTCCGCATGTCATTATATGGCGCACAAAAATTTAACCTTCCTTCAAAAGCTGCACAGCTGATATTTTATGCGCACACAAACTACAGAAAATTAGAGGGAACATTGTGCTCAGGTATACCCTGATGGAGTTGGACTTGAGCCCAAACTGCGAGAGGTGGAGCAAGTACTGCAGCACCATATGTACAGGGCAAAAGAACAGATCTACCCCTTGCTCCATACACCATACTGAGAATCTGAGCCACTTGAAGGCATAGGCTCATCTCATGGAGTCCTTATGATAAGCCAGGAGGACCTCTTCCACCTCCCTGGGGAGGTTGAGGGGTGCTAGGGCTATCCATTCAGCAGCCATGCTGTTAGTGAAATGTACGCCAGGTTGGGGTGGAAAATCAAGCCCTCCTCCTGGGTCAGTAGTCCTAGTGAATTCCCCAGGAGGACCAGGAGCTCCATTGAGAGGTGAAGCAACAGGGGAAACCAAGGCTGTCTGGAAGAGGGTCCACATGATCAGTAGTGTGGGAGGGAAGGCATACAACAGGCTCTCCAACCATGAGATGAGGAAGGTGTCCACTGCTATCTGGGACAAATGCAGTTTGGGACAGCAGAAGCAGGGTAGCTGAGCGATGTCCGGGCCGGCCAAGAGGTGCAGACTTTGGGTTCCCCATAGACAGAATAGCTGCTGCACCCTAGGTGCTACTCATGCGTCTAGAGGATCCTGCTTAATCTTTCTGGCCCTGAAGGTATACTGCCTTTAGGAGCATTCCCTGACTGATCGTGTACAAGCAGAGGGCTATTGCCTCCTGGCAGAAGAGGTGAGACCATGTGCATCCCTGTTTGTTCAGGTAGAACAGCATGACCTAGATGTCTGTTTGGACCAGCACAGACTGGTGTTGCAGGTGGTGTTGGAAAGCCCTGATTGCCAGAAAAATGGCTCTGAGCTCCAGCAGTTGCTCTGTGGTCATAGTCCCTCGCAGTGGGCACCTCAGCCCAGTAGGAAGGCATCTGTGGTGAGGACCTTCTGGGAGTTTGGGTATTGGAAGAGCATGCCCTTCTGCAGGTGCTGTGCTTCCTGACACCAACTGAGTGACTCTGCTAGTTGACGGGACACCAAGACCCTGTCCCAGAGCCTGCCCGTGGCCTGAGTCCACTGTGAGCAGAGAAACCACTGAGCTGCCCGTATGTGGAGGTGGGTGTTGGGGACCACATGGACTGTGGAAGCCATGTGGCCGAGCAGGCAAAGCATAGACCATGCCAACACGGAATGATGGTGCTGCATCTCGGTCACCAGGGCCCTGAGACGATCCAGGGGGAGGAAGGCCCTGGCTTGTAGGGTGTCCAGGCAAGCCCCTATAAACTCCAGGTCCTGTATTGTAGTGAGGTGGGATTTTGGGTGGTTTATCACAAACCCTAGATGTTCTAAGACCTTGATGGTGCGGGCTGTGGCTTGTTACATCTCTGAGGCTGTGTCCCCTTTGACTAGCCAGTTGTCCAGGTATGGGAACACAAACACCCCTTGGAGATGGAGGTAGGTGGACACCACTCCTAGGCATTTGGTGAAGACTCTTGGTTTGGAGACTAGGCTGAAGGGTAGTACCTCATACTGGTAGTGGTTGCTCCCGACCATGAATCTTAGGTATTTCCTGTGACTGGGATGAATGAGGATGTGAGTATAAGTATCCTTTAGGTCCAAAGAGCATAGCCAATTTCCCTGCTGGAAGTAGGCCAGCAGTGTTCCAAGTGAGAGCATTTGGAACTTCTCCCGCACCAGGAAATTGTTCAGGTTTCTCAAGTCCAGGATGGGCCTCAGGCCTCCGGTTCTTTTTGGAACCAGGAAATACCTGGAGTAGAACCCCTTTCCTTTGAGGTGGTGTGGCACGGGTTCCACAGCCCTATCCCTGAGAAGGCCTGCAAGTTCCTGTAGCAGCAGGGCCTGGTGCAGGGGAGTCCGAGGGGGTTTTCCTGGAAAGAAATGGGAAGGTGCCTGCTCCAGATGAAGGAGATAACCTTCTCTGATTACCTGAAGTGCCCAGGAGTCGGTGATGATGGCAGTCCACTAGTGGGCAAAATGAATCAGGCACTCCCCCCATTGGTAGCTGGTCCCCAATGGATGGAGAGGCTATGCTTTGGGAATCAAAACCTTGAACCCGTCTGGGTTGGAGCTGGTGTCTGGGTCTTGGGGCCCTTGGACTTATGTGGGCCCTGGCCTGCTCCCTTGCCCCGATGACCCAGCTGAGGGAAAGATAGTTAGGGTTGGCCTTTCCGGTGAAAGGGAGGCCTTTTCCCCAATCGTTTCTTCCTGGGAAGAGTGGAGGTCTTCCTCTAGAGTTGAGTCCTGGTGACATACTCAGTCTCTATCTCTGCCAGCTTGTCCTCCATCGACTTGCCAAAGAGGTTTTCACCAAGGCAAGGGGGATCGAGGAGTTTCTCCTGGACCCATTGTTCGAGGTCTGATGCCTGGAGCTAGACCTGATGCCGGGCTCCGATGCCTGCGGTAGCTACCCTCACACTGGACTCGAAGCCGTCATAGTCCGCTCGAGACAAATACTTTGAGCACTCCCTGACAGACTTCATGAGGGTCTGGAAGCTTTGGAGGTGGTCCCCGCTGAGACCCGCTGAGAAATCCCAGAGTTCCTTGGTGAGATCTTGGAGATACATGCTGATATACAGCTGGTATGCTTGTATACAGCATGCAAGCATCGAGTCCTGGTAACATTTGTACCCAAGGTCATCGAGGGCTTGGGACTTCCTGCCCAGTAGCACCGAGGAGTGAGACTTCAGGCTTTTCTGTCAATGCATAGCCGATTCAACTACCATGGAGGTGTGGGGGAGTTGTGCCTTCCTGAAGCTGGATCCCTGCTGGTCCCGGGACATGGTGTCCAGGCGTCAGCTAACAATTGGCACCGATGCCGGTGTTTCCACACATTATGAGAAGGAGGTGCCTGAGGATGGAAGAGATAGGGCCTCTTTGGGTGGTGCCTTGGACTGGAGGATTTCGAGTTCCTCCATGCGAGGGTCCTCCTCTGACTCCGTGGGAAGGGACAGCGTCTTCGCCATGTCCTGGACAAACTCGAAGAACAAAGTGCCCTCAGACGGGGACCAGCGCCTCAATGCTTGCGGGTATGGGTCTGAGGAGAGATTACTGTGTGCTCGTGTCTCCGGGGAAGTCTCGCCCTTGGACTCCCAGTCTGAGTAGTCCATCAAGGATTCAAGGCCCAATGGCTCCAGGGATGTCAGTGGGTCTGGCTTTTGATGGACCATGGCTATAGCCTGGCTGGAGCCAGAGGCACTTGCTGGGAAGGATCATGCCCTCGAGGACTGGGAGCGGGATTGAGACCCTTGCCGAGGATTGGCTCGAGGCAGGGTGCTCTCAAGGATCTCATCAGTGGCCTTGACATTGAGGTCCCTGCAGTCTCTGTGCGTGCATTGGGCATTGATGCTTGCTGCGAGGTAAGGAATGCATAAATACTCCATTCCAATGCCATCATCCTGGCTTCCCACTCAGGAGTTACAGACTGCGACACCAATGCTGGGGTGAGCGGTTTAGGTGTCTGGGAGAAGAGGGAGTTCTCTATGAGACTGGCCTCGGAGGTCTGAGATCCATCGCCGGCGGCCTTGGCATCTGTCCTGGGTACCTTGGCCGCACTGTTCCCTCTAAGCTGTGCGCGTGTGCGCGCGCACACACCTCGCCGAGCGAGCACACATACTTTATAATAGAGCGCACAAAAATTACGGCTCTGATTCTGATAGAAAACAATACAGACGTCTTAAAATTTAAAAGTTATGATTGTAATTACTAGAAATTTCCCGCTTCATTTAGTAATCGTCTATTTTCATTTAATTTGATTAAAATCAATGTGGTGTACATACTGTATTCTGACGTGTAGTCAAATTTTAAAGTATATAATACCCTCATTGTCCCGGGTAGCCTGAGATCTGTCGCTGCAAATACCAGCAACCGAGCATTCTCATTTATAGCCCCACTGCTATGGAACCAACTACCATGTGAACTGAGAGCGAACAGTGACTTGTTGGACTTCAGAAAAAAGCTAAAGACGCATCTTTTCCAAACACACTTCAATCCTACCTAACTTCTATGCTCCAACCCTAGTGAAACACCATGCACAAGGAAAGAGCACTATGCCTATAGAGACGACAACCTGTAAATATGTATATACATGTGAAATCACTGTCTTGCAATCAAGTGTAAACCTGTAATCCGAGTGTTGTGTCCTGTACTTTTCCACTGAATCATTATGTATGTTTTAATCCATGGCCTGTACAACCATACTGTTATGTATAGCAAACCGCTGCTGATCGCTGGAAGTAGCGGGATACAAGTGTACACTAAATAAATAATAAAATAATATAACTCCGAGTGTCGTTATGCGGCGCACAAAAATTTAACCTTCCTTCAAAAGCTGCACACAGCTGCTATTTTATGTGCACACAGCCTACAGAAAATTAGAGGGAACATTGCTTGGCCGGCCACTTCCACTACGACTTCTTGGAAACACTCCGAGGGCTGTGAAACCTCACATGGGATCTACTAGGCATGTTGCCTTCCCAGAAGGGTTCTTCTTAAGCTCTGGCTCCGGAGAACCCTTCTTGGAGTGTCTGTGTGTCCGCTCAGGCACTGCAGGGGCTTTATGCGACTCCGAGGATCTGTACAGGATCTTAGGGTGCACAGCAACCGGGGATACTGTGGCTGAATCTGATCTATGGAAGATGTTCTGCTTCTGCCAGTGACTCTGGATGATCTTAGCAGACATCTTCTTGCACAGGGAGCACAACTCTGGGTCATGGTCGGCACCCAAACACCTGAGGCAACAATCATGTGTGTCGGTGAGAGACATGTTCCTAGAGCACCGATCACACTTTTTGAACCCGGTGGCCATTGGGGCAAAAAGGGCCCCAGCGAGGTCAAAGATCTTTAACATGGTTATTTATTTATTTATTTATTTATTTAACAGTTGCTTATATACCGCTACCTTCCACAGATCAGGTGCGGTTTACAATGAACAAGGAATGAACAGATTTACAAGTCTGTTTTACATGGAACATTTGTTAACTAGGTACAAATTAGCTGTTTTACATGGAACATTTGTTAACTTGGTACAATTTTGCTAAATACATTAATCATGAATGACTAAATATGGTAAAACTTGTTAAATAACAGACAACTTGTTAAATAACAGACGAACTTATTTACATATTTAGCGGTTAGCGGTTAGAAAAGGTGTGAAACTGCGCTGGATGGAAAAAACCTAACTGAACAGGTTCCGAGTCCCGAGGCCGAAGTGACAGGGCTTGGAGGCGGGAAAGGGACCGATGCTAAATGGATGGCACACATAGGTGCACGAGAAAATCAACTTTATTCCAGGGAAGAAAGACAAATGTCTGTAGGGCTCCATGGAAAAAGGGAGATTGAGCAAGATGGCATCCTTGGCGGGAAGGGGACCACACATGCATGGTGGCATCCCCCAAAAGCTCTCTTTGAAAGCTGGGGAGATGCTTTCCCAAGGGCTCCGTTGATGTTGACATCACCCCATATGTGAGGACTGACTTCCTGCTTGTTCCTGGAGAATTTTCTCTTTTATAAACCCAGATTAGTAACCAATAATGAGTCCCCTTGTAAGCACTCCAGACAGCCCTTGCAAGCACTTCAGACAGAAGTTGATATGATTGAGACATTTAAATACCTTCATGGCATACATGCAAAGGAGTAGAGTCTCTTTTTGTGGCAGGTGCAGGCCTGTGACCCACGGTGTCTGACATAGGCAGGCCAGCATGGCTAGCTTGACCTGTAAATGAGGCCTGTGGAGAGGCATATAGGATTGCACATCCCCCAACATGCTGCTATTGTAAGAAAGAACTCAGTAGAAATATTGAATTAGCTTAGATAAGCAGAATTGCAGAATTAAGAAATGGAAAAATACAGAAAAGATGTGTTTTAAAGTTACTGATAAGAAAAAGTACATTTGCAGAGAAATATTGAGGAGTGCTGACAGATGAGTTACAGAACCTTGCTCTTCTGCACGCACAAATGGTCCCATAGCCTTGAAAGTGTGAAAGTAACAAGTTGATGAACTGACCATTGTAATTGGGACTAGAAGGGGGGCAGGCAGGTGTCATGCCTACAGAAGCCCACAGAAGGAACATAATTGGAGAAACTTATCAGTACCGGGACCAATAGAAGGGCTACGGGAGGTACGGGAGAGTACCGGGACCAATGAAATGTTTTTCTATACCTAGAATGGAACAGAAGTCTATAAAAGTTGTTGTAATGCTTGAAAACTTTGCTCAGCCATTTTGAAATTGCCTTGCTTGAGACTTGTGCACAAATAAATGATTTGGACCTTCTGAACAGACTCCTGGTATCATTGGTTTGTCTGCGCTTTGCTGCTACATATTCCTTGGTGCGTTGGCCGGGAAGTTGTGGAATCAAAGTGTATATAGGGCAATATACCACGACTTTCCGCCTCTATAGGCTTGGTCCTGCCGGGATCGCGCCCTTCCGACGAGGGCCGCTCCCTGGCGCCACCGGTCCCTTGTATCGGAGGGAGCTGGTCGGACCTCGGCGGGTGCCGGGCCCGGTCGGAGCCAACGCCTCGAACCCGAGTGAGGGGAGTCCGAGGTCCAACTCATGCGCCTGCTTGGGAAGTTTTGAGGACCGGATCCGGTGAGTATAGTTTTGATTTTGGGTCTAGACAGAAATAGAAAGAGCAGTACTGCCATTGGAACTTGGAATTTGGAATTTGTAATCTCGAGATATTGGGAATTGGTAAGAGAGCCTGATCAACTCTCAAGGAAGAGCCGAGTAGCCTGGCATGGGAATTCGCTAGGTGAAACCCTCATCCTTTTGTAATTTGGGAAAAAGACTAGTCAGAATAGATAGAAACGAATGCATTCTGGGAATACGTTGCTAGCATGATTGTGTGAACGAAGTGTGAATGAGAGGTCTGGCAGCACGGACCAAGTGAAAGCTGACCCCTGATTAGCGCATTTCCTGACCGGGCGACCGCGTTCAGGTCGCGAAAAGGGGGAAGCGATTGTCGTCTTGTCTTGTTATTTGTATTCCCTGTATGTTTCCAGGGCCGTGAGGACCCCTTACCCACGGTCCGCCTTCCTTTTCCCTTCTGTCTGTTGTTGCGCGCACACATCGAAATGGGAGGGGCGGAGTCTACTAGGAACACTCCATTAGAATGTATGATCGCACATTTTAAGGAGGGATATTCAGGAGATTATGGTATTAAAATGACAGCAGCCCGTTTGCAGATTTTGTGTACTAGGGAGTGGCCCGATCTAGACCCCATCTGGCCCCGAGAGGGAACGTTCACCGTAGAGATTATTCAGTCAATACACCGTAGAGTGCGGGTAGCGCACCCCGATCAGTACCCCTATATAGATTCCTGGTTAAGTATTTGTGAAGATCCGCCCTCCTGGGCGCAGCGCTGTTATGAGGAACAGTGCAGAATAATGTTAGCTAAAACAGATTCTAGACAGAGAAAGGAACAGCCTAGAATGAAAGAGCAGGATAAGAAAGCCAAGAAGAAACCCATCTTGGCAGATCCCGATTCCCCAGAAGTAGTCCTCAGGCAGCCTCGAACCCCAGGTCCAGTAAGAATAGCCCGGCGGCGTCCTGCCCCAGATCCCCAGAGACCGCTGGAGCCGAGGCGAGACCCAACCCCTGATCCCCCTCCTCCCGGAGGAGAGGTAGAGAAAGAATTAGCGGAAAGAGAAGAGGAGGATGTAAAAAGTGAGCCAGAAGCGGAGCTAGAAGAAGAAGGAGGGAATCCCCCAGAAGAAGAAGAAGAGGACAGTGTACAAATAAGTGAGAAAGCCAGCGCTAGCACTAGCAAGCCAGTGAAAGAGAAACCCAAAGCAAAACCAGTTGAGAAAAAGAAAGCGACTCCTGCAAAGACAACGACAATAGCCCTTAGATCCCAAACCCAAATGACGCCTGGGACGACAGCCAAACTGTTTCCCTTAAGGCAAGTCCCGGGGGTGCCCGTAAAGAATGATAATGATGAAGTGGTAGCGGGACCCCTAACTTATGTGTATATCCCGTTCTCTACAACGGATTTATTAAATTGGAGGTCGCACTATGCCTCCTATACTAGCAAGCCCCAGGAGCTGACAGAATTAGTAACTAGTATTATGGAAACTCACCAACCCACTTGGCCGGATTGCCGTCAGCTCCTGACCACCCTATTCACTACAGAAGAACGAGCGAGAATTAGAAAAGCAGCTATTGAATGGATGGCAGAAAACCCTGCAGCTCCAGCGCAGGGGCAGAATATAATAGATCGTAGAGAAGCAGCTCAGAGAGAATTCCCGAATGAAGACCCCCAATGGGATCCAAATACAGATGAAGGATCCACCGCCCTAGCCCGTTTTCGCCAAGGCTTTTTACAAGGCCTGAGAAGAGGAGGCCAAAAAGCTATGAACCTTTCCAAAGTAGCAGGAATTATCCAAGGAATAGATGAGAGCCCAGCAGATTATTATGAAAGATTAACTGAAGCTTATAGAATGTATACTCCCTATGATCCCGAGGCACCAGGAAGTTTATGCATGGTGAATTCTGCTTTTGTAAACCAGTCTCAACCAGACATTAGACGTAAATTACAGAAATTAGAAGGGTTTGCGGGCATGAATGCAACACAGTTATTGGAAGTCGCTCATAAAGTGTATGTGAATCGTGATACTGAAAGACAGAGAGAATGTGATAGAAAGATGAAGAAGAAAGCTGATTTTTTGGCTGCGGCCATAGTTGAAAAGAAAAGGGGAGGTGTCCCTAATCGAAGGAGCAGAGGAAGAGGGCGGGGTCAAGGCGGAGGCCGGACCCAGAGACTAGGCGTGAACCAATGCGCCTATTGCAAAGAGGAAGGACACTGGAGAGATACTTGCCCGCAACTCGAAGACGCCCAGCAAGATGACGACAACGATCATCAGTGGCGAGAAGAAAGACGAGGCCGTCCCCGAGGCCGAGGAGGAGCCAATCGAGAACAATTCCAGCGAGAGAGGGGAGGAGGAGCCATCCAAGCATTGGCCACACAGGCCCATGATGAGGATGACGTGGATTAGGACAGACCGGGCTCCAAGTTTGCTTTAGGTCTCCAGGAGCCTATGGTCGAAATACAAATAGGAGACCAATTTATGAACTTTATGGTTGATACTGGAGCAGAACATTCAGTAATAGACAAAAAGATAGCCCCATTCACCAAGAAAGCAGTCACCATTATAGGAGCAACTGGTGCCAAAGCCACAAAGTCTTTTCTACAAAACCGAATATGCAGTCTAGGAGGACAGCAAGTAACTCATCAATTCCTTTACATGCCCGAATGTCCAGTACCCCTACTGGGACGAGATATGCTAGCCAAGCTTCAAGCCCAAATATCTTTCTCCGAACAAGGAGAAATGCAAATGACAGTGAATTCTCAAGCCAAACCAGCAGGAGTAATGCTGCTGACAGTACCCCGAGAAGAAGAGTGGAGATACTACATTGATGATTCGATTCAAGATACCTATTTTGAACAAACTTTAAAGAACATTCATGCACCACTTGAAGTGTGGGCAGAAGGCAGTCCCCCAGGCCTAGCCAAACATATAGCACCAGTGATTGTAACCCTCAAGCCTAGTGCTACACCAGTGCACGTCAAACAGTACCCTCTCCCAAGAGCCGCAATTGAAGGCATTCATCGCCACCTACAGAGATTGCTTGAGTATGGCCTACTAAAAGTATGTCAATCCCCATGGAACACTCCACTTTTGCCAGTAAAGAAACCTGAGACAGATGATTATCGCCCAGTGCAAGATTTGAGAAGAGTAAATGATGCAGTTGAAACTATACATCCAGTTGTGCCCAATCCTTACACTCTCCTAGGACTGATACCTGCCGAAGCTACCCATTTCACTGTACTGGATTTGAAAGATGCATTCTTTTGCATAAGATTAGCCCCTGTAAGCCAAATATTGTTTGCATTTGAATGGCAGGATCCCATCTCTGGAAGAGGGGGCCAACTCACCTGGACAAGATTACCCCAAGGATTCAAGAATTCACCTACCATCTTTAGTGCTGCACTAAATCAAGACCTTTCAAGCTATCCAGTAGCCCCGGGGAAGAGAGTACTTCTCCAGTACGTGGATGATCTGTTGATAGCTGCCGTATCAGAAAAAGAATGTATACGAGCCACCCAAGATCTCTTGCAGTTACTAAATGAAGCTGGATATAAAGTTTCCAGAGCCAAAGCACAATTATGTCAAACAGAAGTGAAATACTTGGGTTTTCGTATTACCCAAGGAAGCAGAAGATTAGGCAGAGAAAGAAAAGAAGCAGTATGTAGAATTCCAACTCCAACAACCAGAAAGCAAGTCAGAGCCTTTCTGGGAGCGGCAGGATATTGCCGAATCTGGATACCCAACTTTGCCCAAATTGCCAAACCACTGTATGAAGCCACAAAAGGAGAAGAGAAGTCACCACTGGAGTGGGGACTTGAGCAGGATACAGCCTTCCAGAAGTTAAAAGAAGAATTGATGTCATCACCAGCACTTGGATTACCAGATGTCCACAAACCTTTCCGCTTGTTTGTACATGAAACACAGGGAAATGCCCTAGGCATGTTGACTCAGAAATTAGGAAATCGGGAACGACCTGTAGCCTACCTATCGAAACAATTGGACCCTGTGGCCAAAGGATGGCCACCCTGCTTGAGAGCAGTTGCAGCTACAGCGTTACTAGTGAGTGAAGCAGACAAACTCACACTAGGACAGAACATACGAGTCACTGTACCACATGCAGTCCTTGCCCTTATGGAACAGAAAGCAAATTACTGGCTCACCAATTCCCGAATGTTGAAGTACCAGAGCATGTTATGTGAAAACCCACAGATACAACTTGAAGTGAGCCATGCCCTGAATCCAGCCACCTTGATACCCATCAGTGAAGAACTCCCAGAACATGACTGTATCGAAGTCATGGAAACTGTGTTCTCAAGTCGACCTGACCTAACAGATGTGCCCATAGACAATCCCGACCAGATCTATTATGTTGATGGGAGCAGTCTCATCCTTGACGGACGACGCTGTGCCGGATATGCAGTCGTCACTCAACATGAAGTAGTTGAATCATCAGCTCTAGCCTCAGGCACATCAGCCCAGAAAGCCGAATTGATAGCACTCACCAGAGCATTGTTGTTAGGAGAAAAACTTGTGCTGAATGTATATACAGATTCCAAATATGCTTTCACTACCTTGCATGCCCATGGAGCTCTCTATAAAGAAAGAGGACTCATCACATCAGGAGGAAAATCAGTCAAATATGGTCCCGAGATATTGATGTTACTTGATGCAGTCTGGGCCCAACACGTGTAGCTGTCATGCATTGTAGAGGACATCAAGCAGGAAAAGGAGAAGTTGCTCGAGGAAATAGATTCGCAGATGCCTCAGCACGACAAGCAGCTATGACAGGACAGATTGCCCCACAAGCTATGCCAATGCAAGCAGCATTGTTTCCAGTACCCTTGAATCTATGGACCCCACGATATACCACCAAAGAATTGGATTACTATTGTGACAAAGAAAATGGAGTATTGAAAGACGGATGGATTGAGCTGCCACCAGAAGAGGGCAGTCAACCTCCGGGAAGAATAGTAATTCCTGAACTATTAGGACCATCCTTTGTCAAAGCTTTTCATGAAGCCACCCACTATGGAAAGAGTGCTATGGAGAAAGCACTCAGACCACATTTCTACATCCCTCTGATGACAACCATATCAGCCTCAGTAGCACGACAATGTCAGACCTGTGCCAAAAATAATGCCAAACAAGGCCTTATTACAGCACCCCGAGTTCAGTCGAGAGGTGTGACCCCCATGCACAACCTCCAAGTCGATTTCACCGAAATGCCAAAAGCCAATGGATACCATTACCTACTAGTATTAGTTTGTACTTTCTCTGGGTGGGTAGAAGCATTCCCAACCAGAACTGAGAAAGCCCGAGAAGTTACCAAAGCCTTGATGAGAGAGATTGTCCCCAGATTTGGAATCCCAGCAGTGATAGGGTCGGACAATGGACCCTCATTTGTCTCCCAAGTTACTCAGCAGTTAGCAAAAGCTTTGCAGATACAGTGGAAGCTCCACACTGCATACAGACCCCAGAGTTCAGGGAAAGTTGAGCGAATGAATCGTACATTGAAAGCCCAAATGTCTAAGCTTTGTCAGGAGACACACTTGAAATGGCCCCAAGTGCTCCCCATAGCTTTACTCAGAATACGCTCAGCCCCTGTAAAGTCAACAGGATTTTCCCCTTTTGAAGTTTTGTATGGTAAACCCCCACCAATAGTGCAGGGAGTCAAAGGAAATCTAGCCCAGATTGGTTCAGAAGTAACCAGACAAGAACTCCTAGCTCTTAGTTTTGTTCTGCAGACTCTCCATACGTGGATCCAAGACCAGTTGCCTATCAACTTGACGGAACCCTTGCATCCCTACCAGCCTGGAACTTCGGTGTGGATCAAAGATTGGAAGAAGATACCGTTGGAACCCCATTGGAAGGGACCGTACACAGTCATCCTGTCTACCCCAACTGCAGTAAAGGTAGCCGAGATCGACGCCTGGATCCACCACAGCAGAGTCAAGCCCGCCGCCGATCCTGAACCAGAGCGGTGGACAGCAGAGCAGCACCCTGATGTACCCTTGCGAGTTACTCTGAGACGGCAACCAGCAGCATAGACACTTCATCACAAGTGCTTTGCAGTAGCCAAGTCTTTCGAAGAGGATTGCTGTTTTCCATGCAGCAACAGTTTTGTTTCAACGAACCCAATTTGTGTGTGTGATTTGACACACTACTGTGAGAATACATTGACTAAGCCAGACTTCACAAGCCAACTGAATTGCTAGGTTGGTTAATGTGTGCTGGACACCTTGAGGATCTTCAATCAACACTCAGCAACCGTTAAATTGCTTCATTAGCAAACGGGACGAAGAATAATAGACCGTCGTGATCAAGATCAGCAAGCTGAGGATTCAGAAGAACTCCAATCAACATCAACATGTATCTTTGCTTCTGCTTTGCCTTGGTTGCCTTCTTTGGAGGTTTTGAACAGACTTATGCTCTACCTCCATGCACTGCTTGCATTACCTCTACTAGAACTGGACTGAAAGTAACTCAGACTTTGCTTTACCACTCTTACTATACCTGCAAGGGAACAATAACTCGGTGTATCTATAACACCACTGAACTAAATGTTTGCACTCATGGCAAAATTAAAGCATGCTATAATCCGCATCAGAATCCATCCTATTACACCTTGGAAATAAGATGGAAGGATGCAGATGGACCTATATTAGCTGCTACACCACCACTTAAGGACATTACTAAACCTGCTGTTTTGAATTTTGATGCATGTAATGCTATTAATAGAGATAGTCAGTCCACCTGTGGTACATGGGAGAAAGCGTATCGAAATGACCATAAGTATATGTGTCCAGAAAGTGCCACAAACTGGTGGAAGTGTACAGGTAAAACAGGATCAGGGTATAGTACTGCTACAGCGGCAGACTACTATTGCCCGTATTGGGAATGTGTTTTTTATGCTACCTGGAACACTGGTATAACTGATGAGAAAATAGATAAACGGATGGCTACTCTAACCAAGCCAACCACAAATGATAAATGTCAGAAAGATGCTTGTAACCCCTTACATTTGCGTGTACATAACCCCCATGCATGGAAACAAGGATATAAGTTTGGTTTACGTATTGCTGGAGGAGGAACAGATCCAGGGACCATTGTGTATGTTAGATTGAATACCCAAGCCCACAAGTCATCTAAATATCATATTCATAATACCTTTTATGAAGCTATGCATGTAAATAAATTTGAGATCCCTCACCCTTCACAGAATTTGTTTCTAGAATTAGCCGGAGCAGTAGTATCTAGTCTTAAGATCACAGATTGCTATTTCTGTGGCGGAACCCAAATGGGAGACCAATGGCCCTGGGAAGCCCAAGAATTGAATTATTCCATGATTTACAATCAGACTGAATTACACAAGACAACCAGTGAATGGGTGTTAGCGCACTCAATCGTTGGACGTCTTTGCTATGCCAGAACTGGACCCCAGTTCACTCAAAAGGTAGGACAGCTGGTCTGTCTTAGCCAGAAATACTACAATGCCACGACCAAGAAGGTAGCATGGTGGTCAGGAATCAGACATCCTGAACCTCCTAACCCATTAGCCAGATTTCCTGAACTTGCAGGTCTATGGACTAAACCTTGCCAAAGTCCAAGCCTGGCAAGCCCCACCTGGCCTATATTGGATCTGTGGAAACCGAGCATATGCGCAACTCCCACCACAATGGGGAGGAGCATGTGTCTTAGGAACCATCAGACCTTCTTTCTTCCTGTTAAACACTGAACATGGAGAACAATTAGGATACCCTGTATATACTACCCACAAACACAAAGGAGCATCGAGACAGAGAAGAGAGGCCTTACAGATAGGCAAGTGGGAGAAGTGGCGAGGTGATGATTGGCCACCAGAAAGAATTATTGAGTATTATGGACCTGCCACTTGGAATGATGATGGTATGTATGGTTATCGTACCCCAATTATATGATTAATCGTATTATTCGCTTACAAGCAGTAGTTGAAATAATAACCAATGAAACTAGTCATGCTCTCACGCTCTTAGCTAGACAAAGTACTCAGATGCGCACTGCCATATACCAGAATCGCTTAGCCCTTGATTATTTGCTAGCAGCTGAAGGAGGAGTATGTGGTAAACTGAATTTAACTAATTGCTGTTTAAAATAGATGATAAAGGTCAAGTAGTTGAAGAAATTGCTAAAGATATGCAAAGACATGCTTATGTGCCGGTACAGACTTGGCACGCATTGAAATTTCCTAATTGGTTTGCTAACCTTTTCTCTTGGCTGGGAGGATTTAAGACTTTCGTTATCTTAGTACTAATCCTTGTTGCTGTTGTCCTCTGCTTACCATGTTTAATCCCATGTTGTATGCGTTCCCTTCATAGTGCTATTGATAGTACCGTAGAGCGGAAGACCGCAACTAGAATAATGGCTTTATATAAAGCTAGCCCTAATGGAACAAGTAAGAATCCTTTGATCAGGATGTGAATCTTTTGAAAAAGTGATTTAATTCTCACACCTTATTAAGTAATAGGGTGAGATTAATCAAAGGGGGGAATGTGGCAGGTGCAGGCCTGTGACCCACGGTGTCTGACATAGGCAGGCCAGCATGGCTAGCTTGACCTGTAAATGAGGCCTGTGGAGAGGCATATAGGATTGCACATCCCCCAACATGCTGCTATTGTAAGAAAGAACTCAGTAGAAATATTGAATTAGCTTAGATAAGCAGAATTGCAGAAGTAAGAAATGGAAAAATACAGAAAAAGATGTGTTTTAAAGTTACTGATAAGAAAAAGTACATTTGCAGAGAAATATTGAGGAGTGCTGACAGATGAGTTACAGAACCTTGCTCTTCTGCACGCACAAATGGTCCCATAGCCTTGAAAGTGTGAAAGTAACAAGTTGATGAACTGACCATTGTAATTGGGACTAGAAGGGGGGCAGGCAGGTGTCATGCCTACTGAAGCACACTGTAGTAACTTAATTTGAGAAAATTTTCAGTACCGGGACATATAGTAGGGCTACGGGAGGTAGGTGAGTGTACCGGGTGAATTGAATTGTTTTTCTTTACCTAGAATGGAACAGAAGTCTATAAAAGTTGTTGTAATTCTTGAAACTTTGCTCAGCCATTTTGAAATTGCCTTGCTTGAGACTTGTGCACAAATAAATGATTTGGACCTTCTGAACAGACTCCTGGTATCATTGGTTTGTCTGCGCTTTGCTGCTACAGAAACAGGCCCTGTTTGTGATCACAGGAGACAAACCATAGCCCCAGGATGCTGCAGGCCCCAAGAGAGGGCTCCATCCCCCATCCTGGTCCTATGTTATCTGGCCCTGTTTGTGATCACAAGAGACAAACCATAGCCCCAGGATGCTGCAGGCCCCAAATGAGGGCCCCATCCCCCATCCTGGTCCTATGATATCTGGCCCTGTCTGTGATCACAAGAGACAAACCATAGCCCCAGGATGCTGCAGGCCCCAAGAAAGGGCTCCATCCCCCATCCTGGTGCTATGGAAACAAGCCCTGTTTGTGATCACAGGAGACAAACCATAGCCCCAGGATGCTGCAGGCCCCAAATGAGGGCCCCATCCCCCATCCTGGTCCTATGTTATCTGGACCTGCTTGTGATCACAAGAGACAAACCATTGCCCCAGGATGCTGCAGGCCCCAAGAGAGGGCCCCATCCCCCATCCTGGTCCTATGTTATCTGGCCCTGTTTGTGATCACAAGAGACAAACCATAGCCCCAGGATGCTGCAGGCCCCAAGAGAGGGCTCCATCCCCCATCCTGCGTGCTATGTTATCTGGCCCTGTTTGTGATCACAAGAGACAAACCATTGCCCCAGGATGCTGCAGGCCCCAAAAGAGGGCTCCATCCCCCATCCTGGTGCTATGGAAACAGGCCCTGTTTGTGATCACAGGAGACAAACCATAGCCCCAGGATGCTGCAGGCCCCAAATGAGGGCCCCATCCCCTATCCCCCATCCTGGTCCTATGTTATCTGGACCTGCTTGTGATCACAAGAGACAAACCATTG